>CM069064.1:6092500-6717500 GCA_035220775.1 Malus fusca | reverse complement strand
AAAATCCAAAACCCTATCCCTTGCTTTTTACTAGCCATCTCGTGCACCCTCCTCCATTATTTCACACTTTCACCAATCCCATCCACTCCCTCTTTGCAGCAACCAATCAGAAAAAAAAAAAAAAAAAACAAAAGAAAATAATTCTCTATCTCTCCTCATTCTCTCTCTCTCTCTCTCTTTCCCGTATACTCTCTCTCTGCAAAACCCTCTAATGAGCTTCAAAGCTCGGAGATCGAACCCAAAAATCACACCATTGTACTCCTCTCATCTTCTCGATCACAACCATGTTCTTGAAACCTGGTTTAGACGAGTTTTGACTCGTTAACTCGGAATGTCCAAACTTGGGCACACTGAGTTCGACGTGTTTTCGAGCGAGTTAGGAAGTTTTGAAGCTTGGGGAAGCTTCTACGCAACTCCTAGAGGCTCCTTTTGGCCGAGTTTCGAAGTTTGGAAGTGAAATGACCGAGTTTCGAAGAGTTCACTTTTGGCCGGAACTTTCGAGGCTTTTTCCGGCGACATACGTCCACTTTTTGGACTCCAAACAGGTATAACACTATTCTACTCTTCACGAGCTTCAAATCCATATAAAGTATGTCAAAAATGGTTGAGAAATGAATGAGAATAGTGAGTTTGAAAATTTTCCAGAAAACTGGCAAAAAATCGAGTTGCAGACGGCGGTGGACGACGGCGACAACAAGGACAACCGGAGAAGGAGACGGAATATTCCTGAAGGCATCAGGTAATGCCGTTAAATTCTGTTAGCCTTTAACGGAATATTCCGTGGAATATTCATGACGGCGTCAGGCCCACTGACTGCACTGGCCTGCCCGTGGGGGCGCGTGAGCCACCCAAACTTTATTCTAAAATTTTGGGGATGTTCGTGATGTCGAGTAGGTCACGATGGTATATTTAACCCTAGGTTTAAGCAAACCATGAGGGTTTTATTTAGGTTTCCGTATATGTACTTTAACTAATTTTATTTTAGTTATTTCACATATAGGGGAAATGTATCCCGAGGACGTTCGAGGCCAGGCTAGGCACGGGGGCTATGACCCATCGACGTACTTGTGAGTGGGCAGTTTGTTTTTGTACCTATACATATTTATAGTTTCCATAAATGCGTAATTACTTCACTTTTGCACTTATTTCACCAAGTATCGTTCTTGTGATAATAATTGTGTTAAATGCTGCTCTATGGTTGAGATATTATTGTCATGACATTCATACATATTTGTACATGTTCATCTTGCTGCACCCGATGTTAGTAATCGCCCCAGGGCCAGGGCTAGTCCTTCACGTGTATGTTCACATTGCACCGTTCGCTCGCCTTGGATCTAAGTTAGGTGCCAGTCCTGTCGGGTATATTGCATTAGGCAATCCGACTTGTATGTGACCGTGCTTCAGCACCATCCTTCACGTGATTGTAGTACTAGAGCATATTGATTGCACCCAGTCCTGTTCGTGTCAAAAATTATCTGTTCGAACTTGTGTGTCAGCTGAGATGGATGAGCACTTAGCTATACTTGATTATCACATGATTATATTATTGTGGCATTTGATACATCATGACTTGGCATATTTCTGGTTATATTACTGTTATATATATGTTGATTTATCGTTTACATACTTGCGTAGTATGCTTAAGGAAACTATACTTGTTTTACGGCAATGGGTTAGTATATTCGAAAATAAAGGATTTCGTATAAGCATTGTTTTGCTGACCCACTCAACTTTGTTTTTCGCCTCTCCAGGACCTAGATAATTGTACTCTTTGTGGCACTCGGGGAATCTCGGCAGTTCTGACATTCTCTTCTGTTTAGACGTATGAACTTATCATTGTTATGTAATAAGTGTACTTAGCTACTTTGACTACTGTTCTGTAGTCTCACTATCTATTACGCTCTGAATAATTGTAGTGGGTTCTTCCCACAATTGCGCACTCTTTCACTATTTAGTATATCTATTTCTAATTAGTTTTAATTTTATTCACTTTTTGCATCACTTATCCTTATGGTTACATCACCTCACGGTGATGGCCAACATGCTTCAACCTTTCCAGGTCGGGGTGTGTCACATGTGACACTCAAAATCCTATCCGAAAAATTATTGAGATTATATAAACATAAGAAATCTAAAGGCTAATTTATTTAGCGACAAGTAGCACTCAAGATATGTCTGGATAACCTTATTTTAATATGATATTTTAATTCAATTAACCAATAAAGTTAAAGAACAAACTTAAAAATAATAAATTTTTTAAGAGGCCATATTTTAGCCATTTCAGTAGGAGATGATATATAAATATGGCCTGACACTATTCATTTTAAAATAATTTCATAGAGAGCCATAATTCTGGACGTGGCTATGTTTAGCCATTTCGATTGGAAATGGCCTTAAGATTGAAATATTAAGGACAAAAAAGGTGGTGGCATTTTCGTAAATAAGTTAAATTTTAGTGGCAATATCGTAAATAAGTTGAAGTTTAAAGCTTGTGTATAAACAGTCGACCTAATCGTGTATAAACAATTGGAGCCACCAAGTTTTAACTTATTTACGAAAATGCCACCGTTATTTTTTTCTTCTTTTTTTTCCTTTTTCGTTTTTTTTAATGTTCATTAAATATTTTTAGTTGAAAAAAAAAGAAAAAGTTTTCAGACCCTTTCATTAGTTTTTCCTATTTCAAAAATCTAATTTTAGGTATTTTATTGATTTTTTCTTGATCTTATTCCTAAACTATAACTTTAATATTGGTTATTTTAGTCCTCAAATTATATGATGTGATTGCACTTGTGGTCCTTTTTGCTAATTCCGTCAATTACCTGTTAAGTTGAGGGTAAAGTAGGAATTTCGTTAAAATGAGAAACTATTAGTAGTGTTTAGAGACCATAACTAAACTTGTGGTACAGTTCGAGACCAATGCTACAATTTAGCCAAAATAATAATTGGAGCAAGGTATTAAGTCTTTCCTTTGTTGGTGCATTTTGCTTCGCTTTATAGAAGAGAGGTATTGTTTCCTAGTAAGTGCAAGCAACGAAAAGGATAGTCCCTCGCGCGTTCACGCGAACTACTAAAAAATGGTGAGATTATTAGTTCAAGAATAAAGTCTCCTTTGTAGCATCAAACTTACTACAAATTGATTGTCAAAAAAATTGGGTCATGTTTTCTTTAACTACCAAGGTGGTGAACGGAGATGGTTTAATCTCGTCGTTTCAACAACCAAACCCTAGAAAATTCAAATCAGATTTTCAAATAATTCCGAGGAGATTCAAGTGAATTTTGGTCCAATTTCCGTCGGGGACGACTTCTGGTCGTCGAGGAGGGAGCCATAGTGGATGGGCATGGTTGTAGGCCATGCGTCACGACAATTCAAGGGGGTGACGCCGTCTAGGCGTTGGGTTTAGGGTTTGGGCCTGAAGTCGTGGCTCTAGGTTTGGGTTCTCGGCCCGGGGAAGGTAGCCTATCGACATGGATGGGTATTCAACGAAACCCTAAAATATTCTTTATAATTTTTTTCAATTCTAGATTAATTCAATGCATATCCATATAAATAATTTAATGCATGGACAATTATTTGATGCAATTAATGGCAATATCAAATTCACATAATTCAACAATTAAGGATATAATGCATATCCAATTTATGCAGAATCTAAAATACGAAAAATGTAAAGTTGGGTCACGCATTATAGTGAATGTTCATGCTATCAGGGCTGCGAAAATATCGAGATAAAAACCATTGTGTTGAAAGAACCTGATTGCATGATGATATTGATGAAATAGTTTGATGCAAAAAACTTCCACATCAAATTCCTAAGCGCAACGGTAGGAGTGTGCTGACAGCGTGTTGTGACTTATATTTAACTGACAGAGAGAGGGGGTAGACGACACAGAGAAAATATAGAGAGAGATGTGTTTGTAGGGTTATGTAGAGAATGTGTTATTCCCCTTGCACAGTGCCTTTATTTATAGTAATAAGAGAGAGAAGAAATCATTCTCAGAAATACAAGTCTTAATAGGAAAAAAATAACTGAATCAAATCTAATGTAGGATTTATACAATCACACTTAAATAAGAAGTTTATAACATAATTATTATTTTTTGACTTAAATTTTTAAATTTTATCTCCAAGAATTGAAGATGGTCTTAGAATGGATTATTCCATGCGGATCAGGATCCTTTCCTAAGCAAAAGATGAGGATCCTCCTGACCAAGCCCATCGGGCCGTTGAAATTGTATCCAACGATTACAAACAGAAGCCCCTCTATAGTTATAATAATTATAACCGTTAGATAAAATTTTAACAGTCCGATGAACTTGGTTAGGAGGATCCCCACCTTTTGCTATGAGAGGATCCTGATCCGTTCCCTGCAAGCCAAAAAATGGCTCCTGTTTGGAAGTACACTGTCCTTTCTGATCCCAAATGTAGCACGAGTCAGTCACGAGCTAAGTATCAGTCTGTTGGCCAAACCGCCAAACCGAAGCCAAGTGCCCCCAAAGTGCAACAAAACCCCAAAAAAAAAAACAAAAACACAGACATATATATGCTTCCATCAAGCTTCAGTGACGCAATCGAAGTACCGGATTCTTTCTTTCTTGTTCGTCTAATCTCTGAGAGAGAGAGAGAGAGAGAGAGAGAGAGAGAGAGAGAGAGAGAGAGGAGAGAGAGAGAGTATTATGGCTCTGCCTCAGTCCGTGCGATGTTCATCTTCTACGGTAAACAGTAATTTTGTTCGATTTTAATCCTATTTATTTATTTCCGAGAAGAGAAGGGAATATAATTTATAATTCAGAAGAATTCTCTTTTAATTCTGAATGCAGGAAGGGGAAGAAGGAAGAGAGGAAGACCCACTTCATGTTAGTTTCCTTTCCTCCTTTTGCTTTTTATATTATCTGCATTTGGATATTACTAGCTGCTTTGAACCAAATGCAATTGCCTATGAGATTTTATGTTGGATGTAATACCACCCAAGCTATTAATCTAGTTTCCACCTGATGAACGCTATCCGCTATTCGAAACATTATACATTCAAGTCTGGATGCAATGCCGCATCGTCAAGCCCTGAAATTAGATCAAAAAGAGTAATTATTTACATGGGCACTGAAATTAGTTCGATAACGTACTTAGTATGAATTTGTATGTGGTTTCTTCTGTGCATTAAGTTGTTTAAAGCTGGAAGTGGATGGAGACCGAGGAAAACCATTTGTAGTTTCTATAACTTCAGTTTGTCTTTCCTACTTCTCTTATTTTAGAATCATTTGAAGAGAATGTGGATTATTATTGTTGTTATTTTGTTCCTATTACTATAATTTTTCTTCCGGGTCATTGAACGATTTGAGGGATCTATCCCTGCCCTCTCTTTCAAATTTTAGGACCTAAAACAGAATGTAATTCAGTATACTCAGCTCTCCTCAATGCTCAGGCATAGAACTGGATTCTGTCATATGTAGATAGCATCTTGCCTTTTTCTTATGGAAGAGGAGCATTTCATTTTTAAAGTGACGTATTTGATCCTCTCATGATGTTCGTACTTTATGGTTTTCCCAGAGTTCCATTGTGTTCCGATCATCTTTATGCATTCCTTATTCGTTTAGATATTTTTCTGATTGGCTGATCTTGGATTGAAATTGATTGCGTACTGCATTGGTATTTTATGGTCTTAAAGCTTATTATAGCAGCAAACAGCTCCAATAATTCATTGTTGATATATTCATTGGTTGATGTGAATTGAGTTATTGGACAAGCTAACAGATGATAAATCTAATAATTGGCTTTACCATTTTGGAGGATCATTAATTTGTGTAATCCTTCATTAGGAAATATTTTAAGCAATATAAAAGGGCTACCTAGGAAGGGTTGGAACGACAAGATGACCATATATTTCGTGATCACTGATCAGTACTTGCTATTGGTTTATGATTGTCTATATTACAAACCCAGATGCGGACACCAACAGATGCTTGGTCGTGACTATTTTTCTCTTGTACCTTACTAATTACAATTCCATCATGAAATCAATTAGCATGCCCCAGCATTTAGTTTAAACGTGTGTGAAACAGATTGAGGGATGTTATAGTTCAGCATTCATATTGGCTGAACCGGTTACCTTTGAAGCAATCTACATTTTAGTTTTGGCTTACAAATATCTGTCCAATTCTTAATATCTTATTGTATATACTTTCTACATGATTAACAGGGACAAATGATAAACAATCTTGCTAGTGCTGTGATGAAGAAGCTCGCGAACTCAAACACCTCACAAACCCTCACACCTGAGCTAATGAGTCGTATAAAAAAAAACCTTTCTGAAGCCTACCCTGTGTTTTTCACAGCCGATCACCCCACCTATGCTGTGGTACCACTCTTTTTCCATACTAATGCTTCTTGAGTAGATTTTTGCTGATTATTCCAAATTTTTTAACTTCAGAATTTTATATTTTTGTAGATGATACAGAAGGCAGTTGCTGAGTTGAATGAGGAAGGGGGTTCGACTGAAAAAGCAGTATCAAAATTTATCAGAGAGCATTTTGACTGTTTGCCATTGGCTCATGAAAGATTCTTGAGTCATCATTTGAAGAAACTTAGCGAGAGTGGAGAAATTGTTAGTGCTTCAAAAAACTGTTATATGCTTCCGGCTCATAAAATTGATTCTTATTCTCAAAGGGAGCCTGTGGAGAAACTGAAGAGAAGTGAGCTGGGTAGGAGAATAATAAGAAGAAGAAATGATTTTGAGCCTGAAAATCTGGCAGTAGAACATGTTGAACTGAATGGACAACAGAGAGAACATGCACGGCAAATTCAGGAACCACTTCAGAAAGAAGTGTTTAGTAAAGCGATTGATGATGAAGACGTTTTCCCAGAGAAACAAAATGAACTACAAGACGAATTGAATGGAAAAAATAGACAAGCGGAAATGCAAGGAGCTGCCATGGTAGTACAGAAATATAAAGTGACTGAAGAACAGGTTGAAGAGACTAAACAACAGAGAGAACATGGGCAACAGAGTCAAGAAACGAGTCTAGAAGAACAGCATAGTAAGGTGATTGACGATCAAGATGGATCTCCAGAGGAACAGCAAGATGAAGTGAATGGACAAAAAAGTAAAAACGAATTTCAAGAAGTTGCCGTGATTGTTGAAAAGCATACCAATTCAAAACAGAAAGCAACTGAGGAACAAGTAGAAATGACAGAAAAACAAAGGGAGCATGATATGCAAATTGGAGAATCCGATCGGGGAGAATATACTAAGTTGATAGACGACCAAAATGGATGCCTAGAGCTACAAACTGAACAGAATGAACTGAATGGACAACAAAGTCAAACTCAAATGCAAGAAGTTGCAATGACTTTTGAAAGGCAGAATAATGCAAACCAGAAATGTAAAGTGGCTGAAGAATGTGTCGAGCTGACATGTGTTGAAGTGACTGAACAGAGATCACATGGGCAACAAAGTGAAGACACAGGTCTACTAGAACAGCATGGTGAGGTGATTGATGATCAAAGTGTATCTCCTTATGAACAGTGTGTTAAAGGGAATGGACAACAAAGTGAAAATCAAATGGAAGAAGTTCCGGTGATTGTTGAACAACAGAACACTGCAAAAGAGAAATATAAAGCAACTGAAGAACCAGTTGAAGTCACTGATAAACAGGGAGAACACAAGCAACAAAGTCCACAAGAACAGCATAATATGGTGATCGAAAGTCAAAATGGATCTTCGGATGACCTGCAAGATGAAGTGAATGGACAACAAACTCAAACCCATGTGCAAGAAATTGCAGTGATTGTTGAAAAGCAATGTATTGCGGAGCATGATGACAAAGTGAATGAAGATGAAGAATATCAATTGACTGAACAACATGGAGAACGTGGGCAGCAAAGTGAAGAAGAACAGCATAATAACGTGATTGACTATCAAAATGGATCTCCAGAGAAACAAAATGAACAGCCAGATGATGCAGATGGACAGCAAAGTCGAATACAAATGCAAGAAATCGCAGTGACTTTTGAAAAGAAGATTGATGCAGAACAGAACTATAAAGCAACTGAAGAAATAATTCGAGTACAAGAGGATGAACAAATTGAACAACAGTGCCAAAGTAAAGAACAGCAATGTGAGATGACCACGGGACGGTTACAGATTGAAGGTATTGAAAGAGAAATTCAGTTACTAGAAGAACAAGTTGAAATAATGGAAAAGCTGACTGCACCAGAACAGCAAATTGAAATTATTTCAGAACAAAATAAGCCACAAGAGCCAATTGACTTAATATCCCAGACCATTGATTCTTGGTTAGCCATTTTCGCTATGTATTCAATATTAGTTTTGTTATTGACTATTTTATAAGTGTCAATCTCATTTCATAAACAGCAATATGCAGGAGTTATCATCCAATAAGCAAGAGAAAGATGCAGCTATTGTGATCAATTCAAGCCCTCTTACAAGTCAAAAATTGGCCCACCATGGTTCATCACATTTGTCTGAGGTAAATGTTGAAAGTTGAAACTGTGTTGTAACGGAAATGGAATGTTGAAATGTGTATATAAATAATGCAATAATTTTCTCTTGATACAACTTACTTGCGCCTGCAATGTTGTGCTTTTGTATTATTATTTATTTTTTAGCGACAGGAGAATTGTTAATGGCATGTAAGGTTGAGGAAACGTTGTTAGAAGATCTGTCTAGCATAAGGGAGTCGTCAACCATACTAAAGCTCGCCTTTAATTACTTAGTTCTTGTAGAAAGAGGGAATATGTAGTTCCTGGTTTTTCAGCACGACAGAAATAGCAACATGATGGCCAAAGAGCAACAGTGATAATTTTTCTTTTTAAGCCCTCCTTTTTTGAATGCCAAATATTAAAAATAAGCATACTTACAAATAAAATGGTACAAGCAATTTACGATCCAATTTGATGCATTCATGCAGGATGAGGAGCAGAAAGCAGAACATGTGATTGAAGAAAACGCTGTTGAGATGGAATTGACAAAAATTGAGCGGTCATGTGAAAAGCAACAGGAAAAACAGGAGTGGTGTCAGCAAAGGCAACTGCTTCCTCGGCGTAAAAAACCATCTGAATCTGATTGTGGAGTGCCAAAGGCACCTAAGTTTCAGGTAGCAGCCATGACATTTTCTCTTGGAACTGCATTCTTGGAGACTAGGACATATAAGTTAACAGTACACCACATTGTGATTATGGAATCTTTTATCAACTCATGTACAACATACATCCTAGTTGTTATGCATGCACCAAAAATAGTTGAATAGAATTTGAAAGATACCGACAAGTTATCCCTGGACTGGAACTTTTAATGTTAGTCTCATACATTCTTTCAGGATGGAGAGGAGCAGCAGGCAGAAAATGTCACGGAGCAATCGTATCGAGCACGACATCAGACAGAGGAGCAACAGAAGTTTAGGGGGCTGGGGCTTCAGGATCAAAGACCATCAGATCAACAAGGGGAAAATGCATGTCAGGTAGCAGCAACTAGAAACCTCACAATTTCTAGCTAGTTAAATTTGGCATGAATTGGAGAAAGACCATGTAATTGTACATGTAATTGGACATGGAAAATTCTGAATATGCATGGAAAGGCTTTTTATGGGATCTTTGATGGATAATTACAAATACAAACATCTTTTTATAAGTAAATAACACTCTTTACATGCATGTGTAATTGTGTATGCATGGGACAATCAATAAATTTTTTGTGACAGCAATTTCTGGCATTACCCAGGAACTTGAGCATGAGCAGCAGCCTAGGGAATGTATACAGGAAATGGGTGTGGAACTTGATTATTTGTCAGTTAAGATGTCATTTGAACCGCAGAAAAAGACAGATGAGCCAGGACAGCAGCGGCAATTGCGTCCGCGGCGCCAGAGGCAGTCCACGTCTGAAGTGTCAATCACACCAAACCTTCAAGAAGCTGAAAAGACTGAAGAGCTGAGGGCATCAGCAGAAAAAATAGGCCAAACACAGCAGCAGAGGCAACTGCGACCTCGAAGCAAAATGCTGTCCGAATCTGGACAAGCTGCGACTGGATCTAGGGTAGTTTTGTTACCTTCACAATCTCTGGATGAGGAGTGTATATCAGTTTCAAACAGTGGAAGATCTCGAATGCAAAAATCAGGAGGGAAAAAATTATGTCAACAGAAGAATCAACATGAAAATCATTCTACCCAGCATAAGCGGTGCACACCAGAGCCAACAATAGATACCCTTGGTTCAATCCTCCTTTCCCAGAATACAGAGCTTCCCAACACTGAAGCATTTCAAGACCTAGGACCAACGGCTATTGATGCTTTATCTCAACCTATGGATCAAAAAACAAAGAAGTTGAAGTCCAAGCCAACAGCAACAAAAGTTCTTGATGAGTTAGTTCTCACTTCCCAGCAGCTCATGGAAGAACCTCATACTCCACAGCTCAAGCCAAGATCAGTGGTAGAATTTTCCCCAACTATAGTACAGCTGCAACAGCTGCGCCATATGAAACTACGCTCACACAGTCAAGGTGTTAAACAATCTGATCCGGCTGTATCCATGACAGAATCATCACCCTCACAGCACCAATGTGAGCAACCACAAGAGGAGTTGCAGCAGCCGAAGCATCAAAAGAAGAAGCCTCCTAGACCAAAGGAAACTGGGAACTCAACCATGAGGGTTTTGTTCCCAACAGCTGACCAGCAGCCGCAAAAGCAAGAAAGAGCGAGGCCTCATAAAAAAAAAACTGGCCACAGCTGCAACCGGCGATGAATCATCTCTGCCTGATAAACGTAAGAAGCAACTGGAACAACCCAAAAAACCAAAACAAGCGAGGCGTTGTATAGAAAAACTGGCTACAGCTGAAACCTGCGATGAATCCCTGCCTGATAAATGTCACAAACAGATGGAACAACCAGAAAAGGGAAAACAAGTTAGGTGTACTAAAGAAAAACTGGCTACATCTCCAACCGGCGATGAATCCCTGCCTGATAAATTTCAGAAGCAGCTGGAACACAACCAGAAAAAGCGAAAACAAGGGAGACCCAGTAAGTTGGGTACAAAAAGCACTGTATCAGGGATGAAATTGACCTTGAAGAACCGACCATGTCAACAAAAGCATCGAGGGAGGGGAAGGCCTCGAAAAGTTACTGAAGGACCTAGGGAAGCAACATAACAAGTGAAAATTTTGGTTTGCTTTTGTCACTAGCATTATAGTTCACTGCTTTCTATGATTCGTATGTATTTATGGATTATGCAAGTGTCAGTGCTTTGTTTTTACTAAATACATTACCAAAATGAACTCGTGATCCGTCTGCTTGCACTTCGATGTTTTTTCGTCTGGTACTATGCATGCTAACATTGATTGCTGAATTTAAGTAATGATTGAAATATTGCACAAAGAGCAGTGGTGATGGTAAAACTATTATATAACAAACCAGTGTTTTAAAAGATGAGCCCCGAGGCGTGCCTAGGCGTGCCTAGGCGGCTTTGGAGGCGGAGTGGGAGTGATAAAGCCTCTGCCTAGTGGGAGTGGGCGAGTTTTCAAGCGTTCCAATATTAGAGCTGAAATTTTAAGGTTCAGATCAGTTGTCAGATAGAGAATGCTGACATTTGAAGAAATGAAGCTGAATTTGAAGCTCAGATGACAATGGTGTTGTAGACTTGTAGTATTTGGTGGTGGATTTTGATGGTGATGGTGGCAGAAATGTGTTACAGTATTTCATTTAATTTTGGAAGATAGAATCAAATTCATCAGAATCTGCGAGTCTTGTTCCTGTTTGCCACCTACAAAAAACATAAATGCATACATCAATTTGTTTGCCACTTGGATTGAAAATTTAGACAAGCTAACTCCGTCTATTTTTCCGTTTATATTTAATTTTTGCAATAGTGAAATACCGTTGAAAAATTAGTCTTGATTTGACTCAGTAAGCAAAAAGGACATGAGTATACTATCGCGAGTCACTCATTACTAAAAGTGTTAATCTAATAGAATCCAAACCAATGCAAATTGGGTAGGATTGGATTGAGTCGGAGTCTAAGCTCTCATTGGGTTATATGCAATCTCATTTAAATTGAATATGTTTCGAGTCGAATCTTAAATTCTGACTAGTAATTATTAAAAAAAAAACTAACAATTCGGCAACAAAACCGCCCATGCCCGGTTGTACAAGAGAAGTCATTGATAAGATATTGAAAGTGTAACGACCTATTCCGGAGTTTACGGAATGGAAGGGCATTTTTGTAATTTCCACCTTCGGTTGAAAGATATTTTGTTAATGTTGCTTTTGTGGGTCTTAAACCGTGTGCCATTGGGGCCCATTTCCTTTTTGGTTCCTCGGCCCTCTCCCCTTTCTTCCTTTTTGGACCCTTGCCCTTTCTCCCTCCTCACAACTCTCAAGTCCCTCTCATCACTCTCTCTCTCTCAAGTCTCTCTCTGTACTCACTTTTCCTCTCCGAGCCACTAACCCCCAAACAACCACGACAACGCCACCACCATCACCCCCACTCCTTACCTCATCTACTCTCCTTCTCTGTGAAGCACAAAGACACCTATCAATGGCTAAGCACACCCACCACGCCGACTAGTTCTTGATTTCTCCGACTAGGTAAGCCCCGGACCATCCAAATGACTAGTTTTGGACATTTTAGTTGTGTTTTTTACCCTTGTACCTGGTTTGGAGGAAGATAGATGCAGAAAACTACTCGGGGAAACTTCCCAGGTCCAGGAGAAGGACCCGTGGCTTCCAAGCCATCTTCCGGCCAACTCCGGCCACCTTTCGACCCCTCATTCGTACGAATCTCTTCCTTGTTCCTTGGGCTTCATTTTGGTATTTTGCATGATAGGTTTTAGTTGGGTTTTGAGGTTGAATGGAGCTAGGAGAGCTCTGACCTTCTTCTTCCTCGAAACGGCCAACCCGGCCTGGAAACAGGTCAAACCCGATCCGAAAAACCTAAGTCGGCCCAACTCGTTGGGCCATGGAACCCGACCCAATTGTCTAGCCCAACCCAATAACCCAGAAACCCAAACTTAGTTGCTTAAGCCCAACCTTGCAGCCCAAAACCCTCGGCCTAACCCAGCTGAACCGGCCCATCCCAGAACCCTGGCCAGCAGGTGGGCGCGCGTGAGCGCCCTGTCTTGGCCTGCGCGTGGAGCACATGTGCCTTCACTGGAGGTTCCACGGCGGCGGCCTCAGTGAATAGCGGCTCGTGGCCGTCCGGGCCACCGGCCCGTGGAGGCGCATGGGGGTACCCGAGGTCCCCTTTAGGTTTTTCGACATCTTGAATCCGTTTCCAACATTTTTTTTTCCAAATTCAACCATTTTAGTATAGTTTTATTAATTGGTACCTTTATGTGCTTAGGTGCAATTATTTATGGTGTTTCCGTCCTCTCTAGTTTGCACGACTCTTTGACGGCGAAGTATCTGTGAGTGGACCCCTTCTAAAATGTCTGGTTTTACTATTAGAAATGCATACATGATGATTTAATGACTATGTTTTATGAAACGTTTATGAGTAAATTGGTTTCACGCTTTATGAATTATGATGCTTTATCGTCTTTACGTTCTTTGTGGTATATATGATTGATGATTATATACATACTTATGAATGTGATTTTACGATATGACGTTTTAGTTACTGAGCTTCGTGTGTATATATATATGCTTTGATACCAAATGGGGGCGGAAACCTATCTACTGATGATGGTAGAAATTATGAGGACAACAATCAAGACTACAGTCATTATGATCATTGGGAGTGCAGATATCATACCAGATGTTATAAACAGATAGGAAGAAGATAACAAATGATTGGTCGGTATTTACCTTAAATTTGAGATACTCAATGAATTGACTAGAAGTAAGACATTTATGTCATTCAAAATCAGTAGTTATGAAAATATTCTTCATAATGAAAATAATGAATTAAAATTAATGATGTAGATATGGATTTGAAAATAATTTTATTTCAAATTGGAAACCAACTTACAATTTCATCTACTGACGATTGATAAGGAAAACAGAGGTGCTCGCAGGCATCCTTGATTGAAATATAAAATACAAGTGTTTGATAATTTTTTGGTTGTGGAATGGAGCTGAATAATGACTTTTTTTCTTGAGAGAATTCGCAGAAATCTCAGCTATTTTTTCTCAGTCCCCTTCTACAGAAAAAATGAATTCTTCTTTTGTAGAGGGAAGTGAGATGATTGAGGCCTGGAATCCCGCTGCCCTCTGTCAAATGCATGTGCCAAAGGCTGTAAAGGCTGGCGAATGATGATGTTTTCACTGTGGATTCATGCTACTGCTGGCTGAAATGATGGATGAATAGTAAAAAGTGATTTTACTATTCATGAATAGTGTTGTGTCTGAATGATTGCTGCTACTACTGATGCTGCTTTCTGTGATAAATCACATGGCTTTTACTGAGCAATTTACATGGGTAAAACCCTGAAATGATTACAAATTATTACATTTTCAAAATTCAAATTTCAAATGGGTCTTGGGAATTTGGGTAATTTTCCCACTTAACGGGTTGAGACAAAGCGTCTGATGAGTCTGAATTTGTGTCTTCTTCTTCATTGTGCAGCAATGCTGCTTCTGCCATAAGCTTATATGCTAGTTCCTTAAGCTGTGAAGATTTCTCTTTTTTCTTCGAACTTGTTGTTTTTGAGGACCTTGATGATTTAGTTTTTCCTTTGAGGGAAGAAGAAAGATTAATGTCTGATAATGATTGAGTATTTTCTGGGATTTCTGGCAATGCCTTTGTTGTTGTTGTTGAAGATACCATTGGAACAGGTACAATGGGAAATCTAATGAGACTAGAGTGATAATTTTTTGATAATCGAATTTGTCCCACCATTTGACCCATCGGGAACGGTAAACTTGACATGTTTCAACTTCATAGTTCCATTTTATGATCCAAGGGACCTTGTATTTTTCCATGAACAACGGGAGAAGAGTGATCCTATCATCAAATCAACTTCGATCAAATCTTTGCTGGAAACCAGATGATAAAACTTGCATGAGATCTTTGGGTAGTAAGCTGGCTGTTGGGTCGTGTGCTGACCACCAATTGGGAAACCATGCTGGGAAGTTTAACCTGAAACTTTTGTCAAATGTAATGAACCAAGAGTGACTAACGTCAGATGTTTGGTGTAAGAATATGTTGGTCCATGCTTGGATGTAGTTAAAATAATTGTAATGGTTGTTAGGAATGAGAACATTTTGGGTATGAAGTTGTTTGGTGTGATAGAGGGGGAATCCCCATTCTTGTTCGGTAAGAAATCTTCCAATATGGAGAGAATGGTAGATTATTTTGTTTTGATGAGTGGTACTGTAAATAGGTTTAATATAAATGATTTCTGTCTCACTGAGAATTGCTTGGTAGTATTTAAGGGTTTTGAAAGATTCAGTTGGTACATGATGGAAATTTGGAGGTATGATTGTTTTGGCTATTTTCTCTGGGGTTTGTTTTTTGTCAATATGGTTAGGGATGCTGAAAAGGTATTCCATTGGGTTTTTCTTGACATAGGGGGATGTTTTAGCAAAGCTAGGTGTTCTAGATGTTGAAGGTGATGGCATTGATGAGTATGGGTCATATGGACCGGCTAAAGCCTTTTGGTAATTTGGTCGGAAATGTCCTACAGTTGATCCTAAGGGAGTAAATATGTTGGTAATGTCTAGGGCCGATGAGGAATCGGGAATAAATTCCTGTTTTACTGGTGGTGGAGATGGAAGAGTGACCGAAAGCCTTCTCTGGCTACTACTGTTTCATGACATTCCTCCCTTGCAGAAATTCTCTTGTTAAAAAATCTAGGATGCAATTATGGCTGCCTTTGATGTACTCAATGTCAAAATAAAAAATACTTAATATGGCTTGCCATCGTGCAAAAATCTGTTTGGATGCAATATTTTGAACATCTTTTTGTAAAACATGTTTTACAGATTTGCAATCGACACAGACTAAATTTTTTTTATTTAATAAATCATCTTGAAATTTGCTAATGCATAATACAATAGATAGTTTCTCTTTCTTAATAGTACTATAATTAGTTTGTGCAAGATTCCATACTCCTGAATGAAAACGAACAATTTGTTCAAGAGATTCGGAAGAAGTTTGTTGCTTAAGGATACCTCCATAACCGATATCAGATGCATCAGTTTCAACTATTTTAAATGAGTTGGGAGTTGGAATGCCAAGATAGGGCAATGTCTTAACATGAGTTTTGATTTGTTTGACTATGGAAATATGAATGGTAGACCATGCTAGAGGATTATCTTTGAGGCAATCAAACAATGGTTTACACTGCTGACGAAGATGAGGATAGAATTCTGAAACATAATTTAATGATCCAAGGAATCTTTGCAACTGGGATTTGTCAGTAATCTGATCTGGGAATTTATCAGCAAATTGAATGACTCTATTAATAGGTTGAATGGTAGATTGGTGGATATTGTATCCTAAAAACCTAACATTAGTCTGAAACGGTTTGATCTTAGAAGCAGAAACTAATCCATTGGACTTGATAATTCTAGCAAACAAATGCAAATGTTTCCAATGTTCATCTATTGACTTCGAGTAAATAAGCACATCATCAATATAAACAATCGAAAAATGGCTATATTGATTAAAAATCTCATTCATAATATTTTGAAATTCACTTGGTGCATTCTTAAGGCCGAAAGGCATTACATTCCATTCATAATGTCCAAAAGGAGTTACAAAAGTTGTTTTGTATTTATCAGATTCATGTATTTGAATTTGCCAAAAACCCGATTTCATATCAAATTTTGAAAAAATAATTGCTTGAGAAAGCCTTTTTATCAAATCTCTTTTGTTGGGGATTGGATACCGAATCCATTCCAAAACTTCATTCAAAGGTTTGTAGTTAATAACTAATCTGAGAGTTCCTCTTTCTAGTTCTGCGTTCTTTTGAACATAAAATGCAGGGCATGACCATGGTGACTTACTTTTCCTAATAATACCTTTATTAAGAAGTTCTTGGATCTCTGTTTTGCAGAATTCCATGACTTCTTGACTCATTTGAATTGGTCTAGCCTTGGTTGGAATTTTTGATTCATTAAACTCCTTGGTGTAAGGAAGTTTAACAATGTGTTGTTTACGGTGCCAAAAGACATTGGGAATGTCAGAACATACTTCATTAATAAGTTTCTTTTGAAAATTATTAATAGTTTCTAACAAAGATTTATTTGTTAGTTGTTCTTCAATTCGTTTGTGATTAATTTCTTTTTTTAAGAAATTAATGTGTTGTGACTTATTAGTAATGATACTAATGGTTTTTGAAATATTATTTTTCTGTAAATGTCTTAATTTTTTGAGGTCTGTTTCCAAGCAGAACTCAAACGTGGCCTTTTGTCCTAAGACTCTGGTGGTAATCCTATTGTGATGAACCTTAAAAGGATATATAAGTGATAAAAAAGGGAGACCTAATATGACTGGATCTGAAATATTTTTTATTAAAACAAATGTTGTTTTGGCAAACATGTGCTTTAGGTATTTCATAATTTAATTGCATTGGTGATTGGTTTGCAGCACTAAGTATTTCTGTTGACTTATGAAAATACTTAGTAGGTATTAAACCTTCTTGAATACAATTCAAGTCTGCACCCGAATCTATCAAAGCAATTGTTTCTAATTGAAAATCTTCGATTATTATCTTAATTTTAGAATACCATTTCTGGATTCTTATCTTGTCTAAAAGACTTAAAACTAAATTTTCTGTGGATTTTTCTTCAGACTGGGAGCCTAAATCAGAACTGGAGGAAGGACCGTTAGGTTCTTCTTCGTGAGAGTTTGTTAACAAATGTGTTTGAACTCTACTAAGTTGTGTTCAGACTTCTAGGTTTTCGAACTTTAGAAACCTAATTTCGTCTTTGATTTTATTTACTTCTCTTTGGAGATCTTTGATTGTAACCTCTTTCTTAGTCCTATTAAACCTTTCCAAGGTTGTGCTAAGAGAGATTTTTGGAGTTGATTGGGTTTGGCTAGTGCCAGGTTCGTCTAAAGAAACTAACTTCTTTAGTTTCTTAAGATAGAAAGATTTAAGTTCAGGGTCATCGACCTTACTTATTAATTCGATCAGAAGATCTTCTTGTTCTTCTTGTTTATTAAGGACTGAGATTTTGTTGCAGCAAGCATCGGTACATCCGACCTTGATGTTTGGAGATGAGCTATTGCTCGAAGAATTGTTATCAGAAGAAGATACTTGCAAATCATCTTTTGAATGACTATGGTATGTGTCTCTAAGTTCTAAGACTTGGATTAACTGAAGTTTCTCTTCCTCAGAGATCTTCAATTGGTTAATAGTTTTCCTAACGCGACATTTGTTGACATAATGGCCAAATTTGCCAAATTTGCCACATTTGTAGCATTTGCCTTTTTGGCTTTGGTCTTTGGTTTGAAATTTCTTAGAATATTTCTTCTTCCATTTGGAATGTTTGGGTTTTTCGTAAAATTCATTTCTTTCAAAATTCTTGTTTTTATATTTGGGATGTCTTCTACTGGAGTATTTGGTTGGATACATGTTGTAGGTATCTGACCTTTTCTTTTTATTAGAGGGAGCAATAGAAGGTAGTCCATAGTTCAGAGAACGTTCCTAACTCATACTTAGCGATGGATTTATCTTTGTTAACTTGTTTTGAAATTTTCATTTCTATACACATTTTCAAGCCTTCATTCTGGATAATATTAATTATATTTCCATAAGTAAGGGTATGATATGGTATAATACCATCTTCATTTACTAAAACATTTATGATTTTATGTGCAAAAAGATTTGGTAATCCATTGATAAATTTTTCTTTCCAAAATGGTTGATTACTGTCTTCTCTGAGCATGACTCTAGACATGAACACATCTTTGTACCATCTAAAGTCGCTTAGAGTTGGACATCTCAGATTACTGAGTTAATCATGGATCCTAGAGGTGACATTACTAGGTGTTCCTATGAAGTGTTCTATAATTGTGAAAAGTAATGTGTTAACTGCGTCTAGGACTCCTTGTCCAATGTGTTCATCAAAAATAGGTAATCCTTCTTCGTCTCTTTTAACATCGTTTTTTATTTCATTCCTGGACTGTTCAGTGAGATGTTTCTCCCACCAGGAATGGAGCATTCCTGTAAATCCAGTGACCAAGAGGTCGATAACTTGTGTTTGATTGAGATTATGACTGGCGATATAGATATTAGCTACCATAGAGATGTGTTGAAGCTTGTTTAAGAGTTCTTGTTCTGATAAACCATCTATATTCCATTCATAGAGTTTATCAGAAGAGACAGAAAATTGATTTTGGATATTTCTTTCTTCAAATTGAATATCTGGAGGTGTTGGTCTGGGGTACCAATTCTTGGTAAGAGATGTTGGATTGACTCGTCGATTTATAACTCTTTTGAGTTCAAGATTTTGAAAAGCTTGTTCAACTTTTCGGATAGAATCTAAATCACTTTCGGACTCATGGGATGATGAAGATATTTTTTATTGAGTTTTATCAGGGTGATTTATGACATGAACTGTTTTTTCTTTCTTTAATTCTAATAACATTTGGTCAATTTTTTGGCTTGTAGAAATGGATTTCAAGGCGACTGCCGTTGAAGAAGACTCTGGGAAATTAACCAGGGTTTTTCCCTGATTAAGGATTTTGGTTGGGAGAGTTTGTCAATTTTAGTTTCAATTTTATCTAATTGTTTTCCAATTGTGTGAAGACTCTGGTTAGTGAAATTATTTTGTTCAATGACGGGTTTTACTCTTGCATCTTCTTTGGGAAGCTTAAAAGGAGTAGCTAGGATCTGCGTATTGGCAGTTGTGATAATAATTGTTTCTTGTGGAGGATGATGACTAGAGGAGACAATAGTTTTGTCTTCTTTAAGCCAATTTTCTTTAGTTATTACTTTCAGGTTTTTATCAAACTCGTAGTACTTCTCAACATAATCGAAGAAAAATACTTCAAATCTATAGGTTTCCATAAATGAATGATAAATTTCTAGTTTATCTTCTTGTGTATATTTATTCCTGAATATATTCCTTCTAGGAATATTTTCTTCCGCTTCAATATCTGCATTGAGCCTTTTTCTATTCTTTTTGAATGGTTTATTTATAACTAAAAGTTGATGATTAATCTTACCTGTGTCAAAATTAGATTCCGTGGGAGAAGTTTGTTCTCCTTGATTTTGGGTTTGAGGTTGGTATCTTGGATGTGTAACTTGAGAGGTTGTTTCTACTTATTTTAGTTTGATATTAATCAAATCATTGATTAATTCTTGTTGGGTGACAGATGAGCTAGTGTCTACTGCTTTTAATTTTTTGTTGGCTAATGAATTGATTAATTCTTGATCTTGACCCATCCTATCGGTTGGTATGAATCCAGAAAATGAATTTCTGCTAGGAGCAAATGATTTATGTGAGTGGACAGACTCACAAGATCTTCTAGCCGGACGATCAAAATTAATTTTGACAGTCCCATCAAAGTATTGTTCTATGTTGTCTAAATTAACTAGACTGTTTTGAATAACTACTGGCTTGCTTTCATTAATCAAACACCAATCTGATGGTAGACTGCTATCTGACCACCTAATGGTTCTTGGAACTTTAATGTTTGCATTTTCTTGATTTGTTTGGATTAAAAGTGTATGATCTCTAGGACTTTTGGTTAAAGCCTGGAAATTCATATTTGTGCCAGTGACTTTGTAATAGACTCGATAAATTAAGGCCAAAGGTTGTGTTCCTTCAAGGACTTGATATCCTGAAGTTTTGATGTTTAGAGTGAGTTCTTTTAGCATGTGGGGATATGAAAGACTTATGGTGAGATCTGGGAAACAATCAAAATGGATAGGTCCATTGTATAAACTTGACTCAATCATTCCAAGTATACTATCGCTAAAGTTAGTGAATCTAGCATCTCGGAGACATAACAAAATAGAGGTATTAAGGCCTCTACGTGTTAAGGGTTTTACGGCTATTTGAACTAAGCCAATGTGAATGTAGTTATGACCATCTTTCCTATGGGATTTGATTTGGTCAGATGAAAACAATTTACAAGTTTCATGTTCTTTACTAAGAGCATAAGCTTTTTCAAATGTCTTAACATGATGTTCACTTCTAAATGAGGCTACTGACCATTTCTTTTTGTAAATATTTTTACTTGAAACCTTAGGGATATTCCAATCTCCAAAGTCAACACTATCATCAGTTTGAAAATCAAGTTTTTGTTCTTCATTAATAATATCAGGAATAACACCTAAATTGGATCTAGAGCTAGTGTTGGCCATTGAATTAGATCTAAATAATCTACTCATAAAGTTCACAAATCAAACAAGCAAAATACATAAAACTTATACTGATTCACCTTCCTCGTGCGTTAGCTAAACTCTTTCCCCGCTCATGCCTCTCCTAGGACTTATTGTTTGGAACACGCCTTACTGTTTGGTTGGGGAATTTAAGAGCACTCCCGCATCGGCATCTTTGAGTGCTCTTGATGTAGGACCCATTCCTTTGCTCATGAATTTTATATTTTTCCTTTTTAGTGTCTCGGATTAGTTGTATGCTTTGAACACGTTCCACAATTACATACTCATTATAATTAAATTTACAAGTTTTATTTATGTGGGTTAATTATTTCTAGTTCTCATGCATCATAATATGGCTTCGTCACCTTCGGGTGTCAACCAGCACGTGCCTACTCTGGTGTTTGAAGGATATTAGGGTTGGGCATGTCAATTTGGTATCAGAGCGTGGTTTGTTCAGAGCATACTTATGATCTTTTGTTTTTATAGTAGTGTGTCGGTCATGACGTCATTTGGATGTCATGACTTCCGAATTTGGTGTCTTTCGGTGCAGTTGTGCAAACCTTTCTTTGTTTGAGTTATCACCTTCTAGTTGAAGTACAAGAATTCGTGTCGGGATTGTTCCTTATCAATGACGAAATAGATTGTTGGACGACTTTCAACATCGGACCGATACTCTGCAACATGCGTTCGCTAGGAATTACGGGCAAAGTCGGTTTTACATTGAAGTGGCATGAATTAGAAATCTCAATAAGGGGAAGTCTGGCTAAGACCAGCTGAAGATCCGAGATGGCGATGCCACTGTGCAACATGCGTTCCTTAGGAATTGTGGGTAAAGTCGGATCTATATATGAGTGTTTGGAAACAGAAAGATTTTAATGGTATGAATTGGTTAAGACCAACTGGAGACCCGGAAAGGTGATGCGACTCTACGACATGCTTTCCCTAGGAATTGCCGGCAAAGTCGTATCTACACAGAAATGTGGTGAAACAGAAAAGTCTAAGTGGTTTGAATTTGGAAGATCTAAATCGGTGATGTTACTCTGCAACATGCATTCCCTAGGAATGGTGGGCAAAGTCATATCTATTTGGAAATTGTTCGAGACATTCGAAGTTCGT
Organism: Malus fusca; assembly: GCA_035220775.1. Lineage (NCBI taxonomy): Eukaryota > Viridiplantae > Streptophyta > Magnoliopsida > Rosales > Rosaceae > Malus > Malus fusca. The sequence goes on along the minus strand of CM069064.1, from coordinate 6,695,102 downwards.
GTTGGAGAGAGCGAAAGAGCTAGTAAGCGCTAGCTGTTGTGAAGTTTAGTAAGTGTTAGTTTGGTGGGATCGAATCAATGTCCTCCGACTCGTTTCTGCTGAGAAAATTTGTGTGGATCCTTAGAACAATTCTCGGTGATTGTTTTATCGATAACCTTCTCGCTTACTCCAACCACAAGGTAAAGTTCACTAAACATCGATAGTCAGCTGTACGTTAAATTCTTCAAACATTGTTTTGTTTAGATTAGATACTTTCCTTGGGAGACTCATTTGCCGCAGACATTTTTCTCATCAATTTCCAAAAGCGTTGCGACCGTTAGAAATTAAGAATCCTCTCAGGGTGTTGTGAAATACGAAATATCCTTAGTTTTGTTTCTTTCTTTCAGCAATTCTTAACTATTCCTTGAGCTTTGCCCTATTTCCTTTTTAGCTAAGAAACCAGTCAATTTTGTTGCGATGTTGACGGTGAACAAAGTTTCTGACAACGGGGTATTGTCTCATCTGATCGTAGTTCTTACATTTTTCGAATTCTGCGATGGTGTATTATTAAATGTTTGGCTGCACTCTGATGTAGCATGATCGAGTAACGCATGTCCTTCTTGACATTTGGAACCGCATGATGTGAACCATCTTATTTTTGACCTAGAGCTGATAAGGATCCTCCATGCTGTGAAATCTGGTGACGTTTTCTCTACAACGAGAAATGTTGCGTCCGTTTGACCGAAAAAGATGTAGCTTGTTTGCACACAGAAATAGTTGAGTTGGAGATAGAATAGGTGGATGGAACTCATCGGTCAGTTAATTGTACCTTTGAGTACCATCGTGGTCAGACAATTGTCGTAGCTGATGCTCTTAGTCAAAAAATCCCATGGACAGCTTACCTTCATCCGAGCTATCCATATCCCACTATTGCTTTCTCTTCGAAGAATTTGTTTTACTTTGGCGTTCGTCTTATGGTGAGTATTGTCAGCTCACATTTCAGAGTGTGCCATGCATGCTTGCAATACCGAATGGTACCAATGGGTTCAACCACTTTATTACGGGTATTGTATGCATGGTTTATCGCTGAATATGTGAGGGAATATCTAATTTACTAATCAGTGAAAACGATGAGATGGAAGCCATCGGGCTTATCTCAAATTCTTTCTATTCATGTTTAGAGATGGGAAGAAATTCCCATGGTTGTCCTTCTTGGGTTGTCGAGGACCCACTAGGGATGCGAACGGAAGTGGGTGAGTGTCACCATAGATTTCCTGTACAAACCACCTGGTACACGTGTAGACTATGATGACGTTTCGGTATTTGATGGTCAACTCACTCAGCGTATTATCTATAGTCCACGAAGACTATACTTTTGACCACTTGGTATTTGATGGTCAACTCACTCAGCGTAATATATATATATATATATATATATATATATATATTATGTTAATGTTTTTATGTGCTTACTTAGTGGTTATCCATACGAACTGCCTACGAGCGAATGGTCCTGCCTACAGGAAAATGAAATCATTAATTGGCTTCGGTCGGGTGATGTAGGGCCTACGGGCGAATGATACTGCCTACGGACGAATGATATTTATATATGGCTTTGGCCGGGTGCAGGCTGGTTGTAACGCCCCAAAAAAAAAATTTAGATTTATTTGGAAGCTAATTACAGTGATAGGCCCAAAATAAAATCATAGTTAACCAATATTCTATTAACCAACATAAATCAAAATTCAATTATTTTATGCATCTAACTTTCTTATTAGACTGCCTACGTACCCTTAATAGGGATCAAGCCATTCGTAGTTCACCGTTTGTAAGAGATTTTTAACACACACCGCTTAAGTCTTATAAGTCTATGATATTTATTCATGCTTGTTAGAAATGAACCCGTTACCCTAAAAGAACAACATGACGATTCTTTTCCTAGGGCGTAGTTTGTCCATTTCATTCCATTTTCCATTTCTCATGTTTATTTCTTAAGTCCATAATCATGCCGTGATAGACATTTGCTTCAATAATAATAAATCCAAACCAATTTCAAGTTTACTCTTCTCTTAAGAAAGTCCAATTTCTTCAAATACTTAAACCCAATTGGAATTTCTTCATTTTTCCATGCAACTCCAGCATGCCAACAAAACCGAATTGCATGCATCAAAACCAACAAATTTCACCTATCAATTTGCAGAAAATTAAACCAGAAAAAGAAAAGTAACAAAGCAAAATAACCCACACCTGAATCGAAGCACGACCTTCATCTAAAACAACAACAGAAGCAATCCACGTACTGTAAGAATAGAGCCAATTCATATTCAGATTTCAGGAGGTTTGAAATGAGGATGTGTCTCCAACTCGCTGGAGTTCGCCCATTTTCCCTCGATGGGTTTGGAAGCTTGGATTGTCTGCTTTGACAACACTATGTCTCACAATGCACCGTTGGTGCATGCAAGACTACAGTCGTGTTCCACATGCTCCATAGACTCGAGATATAAAGTTTTGAGGTTAGATTACTCCAGGATATGGTGGTGATGGTGGCTAGTTTACCAGGGTGAGAGAGATAGAGTTTTGGAAAATGAGGGACTCCCTGGAACCGAAGCATGTCAGGTGGCAAATTCCCCCCTCTCTTTCCCTTGGAAATCTAATGATATATATATATATATCCAACGAGTTCACCCAGGGAAAAAAAAGGTGATATAAGCTCAAACTTTAGGGTACAAAGTCAATCTCAACTCCTATATTATTTCCCTTTATTGAATTTCATAACCATCCATTTATCTATCTTTCAAAATTTTCCATTTAATCATAAAAAAAAAATTAAATAACTAAATCATGCATCTAAAAATTCAGGGATATTACACTGGTGGCTTCGGCCGAGAGATATTTATATTGGCTTCGGCCAGGAGATGTAGTGCCTTCAGGCGAATGAAGATATATATATATATATATATATATATATATATATATATATATATGCCTTGTGCTACTACTACTAAGCACCCTATATACAATATATGTTTTATGAAAGGTTTTATGACATGCTAGGGTTTTCGGAAAACCTATTACATATTATACTATTGAGTTTTCATAAACTTTGGGGGTTAGTACGTTGATGAATAACTATTTTAGTATTACTTATATATCAACTTGGTCCACTCATGTTTTTGTTTTGCGCCCCCTCAGGACTTAGAATCGAGGCGTACAAATCCAGCGTCAAGGCACTCCCGCATCGGCATCTTCAAGTCCTCTCGGTGTGGGACCCATTCCTTTGCTCATTCAATTTTATATTTTTCCGTTTTAGTGTCTCAGTTATAATTAAATTTACAACTTTTATTTATGTCGGTTAATTGTTTCTAGTTCTCATGCATCATAATATGGCTTCATCACCTTCGAGTGTCAGCCAGCATGTGCATTCCCTAGTATTTGGAGGATACCAAGGTTGGGCGTGTCAGAAAGTCTGAATATTTTTGGAATTGCGATAGCCATTCCGTTCATTTCGTTGAGATGAACAAGACATATTCTGTCATAACTTGTTCCGATACATGTAGCCCCAATACATCGAAGCTTATTGTCTATGGATAAAGAAATACAGTTTCAACATAAAACAACAAAAACTAGAGCAAACATATAATAACGGATTCTAAATTGTAACTAAACATTCCTTATTTGATAAATGACGGTGCAACATTATTTTATATTACAAATGTTACATTCGAAATGACTTATCCTTTGTAACATAATTTAATGGTAGGTTGTCTTCAGAGAAATTTATTCAATTTTAAGAGCAACTCCAGCGTAGGAGCCCTCCCCCCCAGGCAATTCACTATTCAATCCACCTAGTGAACAGTAACTACCCTTAATGAACAGTAACTGCCTTTTGCATCTCTAGCGTGGGAGCCCTCCCCCTGGCAATAGGCAATAAAATATTTGTATTTTTTTTATTTATAAAATAATACAAAATAATTTTATTTATAATTTCGGATAGGATTTTTAATCGATCTTGTTGTACAATTTCTATTAAAAAAAATTATTTTTTATTTTCACATTGTGCAGCACCAGTCCAAAACCTTTTTTTTATTATTATTTTTTTTCTTCTTTTAACATGATGGTGCCAACGCATCATCACTCATCAACATTTTTTTCTTCTTTTCCCACCATTTTCAACGCACACCCAAATTTTCAACCCGTGCCGCCCCCCCTCCCCCCCCTCCCCCCCCCCCCCCCCCCCCCCACAACGCACCCAAACCCTCCTCGCCTCTCTTCCTCCATCTTCACCACCCCACCGCTGCCTCTCTTCCTCCATCTTCACCATCCCACCCACCTCAGCCTCCATCAACGGTCCCAATCTTCCCCGCTCCCTAACAAAACTCTCTCTCTCTCTCTCCTCTTTCCCCCAAAAACAAATCCCAAATCGTGCGATCCGGGCGCACCAGTGGAAGGAGGAGGATCGCGAGTGCGTGGGGGCGAAGGCGGTGTGGGGTGCGGCGGCAGCTACGGCGGAGGATGGACTGGATCTCTGCCATTTGTCTGTGGGTGTTCATCAACCTCGACGACGAACTCCGGTGAGAGCCGTTGAGTTCGAAGCCTGAGTTTTACAATTTTTTTAATTTAATTTAATTTTACTTTTTTATTTTATTAATATTTTTTATTTTTATTAATTTTATATTATGGCTGACGTCAGCCCACGTCACGTTGCCTTCGGGCTCTCGGGCTGGCAATTCGTGCCAGGCCTGTTGCTCGGGCTTTGCCTGTCCATCGGGCTCCCACACGCTGGAGCACTCTCCCCGAGCTCTGCGACACTGTTCACGGGCCTTCCCCCCGAGCACCAACCCACGCTGGAGTTGCTCTAAAATGGAACTTTAACGAAAAACTCTCGTACTGTTCACTTTAATGAAAAACCACATTTTTACACTAAAAAGTCAATTCTGATACTATTCATTTTACCCTTTATTTTTGTCCTTATCATTAAAATTTAAAATTTTCAAACATTTTTCATTGGTTTTTCTATTTTAAAATCGTTTAGCTCCTTTCTCTCTCTCTCTCTCTCTCCCCCCAAGTCCCGAGCTTCGTATGTGTCCTGTTCTGTGCATCTCTCAGTGGAAACCAGGCTTACAGTAGTCTACTTTACTCACTCCAATACTGAACTCAACTTTCCACGTTTTGTTTTGTTTTGTTTTCTTTCCCGAGTTTCAGCAAAGGATCCCTTAAAAAGCGAGTGAAATGAATCAGCCATTATTGTTGTCTTCCTGGGTTTTCTGGTCTCGCAACAAAACAAAACATGGCCCTCTCTTCTTCCTTTTCCCTCCCTTCCATTTCCAAGGTATTCTTCTTTTATTTCTCTTATAGTTTCTTTGTAGTTTATAGATTTGTGCTAGTTTTTGATGAATTTATGATCCACTCGAAATGGGTAATCTCTAGTTTGGCATATAGGTTGAAAAGTTGTGTTTTTTTCTTTGGATTTGCAGTTTGGGTGCAGCAGAGATTGTTTCTCTTGGCCTTAATAACTCTTCTTCTTTTGTTGCTGCGTATATAATTTCCAAATGGTATATATAAATTATATAGAAAATTAGAAATCAAAGCAATTTTTGTCATAGTTTAGAGCTCAGAGGGCTCATGAAAGTAAAATGCTGTGTGAACTTGATGGGTTACTTTGCTCGAGTAATTTTTATTGTGCTTCTGCTGCTGTCAATACTTGTAATGTCGAAGAATTATTGACCGATTCATAACGTGTTTAGTTACTCTGTATAATCTCGTGATTTGGGAACTTCTCTTACAATTGAACTTCCGTTTCTTGTAGATTGACCACGCTAAGAAGACGTTGAGACCTCGGAGTAATGATAGAAGCAAACAAATGTTCGATTTTCCACTCACAAGTAGTAAAACTGAACTGTTTGGTCATCAGCTTGTGACAGTGGGAGCTCACTTACACAAGAGCTGGAGTTTTTTGGGAGGTTCGAGAGTTACTATGAGACCAAGGCATGAGAGTATCGTTCCACTTCGAAAAATCTCTCAAGTATACACGTCATGTGATCCCCTCTGCCACTTTATTTCCTTTTAGTCATGTATATTAACATCATTTTACGTGGCTTTTTAAATTTTTGCATATCTTGCGAAGTTCGAAAGTAGTTTTATGCATGTTAGTAACTTGTTTATTACTTCAGACATTTCTTCTAGTAACAGATTCCTAACACAGAGGTATTTGGGTTACAAATTTAGGATAAAGATTCGCAAGTATCTCATGCTATGCCTAAGTCCAACAAAACTATGAAAATTGAAAAGTCTGTAGCATGTTTCGGGTGAAGCCGTTGATATACCCCATATGTGCAGAACAATGGAGGGATATGAACAAAAAAGCTGTAACTTAGAGACCACCAGGTTTTAGCTGCTGAATGGTTTTTTAAGATCACTGTGAATGTCCTGCTTGCCAAACTGACTCGATCAAAGTCAACCAAACATTAGAAACACTTGCTAGATAACTCTTTCTGCCAATGTTCTTGTCACTTCTCGTTCTATTGTGTTGGCTGTTGGGTACATATGGTATTAACATTTTCGCCCTACCTTTTAAGTTTATTGTTCTCTCTTTCGGAAACTCCTGTAATAATTTCTATAAATAGTTACTAATAGCAGTGTCATATGGTGCATGTAAGTTTGATAACTTCTGGAATTGAAAAATCTTTTAGCCATTTCATGTTCTTGTGATCCAGACGTTTGCTGTCACGCCCCTCATGTTACTGTGAGGATAAGGGGATGGGAGTGCTGGAGGTAGGCTTAGTTTCAAATATTACTGATAAAATAAGTTTGATGTTCTTTTTGTTTTACAGGGTTGGCAAGTTCTCAAATTGCTAGCACTGCTTTTACTTTCGGAACAACCTCAGTTCTCCCATTCTATGCCCTCATGGTTCTGGCACCTAGAGCTGAACTAGTATGTTTCTGTATTTATTTCGGTCCTCTGATTTCCATTCAATGTATCAGTTTTCGTTCAACGTGTAGATTAATTATCATAGTTGTCGTATATATTTGAAAGCTGTCAGTCGTGTGTGTGTTTTTTCCCTCAAATCGTTACATCTCTTTTCCTGAAATACATGGTTTTACTGATGGCATATTTCATCTCAAATTGAGTCTTTATTACTCAAATTTTCCTCAATCTCTTATCTCAGTAGGTTGAAAACCCCTTTTTTTCATGGTTTGCTGAACTTAAACTGATGCACCTAATTATTTCTACTCGCGTAAAACGCAGACAAAAATTTCCATGGAATGTAGTATACCATATATCGTGCTGGGAGTTCTCTATGCCTATCTACTATACCTCTCTTGGACTCCTGAAACGCTACAGTTGATTTTTGCAAGTAAATACTGGCTTCCTGAGGTATGTATACATTCAGTTCTGATACATTATGAAAATGTCTTCATATGAAACTCTTCTTTTTCTGCCTATCTACTATATGTGCAGCTGCCGGGTATTGGAAGGATGTTCTTGAATGAGATGACATTAGCTTCTGCTTGGATTCACTTGTTGGTTGTGGATCTCTTTGCTGCAAGGTAGCTCTTTTCCTCTCACTTTGCTGTGTCTGTGTCTGTGAGTTTCTCAGTTCTAACACTCGCGCGTTCATTTTTCCAGGCAGGTTTTTCGTGATGGACTGGACAACGAAATTGAGACGCGACATTCAGTTTCTCTTTGCCTCTTTTTCTGTCCCGTTGGAATCGTTACTCATGTCATTACCAAAGCACTGACTAAAAATGCTGGAAGTTGAAAAGAAAACCCTGATTTGAATGAATGAACGCATGAAGATTCTTATGTTCGTCGGCAATTTACAAATATGTTGTTCTCGTTGAAAGCACATATATCATACTATCTTTGATCAAATACATTGACAAGTCATTTTTTTTTTTTTTTTTGTGGTTTGCATCACTAACAGGCGGATCTATGTATTATTACTTTTGATTTCACAAGGAGAGCTAAAATTCTACTATGCTCCAGAATTTTCGGCTGTTAGATCCTGGTCATTAGATTATTGACCACGGATCTAATGAAAGTAACACAACATGCATACACTAAAGAAAGTAACGTAACATGCTTACACTAATGAAAGTAACATAACATGCATACAGCAAAATGGGCTTCCTTGGTGAATCATAATGAAAGTCGTGAACAGGCAGATGGGGAAATATAGAGTTTCTAACTTACTAAGGTCTAAGAATATATGGCCGCGGTGGTGGGGGTGGTGGTGGTGGTAGCGGCGGACATTGCTCCGGTGATGGCAAGAAATGAATAGGAGCATTAGGTTTCGGGTGCGGTGGCGGTGGAGACCACTCCGGTCGTGGTAGGAAATGAAATGGAACATTAGATTTCGGTGACGGCGGGGATCTCCTGTAGGCTCTTCTTGATACTACTTTAAATTCACCCATGGGAAGGCCAGAAAAACCTTGAGGAGCGGCCGTCGCGGTTGCCATGTAACTGGACTGCGACATTACTACTAGCAGTTGCAGAAGTAGTAGTCCATTGAATGAACAAGAAGGTAAGAAAACTTGGATTGACAAGCATTTTTGGGCTTCCCTGTTTCCGACTTGGAGTTGGGAGGAGAGTCATGACTCATAGAAGAATTCAAACTTAAATGCAAAGTAGTGGAGCACACTGCTCTAACCAACTTAGCTAAGCTCATTTATGTTTATGTATAGGGCAAGTTGAGTAATATGTCTCACCCTTTTTACTTTTTTTTCTCGTCATCTTATTCTTTCCACTGAAGCTTCTACTAATCATACTTTAATCTTTGGATTTGTTTCTTGTGAAACAAGTTAATTAGATCATTTTACTTGCTAGCTCTGCCAATACCAATCCCACTCTTGGTAATCTCACAATTGCTCTCACGTGCTACTCTCTAAAGCACTCGTGAAGACACCAAAGGATTTATTAATAGGTAGTTTATATAAGATAGAAAAGATGTTGTTTTGATGGAAAACATCAGCGTTTCTCACCGTACGATTTAACTGGACGGCTAAGATGGGGTACAGAAAAAGTTCCGGTGAGAATCCGAGTCCCTCATAATTTATATTAAGTCGAGTAATTTGGATGCATCTATGTATTGACAGTAATGTAAAAAGTTGCAAGTACTTTTAGCCATTTCATGTTCTTGTGATCCATACGTTTGCTGTCACGCCCCTCATGTTAGCACGAGGATAAGGTAGGCTTAGTTTCAAACATTTCTGATAAAATTGCTAGCACTGCTTTTACTTTCGGAACAACTGCAGTTCTCCCGTTCTATGCCCTCATGGTTCTGGCTCCTAAAGCTGAACTAGTATGTTTCTGTATTTACTTCAGTCCTCTGATTCTCATTCAATGTATCAATTTTCGTTCAACTTGTAGGTTAATTATCATAATTGTCGTATATATTTGAAAGCTTATATGAACGTATTCACTATTCAGTTGTGTGTGTTTTTTTCCCCAAATTGTTACATCTCTTTCCCGAAATACATGGATGTACTGATGGCATATTTCATCTCAAATTGAGTCTTTACGACTTTAAATTTCCTCGATCTGTTATATCGGTAGGTTGAAAATTCCCTCTTTTTTTCATGGTTTACTGAACTTAAACTGATGTACCTAATTATTTCAACTCATGGAAATGCGGATGAAAATTTCCATTGAAAGTAGCATCCCGTATATCGTGCTGGGAATTCTTTATGCCTATCTACCATACCTCTATTGGACTCCTGAAACGCTACAGTTGATTTTTGCGAGTAAATACTGGCTTCCTGAGGTATGTATTAGCACGTATACATTCAGTTCTGATAAGTTATGAAAATGTCGTTATACGAAACTCTTTTTTTTTCTGCCTATCTACTATATGTGCAGCTGCCTGGTATAGGAAAGATGTTTTCGAATGAGATGACATTAGCTTCTGCTTGGATTCACTTGTTGGTTGTGGATCTATTTGCTGCACGGCAGCTCTTTTCCTCTCACTTTGCTGTGTCTGTGGCCGTGAGTTTCTCGGTTCTAACACGCGCATTCATTTTTCCAGGCAGGTTTTTCTCGATTGACTGGACAACGAAATTGAGACGCGACATTCAGTTTCTCCTTGCCTCTTTTTCTGTCCCGTTGGAATCGTTACTCATAATGCCAAAGCACTGACAAAAAGTGCTGGAAATTCCGGCACATGTAATATGCATTGACAATTAAAATTGTTCCGCAACAATCAGGTTTTTGCGGAAGTTGAAAAGAAAACCCTGATTTGAATGAATGAACGGATGAAGATTCTTATGTTCGTCGGCATGGCAATTTACAAATATGTTGTTCTCTTTGAAAGCACAGATCTCATACTATCTTTGATCAAATACATTGACAAGTCATTCATTTTTTGTGGTTTGCAACATTAAAAGGCGGATGTATATATTATTACTTTTGATTTCATGAGGGGAGCAAAAATTCTACTATGCTCCGATCTATCATACGCCTGAATTTTCGACTGTGAGATCTTGATTATTGGATTCTTGACCACGGAAATAAGGAAGTAACATAACATGCATACACTAACGAAAAGAAAGTAACATAACATGCATACAGCAAAATGGACATTGCATGATGAACCATGAACAGGCAGATGGGGAAATATAGAGTTTCTAAGAATATATGGCTGTTGGTGGCGGATATCTTGTAGACTCTTCTTGATACTACTGTAAATTCATGGCTGTTGTGGTGGTGGTGGCGGTGGATAGCGCTCCGGTGGTGGCAAGAAATGAATAGGAGGATTACGTTTCCGTCGGTAATGAAATGGAACATTAGGTTTTGGTGACGGCGGCCGCGATCTCGTGTAGACTCTTCTTGATACTACTGTAAATTCATCCGTGTGAAGGCCAGAAAAATCTTGAGGGGTGCCCGTCGGGGTCGCCATGTAACTGGACTGCGACATTACTACTAACAGATGTAGTAGTAGTAGTAGTCCATGAATGAACAAGAAGGTAAGAAAACTTGAAATGGCAAGCATTTTTGTGCTTCCCTGTTTCCGACTGAGAGTTGGGAGTAGAGTCATAACTCATAAGAGATTGATGTTTCTTGACTGCTCTATCTCTATTACGAGTGGGTCAAAGTGGGTCACAGATACGGATAAGGATCCTCCCCAGAATCCGAATGTGAGGATCTTAGGAATCAAACGGTTATAAATCCATATTCTTATTTTATTTATAGGGGTGTGCTATCCTCACACCCTTTTTTACTTCTCACACGCTCCTTGTTAATTTCTGTCATTTAATCTTCTTTAATTCAATCGATCTGACGATCGCAAATTACGAGTGTGTATGAAGTAAAAAAGGGTGTGCGGATAGCATATTCCTTTTTACTTCTCACACACCCCTTGTTAATTTCTGTTATTTTATCTTCTTTATTTCTCACACACCCCTTGTTAATTAATTTTGATCATTTTACATGCAACCTCTCCCAATACAAATCCCACTCTTAGTAATCTCACAATTGCTCTCACGAAGGGTTTTGTTAATAGGCAGTTTATATAAGATAGAAACGATATTGTTTTGGTGGAAAACATTAGCGTTTCTCACCCAACGATCTAACCGGACGGCTAAGATGGGGATAGAGAAAAAGTTCCAGAGAGAGTCCGAGTGCCTCATAATTTATATTAGTCAAATAATTTGGATACATCTAGCTATTGACAGTAACGTAAAAAGTTGTAGATAACAACAGTATGTATGATACCGAAAGATGTTCGTAAACTAATAAAACAGAATGAAAAACAAGAAACAGAGGTCCATTTATACAGTTCTCCCGATTGATGGTGATCTCGGCCGCATGACGATATGAGCCATTCGACTACAAAGAAAACCGAAAAAGAAAAACAAACAGCAATCTTGGGGAGACACTGCATTTTATTTTTATGCCACAAAGAGGTACAAGCAATTTGAAGCAAAAACGACTGGGAAAATAGGGTTAATCTGGGACGCGTCACTAAACGTCTACAATTGCTGAACATGGTTAGTAATTTCTTCTGGGCAAGATTGGGCTTGTAAAAGCTCCAAACGTTGGTAAGGATGAGTAAACTGCAATATGTAATCTTCATCTGTAAAAAAGTAGCACGTTTATTAAACAAGCGCACCATCTGACTGCTGAGGAAAACATTGTCTACGTTCAACAGAAATCTGAATCCCACTACTTCAGCTACGAAAAGCTATTATAAGATGCCACTGAATTCCTGTAAATACGATCAGTTTTATAGAATATATAACAAACTCATGTCGTAGTGATGTGTTAACCGTTATAAATATAGTTGTAATGAGAGAGAAAGGAAGACCAGAAAGAACAAAACCTAGAAACAAAATTAAAATCGCTATCAGTTTTCATTTTTCGTAACCATCTATGTTTTCTTCATCTTCTCTCACATTTCCTTCTCCAATCTCTTTCTTCAATTAAGAAGGGGAGTAGAGAATCATATTCTCTTTTATACTTTTTCTCATTGAATGGGAAACAAATGAAGCTGAAGGAAAAATGGAGACAAAGATTTAAAACTCACTATCTTTTACGGTCCCATAGAGCCAGCATAATACCTCATCAGCAAATGCCAAGCAAACTCCTCCCTGCCAACCAGGTTCATTAGAAGTGACAACCAGTTTCATTAATAGTGACAGATAGAACATTTATTCAGCACAACCATGATCGATAAACTTCACAAATACTAAGGTCGATAAATCAATTTTTTTTCAGTGCGACGGGTAGGAAGGTGGTTGGTTGTATGCTCAGAAACCATTTGCATCACAGAAAACAAAATTTACCTGCCAGTAGTTCTTCATTTTCACTCTTTGCGTTATATCTTTGGTTCTTAGTCTCTCTGTGCGAACAAGTTGACCTGCATCATTCCTGTAAAAAGGGAATATATATTTATATATAAATTGTGTAGAGCAGCAAATGAAAGAGCCACCACAAAAACTCTTCCAGGAACAAGCAACTGCACAGTGGAATATATAATGCATGCATTTCTATGAATTTAAGTCATTTATGTCAACTATATAAATTACCTTTCTTTTGCACCTTTTAATATGCATATGCTATCTATGCCATTTTGAAAGATAAGCAAACGATGTATACAGTTAATGGTCTACCCAGTAAGAAAGTGAAAGGCTTAAGTAGCAATTTGGAAAGTAAAAGGCTTAAGTAGCAGTTTGGATTACCTAAACCCAATGACAATATAGGGAACACCTGCTAAGAATGATTGAATCTGCACCAAATATAAGAGAAATGTTAGCTCATTTACAATTACAGATTTTACAGAAGCCTGACGAAAATATAAAAGACAGGTTCACTCCTTTACGAAAAAGATTAAAAAACAGATGCTTTGAAATATAAATAGGAAAAGGACTAGAGACAATGACAACCAATTCCTTGAGAAAACTAGATAAGACTGAAGTACAATCTAAATTCTGCCATTTTGCATGTCAATCTCTAACAAAAGCTATTGAAGACCCTGTGTGTTTTTAGGTAAGAAAACAGTAATGTACCCAAAACTTGAGGAGCTTCTCTTTCTCAAATTCAAACTCTATTTTATGGTTGTCCAACTGCACAATTGAATGAGAAACTTACGGTCAGTTACATAAGAAAGCTCAGAGAAGAAAAAGAGTTGCATGTACAGGAGAGTGAAGAAAAACAAATGTCAACCTCACGGCTTGTCTTTAATTCCACATAAAACCTCCTTCCATCATCAGTTGAGTCACAGCAATCCATTTCAGCACCCATAAGAATGCGATGAGCCCCTAATTTTGTTTTGATCACAGAACAGTATTCAACATTGGCATCAACATGATGTATCCCTCCATCGCCTCTTCCTGGATCTTCAGTGGCAAGACTCTCAAAACAATACCCCCAGTAACACCTGAGTTGAACGGATAACATTGCATAAAGCACGCCTGAAAATGAAAATAAGCAATAATAGAAAGATGCATATCTAGGCATGCTTAGCCCTCTTGAACCAGTTAGATGAAGAACAACAAAATATCAGTTACAATTAGCTGCTAAGGTATCAATTAAAACACAAATATATCTCCCACAATCTAGATGACAGGAAGCACTTATGCCCAACTTCAATGAAGTAAATCATATACCTTATGAAATCACTTCTGCATCTGCTCTAAATTACATCTCATTCCTATATTAAATTCAAGAATAGCAACACGTTGAGCTTTGACAATCCTTATCAAATCTCCCGTTCTTTCATAATGAAAACTCGAAATAGTTGGCTGTTAATCCATCCTTCAGGTACAACTTGAGAAGAAGGGTTTGAAAACATTGATATTCATTAATAAATCTTTTTCTTAAGCAGAAGAATTCCATTGATTAAAGCAAGGAGCAATTCCAATAACTCTATTAAACATACAAGGGAAGCAATTCCAAATGCTCCAAGAACATGGTCATTACCATCCTAGAAATACGAATTTCTAAAGAATAAATGAAAGTCCAGTACCTTCTTCGATCCAACTCAGTCTGTGGCCTTTCAGGTAGTTTATGCACATCAAGATAGACAACCCCATTCCTTTTATGCACTCCCATCTCCCAAGGATCCCTTTTATTATAAAAAGTGGCCAATATCTACATAAAAAAAATAAAAATAAAAAAACCGAGAGAAGCATATGAAATACAACAAAACACCTGTTAGCTAGTCCAACAAATACCACAGCTTAAAATATTACACTAATAACCAATCAGCTGAAGTACTATACAGCATTGTGTCTCTGGTATGTTTCTTGAAGTATTGCCCCTTTCTTCATTTATTTGTACCACTAAGCGTGCATAAAGATAATTATAATTCAGTAACTTGAGTATCCATTAAAAAGCAGTCATCAGAGGCCTGCAGCTGCTCATTAAATTGGTTTAAGCATTCAACTGCTAGAATCTATACCCTCTTATCCAAAATCACTACACATCTACACACCATATGATAACTAATCCATGGTTCATCAATGATATCCATTCAAATTAATATAGGAAATTATCTTCAGAACAAAATACGAAAGGGGACTAAGAGATACCTTATTAAGATTGTTGCGATAAGTCTGTCAAAGACAAAAAGATGTCAAACAAATTAGTAGTTAATAACCCATATGGAAAAATTATAAATGAGAAAACTATAAGTGTAATACGCTTCACACCACAAAATGAATGTTTTGAAGTGGAATATTTTTGTCTCTTATGCAGCCGAGAAGGTCACCAAAACCTTGAGAGCCCAAATCTGGTTCAGACAAGTAAAAAAACACATAAATTCTCTGGCAAAGATCAGATCTCGTATGCAAAAAGCCACAAAGAAACATATAAACTAACTCCAATACACATCTTATAAATCTAAAAAAAAACTTATTTTGACACAAATCATACCTTTCTTCGCAATAAAAGTATCATAACCTTCATTCAGATCTCTTCCAATTTCTTCAGTAATAAGACGCTTGAAAAGCCTCTAATGTGGACGACAGAACAACATGAATTAGTTAGTGATCAGCGTGCACTGCATATACAAGAGAAACCTACCAAAAGAATGGACCATTCAGAAAGTACGCTACAGTATGCTTACCAAACTGGTCTCGTCAAAGCTGACATCTCCACCTTCTACCCGACTATAGCAAGCAAGCTCACAGGGCTATTGGGTAAAATTATTAAATTAGTGAAGAGAAAAAACAACTAACGTACACATAATGCACCAGTCAATTGACAAGGACGACTTATGAACATGTGGATTAAATCCCTGATCAACAAGTAAATTTACCAAAATGACACGGATATATATGATTAATGCTGCTTGCATCAGTTAAACCAAAAGCCAATGCAACACTTTAAAGAAATTATTTTATACAAAGGGAATAAACTAAGTCGTCCAAAATTTGGACTGTCCAGCTATATCAGTAAAAATATAAGATCTGTATTTTGTGATATTTATCTGTGCACCCTTGATAAGTCAACCTTAAAAGCACTTGACTTGAAATGAGAGAGAAAAGGTAGCATAGAAATGAATGATTACTAGACATACTTCCTGAAATGCAACGGCCTTTCTTGACAGTGTTTCTCCACTCTTTGAAAGTAGTCTTAGTTCCGAGACAAAACGTTCATCGCGATAACCATTTGAGCCATCATATCCAAAATTTTGCCTCTGCTGAAAAGGTCCACCTCGACCAAGGATGCCTGCACCTCTATCATTTGGACGTCCAGATGGCCAACGACCACGCCCTGAATTCCCTCTACCCTGATTATTCGCATTGCGTATGACAGGCAATACTGCCAAGAAAATGTTTGATGAGTATGGGGTTTCAACGTACAGCAATCCAAAGGGAGTATCAAACTAAGCATTTTAGCTGAAACGTCAAAAGCTCATATCTTAGTAACAAGTTCAACCTACAAGTATCTAAACATTAACCCCTCCCAGCATATGCAACGCTGCAAGACGAAGGAACGCTAGTAGAAACAAAATTACAGTCACAAAACCCAAAAAGAAAATTACTAAAACAAATTACAGAAACAAATAAAAACCAGAAAGAAAAAAAAGTGCGCGGGAAACAAACATGTAAAACACCAATCAAAGAAGGCCAATTGGGTAAGCCAGAAAACCCATCAATGAAACTTAACAAGCAACCAAATCAGAAAAATGCAAGATACCCATCAAAGAAATTCACTTGGGCAAAGCTGCAAGCCTACAAATATCATGAATTTAACCCAATAAGCAACAAAATCACCAAAATGCTGAGTACCCATTTCTCAACACAACAAAAACACCAAAAAATACCATACCAAAGCACATATAAAAGGCCATGAAAAAGGTAATTACCAGGAATAGGGAAAGGACTAGTAGCAGGGGTTTTACAGTAATCTTCATTGTCAGAGCCAAACAGATCCTTGTCGTCCTCCCCAAAATAACCCATATTGCTATACTCATTGTCGTCGGTGGCGGCATTTGAATAATCAGCCTCTTCGCCATTCTCTACCTCTTCTTCCCCACCGCCAGCGCCGCCGCCACTGCTTGCGCTCGGGCTATTCCCACTGCTGGACTCGCCTCCTTCGTTGGATGAAGAAGAAGCCGATGAGGACGAAGATGAGGACGAAGACGACGATGAGGAGGAGGACGGTGAGGATGAACGGGCCCCATCTTGTTTATTACCGTCGTCGTCGTCGTCGTAGTCTGGCCCGAAGATATTTTTGTGGTGTTCTGAAAAATCCATCCGGTGGGGTGGGGTGTTGGGGGGGAAGGGGGGAGCGAGCTGGAAACTGAATGTGGGAGACTGAGTTCGTGTGCAAGGTAACTCGGTTTTCAGTAGGGACGAGAGGGAGGGGTATTCCGAGTCCACCCGGTGAGCGGGCTCAAAACTTAACTTTTAATTGTATTTGGAAAATTACATTTAAACACCTTAATTATGTGACATAACAAACTCCTACTTTATTTTTTTTAACATCACAATGTCATACATTAATTGCGAATTCGTTGTAATGTCAGACTTTTGTTACATAATTTGTTAAATTGATTGTAAGTGATGACGTGCCAAATATAGAGTTTACATTTTTAGTACAAATGTCGATGCAAATCCATAACACCTCACAACTTGAAGATCAATTCAAATATAAAATACGACTCAAATTGAATTTAGCAAGTTTACGATCTAGTAGCTGTAAGATCAGTGTTTAACCTCTCACTAAACCTGTTACACAAACCAAGAGGGCTACAAGTCACTAAGTCTTAATTCTGAGAGAGAAAACAGCTACCTATAGAACATGTGACTTCAAATCAACCGATTCACTGTCCAATTGCAAACTATGTATCTCCTCAAGAGAAATGTGCATAAAGCCACTAAGACAAACCGAAAAATAAACGAAAAGCATGTCATGACAAGTCATCAAAGGAACTTCAAAGGTGAAATTTTTCAACCTAATAAAAAATATCAATAAAGATTGGAAGTCAACATTTGGAGTCATTTGTTAAGGTACCAATAACCCATGTCACAATAAGTGAGAAAACCAGTGTAAAATCATGCTCCTCTTGATCATACAAAAGCATGAGATTATCCACAACCAAATACAAAATTTTTAACTTCTATAGTTTCAACATTTCATCTTCAAATTCCGGAGTGTCATTTTCTTCCTTTTTCTATTGTCTTGGCGACCTGAATGAGGATTGACTGGATGGATATCATGAAAAGTTGCAGATGAATCATTTGATGTCCCTTCAATTGACACAGAGCCTCCTTTCAAACATAACTGGAAAAGTTTCTCCACCTTTGGATCTATCTCATAACTTAATGAGAGATTGGGGGTCTAAGATGAACTCTTAAAAAACAGCCTTGCCTTCAAGCATGCTCACAACTACAGACATGGTAGCCTAAGCTTTGAAGTGGAATTACAGCAATGGAGAGCCACATTGATTGTAGTCATCGTCTCTTCATTGTTGAATTTCGAGCCTAACTTTAGATCCATTAGGTTCATCAAATTTCTTTCCAATTTGAGAACATGTGCCTACAAAACATGAAATGAACAAAAGAAAAATAACTTATGTATCTTAAAAAATAACATGAATTTTCAATAAAGAAGAATATCAACATCAACAAAAATCACAATTTAAGTCCAGTTAAAAAGTTACTCAATCAAGAATATAAAATCCTTATGCATTTGTCTGCTGAGTTGAGTTTTTTTTCCCACTAATAATCTATAGTAGAATAATTCCAAAGCTGTAAACATCTACTTTATCAGTCAGATGGGCCCAAATTGCATATTTTGGTGTCATGTTTCATTTGCAAAGTCATGAAATCACGACATCAATACAATAGTTACAAAAATACGTCATAATATAACTATATTGTAAGATTAAATATAACAAGTTAAAACATAGGGACTCACAAAGTTCTAGCAGCATAGGTGCTTATATGTGTTTTATCCTCTTTGGCAAGTTTGGCCAATCCAGAGTCTGATATCTTTGGGTTAAGATGTCTATCAAGCAACACGTTAGTAGTCTTGATATCTCTATGAATAATCTTCATGCTTGATTCCTCATGAAGGTAACCAAACATATACCAACATATATCTTATGCCTCGTTGGCCAAGCCAACTTCAACCAACTTTCTTTTACCCTTTCAGTTTGTTAAGTTAATCAAAATCAATCATAATTTGTGAATAAAATATCTTATACCATATGCATGGACCAAACGAAATGTAGGCATACAAAAGTGATATTTACCAAACAAAGCATAAGAAACGCTATTACTTTCCATAAACTCGTAGACAAGATATATTTGACTTCCTTCGATACAACATTCATATAGGTTTACAAGATGAGAGTATTGCAAAGCAGAAATCATGCATTTCTCATTCACAAATTCACGATTTCCTTGCTTTGATTTGGAAGAAATATGCTTAACAGCTATCATGGTTCCATCTGCTAGGATGCATGCATTTGACTAAGATAGTTAAAACAAATATATTCACTAGGGAGAAATTAACCATAATTAGGACTATTATTAATCAAATTAGGAAAGAAATTATTGGTTTTGAAAAATATGCTATAAACAAAACCATCTTTGAACTGGAAATTGAATGTGAGAGACTGAGTTTCGTGTGAAAGATGACTTAGTTTTCAGTTGGGACGAGAGGGAGAGGTATTAGGAGTCCACCCAGTGAGCGGCCTCAAAACCTAACTTTTAAATTTCTTTTTGGGAAATTACATTTTACCACCTCAATTAGGTGACATAACAAACGCATACCTCATCTTTTAAGCATCACAATGTCATACATCAATTTACGAATTTGTTGCAATGTAAGACCTTTGTTATCTGTTAAATTGAATGTTAAGTTAAGGCGTGCCAAATCTAGAGTTTACATTTTTAGTACAAATGTTGATACAAACCCAGGAAACCTCCCAACTTGAAGATCAATTCCAATATAATATACGACTCAAATTGAATTTAGCAAGTTTACAATCATAAATTAGTAGTTGTAAGATCAAGTATTTAACCTCTCACTAAGAGCAAGTCCACCCCTAAAGACTTTGCGCCAGCACTCAGCGCATTTATCCACTCAAGTGAACAGTAATAGACCCCAGTAAACAGTAATAGACCAAAGCATCTCCATTCCTAAAAATGCGCTGGCACCCAGTCAATCTAATATTATATTATTTTATTCATATCAATTAATATTTTATCATTTAATTTCTTTCTCTCTGCTTCCATTTCTTTCTCAGTGCGTAGACGGGTACGAAAGGAGCGGATCCAGGATCCGAAGGTCCCGAGCGGGTAGACCGGTCCGCCGCATGATGGCGTGCTTGCCGGCCTCGACAACCTGGGCTTGCCCGCTGGAGTCCAGAAGCAGCCATGGCCTCACGCCAAGCCCCTTCTTCCGCAGCCCGCCAGCCACCGACATGCCGGGCATTGTGGGTCGGGTCGGGTCAGAGTTGTCCTCCGCTGGGGCTGTGGCCAACTTGGATGGGTGGTGATTGGGATGAGGGATTCTCATCACGGCGGTTGGGAATTGGGATTTGCAAGTCAACCTCTCCTGAATCCCTCTCTGTTTTGTTAGAGCTAGGATGAGTTGCTGTGTTCCAAGTTTTGCCGTGGAGGTGTTCCACACCAACGCTCCTCAAAAAATGGACCTCCTCCTCCTCCGCATGACCTGGCTGGCGGCAGCATGAGTCAGATGTACCGGGCAACACCTCAGTCAATTTTGGACTGGGCTAGAGACCGGCTTGAGTTGGGTGCCAGTCAATTGGGTCGGGTGGAGGGGTTTCACAGGGTGCTGGGCAGTTTTTTCAGCTGGGTGCTGGGCAAAATGCCCTCCGCTGGAACTGCTCTAAACTTGTTACACATATTAAGGGGCTACAAGTAACTAAGCCTTAAGGCTGAGAGAGAAAACAACAAACTTTAGAACATGTGACATTAAACCAACCAGGTCACTATCCAAATGCAAACTATGTATCTCGAACTCAAAAGAAATGTGCATGAAGTCACTAAGACAAACCGAAAAATAAACAAAAAAAATGTCATGACAAGTCATCAGGGGAACTTCAAAGGTGAACATTTTCAACCCAATAAAAATGTATCAGTTAAGACTGGAAGTTAACATTTGAAGTTATTTGCTAAGGTATCAATGAGAAACAGTGCCCAATCCTGGTTCTCTTAATCATACAAAAGAAAGAGATTATCCATAACCAAAAATACAAAATTTTAACTTATATAGTTTCAACATTTCATCTTCCAATCCCTAAAAATTGTGTCATTTTCTTCATTTTTCTATTGTCTTGACAATTTTAATGAAGATTGATTTGATGAATATCATGAAGAGTTGTAGATTAATCATTCTATGACCCTTCAATTGACCCAACACCCCCTCTCAAACAGAACTAGAAAAGTTTCTTCACCATTGACTCCATCTTATTACTTGATGAGGGATTGGCGTCTAATATGAACTCTTAAGTAGTAGTCTTGCCTTAAAACATGCTCACAACTGCAGACATGGTAGGCCTAAGCTTTGAAGTGGAATTACAATAATGGAAATCCACATTGATTGTAGTCATTATCTCTTCATTGTTGAATTCTAAGCCCAACCTTGGATCCACTAGGTTCATCAATTTCCTTTCCGATTTGAGAACATGTGCCTTGAAATATGAAAGGAACAAAATAACTTATGTATCTTAAAAATAACGTAAACTTTCAACAAAGAAGAATATAAAAAATAAAAATAAATAAAAAACTTCTATGTAATAGTAAAAAAACATCAACAAAATCAAAATTAAAGTGCAATTGGGAAGTTACCCAATAAAGAGTATAAAATCCTTTTGCATTTTGAGTTGAGTTCTTCTTCTCACTACTAACCTCTAGTAGAATAATTCCAAAGCTGTAAACATCTGCTTTATCAGTCAAATGACCCTAAATTTCATATTCTAGTACCATTTATCCACTATAAAATGATGAAATCACGATATCAATACAATAGTTATAGACATATGCCATAATATAACTATTAGAAAATTCTATTTCAATCATTGAAGAATATTACTTTTAGAATAAAACCGTGTATAAGATTAAAAACTAACTTTAGTCATTGTCATTTAATTGTAACAATCAAATATAAATTAAGTTGTAATAATTATTGGGCTTTTGTATGTAGGTTATATATTGATCCTTATAAACAATAAAAATATTATTTGACAATTATTATTAAGTTCCCAGAATGAAAAAAACCATATATATATCATATATACTTCATTGTGCGTAAATTTCTCTATATATATATGTATATGCATATTATGTACCTATGTATGTACTACAATTATGTGCCGATACATTTTGTACCAAAACTTATGTACTGATATATTCGTACCGAAACTTGTGTCGATGCAATTGTACCGAAATTTATGTACCAATACATTCATACCGAAATTGAAATTTATGTACCAATACATTCGTACCGAAACATAAGTACTGATACATTTGTACCAAAACTTATGTACTGATGCAATCGTACCAAAGCTTATGTATTGATGCATCGTACCGAAACTTATGTACCGAAGCAATCGTACCGAAACTTATGTGCTGATACTTCCGTATCAATGAGATTTTTTTATTTTATTTTATATAAATATAAATTGTTTTTTGTATTGTTGTTGACTTTTTTTAATTATAAGAAATTGAATTTTAATAAGTTTTATCTATTTATATGATTGAAGCACAAAACAATATATTAATTATGGACGAACAGACATTTTCGAATGGTAAGTTATAAATAATAATGTGCTATAAATACTTAATTATGGTAGGTTTTAATAATAGGACTTAAATTAGATTCATAAAACCATCCAGATTAAAATCTAAAAAAAATCTTATTTAAGTCCTAAAATCTAAAAGTCCCTATAACTATTGTAAGAGCAAATATAAGAAGTTAAAAACATAGGGACTCATAAAGTTTCAGCAGCATGGGTGCTTTGTTTTATCCTCTTCGGTAAGTTTGACAATCCAAAGTCCGATATTTTTGGGTTAAGATTTCTATCAAGCACATGTTAGTAGCATTAATATCTCTATGAATAATCTTCGAGCTTGATTCCCTTTTTCTACACCAACATATATCTTATGCCTCGTTGGCCAATCCAACTTCAACTGACTTTCTTCCACCCCTTCAGTTTGTCAAGTTAATCAAAATCAGTCATAATTTGGGCCATAAAATTTCTTATACCATATGCATGGACCAAAGAAAATGTAGGCATATAAAAGTGATGCTTACTAAATAAAGCATGGGAAACATTATTGTTTTCCATGTACTTGTAAACAAGGTATAATTGATTTCCTTTAATACAACATCCGTATAGGTTTACAAGATGTGGGTGTTGCAAAGCAAAAAGGATACATATCTCATTCACAAATTCACAATTTCCTTGCTTTGATTTGGAAGAAAGTTGCTTAATAGCTATCATATTTTCATTTGCCAGGATGCATTGCATTTGACTAAGATAGTTAAAACAAATCTATTCACAATGGAGAAATTAATCATAATTAGGATGACTATTATTAATCCAATTAGAAGAAGAAGAAAAAATATTCATTTCGAAGAATATCATGAAGAGTTGTAGATGAATCATTCTATGGCCTTTCAATTGATTCAGCTCCCCATCTCAAACAGAACTAGAAAAGTGTCTTCACGTTGGCTCCATCTCATTACTTGATAAGGGATTGACGTCTAATATGAACTCTTAAACAGCAACATTTTCTTCAAACATGCTCACAACTACATACATGGTAGCCCTAAGCTTTGAAGTGGAATTACAGTAATGGATAGCCACATTGATTGTAGCCATCATCTCTTCATTGTTGAATTTTGAGCCCAACCTTGGATCCACTAGGTTCATCAATTTCCTTTCCGATTTGAGAACATGTGCCTAACAATATGAAAGGAACAAAATAACTTATGTATCTTAAAAAAATAACGTGAACTTTCAACATAGAAGAATATAAAATAAAAAAAACTTCTATGTAATAGTAAAAAACATCAACAAAATCAAAATTAAAATTCAATTGGGAAGTTACCTAATGAAGAGTATAAAATCCTTTTGCATTTTGAGTTGAGTTCTTCATCTCACTAATAACCTCTAGTAGAATAATTCCAAAGTTGTAAACATCTGCTTTATTAGTCAAATGACCCAAAATTTCATATTCTAACGTCATTTATCCACTGCAAAATTATGAAATCACGATATCAATACAATAGTTATAGACATGCCGTAATATAGCTATTAGAAAAATCTATTTCAATCAGTGAAGAAGATTACTTTTAGAATAAAACCGTGTATAAGATTAAAAACTAACTTTAGTCCTTGCCATTTAATTGTAACGATCAAATATAAATTAAGTTGTAATAATTTTTTGGTTTTTGTATGTAGGTTATACATTGATCCTTACAAACAATAAAATATTATTTGACAATTATTATTAAGTTCCCATAATGAAAAAAGCCATATACATCATATATCCTTCATTGTGTGTAAATTTCTCTATATATATGTATATGCATATTATGTACCTATGTATGTACTACAATTATGTGCCGAAACATTTTGTACCAAAACTTATGTACCGACATATTCGTACCAAAACTTGTGTTGATGCAATTGTACTGAAATTTATGTACCGATATATTCGTATCGAAACATAAGTACTGAAACATTTGTACCGAAACTTATGTACCTATGCAATCGTACCGAAGCTTATGTACTAATGTATCGTACCGAAACTTTTGTACCGGTGCAATCGTACCGAAACTTATGTGCTGATACTTTCGTACCAATGAGATTTTTTTTTAATTTTATATAAATATAAATTGTTTTTTGTATTGTTGTTGACTTTTTTTAATTATAAGAAATTGAATTTTAATAAGTTTTATCTATTTATATGATTGAAGGACAAAAAATATATTAATTAAAGACGAACAGACATTTTCGAATGGTAAGTTATAAATAATAATGTGCTATAAATACTTAAATATGGTAGGTTTTAATAATAGGATTTAAATTAGATTCACAAAACCATCCAGATAACAATCTAAAAAAATCTTATTTAAGCCCTAAAATCTAGAAGTCCCTATAACTATTGTAAGAGCAAATATAAGAAGTTAAAAACATAGGGACTCATAAAGTTCCAACAGCATGGGTGCTTATATGTGTTTTATCCTCTTCGGCAAGTTTGGCCAATCCAAAGTCCGATATCTTTGGGTTAAGATGTCTATCAAGCACATGTTCGTAGCATTAATATCTCTATGAATAATCTTCGAGCTTGATACCATTTTGCTACACCAATATATATCTTATGCCTCGTTGGCCAATCCAACTTCAACTGACTTTCTTCTGCCCCTTCAGTTTGTCAAGTTAATCAAAATCAGTCATAATTTGGGGAATAAAATTTCTTATACCATATGCAAGGACCAAAGAAAATGTTGGAATATAAAAGTGATGCTTACTAAATAAAGCATGGGAAACATTATTGTTTTCCTTGTACTTGTAAACAAGGTATAATTGATATCCTTCAATACAACATTCGTATAGGTTTACAAGATGCAGGTGTTGCAAAGCAAAAATGATACATATCTCATTCACAAATTCACGATTTCCTTGCTTTGATTTGGAAGAAAGCTGCTTAATAACTATCATGGTTTCATTTGCCAAGATGTGTTGCATTTGACTAAGATAGTTAAAACAAATCTATTCATAAGGAAGAAATTAATCATAATTAGGATGACTATTATTAATCCAATTAGAAGAAAAAAAATTATTTCATTTCTAAGAATATCATGAAGAGTTGTAGATGAATCATTCTATGGCCCTTCAATTGACTCAGCGCCCCCTCTCAAACAGAATTAGAAAAGTTTCTTCATCGTTGGCTCCATCTCATTACTTGATGAGGGATTGGCATCTAATATGAACTCTTAAACAGTAGTCTTGTCTTAAAACATGCTCACAACTGCAGACATGGTAGCCCTAAGATTTAAAGTGGTATTACAGTAATGGATAGCCACATTGATTGTAGCCATCATCTCTTTATTGTTGAATTCTAAGTCCATCCTTGGATCTACTAGGTTCATCAATTTCCTTTCCGATTTGAGAACATGTGCCTTACAATATGAAAGGAGCAAAATAACTTATGTATCTTAAAAAATAACATAAACTTTCAACAAAGAAGAATATAAAAAAAAATTAAAAAAAAAAAAAACTTCTATGTTATAGTAAAAAACATCAACAAAATCAAAATTAAAATTCAATTGGGAAGTTACCTAATAAAGAGTATAAAATCTTTTTTGCATTTTTAGTTCAGTTCTTCTTCTCACTAATAACCTCTAGTAGAATAATTCCAAAGCTGTAAACATCTGCTTTATTAGTCAAATGACCCTAAATTTCATATTCTAGCGTCATTTATCCTCTGCAAAGTTATGAAATCAAGATATCAATACAACAGTTATAGACACGCCGTAATATAACTATTAGAAAATTCTATTTCAATCATTGAAGAAGATTACTTTTAGAATAAAACCGTGTATAAGATTAAAAACTCACTTTAGTCATTCCCATTTAATTGTAACAATCAAATATAAATTAAGTTGTAATAATTATTGAGCTTTTGTATGTAGGTTATATATTGATCCTACAAACAATAAAATATTATTTGACAATTATTATTAAGTTCCCAGAATGAAAAAAGCCATATATATCATATATCATATATACTTCATTGTGCGTAAATTTCTATATATATATATGTATCTGCATATTATGTACCTATGTATGTACTACAATTATGTGCCAAGACATTTTGTACCAAAACTTATGTACCGATATATTCGTACCAAAACTTGTGTCGATGCAATTGTACCAAAATTTATGTACCAATACATTCGTACCGAAGCATAAGTACTGGTACATTTGTACCGAAACTTATGTACCGATGCAATTGTACCGAAGCTTATGTACTGATGCATCGTACCGAAACTTATGTACCGATGTAATTGTACCCAAAACTTTGTGTTCATACTTCCGTACCAATGACGTTGTGTATATATATTATTTGTTTTTTATATTGTTGTTGACTTTTTTTAATTATAAGAAATATATTTTTAACAAATTTTATCTATTTATATGATTGAAGTACAACAAAATATATTAATTATGGACGAATAGACATTTCGAATGGTAGGTTATAAATAATAATGTGCTATAAATACTTAAATATGGTAGGTTTTAATAATAGGACTTAAATTAGATTTATAAAACCATCCAAATTAAAATCTTAAAAAAAAATCTTATTTAAGCCCTAAAATCTAAAAGTCCCTATAACTATTGTAAGAGCAAATATAAGAAGTTAAAAACATAGGGACTCATAAAGTTCCAGCAGCATGGGTGCTTATATGTGTTTTATCCTCTTCGGCAAGTTTGGCAATCCAAAGTCCGATATCTTTGGGTTAAGATGTCTATCAAGCACATGTTCGTAGCATTGATATCTCTATGAATAATCTTCGAGCTTGATACCCTTTTGCTACACCAACATATATCTTATGCCTCGTTGGCCAATCCAACTTCAACTGACTTTCTTTTGCCCCTTCAGTTTGTCAAGTTAATCAAAATCAGTCATAATTTGGGTCATAAAATTTCTTATACCATATGCAAGGACCAAAGAAAATGTTGGCATATAAAAGTGATGCTTACTAAATAAAGCATGGGAAACATTATTGTTTTCCTTGTACTTTTAAACAAGGTATAATTGATTTCCTTCAATACAACATTTGTATAGGTTTACAAGATGCAGGTGTTGCAAAGCAAAAATGATACATATCTCATTCACAAATTCACGATTTCCTTGCTTTGATTTGGAAGAAAGCTGCTTAATAACTATCATGGTTTCATTTGCCAAGATGTGTTGCATTTGACTAAGATAGTTAAAACAAATCTATTCATAAGGGAGAAATTAATCATAATTAGGATGACTATTATTAATCCAATTAGAAGAAGAAAAAATTATTTCATTTCTAAGAATATCATGAAGAGTTGTAGATGAATCATTCTATGGCCCTTCAATTGACTCAGCGCCCCCTCTCAAACAGAACTAGAAAAGTTTCTTCATCGTTGGCTCCATCTCATTACTTGATGAGGGATTGGCATCTAATATGAACTCTTAAACAGTAGTCTTGTCTTAAAACATGCTCACAACTGCAGACATGGTAGCCCTAAGATTTAAAGTGGTATTACAGTAATGGATAGCCACATTGATTGTAGCTATCATCTCTTCATTGTTGAATTCTAAGTCCATCCTTGGATCTACTAGGTTCATCAATTTCCTTTCCGATTTGAGAACATGTGCCTTACAATATGAAAGGAACAAAATAACTTATGTATCTTAAAAAATAACATAAACTTTCAACAAAGAAGAATATAAAAAAAAATAAAAAAAATAAAAAAAAACTTCTATGTTATAGTAAAAAACATCAACAAAATCAAAATTAAAATTCAATTGGGAAGTTACCTAATAAAGAGTATAAAATCTTTTTGCATTTTGAGTTGAGTTCTTCTTCTCACTAATAACCTCTAGTAGAATAATTCTAAAGCTGTAAACATCTGCTTTATTAGTCAAATGACCCTAAATTTCATATTCTAGCGTCATTTATCCACTGCAAAATTATGTAATCAAGATATCAATACAACAGTTATAGACAAGCCGTAATATAACTATTAGAAAA
This sequence comes from Malus fusca, assembly GCA_035220775.1. Taxonomy (NCBI): domain Eukaryota; kingdom Viridiplantae; phylum Streptophyta; class Magnoliopsida; order Rosales; family Rosaceae; genus Malus; species Malus fusca. The sequence goes on along the minus strand of CM069064.1, from coordinate 6,666,400 downwards.
TTCTATTTCAATCATTGAAGAAGATTACTTTTAGAATAAAACCGTGTATAAGATTAAAAACTAACTTTAGTCATTGCCATTTAATTGTAACAATCAAATATAAATTAAGTTGTAATAATTATTGAGCTTTTGTATGTAGGTTATATATTGATCCTACAAACAATAAAATATTATTTGACAATTATTATTAAGTTCCCAGAATGAAAAAAGCCATATATATCATATATCATATATCATATATACTTCATTGTGCGTAAATTTCTCTATATATATGTATATGCATATTATGTACCTATGTATGTACTACAATTATGTGCCAAAACATTTTGTACCAAAACTTATGTACCGATATATTCGTACCAAAACTTGTGTCGATGCAATTGTACCAAAATTTATGTACCAATACATTCGTACCGAAGCATAAGTACTGGTACATTTGTACCGAAACTTATGTACCGATGCAATTGTACCGAAGCTTATGTACTGATGCATCCTACCCAAACTTATGTACCGATGTAATTGTACCAAAACTTTGTGTTGATACTTCCGTACCAATGACGTTGTATATATATATATATATTATTTGTTTTTTATATTGTTGTTGACTTTTTTTAATTGTAAGAAATATATTTTTAACAAATTTTATCTATTTATATGATTGAAGCACAACAAAATATATTAATTATGGACGAATAGACATTTCGAATGGTAGGTTATAAATAATAATGTGCTATACTTAAATATGGTAGGTTTTAATAATAGGACTTAAATTAGATTTATAAAACCATCCAGATTAAAATCTTAAAAAAAAATCTTATTTAAGCCCTAAAATCTAGAAGTCCCTATAACTATTGTAAGAGCAAATATAAGAAGTTAAAAACATAGGGACTCATAAAGTTCCAACAACATGGGTGCTTATATGTGTTTTATCCTCTTCGGCAAGTTTGGCCAATCCAAAGTCCGATATCTTTAAGTTAAGATGTCTATCAAGCACATGTTAGTAGCATTGATATCTCTATGAATAATCTTCGAGCTTGATTCCCTTTTTCTACACCAACATATATATTATGCCTTGTTGGCCAATCCAACTTCAACTGACTTTCTTCCACCCCTTCAGTTTGTCAAGTTAATCAAAATCAGTCATAATTTAGGTCACAAAATTTCTTATACCATATGCAAGGACCAAAGAAAATGTTGGCATATAAAAGTGATGCTTACTAAATAAAGCATGGGAAACATTATTGTTTTCCTTGTACTTTTAAACAAGGTATAATTGATTTCCTTCAATACAGCATTCGTATAGGTTTACAAGATGCAGGTGTTGCAAAGCAAAAATGATACATATCTCATTCACAAATTCACGATTTCCTTGCTTTGATTTGGAAGAAAGCTGCTTAATAACTATCATGGTTTCATTTGCCAAGATGTGTTGCATTTGACTAAGATAGTTAAAACAAATCTAATCATAAGGGAGAAATTAATCATAATTAGGATGACTATTATTAATCCAATTAGAAGAAAAAAATATATTTCATTTCTAAGAATATCATGAAGAGTTGTAGATGAATCATTCTATGACCCTTCAATTGACTCAGCGCCCCCTCTCAAACAGAACTAGAAAAGTTTCTTCATCGTTGGCTCCATCTCATTACTTGATGAGGGATTGGCATCTAATATGAACTCTTAAACAGTAGTCTTGTCTTAAAACATGCTCACAACTGCAGACATGGTAGCCCTAAGATTTAAAGTGGTATTACAGTAATGGATAGCCACATTGATTGTAGCCATCATCTCTTCATTGTTGAATTCTAAGTCCATCATTGGATCTACCAGGTTCATCAATTTCCTTTCCGATTTGAGAACATGTGCCTTACAATATGAAAGGAACAAAATAACTTATGTATCTTAAAAAATAACATAAACTTTCAACAAAGAAGAATATAAAAAAAATTAAAAAAATAAATAAAACTTCTATGTTATAGTAAAAAAACATCAACAAAATCAAAATTAAAATTCAATTGGGAAGTTACCTAATAAAGAGTATAAAATCTTTTTGCATTTTGAGTTGAGTTCTTCTTCTCACTAATAACCTCTAGTAGAATAATTCCAAAGCTGTAAACATCTGCTTTATTAGTCAAATGACCCTAAATTTCATATCCTAGCGTCATTTATCCACTGCAAAATTATGAAATCAAGATATCAATACAACAGTTATAGACACGCCGTAATATAACTATTAGAAAATTCTATTTCAATCATTGAAGAAGATTACTTTTAGAATAAAACCGTGTATAAGATTAAAAACTAACTTTAGTCATTGCCATTTAATTGTAACAATCAAATATAAATTAAGTTGTAATAATTATTGAGCTTTTGTATGTAGGTTATATATTGATCCTACAAACAATAAAATATTATTTGACAATTATTATTAAGTTCCCAGAATGAAAAAAGCCATATATATCATATATCCTTCACTGTGCGTAAATTTCTCTATATATATGTATATGCATATTATGTACCTATGAATGTACTACAATTATGTGCCAAGACATTTTGTACCAAAACTTATGTACCGATATATTCGTACCAAAACTTGTGTCAATGCAATTGTGCCAAAATTTATGTACCAATACATTAGTACCGAAGCATAAGTACTGGTACATTTGTACCGAAACTTATGTACCGATGCAATTGTACCGAAGCTTATGTACTGATGCATCCTACCGAAACTTATGTACCGATGTAATTGTACCAAAACTTTGTGTTGATACTTCCATACCAATGACGTTGTATATATATATATATATTATTTGTTTTTTATATTGATGTTGACTTTTTTTAATTATAAGAAATATATTTTTAACAAATTTTATCTATTTATATGATTGAAGCACAACAAAATATATTAATTATGGACGAATAGACATTTCGAATGGTAGGTTATAAATAATAATGTGCTATAAATACTTAAATATGGTAGGTTTTAATAATAGGACTTAAATTAGATTTATAAAACCATCCAGATTAAAATCTTAAAAAAAATCTTATTTAAGCCCTAAAATCTAAAAGTCCCTATAACTATTGTAAGAGCAAATATAAGAAGTTAAAAACATAGGGATTCATAAAGTTCCAACAGCATGGGTGCTTATATGTGTTTTATCCTCTTCGGCATGTTTGGCCAATCCAAAGTCCGATATCTTTAGGTTAAGATGTCTATCAAACACATGTTAGTAGCATTGATATCTCTATGAATAATCTTCGAGCTTGATTCCCTTTTTCTACACCAACATATATCTTATGCCTCGTTGGCCAATCCAACTTCAACTAACTTTCTTCCACCCCTTCAGTTTGTCAAGTTAATCAAAATCAGTCATAATTTGGGCCATAAAATTTCTTATACCATATGCATGGACCAAAGAAAATGTAGGCATATAAAAGTGATGCTTACTAAATAAGGCATGGCAAACATTATTGTTTTCCATGTACTTGTAAACAAGGTATAATTGATTTCCTTTAATGCAACATCCATATAGGTTTACAAGATGAGGGTGTTGCAAAGCAAAAATGATACATATCTCATTCACAAATTCACGATTTCCTTGCTTTGAGTTGGAAGAAAGTTGCTAATAGCTATCATGGTTTCATTTTCTAGGATGCATTGCATTTGACTAAGATAGTTAAAACAAATCTATTCACAAGGGAAAAATTAACCATAATTAGGATGACTTTTATTAATCCAATTAGAAAAAACAATTATTCATTTCGAAGAATACCTTATAAACATAACCAAAACCACCTTCACCGATCTTATTGGCTTGGTCAAAGTTGGTTGTGCCATATTTGAGTTGCTTAAAGGTAAACTTACAAGTTTATAAGTCCACATCCTTTAAATCTGCATGACAAGTAAAACTCATAAGCAATTGTTGTGTATAAGAAAAAATTTAGAATAATATCATAACTTTATCTTGAATCCCACTAATGTTTGATGGCCCAGAATTTGACAACTACCTGGATCTATAGTCAGATACACTTTTTATAATAAGTTTCAAAATCATAATGTACAAATAAAAATCAGCGTATAGGGAGACTCTAAACTTGTTATTGATACACTTCAGAACAAATATTGCACGCCGTGGAATATTAGATCATTATTGAAGACAATTCGATGGTTGACAACATGGCATCCTCTTTCCCATGTGTGAAGTGGAGGCATATTTATCGATTGACATACTTCGTTGTTGATGCTATTACACATGTGAGCTTTTTCATTCCTAATATGCACATTTGAGATAGCTCCATTCCTTTAGACCTACTCCAACTCTTGGAGTAAAACTCAAATTTTAGGTTCTAAGTCAACCCCAACATGCTCCAACCCTTAGGCCAAAATTAATTTTGAGTTAAAACTCATTTTTGGGACAAAGTTCGGCTAAGAATTGAGACTGGGTTAGTGGATTGGTCCATTGGTGCGACTGAACGCGCTCAGATTTCTCCAAGACGCATGGGATTTACGTACCCCATGCCCTCCATGTTTTCAAATACACATGCATAGGTCTCACACACGTGGGCATGTCGGGGAGAGTAATGAGCCCAACGACTCTTTGGTTTAATCAGACGGCACAAGTTCATTGAATCTAACAGCACAAATTCCCATTTATTTAATTTTTAGTTTTGTATTTATAATTTATTGAATCCAAGAGTTGAGATCTAAAATGATCAAATTAAACAATTAAAAAAAAAGATCCAACGACTAAACAATTAAAAATATTATTTAAATCAAAATTAATCCAAAACTCTATAAGTATCTATGTATTTGTTCAAACATCCACAAAAATTTCACTTTTCTCCTACAGTTCTTCCAATTTTTCTTTCTAACATCTTCCAAGACCATTTCTTCCCATTTCCAATTTTTTTCAAGATAGCAAAAGATCATACTAGAGGTCGTAATTGGTCAAGTGAGGAAGATGTTGCTTTGTGTTTGGCATGAGTTTGTACTAGCGAAGATGGTGCCATTGGCACGAATCAAAATAAAAGATTTTGTGGGCTAAAATCGTTGATAAATTCAATTCCAACTCGAACACCAACCAAAGGGAAGATGGTAGTGTTTATGATCGGTGGAAGGTTATCAACAAATCGTGCACTGGAAGAGAAGCTTGGAGAGAGCCATGGTTGACATGGCTAGTGGAAGGAGCTCCTTAGAAGTGGTGAGAGTTTCCATTCATAGTTTATTTTTCATGCATACAATCTTATTTTGCAACTAATAATTGTATTTATGTATTCCTTGCATAGGGTGACAAAGCAATAGCGATTTACAAGACAAGAACTACGCCCAATAAACCAAACTTTTAAGTTGCATCATGCGTAGGATATCATCAAGGAGTGTCCGAGGTGGGGAACCGATGCAGACCAACAATGGGGGAAATTATTTACTGATGAAGCCTCAAATGCAAATATTAGCAATCAAGGTAACGATTTGGTTACCCCAATAACTTCTTCTTTTACAAGGCCTCCAGAAAGAGATATGCAAAAGGAAGCAAAGAGAAAATGGAAGATGCAAGATTCGATTTGTACAACGATTTCTTTCAGATTTGAGAAATTGACTGAACGCCGAGAGGCTTGGGAGGAAGAAATAGTCCGAATGCGCTTGGCCTTTGAGAAGCAATCATAAATTGAGCAAGAAATGTTTGGTTTTGATGTAAATATTGAGGACCTCAACAAATACACTCCAAATAGGAAGAATCTCTTCCATGATAAGAAAAAGGAAATTATGCGAAAGGATTCGGCAAGGAATATCTTTCAAGATGGTTATCCATCTCATGCCTATATCCCAAGTTCACCATTAATCCACCACCAAGTCAAGGTGCAAGTCAACCAAATGATGATGATGAATATTCTTATGTTAGTAATAGTTGTATTACTTTTATGTTGTTTATTAATTATAGCTTGTATTAATTTTATGTAATTCATTAATTATCGTTGTATTAGTTTTATGTAGTTTATTAATCAAGATTTATTAATCAAGATTTATTAATTATGGAATATTAATTGTTGTAATTTAAAAAAAAATCATTTATCAACAAAGAAAGACCATTACTTCCTAGCACACTAAAATTTATAACAAGGAAAGACCAACACACTGACACACTAGCACACTTCATATGTGTTTTGTGTGTTTCATGTGCTTTATGGGTGCGTTTGTTTGGCCTCATTAAATGGGACTGGACTGGACTGGACTACAGTCCCATGTTTGGTAGGTGCTGGGACTAAGTTAAGTGGGACTAAAAGGGACTCGTCCCGACAAGAGAGCTCGCTAGAGGGTCTTAGCGAGACCCCCCAAAATGAAGCGGACTGCTAAGACCTTCGCTCTTCGCATCGTCTGCTCCACGACCTTGCCGTCAAATCCTCACAATCCTTCCCCGTATGGATCTTCCTCTCTCTCCCTTGCTCAATCTTTGCACCCACCACCTGAATTCCAAAATTCGATTACCACCCACCGATGGGTTTGCTCGATCCGAGGCTGAAATTGCTGTCGGCGCCACCCACTCCTTTTCTGAAGGTTATCTCCCGCTTTCTCTGTCGAAGTCTCAACGATGGCTACCGCTGCCGCATCACCGACTCAACTGTCAAATCCTCACAGTCATGCTAGATGCCAAGCCGATCTGCATGACCCAACCTCGATGTCGAGCCGATCTGCATGACCCAACCCAGATCACATCCTCTCCCTCTTTTTCCTCGTCATGCTCGAATCAGAGTGTCGTTGTTGGGCATACAAGGAACGCAGCTGCGATTTCAATTTCGATGTCGATTGAAATTGAATTTTTGATTGTTTATATTTTGGGAGCTTTATCGATTCAAATGGAGGAGAAAGATGTCGTTGCAAGTAGTGGAATTTGGATGGAGAGCTTTATCAATTGAAATGAAGGAAAAGTTGTGATTGGAATCTATGGAGTTTAGACGGAAAAAAAGGAGACAGAATAGAGGTTTCAGGTAGGAAAAAGAAAAAAAAAAATTAATTTTATTATTTTTATTATCCTACTTCTCATCTGATACTGCACCAAACGCTTCACTAAGTTAGTCTTGCTTAGTCTAGTCTAAGCCAGTCCAACTTAGTCCCTGAAGCTAGTCCAGTCCGAGATAGTCCGGTGCAACAAACGCACCCTATATGTATTATGCATCTCTATCATGTGTTTCATATTCTTTCATAGTGTTCTATATGTTTCATTGTGTTGGTTTAGTGATTTTTCAATATCTATCATGATTTAAATATTTTTATTAAAATGTTCATAAATTAAATTATGATAGACCACATAATTTTGTAAATTACTTTAAAAAAAAAGGGTAAATGACAAAAAACTACCTCAACTATTGGTGTCACGACACTTTCATAGCTCATCTTTTAAAATTGACAATGTCATACCTCATCTTACGAATTTGTGCCAATGTCAGACCTCCGTCAGTTTTTCTGTTAATTTCTCTGTTAAATGCTGACGTGGCCAGAGATGAGACCCACTCACTAATCCAACTGGATTAAAAAAGAATAAAATATATTTTTAATAATTAAATATTCAAAAATTAAAAAAAATAAAAATTAAAAACTAAACAAATAAAAAATTCCTAGGGATGCGGGCGTTCATTTTTTCCACCCGCACCAACCCTTATCTCTCTCTTCTCTTTATCTTCTCCCGTCTTCCCCCAACCCAAACCCAGATCCCACCTTGACTCCTTCTCATCCTCGTCTTCAATAAGATCGTTGACGTCAAGGCCCTCGGCCACTCCTGCATCGTTTCCCGCCGCTTCCTAGTCCTCCTTAAACACAACCAAATTTCCATCACCTGAACATGAAACAACACCTTGTAACCTTCAAGACTTTAAAAATTGCAAAATTCATCAAAATTTCAGAGCACATTACATGCAAACCCAGATATGCCCCCCAAACCAATAAATTCAATAACAAATCCAATAAAAAATAAAAAAAATAAAAATTCAATAACAAATCCACACCAAAAACACAACCAGAAGCAAAAAAGTTTTAAAATTTCACAGAAATTCGAAATTCGAAAACTTTTTGGATACCTTGAAGGAGTGGCAGGGCTTACAGCCCATGAGTTGCAGAGAGGTCATCAGCGACAAACCTTCCTTGCGCGCCTGGAGGAGGTCGATCTCCATAATTTTTTCACATTCCCTCCCTCCAAAATGACGCGGTGCAGCCCCGACCATTCCTTGAGGTTTGTCAAATTGCAGACCTCTGCGTCCCCATCGAGGGAGTTTTCGACCGGCAAAACTACTTGATCAACGATGTAGAGCTTGACGGCCTGGAAGGCGACTTTGAGTTTGTCACAGGGGATGGCCAGCGGCAGCTTCAGATTTGTAAGATGAAGGGGGTGAGATGACGAGGAGATCGATATATTTGAAGATGGGATGTCGAGGTCCGTATGAGAGATGTTGGGTTTCGTTGGAGAAGGGAAGAATGTTCGCCGGAGCAGAGAGAGGTTGAGGTGGGGTAGCTGGAGACAAGAAGGACTTGGTTGGTGGTTTCATCGGAGAAGAAAGGGATGAAGTTATGGTCCGCCTCGTCCTCAGCGGCATTGTCAAGCCTTTGCAGGCGCTCGGCCAGTTCCTAGGACCTAACCGACGATCCCCGAATGGGTCCCACTCCGCTCTCTCCGTCGATGACCCAGATTACTCCAATGTCGACAACAACAGCCTCGACCAATCCGACGTCCCCCACCACTTCCCGACCCAAGTCTTGAAGAATTTCAACGAGATTCGATTCCTTCGGATCGAGCTTCCCAGTGGCGAGCTAGCATTTAGTGCGGGTGGTGAAGGAATGTTGGGTATGAAGGGACTAGGGGAGGGATGGGTCGAGTTGGGAGGTGGTGGTGAGGGAAGAACGAGCGCGAGTGAGGAGAGAGACGGAGGAGGGAGACCGCATCCCAGAGAGATGAGAGAGAGAAGAGAGAGAGATGGTGGTGGAGGAAGGTTGGGGGGACGGGGAAGGGTTTGGTGGCTGTCAAATAGAAGAAGAAAAAGGGTTGGTGCGGGTGGAGGAAAGGGAAGGCCGAATCCCTTAGGCCATTTTTTAATTTTTTTTAGTTTTTTAATTTTTAATTTTTTTTAATTTTTGAATATTTTATTATTAAAATATATATTTTATTATTTTTAATCCAGTTGGATTAGTGAGTGGATCTCGTTTTTGGCCACTTCAGCATTTAACAGAGAAATTACCATAAAACTGGCGGAAGTCTGACATTGGCACAAATTCGTAAGATGAGGTATGACATTGTCAATTTTAAAAGATGAGGTATGACATTGTCAATTTTAAAAGATGAGCTATGAAAGTGTCGTGACACCAATAGTTGAGGTAGTTTTTTGTAATTTACCCTTAAAAAAAATTAGCTTAAATTCATTTTTTAATAATATCGGACAAAAAATTTAACCTAAAAGGATTGAAGTAGAAAAACTGTTTGTGGATTAAAAACTTAAATTTTATGGGTTAAAAATTTTAGATTTTAACACAAGAATTGGTGATGGTCTTAATGACCTCTAATACTTTCTTATTGGGTAAATTATATTTTACCTTTGGGTCACATAATAAACTCATACCTCATCTTTTGATCATTGTAATGTTATACATTAACTTACAAATTCATTGCAATCTCAGACCTATGTTAAAACATTTGTCAATTTGACTGTTAATTGATGACGTGGCAAGTGCAAGTCCTATTTGTTTGCTGACATGATCATCAAATTTGTGTCACGTGGCAAAATAAAAATAAAAATACGTTTAATTATTTAAGAATGCCAAACAAGAAAATTTATTTAAAATATATAACTACAAGTTACAATAATTTATTAATAAATTACTCCTCCACCTTGAATTTCACAAAGAAAAACTTTATGTGCTGTATTTTTTTTTGTCATGAATTCCCATGTTGTTTTCTTTGGTTTTTCTAACTTGTTTGGGTTCGACTTCGATTCCTTTAAACCCATCGTGAAAACACGCAATTTGGTGGCCAATTTCAACAATGAGATGGCGAATTGGGGGTTGGAGTTGGATTTTTCAGATGGCATGAACCCAATCAGTGATGGTTGGATCATCACCGTCACCGTTTGCTTGTCGGGACCCTCCTCCATGTCGAGCCTCTTGACCTCCATATACAATCGCTTAGGGAACCTGATCTCAGCTACCCAGGAGCCCACCTGCTTCATCGCGACGGGTTTGGGGCTGAGGAAGCTGAGAGTAAGTGACAACAGTTTGGTAGTTTTCCCAAGATATTGGAGGTTGGGATTTGGGACTAAATGTGGTATATCTAGAAGGGGGTGAGGTGGTTCAACCTAATTGACGACAGTTGTTCGTGGTGCTTGATGTGAATTTAAACTAACCTAATAAATATATTAAAGGGTAAATTACACAAAACTACCAAAACTATGGGTCGAACCACAATTTCATACATCCTATTTAAAAAATTACAATGTCATACCTCATCTTACGAATTTGTTGCAATGTTAGATCTCTGTTAGTTTTTCGGTTAATTTATCTGTTAAATGCTGATGTGGCTTGAGGCGGGGCCCATTCTCTAGCCCACTAGATTAAAAAATTAAAAATGTAATCATTTAAATATTTTTATAAAAAAATGTGGGACCCACTCCCTACAAACCCATCACTCTTCTTCCCCAGTCACCGACGGACCTCACCTATCTCCAGGCACCTCAACCTCACCACCGTTCTGTTCCTTCTTGCAATCCTTGTTCTTCATAGCGCCTAATTTCCACCAAATCTAATCAATCAAATGCCAAAAACATCAACTTTCCAAAGAAAACTCCATAAATCTTTGAAGTTTAACAACACCTACAATTGTAAATGAAAATTAACTAAAAAGTTATAAGACCGCATGAATGCCTTGAGAAAGCCATTGCTACTGACGAACATCAAGCTTGCACTGCTTCAATTTAGCAGACCCAATAACCAATTAAATCGCAAAAGTTTAATCAAGAAACAAAATTTCATGCCTAGAACATCAAGAAATCGGAAAGAAAAAAAAAAAAAGGAAATTTGAAATATGAAATCTGTAACATCCCACATCGCCCAGGGAAGTGGATCTTGTAAGCCTTATATGTCTATTCCATCTCTACCTAGTACGAGGCCTTTTGGGAGCTCACTGGCTTTGAGTTCCATCGGAACTCCGAAGTTAAGCGAGTTTGCGCGAGAGCAATCCCATGATGGGTGATCCACTCGGAAGTTCTCGTGTAAGTTCCCAGAAACAAAACCGTGAGAGCGTGGTCGGGGCCCAAAACAGACAATATGGTGCTACGATGGAATTGAGCCCGGGATGTGGTGGGGGCCCGGGCCGGGATGTGACAATTTGGTATCAGAGCCAATCCCTGGCCGGAAGTGTGCCGATGAGGATGTCGGGCCTCTAAGGGGGTGGATTGTAACATCCCACATCGCCCATGGGAGTGGATCCTGTAAGCCTTATATGTATATTTTCATCTCTACCTAGCACGAGGCATTTTGGGAGCTCACTGGCTTCAGGTTCCATCGGAACTCCGAAGTTAAGTGAGTTTGCGTGAGAGCAATCCGATAATGGGTGACCCACTAGGAATTTTTTGTGTGAGTTACTAGAAACAAAATCGTGAGGGCGTGGTCGGGGCCCAAAGCGGACAATATCATGCTACAGTGGAGTCAAACCCGAGATGTGGTGGGGGCCTGGGCCGGGATGTGACAATTTGGTATCAGAGCCAATCCTTGGCCGGAAGTGTGCCGACGAGGAAGTCGGGCCTCTAAGGGGGGTGGATTGTAACATCCCACATCGCCCAGGGGAGTGGATCATGTAAGCCTTATATGTATATTCTCATCTCTACCTAGCACGAGGCCTTTTGGAAGCTCACTGACTTCGGGTTCCATCGGAACTCCAAAGTTAAGTAAGTTTGCACAAGAGCAATCCCATGATGGGTGACTCACTGGGAAGTTCTCATGTGAGTTCCCAGAAACAAAACCATGAAGGCGTGGTCAGGGCCCAAAGCGGACAATATGGTGCTACGGTGGAGTCGAGCCCGAGATGTGGTGGGGGCCCGGGTCGGGATGTGACAAAATCTCATCATCATCTTCTTCCCCAAACCCCTGTTGTTGTTGTTTAAGGCTGCATGGGCGGAGACTCTGGTGATCGAATTAGAAACCATTGTTCATTTCTAGACGGAGGGATTCAAGATTTCAATTATTTGCAGAAAAACCCTAAATTTGATAAAAATTTGGCAGAAGAGAAAGGGTTTGATGTGGAGGTGAAAGGAAGAGAAATAGAGCAATGGAGGAAGGGGGAGTCGAATAAGTGGCGGAGGAGGTTCAGGTGGAGGGAGCGGTCGAGGAAGGAGCGGGACTAGGTAAGGCAGAAGAGGGCGAAGTCGATGTGGTAAAGGCAGGTGGTGAGGTTGGGGTGCCTAGACATGGGCGAGGTTTGTCGACGGATTGGGGAAGAATGGTGATGGTTTCTTAGGGTGGGTCCCACATTTTTTTTATAAAAATATTTAAACGATTTTAGTTTTAATTTTTTAATATTTAAGTAATGTTTGAATCTAGTTGGGCTAGGGGGTGGGCCCATTTCAAGTCACGTCAGCATTTAACAGAAAAATTAACGAAAGTATAACATTACAACAAATTCTTAAGATGAGGTATGACATTGTAATTTTTTAAAGTTGAGGTATGAGATTGTGGTTCGACCCATAGTTGAGGTAGTTTTGTATAATTTACCCTAGATAATTCAAACCAAATTTACTCGCAAGTGCACGAATCAGTTGTAGTAAAAATATGTAAATACGAGATCAAATCCACCGTGGTTGATTTAACAATTTAGTCTTATAATTATTTCTTAATTAATTGAAATAAAGATTAGGTTTGTATCGAAGAAGAATTAAAATTAATAATGACTAAACAAAGATATGATAGAGAACAAATGTAAGAAAACACTAAGGTTTTGATTCCACCATTAATTGTCATATCTTACTATCCAATTGTCAACTCATGAATGATCAAATTAACAAAAACAACTTACGTACATATGTCCGTGGTCAGGTACACATGACATTAATTTCTCAAAAAGATATGAATTTTACCGTGGTCAGGCTTAAACTCAACTATTCTTACGGTCTATATATCCATGGTTCGGTATACACGAATAAGCAGAAATCCAATTTACTTAAGATGAGGTGTGACATTGTAACAAATTCTTAAGATGAGGTACGACATTGTAATAGAGAAATTAATAGAAAAATTAACGGAGGTGTGACATGGTAACAAATTCTTAAGATGAGGTATGACATTGTAATTTTTAACGGAGGTGTGACATTGTAACAAAGAAATTAATAGAAAAATTAACGGATGTGTGACATTGTAACAAATTCTTGAGATGAGGTACGACATTGTAATTTTTAAAAGATAAGGTATGAAATTGTGGTTCAACCCATAGTTGAGGTAGTTTTGTGTAATTTACCCTAGATTAATTCAAACCAAATTTACTCGCAAGTGCACGAATCAGTTGTAGTAAAAATATGTAAATACGAGATCGAATCCACCGGAGTTGATTTAACAATTTAATCCTATAACTATTTCTTAATGAATTGAAATAAAGATTAGATTTGTATCGAAGAAGAATTAAAATTAATAATGACTAAACAAAGATATGATTGAGAACAAATGTAAGAAAACACTAAGGCTTTGATTCCACCATTAATTGTCATACCTTAGTATCCAATTGTCAACTCATGAATTATCAGATTAACAAAAACAACTTCCGTACATATATATGTGGTCAAGCACACATGACATTAATTTCTCAAAAAGATATGAATTTTACCGTGGTTAGGCTTAAGCTCAACTATTCCTATGGTTTATATATCCATCGTTCGGTATACACAAACAAGCACAAATCCAATTAAGTTCTAAGAAGGAAAAATTGCATAAAATAAGACTAGGAAAGAAAAACCAAATTCGATGCAGCTATTCTTTGCTCTTTGCTCGTACCAATTAGAAAACCAAAAGTTAATTAACATCCAATTTACCAAAAGTTAGTATGATATGATACGAAAAGATATTAACTTCTTAGCACTTCATTGGCATCACATGCCAAATTATTAAATAATTAAGCAAATCACTCTAATTAACTCGAAAACAACACACTATAGCACTAACGAATATAAGTTTAAGAGTAATAAATGTAATAACTATGCGTCTATCAGTGCTACTCAGAGAACCCTTCTGAAAACACAAGTCATGGTGGAGGTGGAGCAACCGTTGTTGTAGAAACTAGGCTAGTTTGGGAAACAGAGGAAGTTGTAGGAGGATAAGGAGGTAAATAAGGTAGAAGGGAACCAAGGGAGGAAAAGGGTAAAGAAATGAGGAGTTGCGGTGGTGGTGGGATGACAGTTGAGACGATGATGGGGAAGAGCCTTGTTTGGGTTAATATTTGAATATTAGGCTTGAATGAAGGAAGGTCCAAGGGTGCCAAATTAAATGAGGACTTGCCCGAAGCCTAGCATCGAGCCCATAAACAATCTAAAGTCATCTTAGCCAAGGCATAGGCCATGAGCCTATGACTGAAGTGACAACTAACAGAGACCAGCTCACTACCAGCCAAAAAGCACTTTCTAATGGCATAAAGGTGTAAATATATGATGACTCACTGCCCCTGAGAGCCCTCGACCAAGAACAAAGCTCTAACAGTCGGGCCAAATAGCCTATAAAAGGAAAAAGAGACAACAGAGACAAGGACACTCAAACAACCAATAAAACAACATACAAATTCTGCTCTTAAGCCAGATTTGCATCCAGAAAAGCTGAAACCAACCTAGATTCAGTCTTTTTAGTCATAGTCTCCTTAGAAAAGCTATCTTTTGTCTAGTTTAAAAGCTCTGCTACATTCCTTAGTGTTGTAGTATCGATTCCCTCGTGTAAAACCTGTTTACCATTCATCCCTTTTATCATACAACCCCTGCAAACTCAAAGATAAGTGGTTGCAAGACGTTTAACCTTGCCTGACAAGGTGAAATCTTGCCCGAGTCTTTTTGTTTGTCCCCTAAATTAGTAGATTTGTTGCTTAATGTACCTTTCAGCATGTATTCAAGTTATTTCCATCTATTCTCTACTTAGGAGTCCTATTTGCATCTGGATCTGGTTAACTTAATAGATTTGTTTTCATTAAGAACAACCTGAATCAAGGAAATGGTCTAAAAGGGCTCTTGACTCCATTCATTCGAACATACAAGATTATGAATTAAAAGTCATTGTTTACAAGGCAAGAAAAAGAACTTAATGCAGACTTAACCCATCTGTGACAAACCTTTGATAACAAGAAGTTTGAGTAACTTGGGGCGTAAGTAACCACTCAAAACACATCCATTTCAAGATTTGTTATACTGAGATAACAGTGGCACGCCTAGCACTTTGCTAGTTTTGATTGTAAGGCTCAATGCCTGCACCTAAGGCCCCACAAAGGCACATTTCAAACTAACTTCAAACTCATCTCGCAGCATACCAAGCAGCAAGAGATCACCCGACGACCAACATCACAAAAAGTGCCATTCACCCTTGGGGAGCTGTGCGAGGGGCCATCCATCTTTTGCCTCGAATAGACCCAAATTGAAAATATTTTATTTTATAATATTTTTCAAAATTTTATAAATATTAATTTTTTTTTATCCACATGGCTCAAACTCAACATCCATATCAGTAAAAAAGTTGACCCTACATTTGTCTAATCATCATTTAACAGCCAAATTAAGAAAATTTAGGAGGTCTAACATTA
The DNA here is from genome assembly GCA_035220775.1 of Malus fusca. Lineage (NCBI taxonomy): Eukaryota > Viridiplantae > Streptophyta > Magnoliopsida > Rosales > Rosaceae > Malus > Malus fusca. The sequence goes on along the minus strand of CM069064.1, from coordinate 6,650,606 downwards.
CAACAAATTCATAAGTTTATGTATTGTAATGTTTAAAAGATAAGGTATGAATTTGTTATGCGACCCAAAGTTGAGGTGCTAAAATGTTATTTACTCTTTCTTATTTCCATCTCCAACCCTTGGGTTAAAATCTAAAAATTTTAACCCAGAAAATTTACGTTTTACCTAGAAACAGTTTTTCTCCTTTAACCCTTATGGATTAAATTGTTAGCCCGAAATTATTAAAGAATGAATTTAAAATATTTTTTTTTCTTAAAGTAACTTAAAAAAAATGATGTAGACTATCCTAATCTGATTTGATGAACATTTTAACCTAAAAATGTTTAGATTCTGATAAATATTGAAAAATCACTAAATCGATGCCAAGAAACTCGTGGAACATTATGAAAGAATATGAAACATATAATTTTTTAAAATTACTTTAGCTGTTGGATTTAAATTTGGACCATTAGATCTTTTTTTTGCCGTTGGATTTGATCTTATTAGATCTTAGTTGTTGGATTCAATGAATTTATAAATATAAAACTAAAAGAAATACACATATATGGTGGGTCATCTCACTAATCTAGGGGAATCCTGGGCAAAATTTGCACTAGAAATGAGTCTTTAGTTAAAACTCATATTTGCCCCTAGGATTGAAGTATGTCTGATGGAACTATGTATAGGGTGAACTACCAATTTAGTTCCTAAATTATCACCTCAGTAAAAATTAGGTCCCTAAACTATTTTTTTTTCTTCAGAAAAATTAGTCCTTGGATTATAAAAATCTGCCGATTACATCCCTAATATTATATTCAAAGCTACTATATTCAAATTTTCGTCAATTTAAGTCACGTTACTTGCATGATACACATTGGAGGGTAGATTTGTAGTTTTTTCACAAAGAAATAGTGCAGGGAGTTAACTTTGAAGGGAAAATTGGTAGTTTTACATAAGAAATAGTGTAAGTTAACTTTAAAGGGTAAATTAGACGTTAGCTTCACAATATATATGAAACGTTAAGGGATTATAGGCGGGAAAATAATCGTATTACACTCTAAAGTGTGTAAAGTGACTTAAATTGATGAAAAATTGGATAAAATACATTTGAATATAATAGTAGGGATGAAATTACCAATTTTAATAAATTTAGGGACTTATTTTATTGAAAAAAAATAATTCAAAGACCTAATTTTTACTGAGATGATAGTTCAAGGACTTAATCTGCACTGAGAAATTTTATTTGAACTCATTTAATCTCTCTCTACACCCAACTTAAACTTTAATTATGAAATGTCTTTATTATCCTATTGCATAATCACCATCATGTATAAGATGAATTTAATTATAAAAGTAAAATTTATCAATAAACCCACTCCTAATAATCAAACACTAACCATCACTAATCTTTCTTCAACGTTCTGTTGTGGCAAAAATCTTAAGACGCATTCATAGAAATAAAAACCTATTTTTATTTTTATTTTTTATGTATGAATGGTGATTTTGAAAGTTTGTATCCTCCAACTTTTTTATCATCATCATGACTCCCACCACCACCACCATATCTCCAACACTACTCATCACTTGTAGGAAACCTACTTCTACTTCTGCTACTACTGCTGCCAAAACAACAAGCAACATCTTATCAAGGTCAACGACAAGAAAAAGTTGGGAGGAGGAGAAGAGAGTTTGCATATGCTTTCACTAGTATTGCTACCTCTTATATATGAGATCAAAACCCTACTTATGGTAAGAGTAGGGTTTATCTGACAAAAGGGTGGCTCAAAGGGAATCAAGCGTGTCGGTCCGATAATTCGGTATTGTTCCCAGTACTACAAGTCAGCCTGCAAAATATGCGTGCATTTGTTAAACTAGCTAGGGTTTAGTTAATTTATAGTTTGACTCTCATTGTCTCATGTGATTGTGTTTAATTAGATTAATAGATTTAATTAACATGGTTCTTCACGAGACTGATCCGAGTAACTTCTAATGTAAAAATAATGGGTGTAAAGATAAATTTGCATATTGAATTGGGTTTGTGAGGATAGTTTAGATAACAAATTTGAGTTTAAAGAGATGTTGATAGCTTAATTAAAAATGATATGAATATAAAGAATAAATTAAGTGTAAAAATAAGTTATAAAGGTTCAAATAAAATTTTAGATATGCACTTCGTCTCTAAATATATACTAGAGTTTGTCTTATAAATGAATTTTCTTTTCTTAAAAAACAGCGAAAATATCTCTGGCGAGAACTCTACTCCTATTGGCTCCCACTCGTTTGGGCCCCACATGACGATTCACCCAACATTCCCCTTTGCTTGACACGTGTCCAAAATCCTCCCCTCCTCTCTACAGAATCTAAAAACGACCGAAACTCTAGATCTCCCTCATGTCGTTCGCCCATCAATCTCCAACTATATGACCATAATACCCTCAGAATATCATTATAAGCTTCTCTCTCCTCTCTCTCTCTCTATGTGTTTTGGGCACTAATACTCTCTCTCTCCTCTCTCCTCTCAGAGGTTGAGTTGCTTATCCCGAACGAACGAATTCCAGGCGGTATGAGTTAGCAATCAAAACTGAAAACCCTAGTTCCTCAGCCCTAGGGGGTTTTTCCCCTTTTAATTTCCCTTTCCAATTTTCAATTTTTCAATTTATTTTTACATTTTTTTTCGGGTAATATTAAAATTACCATGTTTTGGTGAGATTAATTTCTGGCATCGAAGGAGGCGGAAGAAAAAGAAGAAGAAGAGATGTACAGAGAGCGAGGGTTGGGTGGGTCTAAGGCGACGGAGGTGGTGGGACCCGCCGCTGATCGGAAGCAGCGGATCAACGACGCCTTGGACAAGCAGCTCGAGCGATCCTCGCCCTCCACTTCTAGGGCAATCAACGGCAAGGATAAGCCGCTTATTATGGGTGGTAAGCAGCCTCCCTCCGATCACAGAGACTCTCGCTCTGCCTCTGCGTCTCTCACCAAAAACAATTGCTCCGATGGTTTGAAGTTTCTTTCTTTCTTTCTTTCCTTCACATTTGTTTTCTCGTGTTAATTCGATTTTATTACCATTTGGGTACCTTTTTTTTTGTGGGTTTCTCATTAATTGGGAAGATTATAGATCGATTGCCTGCCTAGCATCATTGTTTTGTTAAAATCTATGGTTTGCTTTGTTGCATTAACCCTAGTTTAGAAGAAGAAGAAACATTGTATATCATAGATTCGCTTTTCGATAAAATTCGAAGAGATGGACTGCATCTCGCTTTTCGATATACTTGTTTTTATCCGATGGGTGTCCATTTAGGAATTTTATTATAACACTTGACAGTGCGTGTTACGGATATGCATTCTGTTTTATCCATTGAAGCCTGTCAGTAGTATTTGAATCTGACGTTGCTATATCATTCTTCCATTTATTGCTTATGAGAGCTAAAACTAAAGTATATCTTTCGCCATAAAGGTCTGCCCCTGATTAAATGCCATCATCGTGTTTCTTCAGCAAGCTTATCCATAGAAGAAAAGCTGTAATTTTGTGGCCCAATTGGATTGTTGTTCAGCCTGCTGTCCTATCCCTTCCCTCACATGATTTTACAGTCTTTTAGACCACCACCAGGTCCCTAATCCAGAGGCTACTGAGCACTTTTTTCCTAGGGATTTGCTTGAAATTTTGCAAGAGTCTGTCATGGTAGTGGAATATGTGTTTTTTCTAGGGAGTAATGCTAAACAATTTGGTCTTATATTACGTTTTGTGATATTAATATCTATTCCTTTGGAGCTACAGTCTGATTGTGTCGTTTCAACTTGAAGAAAACTGTACTCTTGTAATCTGAATGTGTCCCTTTTGTATAAGAGAAATGTTTATAAGCCATAACAATACTTTTCTTCATTAAAATTCGTTGATATATGTGATTGTGGTACTCTCTAATGAAGTTTGATTTATGACTAGAACGTACATTGATAGATATAAGCTTTCAGTTCTGTAAGTTTACTAATTCTAATGTATCTAAATTGATTGTAGAAGAATCTGAGACAGACAGTGAAGAGTCAGATGTTAGTGGTTCTGATGGGGATGACACATCTTGGATTTCATGGTTTTGCAATTTGCGAGGAAATGAATTTTTCTGTGAAGTGGATGATGATTACATACAAGATGATTTTAACCTCTGCGGGCTAAGCAGCCAAGTGCCGTACTATGATTATGCACTTGATTTAATTTTGGATGTTGAATCTTCTCATGGTAAGTTTATGTCTTGGTTTATTATCTCGTGTGATGGACAACAATGGTGTTTAACATTAAACTTTATTTCTGTTAGACAACTATGTACAATTATGTGTACTCTTCCATGCAGCTATACGATTAAACTTTATTTTTGTTAGAAATCTTTCCGTGGACTTTAAGATATTAATATCTGCTTTCGTGTATTTCCCCAGCTTAGTATTATGATTTTTTATGACCCAACAAAGGTACTCTTAAAAACCCTGATTTAAAAAATGTTAAACTCAATTTTACCCTCCCGAAAAAATTAGAAGATAAAAATTTAAAACGAAAAAAAAAAAAAAAAAAAAAAACTCTTGCTGCCTTCCCTTCCCTTTCCCACTACCCCTCTCCCCCAATCATTGCTAACCATGGTGTTTTCGTGGTCACTGGCAATGCCGCTGGTTGCCGGTGGCCACTGAGATATATAATTCTTACTTGTTAAAGGTTGGAAAGAATACTTATAGAAGAGGTAAAGATTCCTTTGGTTAATTTTTGAGAAAAGAATGTAGTCAGAAATATTTTGAAAATAAATAGATAACCCAGTTTTAAAATATAAGACATTTCTGTTCCTTGATTACCGATAAGGTTGTTTTCCTATTTTGATATATACTTTGGGCAGGTGATATGTTCACAGAAGAACAAAATGAATTGATTGAATCAGCAGCAGAGATGCTTTACGGTCTTATTCATGTTCGATATATATTGACAAGCAAAGGCTTGGCTGCCATGGTAAGTTTCTATTATTGATTGTCTGTTTGACAGTTTCATTGATTCTGGACTGTAAAATTTTGTAACTTGGTAGAATTGTGCTATTGGATCTACAGCTAGACAAGTACAAGAACTATGATTTTGGGAGATGCCCAAGAGTTTTCTGCTGCGGACAACCCTGCCTCCCAGTTGGCCAGTCGGATATCCCACGGTCAAGCACTGTAAAAATATACTGCCCCAAGTGTGAAGATATTTACTACCCTCGATCGAAGTATCAAGGTAGTATCCTTCATATTATCGAACCTATATTTACAATTGCTAGCTGCATATAAGCAAGCAGCTGGTTTGTTAAGATGCTGCGCACAAAATCTTCTTTCATGCCTCGTCATATATTTGTTGTTTATTCCTTTGCTGGTTAGTTTTTATATGTCCAGAATCTAAGTATATTGTTTAGACTTTAGATTGAGCAGGGGGTTTCTTCAATTTAAATTCGATTTGTAGGTTTTGTCCTGAGAAGAATCATTAGTTCATTACTGTAAGTTAGGTGGAAAGTAGGTTGAAACCATGTTTCTTACGTTTCATTTGTTAGACCTTTGTTAGATGAAATGGATCAATTAATTATTATTTTTCTTTTAATTCACTTGCATCTATAGTTGTTGAAAAGGATTACATGTTGTGGGGTTGGGTCGTAGGCTGCTTCCTTTGTACATAGTTAAGCATCAATATTAACTTGAACAGCTTGATTTTCTGTCTGGGAATATTTGTTAGTTTCTTGCTGATAGTGCTGTTTAATGTAGTCAATTTCAAGTGCAACATACTATTTTATTCTGGAATTTTGTTAAGAAACATGAATTTACTGCATACTTTGTTCGCACCTTGCACTTATCAATATCCTGCCTTGTGTTTTGTGATCTATAACATCATTGTGGGCCTTTGGTTCATTTTGATGGTCGGACACAATGCTCACTAGTTATGCTTGCATTGATTTCTGAGTGACTTAACTCTATCTAGACATTGATGGAGCCTATTTCGGAAGTACATTCCCTCACCTGTTCTTGATGACATACGGGCACCTGAAGCCTCAGAAAGCATCACAGAGTTATGTTCCTAGAGTGTTCGGATTCAAGCTTCACAAGCCATGATGCTGAAATTTCAAGCTCCAGCCAGGGCAGGAGTTAATGTGAGACTTACTCCCCTCTGTCAGTAATGTTCTTGAGTGCGGTGGAGTTACGTCCCCAAGTTGTCAGAATATAGATACCCTTTTTATGTGTCCTCGGATCCACTTACAATCAAATTTGCGGCCACTCACAAGCTTCATTTTCGATTTTAGCTGCGTCTTGGTGAGTTTCTGTAGAACTTGTCCGTTTGGCTTTAGTATTAATAATTTTCTTGGTAGTGGCTTCCGGCGACCTGTTTTCTTCGGTTTCTTATTAAGCTCAAGCGGGGTTGTTGGCGCTCTAAGAATAACCAGTTCATCTCTGCAATTTTCTTGTGTCATCAGAAATGTATCGTGTAGCCTCTAAATATTCATGTCTAATTACTTTAGAGTCGAGTCGAGTCGAGTCAAGTGCCCAGTAGGATTTATGTACGCACTTAATTGTTGAAAATTGGAATATAGCATCATGTTATGTATACCGTATACATTCGGTTACTTTTATTTTTTGTACGCAGTTGATGTGTTGCTTTCCTTTCAATGTGTTGCTTTCCTTTCAACAAAAAATTGAAAAAAAAATAGCTTCTTCCATAAATTCTGCTTTTAAATCGACTAAGAAAAGTTGGTATGTGTTTTTGGTGTGCAATTTGCAACATGGATTCTGAATTGGAAGGATGGAATCTGATTTCTGCACTCCATTTTTAGTACTTGAGAGCTAACTTCAACGACTAACTGTTATCTATTAATAGACGAATCTCGTGGATGACGAATTTGATACTAAATTAGGTTGTTTGTTACATGGCTTAACCATCCTCCTTTTTTTTAGTGTAAAATATATCGTTATATTAAAGAATATATTTGAAGGAAAATTATCATTGCCTTGATCTAGTTGGTCTCAAGTTCTCCCAACAATTTTCTTTTATCATAGAAGAGTCATTTAATTAGTACGTGCTACAATGGAGCATTATTCATTTTTTCTATATAATGATAAATTTATATTAATGGGTAGAAAGAATAAATTAGTATTAAACTCGTTTTATATTATATATAAAAAAAATCATCTCGTCATTTTGATGGATTTTATTTTTCTCACTTCTAACTCCATCCATCATAATTAATGCAATCTATCACTAGCTACCACCACCATGATCATTCCCATTAACGCATCCGCCATCATTGTCACTGTCGCTGCCACCATCGGCATTGCCATGCACACCATAACCGCCTCGACTACTACCATCTTGTCATGACTCACCACCCTACTACTGTCACCACCACCAAATAAACTAGCTTTACTACCACCATATCATGACGTGTCACTTACACCATAATTCTAGCCTCTGCCATTTCATACGATAACTTTGTTATAGTTATAATCACCATTTCAATAAATAATAATAATAATAATTGAAAATAACAATGTTTATTAATAAATTGAATCAAAATTATGTAAAATTCAATCAAAATCCACTTGAATTGACGAATATCAACTAAACTTCCTCAAAATTCATGTATTCATAACTTTATGAAAACGCATTGGTTATTGATTCAATGCTATCGATTCTTCTTTAAAATAAAAGATTTAAACTACGTAGTTTTGGAATGCATCACAATCAAATGAAATGTCAATTCAAGTTAAACAATTAAACAACATCAATCAAACTGTCAAAGTTGACAGACGGCAAGACGGAAAACCGCAAACGTCATCCACCATTATCCAAATTTATCCTGGAAATAAATCTTCTCCAAATCTCTTCCATTAAGGCTACCAAAAATCTGATCAAACGGTTAAAGTTATAATAACTTTTAAAAGAGATCCCTGTTTTTAGCATTTGAATCAGATTTCAAAAGCCCGAATCACTTAATTTGGTAAAATTAGTGGAAGAGATCCGGAGAGGATCTCTTTCCATTTATCCTATCTTAATTACACCATCTGAATATCTTCACCATCCCTTTTAAATAAGGGGAATTTTCCCTTTAAATAAATAATACACACATCATTATCTTCCATGAGGATCCTCTCAGGATTCTCTTTGTGGGAATCCTAAATCTTCACATTCTAACCGTTTATTGTAAATGGTGCAGTAAGTTTTCGTTAAGTACTATTTACGTTTAATTTTAAATAAAAATACTTAAAATAAGTTTTATCTGCACGATTTACGATGAACGACTAGAATATGAGGATTCCTATAATTCCCACCATTTAGATCCGGATGGGATCCAAATCCATCTTTCAGCACAAGGTTAAAATTACAGTCAGCAATATTATCCAATCCGGCTTTGTCACTTGTGTCTTCAAATACAAGAAATGATGGTGGCATTTCAGAAAATATGGTAAATTCCAGGGGCTTTATAAAGTAGAGAAGAAAAACCACCTCAGGTCGGCTTTGGCGTCTGCAGAAAACCAGACATGAAAACCACCGCAGAACAAAAAAAAGTAGGGACTCATCTGAGATATCCACCATTTCCTCTGAATCTCACAATAATCACAGAAGAGAGGGAAATCTCTAGAGAGAGAGAGAGAAGGAGATAGGAAGAAGAAGAATATCTGTATGTAAATGCAATTCAACTCAGATCGGAAAAGGAAAGAAAAGCAGAAAAGCAGAAGCTGAGAGGAATCACTTCCGCATCAATTTCAAAAGCACTTTTAAATTCAGACCCAAATCTCAATCATCAAAATACCCAATTAGTCCCACATGTTATCACCAAACCAAACCACCAACTTGATCAGCTCCAAGCAACCCAGCAGCCCAATCCTACCAAAGTCACACCCAATTCAAAATCCACGAGGAACCCATCTCTTACAATCCTGCAATGAACCAAACACCTTCCACTTTATCCCACTCTCCCACACTCTCCTCTCTCCACCACCACCAGATTCACTTCCACCGCCATAGCCACACTCCTTTCAATTTCCGCCCTTCTTCTTCTTCTTCCTCTTCTTCTTCGCATTCGTTTCTGTGTTCCGCTTCACTCGCAATCATTCCCTTCGCCACACGATCACTGGTCCTGAAGCTTTTCCGCCATTTCCGCTGTGCGCATTTGCTCAGAGTCCACTGCCGCTTGCTTATCCTCTTCTTTTTGCCTTCCCTTTACTTCTTCACAAGTTCCCGCCGCTCTTTCGTTCTCGATTTCCTCTCTGTGATCACTTTCTCGGCGGCCCTTTTGATTTCTCTCAACGTTGCACTTCCCCGTTTTGTTTCGACTCGGTTGTTTCTTTCCCGCTCTTTGCCAATCAAGCTTTGTTCGTCTTCCCGCGTCTCTAAGCCCGCTCAGCCTGTTCTTTGGTCAATTGGGTCGAAGCCCAAGTTGGACAAAAAGCCAAATTCGGGGTCTTGGGTGCAGGTTTATAGTAACAATGATGTTTATGAGGGTGAATTTGATAAAGGGAAGTGTTCAGGAAGTGGGGTTTATTACTATCATATGAGTGGGAGGTATGAAGGTGATTGGGTGGATGAGAAGTATGATGGTTATGGTGTGGAAACTTGGGCCAGAGGTAGCCGGTATCGTGGGCAGTATAGGCAGGGCTTGAGGCATGGAATTGGGGTGTATAGGTTCTTCACTGGTGATGTTTATGCCGGAGAGTGGTCTAATGGTCAGTGTCATGGGTGTGGAATACATACTTGCGAGGATGGAAGCCGGTATGTTGGGGAGTTTAAGTGGGGTGTCAAACATGGACTTGGTCATTATCATTTCAGGTAAAACTTACCATCTTTCTTAAGATATATTAAGCGAATGGATATGTGTTCTGTTTTATATGTTCTTGTATGTAATATTGATGTTTGGAATTGAACACTGATTCGTCAAGTGGCCTTGTTGTTCTATGTGGTATGGTATTGATGCTCGGTTATTTACAGTACTTACATACAATTTCGTATAGGTGTTGGCCCTTTCTTTGTTTTGCTTGAAAGATCGAAGTGAGGTACAGTACTTACTAGGCTGTTAAACTTCTAAGTCAACTATGTAGTCTTCTGATGTGGTATGGAATTTTCGGGATAGTTAGGTGTAAATAAGGTTGGAAGTATTATGTGCTTAATGGAATAGTTATACATTTTGCACCAAGTTTAGAAACTTGTTGATTTCTGTCTCTGTAGTTAGGTATTTGTGTTTTTCATTGATGAATTTATAGATGCTCTGTGTCAAGTCGGTCAGGACTTCAGTTGGTTTTTTCATTGTTCCTTTGCATAATTAACAAAAAAAATCAAGGTTGTAGGTTATTAGGTTCGAATGTGGGTTATGGCTAGCATCATATTAGAATACTTAGGTTAAAAGGTCTAATTTTTCAGCATCATGGCGTTCGGAACCATCTCATACTTTATGTGAGGCATTCTCAGACACATTCTCTACGGGGTCTCGTAAATTTAATATTTATTTAATATTTTAATATAAACAAGACACCTTGGATTTTGACTGCTGTTCTTATATCTTCTTAATTTCAAAAGGAAAACTGATCTAGTTTCCCCCCTTTCACTGTCATATACGTGTGTGTGGGTGCTTGCATCTGTGTTTATCCAACACATGTTAAGAAAACTTGTTCCTCTGATATATGCAAGTGAAAGTTAAATTCGCAAGCACAGGGCTGATTTGCTGTATATGATAACGCAGAAATGGTGACACATATGCTGGGGAATATTTTGCTGACAAGATGCATGGTTTTGGAGTATATCAGTTTGGGAACGGGCATCGATATGAAGGAGCCTGGCATGAAGGAAGAAAGCAAGGACTTGGTATGTACACTTTCAGAAATGGGGAAACACAATCTGGTCATTGGCAAAATGGGGTGCTAGATATTCCCAGTGCACAAAACACCCAACCTGGATCTTCTTATGCTGCCAACCATGCCAAAGTGCTTAACGCAGTCCAGGTAATTGTCCTTTATGTCCTTGTGGTATCAGTATTTCATTGGAATAAATTCTACTGTAAATGTGATGGTCTACAACGGTAGATGGTAGGTAAATGTCGTTTTGATTTGCGTAACTTTTTTTGTATTTTATGTTGTTGACTTAATTATCAATTCAAGTTTACTCACACACTATATTAGGTAAATATTGTTCCGAAAAAACTGGAATACTTTATTTTTTGACATAAACCATGAATTATTACGCACACTTGGAAACTACATCAAGTGATTTTGGTTTTATGAGACTGTAGTATTTGTTGCCATCTGGTTTGTGGGGAGCCTCATGATACCATTTTTGTTGTAATTTGTTGAAAGTTTGTGTATGGATGAATTCCACTTACGTCCACTGCAGAAGTCATCAATCATTAGAGTTAGGCTGCCTTTTTTTCTTGGGACTTTATGGTACCTGAGATTTTCCTCTAAAATGACAATTCCGCAGTAGAAATACTCTCTTGATTTATGTGAAGACTGAATGCAAAACCTTAATTATTTGATTTGAACAAGCACTTACCAGTTACCACTACTATATGAGTTTTCTTACTGAATACCATTTTACGTGCAGGAAGCACAGAGAGCTGCTGAGAGAGCATTTGAAGTGGCCAAAGTAGATGAAAGGGTGAACCGAGCTGTAGCAATAGCTAATAAAGCAGCGATTGCTGCACGAGTTGCAGCTGTAAAGGCCGTGCAAAAACAATTACACCCATTACAACAATGACAGCAGTGGCACTACCCACATTCGCCTAATGCACTGACCAATCATCATTAGCATCAACATCATGCCTGTGTGGCAAAGCCACAGAAGCAAAACAACTACCACGTAAATAGGTATTTTGTTTTTCGTCTTTTGTATTTCGTGTCTTTGCTCTGCAATTATTTTGATGGGGAATGCGAGGTACGTGCCTGGAACCACATTCAGTCGATTATATGTATGGCTGATTGAGGAGCAGGCAGAGGCAGGTTTTCCCTCTTTTTTTTCTTCTGGTTCTGGCCTCTCAAGAATATGTACATATGAGTAACCAAGGTTTTTGATTTCACATGTTTTTGCTTACGTTACTGGTTATTGTTATATGTAATTTTGCCTGGATGAAGAGTGGAACCCTAAAAACCACATCTGAACTCGATTATAAGTACAAAATACGGCCAAAAGAAAGAAAATAAATACAGCATCGTGTTCCCGTATGAACATTGTTGGATTGTCAACTAGATAATGTGGTAGTTTTAGGCCTCGTTTGGTCTCTAGGATTAAATTTGAGTGGATAACCCCCTATTCATGTATATTGAAGTCGGAGATGACTTGAGTTTTTTCATTTTGAGAGGATTAGAAGGCTACAGTTGTACTGGGGTTTTCAGACTTTCAGTACTATTCCCTATTGGGTTTCATGGGAAGATATGGGAAGATTAAAGACGGAAAAAGAGATTAGGGCTCTGAGGGACCATGAGAGAGGAAGATATGGCGTGGGCAGAGGTGAGCATGAGAGGATATACATAGAACAAGTTCACCGTCACATGACGTCCCATCTAATAATACAATCTTATGTGTAAGTTTGTCTTTAAATAGCATTACATTATTGAATCCAACGCATCCCTCGTATATAAAAAGAAGCAAAACCCTAGCTAAATACGTTGTGTCATTGAACCCTTTGTCCTTGTCAAGCTAACTTACACGATGTCGGTTGAAACCGATTGAAGGCATAGCTTTTGTGACAAAAATAAACAGCATTCACCGTGACTCTCAGCCAATTCAATTACACAGCCACCAACCACTCTAATACTTTCCTACAACCTTGCCCTCAACATCTCAACCGGAAACCCTAATTTGGAAGTCTCCATGGACTACTCTGGCATCTGCTTAATCGCAAACTATCAAGGGCAGTACAAGCTCGCCGTTGCAACTTTAGTGCCGTTCAGACGCATCATCTTTCCGAGTTCGATTCGAAGACTGATGCGATGAAAGTGAAAGTGCATCGACTGCTGACTTATAAGTACGAAGGAAAACAGAAATAAAATTTACGCAACGTTAACTCATCCAAGGAGCAAGCGTAACTTGCTGTATTGAATAGAAATCCCGAAACTATTAAACTGCACTCCGAATTCAAAGGTGGAAGCTAAGATCTCAGATTAAACATTCTACAACGAGTCAACATTTCATCTAACGAGTTCTTCAAAATAATATAAGCAAACAAAAGGAGAACCATCCCCAAAACTGTTTGAGATATCCATAGCTGCAAGACGCTCATAGAGTAGTAGAGGCCACCAACAGCAGCTTAACTCTCGGTTTGCTCCCTCAGCCTCCTAATGGTGCTCCTAACCGTCACAGCACTAGCAGTGCTGTTAAAAAAAAAGGAAAAAAAAAAGAATGATCGTTCAGTTCATTACGTGATCACAAAATTAAAGGAAAATAAGAAAGCAGTGAGAGCGGATTCTTACTTCAAGGTGTAGGCACCGCCCGCCTTCACTTTTCCACAGTCCTTGCATCCCCAGATTCCAACAGCCTTTCTCTTCACAGCATACTACATGGAAATGAAAATTTTAATCATCTTTTCACAGGGAAGAGAGACAAAACTAGTTTAAAAAAAAAATACAACCATACTATACCTTGCCACAGAATTCACAGAAATACTTGCTGTGCTGACTGACTTCCATTTTCTTAATCTGCTTACGCAGACTAGCACCGTAACGGGTTCCTGTAATAAAGCGGTAGACAACAGAATCATAAACGCTTCAATGCCGAAGAAGATCAAAACTTCACAAATGCAAAACGTATTAACTTAAAGTATATCTAAACAAATCTGAATGTTGCATTGTTGTGCATAACTGTCACAAAAATCAATTATACAGTCGGGGGGAAAGAAATATGTAAAGACGCATATCCCATACCAAAACAAATCTGAATGTTGCTTTGAGGTAACTATAACTATGCAGGCATACAATCGCAACATAACCCGCGGCTCAACAACGAAGAATCAAATATTCAGGCATACAATCGCAACATAACCCGCGTCTCAACAACGTTTAAACTACTACAGCCAATAAATTTCAGGCTAATAATATGACCATTAGACAAGCAATTCATTTCATACATCGCAGCCCGAATCAAAACATAGAACAGATCGCAGTACAACAAAAGCATTGAGAGCTGACTAAACCCTAAATGGCACTTACCATATTTCCCAACGATACCGGCCTTCTTCGTCCTCTTAGTCTGAAACGCAAAACACAGCGGGCATAAATATCAAATCAAATCAAATTCTCAGAAAATGATTTCTGATCTTCGGTAACTTTCCCTACTTGAGAGGTAGCTCAAAAAACCCCCACTAATTTTATCGTTTAATTCCACAAAAATACAAGCCTATATTAACACAACATTTTCCCACAAAACTGAAACGACAAACAAATTTCTGAGGAAACAAACAGTGGATGTGTAGACAGAGAGATACCATTGTTGCGGATTGGAAGGTCGCTGCTGTGAAGGGCAGAAGTGGCTGCTACTTTCTTCTTCTCGCGCAATAGAAGAAACCCTAATTTGCTTCGCACGGATTTATAAAGCCCCTCAAAAGGCGCAAATGGGCCGACTTTAAAACGGGTTAAACCAGCTGGGTCCAAAATTAATAATGGGTTGGTTAAAGGCCCACATGAAGTGACAAAAAGCCCAAAATCTCTGACCAAACCTCTTTCAAGCTTCATATGATACAACAACAACAACAAAGCATTTTCCCACTAAGTGGGGTCGGCTATATGAATCCTAAAACGTCATTGCGCTCGGTTTTGTGTCATGTCTTCCGTCGTATCCACTCAAGCTTCATTGATCCAAGAGATGTGTATGTGTTTGTATAAATCATTTTAGAGCTGGTACTATATCTGACTTGTTTGTGGATAGATTTTCTCCTGGGTATATTCATTGAATCATAGATATTCAACTATATATGTTCGACCTGCTCAAGTTTTAAATCGTGAGTTAAAAAAGAAGATTCATTGTAAACAAGTCCCAATTGCATAATATGCATAAAAAAGTGTGTAAGAACTAATAAGACAACATACATCAGAGCATCTCCACCAGTGGTAGGATTGCCCTGCCAATTGGGATTCTGAAATCAGCTCCAGTGGTTTTTTTTTTTTTTTTTTTTTGGTCACAGGTCACCCTACAAAGAGGGCACCAGATAAGATACATTACCAACCACACAATTTTACAACATTTACAGCTCTATTGGTTGTCCTGCCAATTATTGCTGGGGCTTGCACTCTTTGGAGAAGGCGTGAAACCAGCAGATAAGGGGGGCTTACCCCGCCCACATAAAGGATGTCGAGCCTAACAACTCTAATTTAGGTTAGCAACAGCTGTTGGATTTCCAACAGTATGTTGATCAGGACCGTTGGATTTCCAACGGTAAAAAAAAATAAAAATTATGGTGTTGCGCCACGTGGTGCTTTGTGGCGGGTTGATTTCAAAAAATTGAAATATTCAACGGTCAGGAGTAATCCAACTCTATAAAATTACTAAAAAAAACTCAAAAAACTTAAAAAGTTCAACATACTTGGGAATTAAACATTTAAAATTAAACACACTGCAAATTTCACATTTAGGCATGAGAATGAACTTCATTTGTTTCGAGCAAGTTTCAACGCCCACATGCTCTCGATCAAGTCACGTTGACGCTCTTTGTGGATATAAGTTGAATTTATGGTGTGGTAATGCTGAATGACCACGTTGTGCTATTGTTTATCCCGTTCTAATGGATCGTGTTGGGCGGGTTCTTCAGTGTTATCATGGGCTTGATAAATTCTAGTGTTTGAATTGTTCATCATTTCTTCGTCCAAATCTTCTTTGCCATAATTATACTCACCTTCCACAATCATGATTTGGAGGATGATGCATGTCTTTGATTCTTCGAAGTGCCCCATCATTCCACAGTCAAGCATACCCTCTAATGATTGCCCAATGAGCTTGGAGTATACCAAAACACCTATCCACATCCTTCTTGTACCCCTCTTGCTTTGCTGCAAAGTGTTTTTCCTTCTTTGTGTATAGATTTGGCGCTGTCATGACAAAAGTGGATCACGAGTGATATATTCCATTGGCTAGATAGTACACCATCCGAGTACACTATATTGTAGATTTCATGTGATTTGAGACGACTTTCCTCTCAGTAAGTCGTTGAAAACATGTGATTGACCAAGAACATTTAGGTCATTTTGAGCTCCTAGAACACCAAAGAAGGCATGCCAAATCTATGTATTAAATGATGCCACCGCCTCTAAAATTATACCTTTTGTACCTTTTCGATTTCCTTAATCTCTTTTGACACACCCCGACTCAAAATGTCCACTAGGACTCCGAATCGAGTTATGTTGGCCAACACCTGGAGGGTGACGAAGCCATAAAATGTAATGATGTGAAAAATGTGAGTAAATTTAAATCTAAAAGTGCCAAAGTATAAGAGTGCGCTTGTGAGCGGGAATGAACCCATTTCACACGTGATGATAGAGTATAAGTAAAGTACAATAAGGTAAAGTAAGAGTGGGTGGGCCTGAAAATAAAGGGTGAGTGAGCCTGAAAATAAAGTTTTAATCCTTTTAAAACGTTATAACCCCTCGTCGTAAAACATGTATAGTTTCCAAGATATACTTACTACGTATAGTATAAAAATACTTACCGTAGCCTGCAAAATCTCAAAAATTCGTTATGGCACAATATCTCGTAACTAAGGGTAGGACATCCAAAATCACAAAATCTCAACAGTAATATAAGTAAAATCATATGCTCATCAATTTATGCTAGCACACAAGTCGGAGTCGCCTAATGCGACATGTACGATTGAACTGATGCTCATCAATCTATGCTAGCACATGAGTCGGAGTTGCCTAATGCGACTTGTACGACAGGATTGGGTGTAATCATAATATACGCTCTAGTGCTACAATCACGTGAAGACCGGCGCTATTCGTGGTCACCTACGAGTCGGAGTTGCCTAATGCAACCTGTACGACAAGACTGGCACCTACTTGGATCCAAGGCGAACGTGCAGTGCAGAGGTGAACATATACATGAAAAACTGGCCCTGGGCCTGGGTGAGCACTAACACCAGAGTGCAGCAATGATGAGCATACTACATAAATATAAGCATGCCACAATGATTTGATAGTTCTAATCAACATACTAACATTCATAGTAAATATATAATTGTGGCATCAAAGATTATAAGCATACCTGTGCATCCCGTAAGACGTAGCATATTTCATAAGTTCCGTCATTTCACTAATTCTTATAAACTTTAGTCTAATCCAGGCGTACGTCAGAAATTCTTTTTCAAATGCATAAATGGAAACTATAAACCATATATATATATATATATATATATACACTATAAAAAGGAAAATACCCACTCACAGTTTCTTGCGATGTCACATCCATTCCAGCTAGAAAGCTGGAGTCTCTGATAGTAATTGCACCTAAGCATAATATTGGGACTCATAAGTAAAACTCAATTAGAACGCTTGAACAGTGCTGGAGCTTCGCCGGAAACTGGGGACTATTTCCCCGAGGTCTTTCTGCACCAAAACATGTTCATTTCTCTCAAATAACCCCAGAATCATGTACAAAATAGTGATCTAAGATGAATGTCGTCGATTTCAAAGCTTACCTTAGTCGAAATCGTTGAAAACCCACTGTTGACTCGTCGAATGAACACGGTGTAGTGACATCCGTCACTGTCGAGGTTCTAAGGTTGTGGTTTAGGTTTGAGACATGGAAGAAGGTGACGATGGTGGCATTGGGTCACGGAAAATGATGGAACTCGACGCAGGAGTTGGTGGAGCAAGGTGGTCGTCGCTTCTCTGCATTTGTAGGGAGAGAGATTAAAGAGAAAGAGTCGGGAGAGTGAGAAGGTCTAAATGTGGAGGAGAAGATGCCACGAGGCAAGAAGGGAGAGGTGAGTTTGTGTGGGTTGTGGGCTCTACAGCCAGAAAACTAATAAAATAATAAAAGTATCATGTCAGAAAATATTAAAGTAGTAAATTGCCCAAAAATTCAAATTATATAAAACACCCTCAATTTTCGTAGTTCTGTAAAACCTCTGTTGTAACTCCAATTTTGATTCCGCTTGCGCCTACACGTTCGTATGATCGAGTACTTCAAAAGTACGCTAAAAAGAATATTTCTAACGTCTCACTATACGTTGGTCAACGAAAGTCAATACCCTCACCTCTAGGGCATTTTCGTAAATTCACTTTTTTAAAATTAATAAAATTGTAAAACTAGGGACGGGAAGGTTTTTGCTACAGAGAACGCGATCAAAGACAGATGGAGAGGTTATTTTCATAATCTTTTCAATGAAGGACATTAAAGGAGTACTTCTTTAGGGGAGTTGAGTAACTTAGAAGAGTGTAGAAACTACTCATTTTACCGTCGAATCAGGAAGGAAGAAATGGTTGTAGCTTTGAAGAAGATGAAGCATAGAAAAGCAGTGGGCCCAGATGATATACCGATCGAAGTATGGAAAGTCTTGGGAGAGACAGGTATAGCATGGCTCACTGACCTTTTCAATAGGATTTTGAAAACGAAGAAGATGCCAAATGAGTGGTGAAAGAGCACTTTGGTGCCTATCTATAAGAATAAGGGCGACGTACAAAATTGCATGAACTATAGGGGTATTAAGCTAATGAGTCATACAATGAAGCTCTGGGAGAGAGTCATTGAGCATAGATTGAGGCAAGAGACACGGGTTTCAGACAACCAATTCGGGTTCATGCCAGGGCGCTCAACCATGGAGGCAATCTATCTCTTACGAAGATTGATGGAAAGATATAGAGATAGGAAAAAGGATTTACACATGGTCTTTATAGATTTGGAAAAAGCTTATGATAGGGTCCCAAGAGACATTCTTTGGAGGATTTTAGAGAAGAAATGAGTATGAGTAGCATATATCCAAGCTATAAAGGATATGTATGAAGGAGCAAAGACTGCCGTAAGAACTCATGAAAGACAAACTGAAAGCTTCCCCATAACTGTAGGATTACATCAAGGCTCATCCTTAAGTCCTTACCTTTTTGCGTTGGTAATAGATGAGTTAACAGAACATATTCAAGATGATATTCCTTGGTGTATGCTTTTCGCAGACGATATAGTGTTGATAGATGAAACTCAGGAATGGGTAAATGAGAAGCTTAACCTTTGGAGAGAAGTGTTGGAATCTAAAGGTCTTCGCCTAAGCCGATCAAAGACAGAATATATGGAGTGCAAGTTCAGTGCAAATGGAGGCCAAAATGAGTTAGGGGTGAGGATCGAAGATCAGGAAATACCAAAGAGCGACTGCTTTCACTACTTAGGATCTATCTTGCAAAAGAACGGAGAATTATATGGAGATCTCAACCATAGAATACAAGCTGGATGGATGAAGTGGAAGAGTGCATCCGGCGTGTTGTGTGACCGCTGTATGCCACTGAAGCTCAAGGGAAAATTTTATAGGACTGCAGTAAGGTCGGCGATGCTGTATGGCACAGAATGTTGGGCGGTGAAGCATCAACACATACATAAAATGGGTGTAGCGGAGATGATGATGCTTCGTTTGATGTGTGGGCACACGAGAAAGGATAATATTAGGAATGAGGATATCCGAGGTAAAGTAGGAGTAGCCGAAATTGAAAGAAAGCTGAGAGAAAATCAGTTATGGTGGTTTGGACATGTGCAAAGAAGGCCTACTGACGCTCCGGTTAGAAGATGCGACTACGGGACAGAGGTTCAGGGTCGAAGGGGTAGAGGAAGACCTAGGAAAACTTTGGAAGAGACTCTAAGATAAGACTTAGAGTACTTGGATCTAACGGAGGACATGACACAGGACCGAGCACAATGGCATTCTAGGATTCATATAGCCGACCCCACTTAGTGGGAAAAGGCTTTGTTGTTGTAAAACTAGGGACGGGTTGTCACATCTTTGCCATGATCTTGGGCAATTTTTCCACTGCCAATGCATGCAATTAATGACACACCCCGATCGAGATCGAGGCATGTTGGCCGTCACGTGAGGGTGACGTAGCCATGTGTACAGTGCGGAAGCAATTAAAATAAGAAATATACGAATAAATTAAAACCGAAAGCTACTAATGTGCACTAATAAACAGGAAGTGCTAGGAGTGAAATACAAGTGTAAATACTCTTATTCAGAGCATAGAAGGTCTAAGTGCAGTCCAGTAGGACAAGTACTAATTATACAGTACCGAGATGTCCTACAATTTATTTAATAGGTCAGAACCGCCGGAATCTTCGTACGCCACCAACAGCAGTCTACCTAAAACCTGGAGGGGCGCAAAACAAAAAACGTGAGTGGGCAAAAAAAAAATGTTTTACAAAACCATTTCATTTCTCAACATTTCTAACCCCTCGCCGTAAAACATGTATAATTTCCCAGAAATAGAATATAAGCATATACATAAATATATATGTAAATATATCAATTCAAATCATGCTTCACAATATCATTTTCATATGTATGCTATGCCAAGATATCACAGAGTAAGTAATTCAGATGAGAATAAATTCATGGAATTATAATATATTAGCTGGAACCCTATGAAAGTCTGTACGGTTGAATTCATAGCTCAATAGTCAAATCTAGTCGAAGTCACTACAATGACCTATACAGCACTCTACTACACACGAGTCGGAACCAATGAAAAGGTCTGTACGACAGGACTGGGTGTAATATAAATATGCTCAATACTACTCTCTCATAATAGCTGGGCGATAAATCGCTAGTCACCTACGAGTCGGAACCACTTATGATGGTCTGTATGACAAGACTGTGCACCTAAATTGGATCCAATGTGAGCATATGGTGCGGGATGTGACATTATAGACAGGCCTGTGTCATATCTCTGGCTAAATCACAATCACCATAGGTGCAGTTTTATGAGTTCAACGTTATTCAATCATATGCCATTAATCATTAATTCTCATAACAAAACATAACTCACCTGGTACTTACCTGAGCATCCACATCACCACAATTATGTATATATGTAAACAATTCAACTCATATACTAAATATAAAGTTATACGCATGGCATTCAAGGCATATTTTCATTTAAACGCATATTTCTGGGAAAAATATCAAGTATATAGATATATACTGAAAACCAAAAGCCCACTCACTGGTATGTCGAAAGGTCGTAGCCCCCGAGTCGCCCTTGACTACGCTCGTCCTCTGGATAAGTCTCACCTATATGCGAATTAACTGAATAAACGTTATTTAAAGCACATAGACAAAATTAGCTAATAACTTCTCATACAATACTCAAATGGGGTGTTTGAATATACCAATGTGATCTACACAACTCCACAAACATCCCCATATTTTTAGAAAAATTTTCCGACCACCCACACGCCGCCATGCGCCGGCCAAGGCACGGCAACACACGCGGCCACGCGCAGGGAACTTAACGGAATCCCCTAACCCCGTTAGGAATATTTCGTTAAAAAGTAACGGAATCCGTTAATTTTACCTAACGGCGTTAGAATATTCCGTCAACTTTGACGGAATATTCTATCTTCTTCTTCGGTTAGACTCGTTGGTCATCGTCGCCGTCACCGTTCGTCGGAAAACTGGAAAATCACAGAAACCTTCATATCTTGTCCAAATCTCAACCAAATTCCACGAAACTTGAACCAATTTAAAGCTTAAGACAAGTAGAACAAGACCTTACCTTTCAAAGGTCCTAAAATCGATGGAATTTGCCGGAAAATCCTTCGATATTACATCTAACAACTCGTCGTATCTCAACTTTCCGACGTCCAATTCACTTCATTTTTCTTCTCCGAGCTTCGTGAAGACAATCTAAAGCTCCCTGTGAGCTTAAAATCCACTGAAACCTTCACGTTTACGTGTGCATGAACAGTGCATCAATCGCAGATTCTTGGTTCTCACGATTCCGACGTCCTCTCGACCAACTAAGGGTACCAATGTGCTCCTGGACTTACAAGGAACACAAAACCAACCTCCAAGTCTTCGATTTGTAACTGGTTGAAGGGTTTGAGGGTTGTCCGTACAAAGTGTACGGAAAATGGATGAATTCCTAGAAAATGAGAGAGAGAGAGGTCAACGACAGTGATGTGGGTGTGTGTGCGGTCTAGATTTTGGGTCACCAACCAAAAACAAGTAAACTCTAAGTTCTAATTGGGTCCAACCCATTAAGACTTAAAATGATTGGCCCGTTTCACACACCCACGACCCAACGCTCATGGGCAAAATCAACATTTCATGCCATCGATAAAAGTAATTCGGGACGGGCTGTGAGAATTAATACTTCCAATCATGCTAGGAAAACCTCAACCCTCAACTTTTTGAAGAATCCTTCTGAGGTCCGTTGGTGTGGGTCGACGAAGCTACTCTATGGTGTATAGATATTCAATTGCGTTATAGAACCTATCACGTGCTTCCAGAATAGTGGATTCTCCTACCCTCGTTATCTCATCAATCGCGTTTGCAGATGCCCCATAAGCAAGCATCCGCAAGGCAGCCATGATCTTTTGCTCAAGAACAAAACCTATGCGCATCATCCTTCTTTTGAACAAAGTAATTATGATGGTTGCAAATAGCAACCATTTGATAGACTCCAGCTAAAACCGGGTCTATAATGTTCAGTTCCTCCTAACCGAATCACTAAGGTACCAATCTCCAACTGTTGTGCTTTTGAGTAACATGGTAGTAATCAGATATGAGAATTTGATAAACTTTCACTCCTTGCACTGTTGCTTTAGGAGCAAGTTAGAGACATGGAAGGACAAAAAAGATCTTCTCCAGTCAAAATTTGATCGAATTCTATAAACTTCATAATTGTACCCATTCATGGACGTAAATGTTTCAATAATGTCTTGTTGTAGGCAATAAATCATCTTTCATTATTGAAAGGTTCTTATAGTGAGTCAAATATCCATGAAATCTTCTTTAGTGAGGTACTTTCGTTTGTAATGCTTCAGGCATAAGTCTTCGAATGCAAGGATCATGGTGGTGGATTATTCAGCATTTCCACGCCATTGTTAGGTTAAATGGTTTCTCTGCTTTTCGATATCAAGTGGAGCTTCACGACTTGTACCGACATAAAGTAGTTTTTCTTAGAAACTTCCATGTCAGTGAAATCGAACTTGTGACAGTTCGACAATTTACTGAATGAAGGGAACAAAATTGCGATTAGTTCTATAAGAAATAAAAACCACCATAAGCATCAAAGTTAGAACATCCAGGTCCTAAGACATGGCTTGATTTATCGCATAAAAAGCTTCAGTTTTACAAGGGTGTATTGTTTTATGAAAACTTCGGGTTTTAAAGGCAGTAATTCAAAACATTAGGTTCAATTTTAATGAACTTGCGGTTCAGGGTACATGCAATAACACGAGATACAATATTCAACTAGTGTAGTGAATTTGGGTCAAGGTGAGTAGCTTTGGGACTAAGAAAGGATGTCAATGGTTCAAAGAAAAATAATAAAATAGTGAGTCGTAATTTATAACAATGGAATGCAGTCCAAAGTACTTTTTCTAGATTTATAGATTGCGAGTCACTAGATTAATTCAATTGGACAAACCTAAACAACTGTCAGCAGTGAAAGCAAGAAAGCACAATGGTTCATGAAATATTTGGGCTAGATGGCTACGGGCCATGCAAAAAAGAAGCCCAAATTTGGGCGTGGACCGTGAAGAAGGCACCCCAATTGTAATACCCTGAAAAATTTTAAATATATGATTATGTGGAATTTTTTTAATCGGAAAGTGAAATGACTAAAATGCCCTAGGTGGCTAAATGTAATGTTACGAGGACGTATTTTATCCTCATATATTTTGTCATGTTTCTTGAAATATTTGGATAGAGCTCGATCTTATGAACGCGTAGGCGCAAACCATTCGTGAAACGGAGTTATAACGAAGAAATTAGAGATGTTTTCGTTGTTGGGAAAAAAAGAAGAAATGGGGTTGGACGCTGCCAGGTGGCAGCAAGAGAGAGAGGAAATGTGGGATGTGGGAGAGAAAAGGAGGAGGGGAAGGACAAATCAGAGGGGAGAGCAAGGAGGGAAAGAAGGGAAGGGAGAAGGAGGAAACAGGCCAACCCGGTTTCTCCATCCGACCCGGTTCCTTGACCTTGTCCTAACTTCTACGTCCGACCTCCGTTTGAGGTGATTCCAATGTCTATGGAAAGCTCTCATCGAGCCCAACATCCCTGTGGTGTTAGATTTCTAGGTTTCTAACCTAAATTCACAAATTGAAGCCACAAAACCCATGGGTCTCCCGACGGGGTTTATACTTTTTCCCGTGAATCCATCAACGAATACCGTCAATCTCCACCACCAAAAGACTTCCCTCAACCCCAGGAGTATGGCCCAAGCCTTGGATGAGGCGTTGGAGTTCATTTTGGTGGTAAATCGACAACAACCCAAATTCTAGGGTTCTAGCGGGTTTATGGCGATTTGAGGTTTTTCCCGGCCAAATTGGACTTGGTTACAGGTATAAAGTTTGTTCCCCTTGACTTGTTCTACATTTCTATGAAATTTGGAAATTTTTTGAAATAGTTGAAATTTTCCAGCGAGTTGAGGTTGCTGACCGCCACCTACGGCGGCGGCGCGTGGCCAGAGGTATGTCTATGCTATTTTTAGGCTAAATTAGATGCCTTGATTTCGTATGACGTAGGTTGATCGTTTGAACCTAAATTTACTACGATACCTTACGTGATCAATTTGTGAATCGACGATCCGACCGTTGGATCGTCACCAAACCTTGAGACCTTATTGTACGTAATATTTGAGGACCTTAGGAACTTATGGATCGGGAATCCGACAAACGGATCTTCCTGAATTGGATTTGCAAGTTTGTAAAATAAAACGTTGACCGCCACTTGATTTCGTGATTGGCGAAGATCAGACCGTTGGATCGGAATGAAATTTTAGTATGTTGTTCTAGAAGCGTAAGGTGAACTACGAATGGCTTGGTCCCTTCTTTTTGGGAATGTAGGCAGTCTAACCAGGATGTTAGATGCAGCCATAAACTCAATAAAATGATTATTTTTTTAGTGTGGTTAGTTATACCAACAAAAGCTGGGTGCAGGCTGTAGTGGACAACATGCTAGACGGTTGCTAATGGTTTGGGTTAAAGCCAGTAAGGTTGGCTGAAACAAAAAACTGAAGCCCAATTTGGGTTTGTGCCACATAAGCGCAGCATGCCCAACCAAGTGGGTTGCTGCGGTGGGATGTCAAAATAATGTTGTTTCTTGGTCGGTTGCAGGGCTTGGCTCGGCGTGGCTCGGCGCAATGGTTTTGGGTGTAGCGTGGCTCGCGATTAAGGGTTTTGAAAAATCCTAGTTTTGTTCATGTTTTCTTATTTTTCTTTGTACACACACAATTCACCATAGCAATATCACCATTTTCATTAAATAAAGTTATAGGATGATTTTTTGTTAAAACAAACGTAGCTCAAACCCTTTTCATTGAAGCTTCCAAAAGAAAAAGAAAAAAATAAACATTAGAGCACTTCCACCCCTCTCAAATCCCCTCCATCCCCACAAAACTCATCCACCCCCTTCCAATCCACTAGGCTCTGGGGGAGCCTAGTTGCTCACCTAGGCTAAAATCGACTAGCCTAGCCCCAAAGCCATGTGACGCAAGGCAGTTGTCAACTATAATTAAAAATACAAAAAATTATAAAAAAATCATAAAAAATAATTAAAATACAAAAAATATAAAATAATAATTTTTTTTCTTTCTATAAATATCTAACCATGTTTTTCCACCTTACACCACATTTCAATGTTTTCATGACACACCCCGACCCTAAAATCAGGGCATGCTGGCCATCACGTGGGCGTGACGTAACCAAAAGTGCAACGCGGAAGCAAAAAGGGTAAAAGAAATATGAAAGAATAAAAACCAACTACTAGCAATAATATCCAACTAACATGCTAGAGAGAGTTTAAGTGTGAAATACACACAATCAGAGCATAAGTACTAGGTGCAGTCAAGTAGGACCATTACTAAATTACAACACCAGAAGGTGAGTCCTACATTTAAGTAGTCTGTCAGAACGCCGTGGAAATCCTCGTGAGCCACCAACACTGCTAACTAGAACCTGGAGGGGCGCAAAACAAGATTGAGTGGGTTAGTAAAACAAAGCTTTTCGAAAATATTTCATATAACAACACTTCTAACCCCTCGCTGTAAAACCTATATACTTTCCTAGAAAAATAGTATATATATAACCATATATAACAACAAAACTCAAATCACAAGTCTTTAACACTTTTCAGGAAAATATGCCATGCTATGCATCAAAACATAATAAGGATGCAACAATATAACAGGTGAAATAAGGAATCAACCGGAGACCTTGCAACTGTCCTGTACGGTTAATTCTATAACTCAATATCCAATCCAACCGGAGTCACCAACTGTGACCTGTACGGCGCTATTCTGCACATAAATCGGAACTATTTGAAGTAGTCTGTACGACAAAAATGGTGTAAGAATACGCTCTAGTGCTTCTCTCATCAACAGCTGTATAATAATCTAAAGTCACCTACAAGTCGGAACCACCTCTAATGATCTGTACGACATGTCGGAACCACCTCTAATGATCTGTACGACATGCACCTACTTGGATCCAAGGTGAGTATGTGGTGCAGGGTGAATAATATAAGCACTAACACCAGGGGTGCAGGTTATGAGCTCTCAACACAATTCATATCATCAATAAATCATGTGAACAACATAAAACTCACCTGATACTCACTTGTGCGTCCACAACACCATTTCATATATATGCATCAAATACTAATTCATATATTTCGTATATTATGTATGCATGGCATTTTAAAACATACTTTCATTTAAATTCAATTTCTGGGAAAAATCAATAGTATATAGGTATAAACAAAAAATAACTGCCCACTCACTGGTATGTCGAATGGTCGTAACCCCCGTGACGCCCTTGAATGCGCTCGTCCTCGGGATAGGTATCACCTATATGCAAAACAACTATAAAAACGTTATTTTAAAGCACATAACCAACAATACGTAATAACTTCTCATACGATGCTCAATTTTGGTATTTGAATATACCAACGCGATCTACTCAACCTCACGAACATCTCCAAATTTTCAGAAATAATTTTGGATCTGCCACGCGCCCTCACGCGCCAGAAATGGCACGGACCTACGCGCGGCCACGTGCACTGCATACTGACGGCGTCAGTTAACGCCGTCAGGAATATTCCGTTTGTCCTTTAATAAAATTTAACGGCGTGACCTAACGCCGTTAGAATATTCTGTTATAGTTAACGGAATATGCTCTCATCTCCTACCTCCAGCTCCGGTGACCGTCGCCGGCGTCGGAAAACTGGGGATTTTTCAAACTTCTTATTCTCCGTCGATTCTCAACCATTTTTTACACAATTAACACCAAAATGAAGCCCTAAACATGAAGAATCACGATGTACTAATTTAAGGCTAAAAAAAACACGAAATCTCACCGGAACAAATCCAAGAAAACCGGCCAAACTTCGAACCCTATGATCCCGACGTCCAAAACCTTCAAACTAAGTACTCCGAGCTTCCTTGAGACCTCACTAAGCTCCCTGTAGGCCTAGAATTCCCTAAAAACCAACATTTCACGTGTGCATGAACAGTGATATCAAACGGGGTTACGATTTCGACGTGATTTCGAGGGTTTCCAGTTCTAAAAGTAGTACCAATCGATTCAAGAGGTTGTAAGGATGAATGAACTCACATTTTTGACGTCGATCTGCGAAGTTTTGAGGGGTTTGGTTCTTGTCCGTACAAGTTCGAAAGGGAGAGAGAGAGAGAACTAAGAGGGATGAGAGAGAGAGCACGGGGTGAGTGTGTACGTGTGTCCCGTGTGCGTGTGGTCCAACCAATTCAAACCACAATCCAAAACTTCTTTAAGTCCCTAGTTCACTTTAGGTCAAACTTTAGTAATATGACAAAATTAATCCAACTTAAATAAATCACATATAAGTCACCACTTGACGACCAAGGACAAATTCGTAACTTCACATCCTCGAATATGAAATTCCGGGACAGGCTGTGACATTTCAAATATTTTCAAATACTTTCAACCAATCTTTTATTAGTGTTCGAAATTAAAAATAAATTAGGCGTTTTGAAAAGGGAATTGTTATTAGCACTTCAAAAATCTCATTCTACACCCCAACCTTTCTATATTGGGAAAGAAAAATACACTTATGAGCAGTATAAAATGAGATGTTTGGAGTGCCAATAACACTTCCCTTTGAAAAAACCTAGTTTTGTTCATGTTTTCTTATTTTTCTTTGTACACACACAATTCACCATAGCAATAACACCATTTTCATTAAATAATGTTATAGGATGATTTTTTGTTAAAACAAACTTGGCTCAAACCCTTTTCATTAAAGCTCCCAAAAGAAAAAGGAAAAAAAAACATAAGAGCACTTCCACCCCTCTCAAATCCCCTCCCTCCCCCCAAAACTCCTCCACCCCTTCCAATCCACTAGGCTTTGGGGGAGCCTAGTTGCTCACCTAGGTTAAAATCGACTAGCCTAGCCCCTAAGCTATGTGACGCAAGGCTGACGTCAGTTATAATTAAAAATAATAATTAAAAATACAAAAAATCATAAAAAAATCATAAAAATTAATTAAAATATAAAAAAAATATTATAACCCGTCGCCCATCACCTAGGGGATTTGGTTGGGCTGGAAGTGCTCTAACCAAGAGCAAGAGGCCTAAATATTATAACCCATTCTTCATGTATTGTTGGCCCTCAAGCTTAAACTATATTTATAACCCATTCTTCATGTATTGTTGGCCCTCAAGCTTAAACTCGGACTTGGATATGTTGAGCTCTAAGCCCAAGCAAGGCACTGGATGTCGCCGTAATGCTGCAGTTGTTGTTGCCATGGTGGGGATGCTCACCTCCGAGGCTCCTTCCTTTATATTTTTTTTTTATGAAAGTACGATATTCATTGAATTGTAGAAATACATACATAATCGAGGATAAGGTGCTAACAATGGGCCTTAATAAAAACCTTGTCGGGGTTTTCAACCCGATCGAAGGAAAAAAGAGTGTTCCGCACCAACTTAACTATCAAGACTATCCTCCAATAAGAAATCATAAATAATATCAAGGGGTCATTCAAACCACGAAATTGAGTGGTCAAGCGTTAGACTCAATCGTGCAAGCCGATGTGCCAATCTGTTCGTCTCTCTTGGTCCGAAAGAAATCTTCCATTGCTTGAACCCTTGAAGAATCTGTCGTGTATCAGCAAACAAGTGACCAAAATGACCAAGTAAAGCTGTTCCCGAATTCTGAAAAGCAACAACCACCATAAGAGCATCTCCTTCTAGCTGCACTTGTTCCTCATGCCAATGCCAATCAACATAGTTGCTGCCAGTGTAGCAGCAGCCTCTGCATGCATGGCTGAGCTGACACCAGTCTCCCGTACCACCATTGCAGCCATGAAACCTCATGTTGAGTTTCAAACGACAATCCCTATACCCCCATACGAACCATTCTCATCCCAAGCCGCATCAAAGTTACACTTTATCCAACCAAATTCCGGATGTGTCCACTTCTGAACACGATATGTTTCTGAGTGTGGTTGAACCTCATTCCATTTCTTGACTTCTGTTGGCCACATTTGGGCTTTAAGTTGCACGTCCAATGGTGATGCATCCACACATTTCCAAATAAACTCGTTACGGACCTTCCAAATGCTCCACACCAACACAAGAAGCAACTCAAAACTGTCCTTAGTTACTGTTTTTGCCATATTGATCAACCATCCACCAAAGCCATCTTCTATCCTCGGAAACATACGAATTCCCAATGGACTACCAAACCAAATTGCAGCTAATCGTGGGCACTGTAACAAAGTGTGTTGAACTGCCTTTGGCTCTTTATCACAGAGCCCACATATATCCTCTGTAAGAACCCGTCTATTCTTCAAATTCACCTTCGTTGGCAATGCATTCATACACCCACGCCAAACACATATTTTGACTTTCCCCGGGACCTTGGCACGCCACAGAGCTTTCCATAGAAATTTTGTCTCCTCATTTAGTGTAGATCCAACCGGTTCATCCCAACCAAGACCATGACATGTTCGTGCCACAAAATAAGCACTCTTAGTCGTAAATACACCATTAGGCTCTTTAGTCCAAATCATGAAATCCGATGGATTAAATAAAGGGAACTTTAACGAAAAGCTCCCGGTACTGTTCACTTTAACGAAAAACCACATTTTTACACTGAAAAGTCAATCCTGGTACTATTCATTTTACCCTTTATTTTGTCCTTATCATTAAAACTCAAAGTTTTCAAGCCATTTTCATTAGTTTTCCTTTAAATAAACTCAAAGGGATACTCAAAATCAATCTTGCTTCCTCCTCCACAAACCAATTACAAATTAAGCTTGTATTCCAACGCATCCCATCATTGACTTGTAAATATTGATTATCTTTTTAAGTAATGTGGCAGCCATATCAGGGGACACGTCAAAGTGTGTGCGCGCGCGCGCGCGCGCGCGCACACACACACACATATATATATATAGGGGTGTGATATCCGCACACCCCATTTTACTTCTCACACACATTTTTAATTTTCGGCCGTCGGATCGGATGAATTGAAGAAGATCAACGGACAAAAATTATCAAGGGGTGTGTAAGAAGTAAAATGAGGTGTGTGGATAGCACACCCCTATATATATATTTTTTTAACAAAAAATAGCAAAGTGAAGCGACAATTGAGTTTTGTGGTGCAAAATAGTGAAATGTGAGTTTCAAATGGCAGAAGTGTACCAAAAAATAAGCCAAAAAGAAAATTTGTTGGTTTAGTATGAAGGGTAGATGATGAGATGATGTATTTTGGGTTGCAACCTGTGGCTAGGAATGGGCAACAGTTATGGCAGGAAGGTAACTGCGGTTATTTACCCATAATCATTTATGCTCTTACTCACGTGGTTTAGGGTTTAGGGTTAAACGGTTAACCATACTCATACACATAACCGTTTATAAACGGTTAACCATACTTATAACCGTGTACCCATTTAACTGTAATTGTTTATGGCTTTTTATATTAGCACCTCACAAAATGTTGAATGCACCCCACATTAAAATTTAATATTAATGACTTATTTACTCTACTATGCAATGACAATTTTGACCTTATTAGGTTTTAAAAATAATAATAAAATTAACTTTTAACGTATTATTTATCTCTTTCAACTATCAAAACCCCTCACACCCTCCATTGTTGAATAAAACTCTAAGCAATGAAACTGAAAACATGTTGATTAAGAAAATATATTTTTGACGAATGGAACACGAAATTGGTGTTTCGAAAGCTTTGAAATCATTATTCTTGTTATTGAAAAACATTCAAATGAACCTAAACATTTTTTCAAATCATTCAATTTGAAATCATTCGGCAAACTAAAGTTTAGATGGTTTGAAATCATTCGACAAAATTAAAAATGACTGTTATAAGATTTGAGAAATGTGGGGGGTGTATAAAAAATATGGGGTGTGTATAGAAAATGTAAGATGTATATTAAGAATGTGGGGTGTGAGGGTATTATGGGGAAGGAAGTGGGGTGTATTAAGATAAATTTTAATTGAAAAAGTAAATGTGAGGTGTATTAAGTATGTGTGGTTTATTCAACAATTAATATAATAAGCCTTGTTTATCCGTTTAGCCCTTTTTTTACCCCTTTTTTTTCCTTACTGTTTACCCATTTATCAGTTGGTAAAGTTAATTTGAAGGGATTGTTGAGGGACCATAGTGTACATATATGGATATATCATGTATCTATACATAAAGCACAAGAGTGTAGCAAGTGAGATTGATTGGAGTTGTAGACTGCCTTGTACCTGTCTTCCTTTTTCTAGGGTAAGTTTTGGATCAAAACACACATGCCTCTGTCCCTCTCGTGTACACATGTAGTTTTCGAACTTTTGCTGGAAAAATTAAAAACACAAATGATCAGTTACTCGCTTCTATAACTAGGTTTCCACAACTTTTCCAAAACGCACTTATGTTCACAATCACTTTTAATAAAAGTTCTTTTATTAAAATAAACGGTTTAGGATTTTTATTTTGAATTGTTTTTTTTTCATATATTAAAATAAACGGTTAAATGGTTACCCGTTTATAACCGAGGGTAATATTCATAACCGTCTATTCAAAGTTCATGATTAAATGGTTATACACATAACCGTTTATTTATCTAAACGGTTAATGATAACTGTAACCATAAATTTTAAATGAACGGGTGTTGACCCTAAACACTACCAAGCCTACGTGGCGCGCATGCCGAGTAATCTATAAGCTAACTACGTCCTTCGGTGAATGCAGCGTGCCAACTCGTCGGCCGAGGAGTAAAATTTGTTGATGTTGCGTTGGGTGCGTAGCTGACTTCTGCGTCTTGCGATTGTGACCGAGGAAGGAACACGTCTCGGCCTCTTGGGTTCTCGAACCTGAAGACAAGGCTACTATTCTTACGAAGTTCACGAATCGTCGTCGTCGGATTCAGCCACAGTGATGGTATTCGTCAGAGTAAACTCTCGCCGAATCGACACCAAAGTGTAAGGGCACAAATACTCAAAGCAGATATGAGTCTTAATAATGAACGTGGTTCGGTCGTCTGAATGCCGAACTTTAAATCCCACTTGGGAGTATCCAATCATACAATAACTCGGCGTGCAATGCGCCGAGCCTAATAAACTGTAACACCTCACCTCGCCGAGAAGGCTGATGAGATGACATCAACCAATAAGGATTCAGAAATCCTTCTCGACCGAGACTTGAATAGGTAACCAACCGTCCTTGCCGCAGTGCTGTTGATTCCAACGGAAGATGTTGCGGGATCGGCTGATTCTACGGTGACAGAGCTATCTATGCCGACTGAAGATATCACCGGTTGCTTTCATAGTGCTGTTGATGCCAACGGAAGATGTGTCAGCGAAAAGAGAAAATAAAAAATCTCACGTTGTTGAGAGAGTTTGCGTCGGGCAGTTGTGTGTTGAATTGAAAGGAGTCATTTCTGTTGTAGAATGCCTTGTATTTATAGAAAACTTGCGGTCATGTCGTACTATCGTAAGATCTGACTTGTGGATTCAGAATACTGACCTTCTTCCGCACGCTGCTAATCTGTATTTGAAATTATCCTTGAGATAATTCTCCAAAATGTCCGCAGTAAGCTTTCACGTGGAGACCATAAAAAGCTCACTTTTTCATGCTTGTATTATCCATTTGCAAATCAATTGCAAACCCTTCTTTGCTATTATCACAAACTGACCCTGATTCTGATCACCATCAAATCACCTTTATCCAATCCATGATTCTGATCCTCCTTTGCTATTTGCAAATCGTTGGTCTCTGCTGCACCATTTCACTTTTATCCAACACATACATTAATTTCAAATGAAATGTAATCCAATCGTAGTTGTATTGCCGCATGAGTCGTACCAACCATTCCAAACCTGTTTGAACTGTACTTCTTAGTTGGAAAAATGATTTGCTTTGCCATTTATCTTTAAGCAACCCGTTGGATATAGCCAATATTAGGCTTAGATAATCTAATATATATTAAGGGGTAAATTACACAGTAGCCCCTCAAGTTTTGAGGTTTATTACAACCCCATACAACAACTTTAAAACATTTCACTTTCATACCTCAAGTACTATTTTATTTCAATATAATACATCCGTTAGATTTTCCATCCATTAATCCGTTGAGTGCTGACATGGCTGCCAAATGTGTGCCACGTGGTAATATTTTTTTTAAACCTAAATCTTCTAAAAAAAAAAGGTTAATTAACCACCCCTGTACCCCCTACCCCAGTTCGTCGAAGAAGAAGAGGGAGAAAAAAAAAAAGCCGCAGTTCGTCCACCCCCAAAACCTGCAACAATAACAACAAGAAGAAGAGGGAGAAAAAAAAAAGAAAAAAAAAAAGCCCCAGTTCTTCCCACCCAAGCCATCACCCACCCCAAAAAATTCCACCCGAGGTTAGGTGGATCTACCACAAAACCAGTCCAAAAATCATCTCAAACTCAAAAGTATTTTCAAAACTCACCCACACTGAAAATCACATCATCCTGGCGGCGGGGGGAAAAGAGGCGGGTCGCGGGTCGTGGCGGGGGGAAGGGAGGTGGGTCGCGGATCGCGGCGGGGTGGAAGGGTTCTGGGCTTTTTTTTTCCCCTTCTTCTTCTTCTTCTAGATTGCAGGTTTTTTGCGGGTGGGACGAACTGGGATTGAGGTTTTTTTTTTCTTCTTCTTCCTCCTTCTTCTTGTTGTTGCATGTTTTTGGGTTCTGGGTTAGGTGGGTAGTCAGGGAGGGAGGGTCTTTGCGAGAAGGGGGTGTCATTTCCAGATCCGGTTTTGGGGGGGTGACTTTCTGCAATCTGGTTTTGGGGAGGGGGGATTTTTCTGGGTTTGGTTTTGTTGGGGGGGACGGGTTTCTTTCTGGGTCTTTTTGGTTTGGGGTGTTCGCAGGAGGGGTAGGGGTTAGGGGTTTTCTGGTTTGGGGGTTTCACGGGGATGGGGTTTTCTTTCAGCTTTTTTTTTTTTTTTTTTTTGTTTAAAGAAGATTTAGGTTTTTTTTAAAAAAAAATTAATATTTTTGCCACGTGGCACACATTTGGCAGCCACGTGGCACAAATGTGGCAGCCACGTCAGCACTTAACGGATCAATGGATGGAAAATCTAACAGATGTATTATTTTGAAATAAAATAGTACGTGAGGTATGAAAGTGAAATGTTTTAAAGATGTTGTATGAGGTTGTAATATACCTCAAACCTGAGGAGTTACTGTGTAATTTACTCTATATTAAGAGATAATATTATGCTTAAAATCACAATATTATTCCTTAATAATAATTGAAAATTATCTCAACCATTTTATCATCCAACGGTCTAGAACTT
Source organism: Malus fusca (assembly GCA_035220775.1). Taxonomy (NCBI): domain Eukaryota; kingdom Viridiplantae; phylum Streptophyta; class Magnoliopsida; order Rosales; family Rosaceae; genus Malus; species Malus fusca. Next base: position 6,615,661 of record CM069064.1, on the reverse strand, counting down.
TACTCATCTAACGGCATTGATTGCACGGGCCGATAGTATAAATTTGGGTCCAAACATTGCCCCCCAGTTTCCTTGAACTTCGGCTCGTAAGCCGAATGGTTAAGGAAATTAATTGTTCGTAACCAACAAAATTCCGTCGTATCGTTGAAAAAGAAACTTTGCTCCTCGACCATAACATACATGTTCTGCCAATGTTGTGGCCTTCTTCGACTGCCACACCTCTATACCAGGCTCAGCAACTTGGCCGGAAAAATCGTCAACCATCCCACCCATGCGGTCGAATTGCAAATGAAGCAGAGAGAAACAGGGCCGAGAAAAATTGGACCGAGAAGAACCTAACTCTTGGTAGCTCGGCCTATCACCCATCATGAATGTTGTAATCACCCTTTCTGAAACCATCATGCGTAGACAACTCGGCCAAGTATGGCCTATCATTCAATCACCCATTCTCCAATATTATTAAATTACCTTAGTGACATCCTTGATGTGCCACAACTAATTATATATGTTAAACCCAACAGACTGACTGGTCATATATATATATATATATATATATATAATATATACTATAACCTCAAATCTCGGCCTATTGGCTGTAACGATGTGCCATGCATGTCTCTTCGACTTCGGCCTAATGGTTGGCCGAGCGCAGGCCTGATACCAATTGTCGTTTTTGTTTTTGTTTTTGTTTTTTTTTGTTCGGCCAACGCTATGGCCACCATAGCATCCTCTTGATTCTCTCGGCCTAGACAGCATATTTTTTTTTTGTTACGAGGTCAGGATGCTTGCTACCCCCTATTTTCTTATGCATGATCAGCTCAAACAACCAGATGAATAAGAATATATAAAAAGAAAACTGCAATCTAATATATGGTAATAAAAGTGGTCGATCCATGAGAAGGAGGAGGCCAACGATGCTTTATTCAAAGCCGAGATATTTTTACATCAAAATTTTCACTTTGAGATTTGCCAAAGCCGAATAAAAGATCCACTGCAAATATGGTCGTCTTGACGAAAGATTTTTTATCATCGGCTGCCGAATGTGTTGAACAATTATTATGCCCCCTAGGCATAATAATTTTGCCAGTTTCAGCTTTTAACTCAAATAACTTAGCCGAATGGGATTTCTCCTTATCGGCTTTATCACCAATAATCATATCAATTGGCGTGGTTTTTCCGGCTAGGCCTATGTATTGGCCTTGTTCGTCATTGGAGCACTCCTCTGACGAATCATTTTCTGAGTCAATTTGTGGCTCAGAAATTTGAACTTTTCCTTCTAGGCCTACCACACTTTCAGTCTCGACCGAAAAAATAGGTGGCCTTTGTTCTTCGGCCAAATTAACAATTTTTTTAGGCCGAATATTAGTTGTGGCCGGAGTGGAAATTTTCCCCCCGGCCTCTTGCCTTTCAGAAATTCTTCCCAATCTCTCGAGAAGTTGTTTTTGCTTCTTTAATAGGCGATGACTCTCATCCCATGAAGCCTGATCGAGATAGATCATGTGAACTTCCTATTTTAGCACTGTGTCCCACCGGGCGTGCCAAAATGTTCACCCTAAAAACTAACAAGCCTACGTGGCACGCAGGCCGAGTAATCTATAAGCTAACTACGTCATTCGGTGAATGCGGGGCGTGCCAACTCGTCGGCCGAGGAGTAAAATTTGTTGATGTTGCGTTGGGTGCGCGGCTAACTTCTGCGTCTTGCGATTGCGACCGAGGAAGGAACACGTCTCGGCCTCTTAGGTTCTCGAACCTGAACACAAGGCTATTATTCTTACGAAGTTCACGAATCGTCGTCGTCGGATTCGGCCACAGTGATGGTATTCGTCAGAGTAAACTCTCGCCGAATCGACACCAAAGTGTAAGGGCACAAATACTCAAAGCAGATATGAGTCTTAATAATGAACGTGGTTCGGTCGTCTGAATGCCGAACTTTAAATCCCACTTGGGAGTATCCGATCATACAATAACTCGGCGTGCAATGCGCCTAGCCTAATAAACTGTAACACCTCACCTCGCGCGAGAAGGCTGATGAGATGACCTCAACCAATAAGGATTCAGAAATCCTTCTCGACCGAGACTTATATAGGTAACCAACCGTCCTCGCCGCAGTGCTGTTGATGCCAACGGAAGATGCTGCGAGATCGGTTGATTCTATGGCGACATAGCTATCTATGCCGACTGAAGATATCACCGGTTGCTTTCACAGTGCTGTTGATGCCAACGGAAAATGTGTTAGCGAAAAGAGAAAATAAAAAATCTCAAGTTGTTGAGAGAGTTTGCGCAGGGCAGTTGTGTGTTGAATTGAAGAGACTCATTTCTGTTGTAGAATGCCTTGTATTTATAGAAAACTTGTGGTCATGTCATACTATCGTAAGATCTGACTTGTAGACTCAGAATACTGACCTTCTTCCGCACGCTGCTAATCTGTATTTGAAATTATCCTTGAGATAATTCTCCAAAATGTCCGCAGTAAGCTTTCACGTGGAGACCATAAAAAGCTCACTTTTTCATGCTTGTATTATCCATTTGCAAATCAATTGCAAACCCTTCTTTGCTATTATCACAAACTGACCCTGATCCTGATCACCATCAAATCACCTTTATCCAATCCATGATTCTGATCCTCCTTTGCTATTTGCAAATCGTTGGTCTCTGCTGCACCATTTCACTTTTATCCAACACATACATTAATTTCAAATGAAATGTAATCCAATCGTAGTTGTATTGCCGCATGAGTCGTACCAACCATTCCAAACCTGTTTGAACTGTACTTCTTAGTTGGAAAAATGATTTGCTTTGCCATTTATCTTTAAGCAACCCGTTGGATATAGCCAATATTAGGCTTAGATAATCTAATATATATTAAGAGATAATATTATGCTTAAAATCACAATATTATTCCTTAATAATAATTGAAAATTATCTCAATCACTTTATCATCCAACGGTCTAGAACTTTACTCATCTAACGACCTTGATTGCACGGGCCGATAGTGTAAATTTGGGTCCAAACAACGGGTAACTGCAGTTATCCATACCCGTGAGTATTTTGTTCATTCCTACATGTGGCATGAGTACGGTCACACGTGTGATGTGTGCAATTTCTTTTAAGGGAGGCAATGAGGCACCAAAAACTTCAGACGTAGAAAACAATTAATCTTCATAATTCCATATACTGGTTCTGACTATATTTGAAAACAAGTTAGTTAGAATTGTGAAATGGGAGCTTGTCCTCCACTCTTGGGTGGAACCCGAAAAAAAGAAGAAGCAAATGCTACTCTTATGATCGATGTAGACATTCTAACCCACTAAAATGAAGAGTTTCTTTTTGACCAAATACATTAACAATTTAAATGATTTCAGAATTTTTTTTATCCATGATTAATTGATTTCGAGTTCATTAGTTGAGTTTTAATATGATATCAAAATAGGTAATTCACGTGTTTGTGTTGAAGTGTACGTGAAAGTCCATATTGAGAAATCAAAGCTTTTGCATAAAAATTGTAATGATGTTGAGTATCTACACTCACTGCCAATTGGTTTTTAAATTAATGCCATCTAATTCAAAAATTCTGTTGAATATATCTTTCTTTTGCATGAATAACGTGGTTTTCTAGAATCAAACTCAACCCGGAGTACTGCATGCGTAGAGTTCATAAAAATGTTTTTCTGTAGACTTTTTCTGTAGTTAGTCAAATAGCTGACAAACATAGTGATTGGTGACTTCCTTTTGCAATCCGGAGAAGATCCTTTCCTTTTGCAACGTCAATGGCATCCATCTGTTATATATATATATATATTTATGCAAAGGGATCCTCATTTAAAAAAAAAAAATTAGATATAGGGCCCACTTCACATTGAACTTCAACTATCCAAACAGTTTATTTTATAAATCTCGATTCATAGATCATCATTGCAAAAATTCAATTCAATCCAAAATTATTTGCCTATTTAATTATCAAGATAAAATTTCATTGTTTCTTATATAACAAAATATTCATTAATTTTTTTAAGCTAATTAGATGTCTTAAATATTTCCGATTTGGTGTAACTTAAAAAATATACGGTTCGGATCATTAAAGTTCGATATGGTGTGGACCATACAACTAATCCTCATTTTTATAAAAAAAATGGAAATATATTCCCTTAAATGCTTCACACACACACACACACATATATATATATATGATCCACGAGGTACACCGACAGTATAACATTTCCAGTCTTTATCAATGGAGTATCAAATTAGGTGCATTCATATTGCTGAAAAAAAGAGGAAGATGTCGCTTGTCGATTCTACGAAGAGTGGACTCTCCCCTTATGTAATGGATTGTCTCGCACTTAGTTCGGAGTTTAATTATTGCCAAGGATGAATGCTGGCGGTATGCTTAACTCATGCAAGTCGGCAAGGCCATAAAATTAGTTTAGTTGGAAGCCTAAGCCAAAAAAATATTACGGCCGCTCAAAAATAGGGGTAGGGGAGAGGCTTTCTTAAGTTTCTAATTCAACATATTCATCCGTCCAAATTATACTGCATAAATTACGGCTCATACAACCACTAATCTTATGGTCTAAATCTAATAGTGATTTTTTTTTTTGACAAACAATAGTATTTACATTAAAGGGGTGGAGAAGTATACTAAGCCTCACAATGGAGGAGCCATAATAATGTGGTTCAAATTTATCTTTGACAATAATCGAATCTAATGCATTTTACTTACAAATGAAGATGAATATCATTAGACCATAGTACTAAGTGACCTAATAATGATATTAATTCTCTCATTTTGTGAGTGAGATAATTCATATTCAACTTCCACTGATAATGAATTCGATACTTAATTATTATAGTTGGACAATTATACAGCTTACTAATAGAATTATCTTTGTATAAAAGAATAATTACTCCTAACAAATAAATTAATCAATAATTTTAATTCTCCAGTATATTTAATTTGTTGCATTCTTCAAAATTATCGTCGCGGGTTCACAACTCAATGGTTAAGAACAATTTTTTGGTAGACACTCAATATCTTGTGTTCGATTAATAACACATCATGTACCCAACGACAAATTATGAAAAATACAAGGGAGGTCATATTTTGTAAACCGTATATAATTAATCTCTTGTGAGACCTAATTATATTGTGGATCAAGCCTTTAATGACTGCCATTCCAGTTGTTGATACCGTAGTAAGCAAATCAATGGATACCTTAGATATCTAAACTCACTCAACGGCTAAAAGTCTGAACTAATAAGTCCTAATGTAGTCTTCCTAGTCCTGCCCTAAATTTATTTATGGACCCTATAGTTTGATCGCTACTATCACGCTCACTAAAACTTTAAGGATAGTGAACAAGTTGTACCAGCTACAAGACTGTACGTTGCTCGATAGCTGAAAAAGAATATGAGACAACGAGGTAAAGTTTTTTTTTCTTTCTCTTTTTTAATTACATTCAATTGAATAGCTAAAAACGAATATGAGAAAATTTAACCCAAAAAAAAAGATTTGACGGTCCAAAATTCAATTCAGCAACAAAAACAATATAAAAAATATTTAAATCAAAATTCACCTAAAAACTCTATAAATACTTAAGTTTTTGTTCAAATATCCACAATGTTGGAACTAAAATTCCACACCACCCTAGATGGTAGAGAATGTTAGGTCGGCCACCTGCATAAAAGAATAAACAACCGTAGTTAACCTAATTAAGGTACTAGTGTAGTACCAGCCAAATCTCCACAGGTCAAGTTAGTATAAAGTATTAGAACTCAAGCAGTGGGCTAGAGAGCAAAGTATAGGTATGAAAGCGTATTTCTTTCTTTTAGGATTGTGATTATTTGCAGTGCACGCTAATCTTTAGATTGTACATTGTAGGAATTTCTAACTCCAGTTGAACAAGGTTTTTGTGTTTTGTGGAGCAAGCATGGTCAATTTGAACGAGGTTTGTGAACCTCACTCACCATTCTGAAGCCCAATAGAGTGTGGTGGCACCATTGGTCCGTTTAAGTGGCTTTATCTGATCGATGCCGTTAAGTCCATGACTGGACTTTTGAAGTACTTGTATTTCGATCCATCTCACTCCGTCCCCGGAAAATTCATGGCCACACACAAAAAATTCACTTTCCTCATACTATTCCTCCATCTTTTCTTTCTACCCACTTCCAAAATTATTTCATCCCATTTCCATGACTTTCATGTTTCATGCGATGCATATATGTATGAACTTGTGTTAAGAATGGGATAAGTTCTCTGATTTTTCATTATTTATTAGAATTTAAAAATTTTAGGTTAAAATGTTCTTAAAAATAAATTATGATAGTTTAACTAAATTTTATTTTAAGAATGGAATTCTTTCCGTTCAGATGATCCGTGCTGTGCCTTTCACCATACGAGATAGAATAAGCATTTATAATGGGGGAGAGTAGAACCCCAATATTATTGTGGTCAGCTATACTTAGTACTTTATCTATTAAATAAAAATGAAATTTTATTCATTATCTTGGCGGATGGCAGAAATTGAATTTTGTCTTCTCCTTGGCAAAGAGAAATTTTATCATTTGACTACATCTGCGATTCAGAATATCTGTTACTCAATAGTTTCTGTCAATACTTAAAACAAAGAAAGAATAACTTGATTTACCCTTTTTGTGGTTTCAACATTTCCTCCATATCAAATTTGGCCTGAAATCTTTCTTTAGATGGAGGACGCTGCAGAACTGCGTAGTTGATCCATATGCACTATTCCCTAATTAAAGCAATTTAAAAGTTGAAGCAAGTTCAAAAGCTTTACGCATGACTTTGTTTGAAAGAGTCTTCATAATTACTAAAGAAGAAAAATTGTTTCTCAATTTTTTGAACTTTAGATTTTTAAATTTTATGCCACCCTGTTGCACATGATCTTATAAGCGTATGTGGATGCAAATTTATTCCTCCTTGATTTTGGACAAAATTACACCTACAAAACAATTAACACTTTTGGTCAAGGCCAAAATCCTCACGCGCCCACGATGAAGTGGGGGGGGGGGCTTTGGCCAAAGAACCTCCGATGCCAAAATTAGAATTTAGAGAGAACGTGTTTGAGAATTTTAGAGAATTTTAGCAAGAGACTTGGAAGTCGTTTTTGGAGAGAATGGAGAGCTATTTATAGGGATATAGCCGGCCCTATTAGGAGAATAGGGACTGGCCATTTGGGGTATTTTTTGGGTGTAATTTGTTGTTAATTAGCCATTAATAGATTAATTAGGTAATAAATCCATTAATTGACTAATTAACATAATTTGAAAGAAATAATTTGGGAGTTACCTTGTGGGGAAGATTTGATGAGGATGAATGAAATATATTTTGAATTATTACCTATTTTGGGCACTTTTAACTTTGTTGAGGATTGATTGCCCACTGCTCGCGCGTAGGAATCCCGGTATGCCTTGAGGGTAATTTTGTCCCTTTAACCCAAAAATCCACGCGTCGCCTTGTGATTATTTTTGGCTCCACAAATGCCCTCACACCTGCTGGGCTGCTCGCAGGAAAAGACAGCAGGTGTAGCGACTTCCAACTTTGATGCAGATTCTATCTTGGACTTGTAATTAGATTCTTCTAGGAAAGGGAAATAAAGCCTATTTAAGCCTACCTTAAGTAGGGGATTAAATCAACTTCGAAGGGCAATTATTTATCCCTACAAGAAAGAGAGAAATCTATAGGATATTTGTTCCCCTCCCCTAGCACTCTTCTTTGCTTGCCCGTGCAAAGAACCGTCTTCCGTTGATTTCTTTATCTTCTTCGCGCCACACCGATGTAAGAAAAACTTATTTCTCTTTGTCTTCTTCTTGGGAGGTGCTGCCACGGGGCAGCCGTCGGGGTGGTGCGACGTGTCGGTTGGTAGGGGCCGGGAGTTGGCTTGGCTTGAGCCAAGGAAATGGTGTGGCAAGGGCCCTTGCTTGTGCTGCTCGGCTTGATTGAAGCCAAGGATTAGCTCGGCATGGGCCGAGGAAGTGGCTTGGCATGGGCAACGGTTTAGGCTGCCATGTCCGGGTTGTTTGCCAAAAATGAGGAAACTGCTTGAGTTTGATTTCTCAGCTGCCGTAGATGGAGCAGTCAAGAATGGAGCTGCTGAAGATGAAGTGTCGGATGAGCGAACTATTAAGTGCAAAAATGGCTGTTGTCCCCTGACCATTTGCTGCTTAGTCGATCTTCAAGCATTCGATCTTTTGAGCTATGTGGCCTTCTTGCACTAGAGAGCTTACCCAGATGGGTGTCGGGGAATTAGTTTACCCTCTCGCACTGGAGAACAATTAGTTTACCCTTTCGCACTGGAGAGCAATCTCTTGCACTGGAGAGCAAACTCATATGGGTGTTAGGGAATTGGTTTACCTTATCGCACTGGAGAGCAATTAGTTTACCTTTTCGCACTGGAGAGCAATCTCTTGCATTGGAGAGCAAACTCATATGGGTGTTGGGGAATTGGTTTACCTTCTCGCACTGGAGAGTAATTAGTTTAACCTCTCGTACTGGAGAGCAGACCCATATGGGTGTCGGGGAATTGGTTTACCCTCTCGTACTGGAGAGCAATTGGTTTATCTTCTCGCACTGGAGAGCAGACCCAGAAAGGGTTTTGAGCAGTTGTTGTGGACAATAGTTGAGGAAATCTGGACAACTGAAATAATCATCAGCCTGCGAGGCCTTGTTTGGCGAACTGCTTGAGACTTGGAACTGTTTGTGGAACCCACGTAAGGGTGTAAGCGCAATGAGCTACTCCCATAATTATTGCGCCATCATTAGGTGTTTCGTCGTGTGCCATTTTGAGGCTTGGTTGACGCGAGCAACATGGAAAAATCGGCATGGCTGGGAGTCGTGGTGTAAGATTGGCACAACTATGAGCCATGGTGATAGGTCAATGGCTGTCGGGAGCTATGGAGTAGGTAGGCACGGCTGTGAAAGCAGGGCTTGGGCCAGGTTGTGCGCAACATGAGGAATTGGACCACTAGGTTTGTGATGCTCAACTATTAATGATGTGCTGCTTTAGTATTGAATCGTTTGGAGTGTTGAGAACAAGGACTGCCCTCGGTTCTTGGTAGTTAGGCTGGTGTGTCATTCTGGTACTCATCTGCCCCCAGCGCGCCATTAGGCAGAGCTGCTGCGTTTGTCGGAACATAAGTAATCTTTATATCCGGCAATCTTTGTGGGGTAGTCCTGTATGCTCGATCTTGTCATTGAAAGATGACTCGATTATGTTGGTAATGTCTCATCGGAGTGCCTTGTCAATAACTTCATTGCGCGGGAAATTGCGTAATCGCTCGGTTATGAGCATTTCTAATTCTTCCTGAATTTGCCTTTGTTGGGGGTGGCAGAGCTCTCGGCTGCCCCCGGTCATGACCTGTTGGTTTAGGCTGATTTTCCATGTGTTTGACTCGCCTATGTCGCAGCTGCAGTGCATGTGGTATGTTTCTAGCAGGTGAATGGGTAACTCGCAGGCTGCTGGTTGAACTTGAGCCAGATTGAGTGACTGCTTATCTCTGTCCGCTGTGCTGCCTACTCCTATGTGAGGTGGATGATGTTCCTTGCAAACCTTGCCGCGAATGAAAATTTGGCCTGGAAGGTTGCTCATATTGTCTGGCCCCAACTATGAGTGTATGTTCGTATGTGGGCCTAACTGAGAGTACACGCTCCTCCGCGCGCTAAGACGAGAGTATACGTTATCTTGGGGGTCCAGTTGGGAGTGTACTCCGTTAGAACACTCGGTTCGTGACTGGTCAAGTGGCTACTTGCCGGGATGCTGGTGGAGAGGTTCGTCTACCCTTGTCCTTCTTCGGGACACCTCGTCCGGGGCATGTTGGATCTCAGTGCGTTGCAAGAGTTGATTCACCAGGGTTGTCTATTGTGCAAGGGCGCTCGTCAACTCTTTGACTTGTCGAGACAAGTGTTGTTCGCCATTTGGATTGGAAAAGCTTGGAAAGAATATGCCTTCTTGAGCAATGAAAGTGTGGTAGACTCCGGGCGCGAGATTTGAGTTGGGAAATGTCAAATGAGCAGAAAAATGTGGTGAAAATGCTCCCGGTTCGATCGTCGATTGATAGTAATTATAACGCACCATAAAGTAGCCCACAATAATCCTATTAATTTTCCTTATTAACACTAAAATTTGTCGATTGTAGCATATGAAAATAAGGGTCTTTCCCGCAGAAGATTGTTTTATCCAAATACTTAAAATGTCACAAAAACGGGGTGGCTGTCTCCTTCTGACCAGCCACCGAACAAAAATTATTAGACTAACTTATACTTATCCAAATGCAACGAAATTTTATACACATAAACTAGACACACCAAGCTATGCTCACACAAATTTTTGGGATTTTTGGAGTTGATTTTCTATTTAAATTAAATCGTACAAAAACAGTACAGAAACAGATTTTGAGTAGATCACAAGTTTGAGAAAAACGAGTTAGGGGAATTGTTATCCACCACCAAATAATCATGCAAACATGTTATGTTTCATTCAAATTCCTTTTATTTCCGGATGAAGATGCTCAAGTTGGCTCAATGTTAGAACACAACCTATTACTCTTTCTTACGTAGTATGTTAAGAGAATGTCGTTTTCAACTTAACGTAGTCCCTAGCATGCAATCTAGAATGACGTGTTCATAGATTTAACAAGTAGAAATCATTAAGAACGAAAAGAGTTTGAGTCATCACAAGGCATGGTAAGTACTGGCGTTGTCTTACTTATCCTAGAAATCGATTCACATGTTAACCACGATTAACAAGTGCTACTCTAGAACATATGTAGGTCCTCATTCAACAAGGGCAGGCATACATATATTCATAGCATTAAAATCCTAGATATGCTCACTATGTATGCATCCATAGAAACACATAAAGAATCTATCAATGACATAAGTAGTGAAACAATTTTCATCCTTTCATAAAAGTCATTCAAACAAAATATCACAACAAACTTACAATCATATTCGGGGCTTCAAAACAGCCCCTAACTACTAAAAATTAGTTACACATTATTATCAAATTAAACCAAAAGTAAAACATGAGTTTGAGAAGATAAAACCAAGAAAAATAGAGTGAAGCTTCTTCTTCCCTTCCTGCCGTGCCTCTCTCCTTCTTCTGTCAGTTCTCTTCCTTTGTTTTGCTGTCCTTTTCAGTCAGTCTGCCTCTGACCTGCCGTGCCACTCTCCTTCTCCCTCTTTATTTTCTGCATTCCGTGCCTCTGACCTCTGTGCTCTCCTTCCAATCCCGTGCGCCTGTCAGCCCCCCCTCTCTCTCCGTTGTTATATATATTTTATTTCTTTGCGCTCTGCCCTTTTGTACCCGCTGGTCTCTCTTCCCTCACCTCTTATTCTTTTATTTTTCTTTTCTGCTGCTCGTCCCTACGCACCCATCTCTCTGCGCTATTCTTTTCTGCTTTTATCCCCGTCGGTCTTCTCTTCATTTTCTGTTTTTAGTCTCTTTATTCCTCTGTCAGTGCACTCCCCACTTAAGCCTAGTATTCTTCTTTTCCTTTTCCTCTCAGTCTGTGTCCTCCACTGCTTTCTGCTCAGTGTCTTCCCACTCCTTTCTGTCTTCCTTTGTTTATTCTTGCCTTCCAGCACTCATCTCCACTCGTCCCAATTATTTCTGTTGCTCAGTGTCTCCCCCACTCCCATTTATTTCTTTTCTTTTATTTTCTTTTCAGCCCATTTTGTTTGAAATTAATCCTAAAATAAAATTAACTGTACATTAACACAAGGTAAGGTAAAATGCCACAATTTTAACACAAAAACATCACAAAGACTATAGAAATGGATGGTATAAATGCATGAAATATATGAGTGATCATCGATCCAGAAATTTGGATTTGGGATGGTTGAACTAATCTTGAATCGATTTGGGCTGCTTAGAAGGCCACGGGAGCAGGCTGGGCCACGGGAGTGGGCTACTCGGCGTGTGGCGCAGGTGGGGCTAGGGCTCGGCTTAGCAACGCGTTGGGCTTGGAGTGACATGGCTTGGGCCGTGGCTTTGGTGTCGTGGGCCTTGGATGGCACGGCTTGGGCTTGCTTAGATGGCACAGCTCGGGTCGTGGTGGTGACACCATGGACCTTGTCGCGGGTGGCCATCGTGGTGGCCACCGCGGTGGTTCCCGTGGTGGAAACTCGTGGTGGTGGTGCCACTCCATTTATTGTCACATTTAGCCTCGTGGATCGCCGCGGTCCCATCTCTTGAATATTGGAATTTTCACTTGTTGAATTTTCTAAATTTCTAGCCATTGTACTTCTCTTTTACGTTTTATCAAAGAATTTTTGCAAATAAAAAATTCTAAAAATAAGAACGTACGAAAAATCTACAAATGGACAAGAAAATAGAAAACCTTGGATGCGAGAGTCTTCTACGAGTGTGGGACTCAACTCTCAATGAAAGCACCAATTTGTGGATACAAATTTCTTCCTCCTTGATCTTGGACAAAATTGCACCTACAAAACAATTAACACATTTGGTCAAGGCCAAAAGCCTCACGCGCCCACGATGAATGGGGGGGGGGGCTTTGGCCGAAGAACCTCCGATGCCAAAGTTAGAATTTAAAGAAAAGTGTTTGAGAATTTTAGAGAATTTTAGCAAGAGACTTGTAAGTCGTTTTTGGAGAGAATTGAGAGCTATTTATAGGGATATGGCCGGCCCTATTAGGAGAATAGGGACCTGCCATTTGGGGTATTTTTTGGTGTAATTTGTAGTTAATTAGCCATTAATAGATTAATTAGGTAATAAATCCATTAATTGACTAATTAACATAATTTGAAAGAAATAATTTGGGAGTTACCTTGTGGGGAAGATTTGATGAGAATAGATGAGATAGGTTTTGGATTATTACCTATTTTGGGCACTTTTAACTTGTTTGATGATTGATTGCCCATTGCTCGCGCGTAGGAATCACAATATGCCTCAAGGGTAATTTTGTCCCTTTAACCCAAAATCCACGTGTCGCTTTAGTGATTATTTTTGGCTCAACAGCGTAGGCAATTTTTATTTTTCCTACGTGGAATTGATGCTCTCGACAATCTGAACACAACACACTCCTAAAATTAAGAATTTTGTTTTGAATTCCCCTCACTCCCTCGGTCGTGAGTCGTGACGCGCGCAAACCGACTTCAATTGCTTTTGCATGCGAAACCAACAGCAGTTGGCTCATGAATGTGAACGGCGGCTCCGTACCGACGTAACGCTGGCATAAAACCGGCATCAGCACCACCATCTCCATTATTGTTTCATATCCACGCAGGACAGAAAGTAAACCGCGTGGGACATGAAACGAGATTGAAGATTAATTAAACCAACACAACCTAATTCATACTTCGTATTAAATTAATTAAGTAATTAAATACCGTTAATGACTTTTCTTTATGAATGAGGAATAATTTGTGGTCAACTTACTGTTTCTGATATGTTCTGCTGAATCTGCTCAGCCGAGTTGAATTAAACCAAGAAAATAGGTAGAAAAATAGTCCTGTCCCTTTCATCCCTGTTCCATATTTCGTTCCAGACACGCCTCTCTCTCTCTCTCCAAAACTAGGAATTGAGATTCCATATCTTTTTGTCTTTAGGTCAACCACTCCTTTCACTTCAAATTCTGATATGGGTTTGTCTTTTTTTCCAATTTCCAACTGGGTTTTCCTTTTTTTTTTTTCGGTAAAAGCTGGGTTTTCCTTTTTTTTTTGCTTCATTTCCTTCAGTTTCCATCCAACTGAGTTTTCCTCTCTCTCTCTCTCTCTCTCTCTCTCTCTTCCAACTGGGTCTTCTCTTTAATGAAGTCAAGCTACCATTTTTTCAACTCCACATATCCCATTTGATTTGAGGTGTTGAGGCTGCTGATTTTGTGCAGACCTTGCAACCCAAGGAATAAAGAAATGAAGTGTTTCTTTCCCTTCAAGGAAAAGCGCAAGAGCAAAAAAGAAGTATCGCAATCCGCTCCAGAATTGAGAAACAAAAGCAATCCAAGCAATCCGGTTTTGGATCGCGCGACAAAATCTTCGAGTTCATTGCCATCTCCAAAGAGCATACCAGAATTGTACAAAGAAAGGGAGCATAATTTGAGAGTTTTCTCCTTCCAAGAGCTGAGGGAAGCAACAAATGGTTTCAGCAGGTCGCTTAAGCTCGGGGAAGGAGGTTTTGGGAGGGTTTATAAAGCAGCAATCAGGCCTTCCGATGGAGGAACGGGCAGTCCGATTTGGGTTGCCATCAAGAAGTTAAACCCTCATAGTTTACAGGTTCTAAAAATATTTCTTCAATAAATATAATTTTCATTTAAATTTCACATTTTACCGCCATTATATCTACCTCACATCTAGTTTTACTTATGGTTATTAACTTTTCTCAAACAGGGTCATAAACAATGGCTTGCAGAAGTTCAATTTCTTGGCGTCGTAAATCACCCGAATTTGGTAAAACTTCTAGGGTACTGTTGTTCAGATGGAGAGAGAGGGATACAAAGGCTGTTGGTGTATGAATTTATGCCTAATAGAAGCTTAGAAGATCATCTTTTCAACAGGGCTTTGCCTGCATTGCCTTGGATGACAAGATTAAAGATAATGCGTGGTGCTGCTCAAGGATTGGCTTATCTACACAAGGGACTCGAAGTCCAGGTGAATATACTTTCTGTGCATTTTTTTCTGATTTGACTATGCTGTTGCTTGCCAATTTTTTTTGCGCAACTTAAAATTCGATATCTTTTGAACATGGGGCTCCTCTTTGCCAACCTTTTGGTTTTGGATATGTTAATTTAACCGGCGGAGGATTTGAACTGTGAGTCGCGACTGCACATTTTGATGATGCGTTTATTTACTGTTATCTAATTACAAGCTGTTGTCTCTGCTTTCGGAACTTAAAGACTAGTGCTGGTACAGTTATAGAAAATATGAAGACTAGTGCTGGTAAATTAAAACGAAGAAATGTGCTGCTAGATTCAGGTCGTTTCAGAGGAAACGAAAATGCCCGTCGCTATAAAATGTGTAGAAAACATGTAGTATGGACTATTGCTGTTAAATGAAAACCAAGAAAATTCACTGCTAGATTTGAGTCATTTCAAGGGAAACAAAAAATTCTCACCACTAGAAACTGTGCAGATGCTTTCCTTTTCTTTAATGGTGGTGGTGCAAAGCTTCACTTGTAGGTTTAAATAAAAATTCTCGTCTTCTGATTTTACTTCTTGCAATCCAATTGTTGCAGAATTTGTTTGTAAATGCGTAGGATAAACCTGCTGACCGGTCACGTGATGATTTTATACTTTGTACAAGACAAGGTCTTATTAATACATGTATTGAACCATGTTTTATTCCATGATATGGACAGGTAATATATCGAGATTTCAAATCTTCAAATGTGCTATTGGATGAGGAATTCAGGCCAAAGCTCTCAGACTTCGGGCTTGCTAGAGAAGGACCAACGGGTGACCGTTCTCATGTATCAACCTCGGTAAGTAGAGTAGTCACTAGTCATAGACAATTTATTTGAGTGTGTTTCCCATTGTGTGTAAAATTAGGGTCTAGAGTCCCAAAACTGACCCTCATAATTCTGGGCCACGCTATACCAGCTACATATATAGTGGCATCTTTACAGGTTGCATTAGCAGCTTATTCTGTGACTCGTATGACATTTCATGTCAAAAGCATCCTTAGCTCCACCCAAGTTAGTTGTCCCAGTACATTTCATAGTATAGAGTATAGTCCCAATTTTTTTCAAGATACGACGCAAGTTCTTTACACCTTAGTTTCATTTGAATTTTGTTCTTGAACTACTAACGGAATTCTGTTGTGCATCGTTTGGAACATCAGACTGGATTGGGACTGAGTCCAGTCTAGTCTCATGGGGACCGATCCCTATAGAGGGGACTTGTTGTCTATGATTATATTCGACAGTCATTCAATTTGGTAGTCTAGTCCCATTATTATTAAGTTCACACGTGCGGCAAGAAGACTGTGCTTGTCCATTTTAAATGAATTTACCCTGTATAGTCTCGTTGTCCAAACGCGGCCTTGGTTTCCCCATTCAAAGGTGGCCACAATCTTCTTTGAAGTGCATTATGTGTTTGGAAGAAGCATGGATTCGCCGTTTAAATTTTAATTCTCTGTTTATGTTCTAGAATTATCACTTATGCATACTCTATCCATCAGGTGGTGGGGACTTATGGATACGCAGCCCCAGAATATATAAAAACAGGCCATCTTTCAATCCGTAGTGACTTATGGAGTTTTGGTGTGGTACTGTACGAGATCCTAACAGGCAGGCGTGTCTTAGACAAGAACCGCCCCATATCAGAACAGAAGCTTCTTTACTGGGTTAGACAGTTCCCCGCAGACAGTAAAAGGTTCAGCATGGTAATCGATCCCCTACTGAGAGACCAGTATTCTCTTACTGCAGCTCAGAATGTTGCCAAGTTGGCCGATAGCTGTCTGAACAATAACTCAAAGGACCGGCCAACCATGAGTCAGGTGGTAGAGGTGTTGGAGCAAGCTCTACGAGATTCACAAGGGAGCACCAATTCTTTTAAGAGAAGTTTTGAGGTCTCTACATCTAAATTGGCGAAGCGGAAACCCAAGTAGAATTGATTGATATAAAGAGAGAGCACTATATATACATCCTACTTGTTGAATATCAGAGTGCTCGATAACCAATACTACAAATTAATACAAATATTATTAAACAAACGAAAATGCCGAAACGGCTACAAAACCTTAAGAGGCTACATTGTGACTAACTTGATCTTTAATGAATAACAAAGCACTCTATTTATAATAAACTAACCCTAACATCTAACAAAACCTAATTATAACGGGCTGAGCCCAAATCCTAAATCTATTATTTTCCAACATTCCCCGTCAAACTCATAGCGGTAAACAACATGAGTTTGCCAACAAGTAGATGTGGATGCAGGTTCCGCAATGCGGACAGACAGGCAGGCTTCGCAACGTGGACAGACAGACAGGCTCCGCAACGTGGATAGACAAACATGCAGGCTCCGCAACACGGACAGACAGACAGGCAGGCTCCGCAACAGACAGGTAGACTTGGCAACATGGACAGACAGACAGACAGGCTCCACAATGCGGACATGCAGACTAGCGAACTTGACTTGATTGGCGAACTAAATTGGCAAACTGATTCTGATTCAGACTGACTAGTGTTAAGAGTATAGAAAGAACCCGTCACTAAACCCGTCACTAAACGGATGAGATTTTCATATCTCAATTGTAGCAACGAACGTACAAACACAAACACTATCACTTAAGTGATTACAATTCCATGCACTCGATTGACGGTCACAAAACAATCTCAAATAGGCTAACAACTCGTGTGGACCTAAAAACAAACTAAACCATTTTTTCCCTTTGCCCATGTGGGCCTAAAGCAACAGCAAAATATTTTTCTTTTCCTTTTTTTTTTTCTTTTTTTTTTCGTCGGTTTTCTTTTCTCCTTCCCTTCAGCCTTTCTTTCTGGGCAGTGGTTTTCTCCAGAACAAACAATACAATTGCGAGTGCAGTGGATTCAACGGGCGTGTGCATACAGTGGATACAGTGGTGCAAGAGGATCTGGTACGGCTTGACAGAGATGGATCAGGTGCGGTTGTTCAGGCGGGTCTGGCAATGGGTGGTGGTGGACAGCGGCGGCGATGACTGATTGCAGTGATGCGGGACAGAAGCGGTGCAGCAAGGATGGCGACGGATCAGGTGTTACACGGTCTAGAGCAGCAGCGGAATGTGAGTCGGGAATCGGGATCCTGACTTCGGAGCAGCAGCGGAATGCGAGTCGGGATCTTGACTTCGATCAGATTTTTGAAACAAAGGGAGGACAGGTTTACAGAGGCTGGTTGCAGGAGGTCGTGTTTCGGGTTTCTAGTTGCTGCGGCAACGTGGGTAGATGGTGAGGCGCGCAACAGACTGGTATGGACGGTCTAGGTTGAAGGCGCGACGTGGCTCGGCTTTAGCGTGGCTCTGGCTCGGTACGGCTCCAGCGGCTCAGCTTCAGATTTCTAGCAATTTCAAACTTTTTTTTTAAATTTTTTATTTATTTAACATATAAAAAAACCCTAACTACTACCAGACAGACAAACCAACAAAACATACCATGACGAATTGATACGCAGTGGACAAACGGATGAACAAATTGATACCCATTCATAACAGATTAAATTCCGAAGAATCAAATCTGCTCTGATATCAAGTTAAATATCAGAGTGTACAATAATCAATACTACAAATTAATAGGAATATTATTAAACAAACGAAAATGCCGAAACGACTACAAAACCATAAAAGGTTACATTGTGACTAATTTGATCTCTAATGAATAACAAAACACTCTATTTATAATAAAGTAATCCTAATCTCTAACAAAACCTAATTCTAACTGGTTGAGCCTAAATCCTAAATCTATTATTTTCCAACACTACTGTTGTCTGTTGTGACTAAGTTCTTTATAAAAGTTCTCAACAGGTTCAAATGGTTGCATATTATAACATTCTTTTTCCGGGACTTTCAGGCATGAGTCCTGTCAACTAAAAGCAGCCATGAGTATTGGATGACTAGTGAAGTTAGGCTAGTCAACTTTCTTTATGTAAATTAGGCAAGTTAGGTAAGTTAGGCAAGTTAGGCAAAGTTAGGTCTTATGTCTTCTTTCTTTCCCTATATATATGTTCATCTTGTAATGAGAAATAATCATCAAATATATCAAGGAATTAACTCTATTTTGGCATGGTATCAGAGCCATTCTGATCCAAAAAGAGTTTCTATTCCGATTCACTTACTGGCACTACTGCCATATACCCAATAAGACCTGCTATTCTGCAGGTCTTCTACTTTCATACCAATCCATTCTTACTCTTTTTCATTTGGCCATATCTGCCAACATTATTACCCATATCCAGCTTGTTAACCACACATATTCCGCTGCATCTTTTCCCATATTCTTCCCATTTGCAGTATCTCTGCAACACCCATAAATCTTTCCACAAAAAAAAAATATACTACCCAATACCCCATAAGCCATACCCGTTGGAATCACCCAACAAATTTACCCATAACCTCTGAGGCAGTAATAATGGGTGACTCCAAGACCACTGTTTCAGCTACTGTTACTCAAAGTGATATGTCTCTACATATCACCCCAGACAAGTTGGATGGGTCCAACTATTCCTCATGGTCCCAAAGTGTCCGCATCTACATCACTGGCAGAGGTAAATGGTCTTATGTCAGTGGAACAAAAAAGGCACCAGCAGAAGCTGATGCATTGTATGCTATATGGGAGGAAGAGAATGCCATGGTTCAATCTTGGTTACTCAACTCCATGACCAGAGATGTACGGGCCATTTTTCTCCGACTCTCTACTGCAAAGGATGTTTGGGATGCTGTTACCCAAACTTACTCAATTGAAAAAGATGCATCAAAGTTATACGAACTTCGCCGTCAAGCACTGGCGACTCGCCAGAATGGAGAACCTTTATCTGCATATTATGGTAAACTTCAGCAAACATGGCAAGAAATTGATTTCTTGCGTCCTGGAAAATTGAAGTGCGCTGATGATATTGCTACCCGAGAGACAGAAATTTCGGAAGAAAGATTGTATGATTTTCTGGCTGGTCTTGATCCTCATTTAGATCATGTTCGCAGTCAAGTTTTGACTCAAACAACTCTGCCTTCTGTTCGTGCTGCTTATGCTCTTGTGAATGCTGAAACAAGTAGGCAAACCATTATGTTGGTTGGCCCACAAGTGGAAGGATCCGCCATGGTAGCTGCTCCGTCTCGATTTCCCCGTGGAGTCTCCAATTCCCGATTAGGTGGATCCAAAACTACTGATACAAGGAAGTGTACTTATTGTGACAAGGATAAGCATACTAGAGACACTTGCTTCAAGCTGCATGGATATCCTGATTGGTGGGTTCAAAAGAAGGAAAATCAAAAGAAAGGCATTGGTGGATCACAAGCACACCTGACACCAAAGCCTTCCATACCTCGGGTGGATCAATCTGCTCACTTAGTTTCTCCTACTACTGCTTCTACTTCCTTAGTCGATGCAGGTAACTTTGGTTTTGCCTTGAACACTACAATTGTTCCTCCCAATAAACCTTGGATCATTGATTCAGGGGCTTCTGACCACATGACCAATGACTCTACATGGTTTGTTTCTCACACTACTCCACCTTTAAATACCGTTAAAGTTGCTAATGGTATTTCTACTCCAGTGCTTGGAGCAGGCTCCATCTCATTAACACCAGGCTTATCTCTCTCATCTGTTTTACATGTTCCTAATCTTTCTCACAATTTGCTTTCCATTGGTAAACTTACAAATCAACTAAACTGTCTTGCCATCTTTTCTCCTACCCATTGTTGGTTTCAGGATATTCGAACGAAAGCATTGATTGGTCATGGTAGAGAAAGGGGAGGTCTATACTACTTGGACTTACCATCAGATTGTGAGAAGACAAGTTACAGTTGTCAAGTGGAGGCCAAACAATTTGAAGCTTCTGAAAAAATTTGGTTATGGCACAGAAGATTGGGACACCCTTCCTTTCAGTACCTGCAATATCTATTCCCTTCTTTATTTTCTAAAGTCAAGGTTTCTGATTTCCATTGTGAAACTTGCATTTTTTCTAAAAATCATCGTGTCTCATTTCCTTTAAGTTCCCATAAAAGTAATGTTCCTTTCTCTCTTATTCATTCTGATGTTTGGGGACCATTTCATATTCCTACTTATACTGGTGCTAAATACTTTGTCTCTTTCATTGATGACTGCACTCGAGTTTCTTGGGTATACTTACTCAAAAATAAGAGTGAGGTTATGTCTATTTTTCCAATCTTTCATCAAATGATTCAAACCCAATTTCATGCTAAAATTCAAGTTGTTCGATCTGACAATGGGAAAGAATATTTGAATTATGGACTTGGAACATTTTTTCAACAACACGGTATCATTCATCAAACATCTTGTCCACATACTCCTCAACAGAACGGTATAGCAGAACGTAAAAATCGTCATCTCTTGGATGTGGCTCGCTCTTTATGTTCTGCTATGCACGTTCCTAAACGTTTTTGGGGTGATGCCATTCACACAGCTGTTTTTCTTATCAATCGCATGCCATCACGTGTTCTCCAATTTCAAACACCTATCCAGACCCTTTCCCAATATCATTCTCTTCCTTCACTCCTTCATATTCCTCCAAAAGTGTTTGGTTGTGTCTGCTATGTTCATGTCCCCATGCAAAATCGTGATAAGTTGGATCCTAGAGCCATCAAATGTGTGTTTATTGGCTATTCTGCTACTCAGAAAGGGTATCGATGTTACTATCCTCCCACTGGGAAATTTTTTGTCTCTTGGATGTTACCTTTCGGGAACACGAGGCATTTTTTTCAAAAGAAGATTTGGCCACTTCTCTTCAGGGGGAGATATGGAGTAAGGAGGAAGAGAAGTTGCCGCTTGACATTGGTGGTATGCATTTTTCAGATGAACACTTGTCTGATGTCGGTGATGGTGCAAATTTGCCTAATGATGAGGCACAAGGTGAAAAAATATTGAAGGTGTATGAGAGGACAAGAAAAAAGGGAGATAAAGAAAAAAGGGATGATGAGATAGACCACCCACAAACAGATCCCCACATTGACCAACTCTCTGACCAATCAGCTGCTACTCGTACGAATTATCCTGAGGTAACCACTCATTCTCCCTCTCTTCAGCCTACTATATTTGATGAGTCCAATCATGAGATTTCATTAAGTGATGATCCAAATGATTCAAATGAACCACATCGTGAGTCTCAGGGTTCTCGTTATCCTATTCGAGAAAATCGAGGGATACCTCCTGTTCGTTATGGTCATTCTTCTACAAAGGGTATTCAATATCCTATATCTAATTTTGTTTCATCTCATCGCTTGTCAGACTCTTATATATCTTTTGCAAACCAATTGTCATCAGTCTCAGTTCCTAATAAGTTACAGGATGCTCTTAAAGATCCAAAATGGAAAAAGGCTATGATTGAAGAGATGGAAGCGCTTCGAAAAAACTCCACTTGGGAACTGGTTGCACTTCCTGAAGGCAAGAAACCTGTTGGGTGTAGATGGGTGTTCACAGTAAAGCATAAAGCTGATGGTTCAGTGGAAAGGTACAAGGCTAGACTGGTAGCCAAAGGTTATACTCAAACCTATGGCATTGATTATCAGGAGACATTTGCTCCGGTAGCAAAGATCAACACTATCAGGGTTCTTATGTCATTGGCAGCAAATCTAGGGTGGCCTCTACGACAGTTTGATGTAAAAAATGCATTTTTACATGGAGACTTAGATGAAGAGGTATACATGGATCTTCCTCCAGGATTCACTACCACTTGCGATATTGGCAAAGTATGCAGGTTAAGAAAGTCCTTGTATGGATTGAAACAATCACCAAGGGCATGGTTTGGCAGGTTCGCTCAATCAATGAGAAGTTATGGGTTCAAGCAAACTCAAGCTGACCATACCTTATTTCTTAAGCATGATAGAGGTAAACTTACAGCCTTAATTGTTTATGTGGATGATATGGTGGTTACAGGTAATGATGTCGAGGAAATTCAAAAACTTCAAAAGTATCTAGCCAAGGAATTTGAAATGAAGGACTTGGGTACTCTGAAATATTTCTTGGGTATTGAAGTTGCAAGATCAAAACATGGCATTTTTCTTTCTCAAAAGAAATATGTTATAGACTTATTAACTGAGACTGGGATGTTAGCTTGTAAACCTGCAGACACACCAATTGAGCAAAACCATAGATTGGGAGACTATCATGATCAAGTTCCGGCTAACAAGGAAAGGTACCAAAGATTAGTTGGGAGGTTGATTTATTTGTCTCATACACGACCTGACATAGCCTATGCTGTAAGTGTAGTGAGTCAATTTATGCACAGGCCAAGTGAAGCTCACATGGATGTTGTACAACGCATTCTCAGGTATTTGAAGTCTGCCCCTGGAAAAGGCTTGATGTTTTCCAATCATGGACATCAAGAAGTTGAAGGGTACACTGATGCAGATTGGGCTGGGTCAGTAACTGATCGCAGATCGACTTCTGGATACTTTACATTTGTGGGAGGAAATCTAGTTACTTGGCGCAGTAAGAAGCAACATGTAGTGGCTAGATCCAGTGCCGAAGCTGAATTTAGAGGTATGGCACATGGTGTGCAAGAATTGTTATGGCTCAGGACTTTGTTGAGAGAATTAGGTTTTAATTCTGCAAAGCCATCAAAACTTTATTGTGATAACAAAGCTGCCATTAGCATTGCTCATAATCCAGTTCAACATGATCGTACTAAACATGTTGAAGTGGACAGGCACTTTATTAAGGAAAGGTTGGTTGATGGTACCATTAACTTGCCTTATGTGAAGAGTGATGACCAGCTAGCAGATATTTTAACAAAGGCAGTGTCAAGTAGGATTTTCCATCTTTCACTCAGCAAGTTGGGCATTCGAGATATTTACGCACCAACTTGAGGGGGAGTGTCAACTAAAAGCAGCCATGAGTATTGGATGGCTAGTGAAGTTAGGCTAGTCAACTTTCTTTATGTAAATTAGGCAAGTTAGGTAAGTTAGGCAAGTTAGGCAAAGTTAGGTCTTATGTCTTCTTTCTTTCCCTATATATATGTTCATCTTGTAATGAGAAATAATCATCAAATATATCAAGGAATTAACTCTATTTTGGCAAGTCCCAAATTCATCATCCGTAGGATATTGAAGCAGACATTGTTTTTATTTCTGTAAATATTTAATGGAAGAAGGCAATGTAATATTTTCAAGTCTCCTCTCCTCTGCACGTTTTCTTGTACGATGTTGCTGCTGTTATCAGTCACTTAAGAATTTGAAATGAATAATGCTTGGCTACTGAAAGAAGAGAAGCAAGTCCGGCTGAAAATTCAATTAAAAATGGACAAGTGCTTGAACAATTGAAATCAGAAACTATGAGAAGAAACACCACTATCCCAATGTACCAGCCAAGAACCAAAGCATATAAGGATCTATCCAAATTACGAAAGGTGAGGGGATGTCAAAGAAGAGCGTTGATGTGGTGGGAGATTGTGTGTTTTGTGGTGGGTGTTTCTTTTGTGAGTCGTTGATATTTTTTTCTTCAATTGTTTGGGCACATATTCGTTTGTGATTGGGCACTTGTTCATTTCAGCAGAACTTGCTACTCTTCTTTCTACAAACAAGCATTATTCATTTGAAATAGGCATATTTCCAACAACTCGAGAGCAGAAAAGTCCCCAAACTCCCCAAAATACTGCAAAAAATCCCAGCCCTACACTAGATTGTATAAAATCCCAAGTTTATGCAACGTTTTCCCGCCAAATTTTTTCTTGAGTATGCTAATTGCAAATCCTTTCCACACCACTTGAGCTGTAGGAATATACTCCAAATTGAAGAGTCCTCTATTTGTGAACAGTTTGTATACAATCAGGTTCCCTTTCTCACTTCACATATAATTAACCAAAGCGATTGACGGATTGACGCGTAATAATATACTACTGGTTCTGAGACATGACAAAGTAAATTGAAATGACATGACGAAAGTACCCCCGAGAAATTCAGTTACTTGGGTACTTTTTATTTTATTTGATAAATCTTTCGTTTTAATTAATCTACAATTATTTATTAATGATTTATTTATCTTTAAGCTCATTCATTGGTAAACTAGTGAAACTAGAACTCTTTTTGTATATAGATATGTAAACAATGTATATACACACACAATATCTCTGCAGAAATCCTTCCAGTGACTTGTTTTGGAGAGGGCCGGGGTTTCGTTGGACGAAATCTCAAAGTACGTCCTTCTTAATTATCTCTTTCAATTTTTGATTCATACTCTTGGACTTTTATTATAATTTTCCTTGAGTTCTGAAACATTTTATTTGTTCTTGCTAGGTTTAATTAATTTCGTGTTCTCGTTTTTCCTAAATTTGTCATGCCTATGAATATGATCATGATCACACCAATATTTCCACTTCAATCTCAATCAATCTTGAGTTCAACTTATTGTGAAAGAAAATAAAAACAAAACTGATCAGCCTTTCAATTCTCACCAAAACTATTAAGTAGCATCTATATCTCCATGCCTCTAGTGTTAGAGGAGTCTTGTCTATGGAAATAATATCTCGGCTTAGGAATTAATATTGTAATCTGATTCCGAATGTATTCGTGATTTGTGGAGATCCTTACTTGTACGTCAAATATACACGCTTGTATGAACAGAATTATGAAGATTATAATTTCTACATCTAGCAGGTAGCGTTGTGGCAAAATTAATGTCTGTGGAAAAAAAATTGCGAATACAATCGTGGTCCGATCTTCCTCCTGAACTTCTGTCAATGATAGCAGACCGTCTAGGCTTAATCGAGCTGGTTCGTTTCCGCAGCTATTGCAAGGCTTGGAATTCTGCTTCCTCCGCAGCTTCGGCTAGAATTGAATCTGCACTAGACTTTAAGCCTTGGTTTCTACTGTATGGGACTGGGGATGAAAAACTAGATTCTGGTCAGCAATGCAAACTGGTAGCCGATTGTGGTACAAAGTTCAACATGAGCCTTCCGGAACTGGATGGAGCGACTTGCCTTGCATCACACCAAGGATGGCTTCTTCTATTCAAAGAAGGTCAATGTGGTAGTAATTCATCAATGTTTTTCTTTCGTCCTTTCTCTAAAACAAAAATAGACCTTCCGGAATCCCCTATCTCGAAAGTCTCTGATCATGTTGCAGCGTTTTCATGTCATCCAATTTCCCAAGATTGCACTGTCTGTGTCACTGGTCGTATCAATGATGATGAACTCGAGGTGAATGTACTTCGTCGTGGAGCCAATAAGTGGGTGAAAGTCAACATTCGTAGTACTCGAGCCATGATAAGTACAATTGAATGTACTGCTTATAGGACTCACACACAAAGATTCTACTTTTTAGACCGAAAAGATGGGTTACTTGTTGTACCTATTAGCAAAAGCACAGTAAGCCCGGAGGTTTCTGGTTTTACTGATGCCACAAACACAACGTCCAAGGCTGAAATAGTCGGTGCTCATAAGGCACATTTCAAGAGTACTAACATGAAGAAGAACCTGGGCTTTGCAGATAACGAGGTTGTTTCAATTTCTACTTGTGGGACACAAACGCAAGAAGACGGCAACGACATTTTCATTTATAATGAGACCATTCCTGGTGAATGCAAAAGCCCCAAATACAAAGGGGTATGGATCTACCCCAAGTTTTATCAAATCTGTCCAAAAGATCAGAGTTGGTAATCTGATTCCAGTGCTTCATGATGATCACTTCTTTCTGGAATGGATTACCTTTTTCGTTTCTTGGCATTGCGCTCTTTCTGTTTGATTTCGGTCTGACTTTTTCATGTACTCTATTGCTTTTCTGTTTCTAATTTCTTACTTTCTGGGGTTATTCACTCAAACAATGAATGACTTGAAGGACTTCGCAATTTGGGTTTTCGTCAGATTTTGTTGGCAATCAACTTGGTTAGTGTTCAACCAAAATAATTGCAGCATTCTTTTGGTTTGTGCCGTTGTATGCATACAGTGGCGAAGCCAGGATTTGCCAAGGGAAGGGGTGAAATTCAAAAGAGTGCAAGGTTCAATTGAAGCGGTTGCTTTTACATTGGAGAGTGTAAAGTTTTGAGTCAATATTCATACAGAAAATAGTCTCTCAACTAAAGTGGTTGTAAGCAATAACATCAAAGTCAATGTAAAAAACTGAAATTGGCTAAGATTAGATCCTAAAAAATGTTAGGCTCTAGTCAAACAGCAGACTGAGACCTAGCAACTAGGTGCCTATGCGAGATCTAGGCAGGTGCCTAGGCGAGATCTAGGCAGGAGCCTAGATGGATTTAAATTATCATAAAATAAGCATTAAACAATATTTACATTGTTTTTAAAAAGTTAAATAATGTGAGAATTTAAGATAAATACAGTAAGAGTCTTAAATGAGAAAATAAAAATACATACAAGAATTAAAAAAAAAAAAGAGAAATGGGTTAATAAACCACAAAAAATAGGTGGGGTCAGAAGAGAAAAAAAAGGAGGAAATGGGTAAACAAACAAGTGGAGCATAAAGATAAAGACCGGAAGAGAAGTGGTGGGTCAATCCTTGGGTAATACTTGGGTAAAATGTCAGTACCTAATTTTTATTGACTTATTAGGTGGCCCAATAATTGTCCAACACCTGTCTTTAAAACTCACACACAAATAGATAAGACTTGGGTACTCGCAAGGGAGTACCCAAATTTTACTCACTTTTTATGCGGTCCAATAATCTTGAAACACCTGTCATCTATACTTTCTCTCTACATTTGTAACCAAACACTAAGTTTCCCATTGAACCCGTCTCCTCTTCCTACCTTCTTGCCATCGCTGCAAATCTCACCCTCAAGTCCATTTCTCCTCCGTCGAACACCCACCCACCCCTCCTCCAACCTTTCTGTCGATTCTAACCCGAATAGTTCTACAAACCTCTATTCTTCGTCGAACCCTCTCCTTAGCTGAAACCTCCGTCTTCCGTCAAACCGATCCCCAATTCTTCCTTCGTGAAACTTATTTTTACAGGTGCCATGAATTCCGACGAGAGCGGAGGGGCTGAACCAGCGCTCCTAAGCGTGTTTTTCGACGAGGGGAGGGGCGGCCGCCATTCCTCGCCCTCACGTAGCTTCGTCACTGTATGCATATATATGTATATATAAAGCCACAACCATAGTATGTTTTTCTTTTGTTCACTTTTGCAGTGTCCAAATGAGAAGCGTCATTCGAGTTTTTAGTACTTCGAGTTTGTAGTCTCTCTTTGTTAGAGTTTGTAGTTTCAGGTTTGCCATTCAGTGGTAATTCTCAGTTCATAGAGCCAGACAGGAAACATATTTACTCCTTACACCATAAGTGTGAAAACCAAAACCACAGCTATATATAGAGTTCGAGGTTACTTCAAACTAGTGTAGGGAACAATGAGATTTCACTCATTAATACCACAGAGAATGTTACGTGTACTTCAAGTTTGTTACTTGTATATATTGTACTCTATTTCATATCAATAAAATCATTCAGTTAAAACTTTCTACATGATATCAATCGTTTAGGTTATTTTTCTAAGTAACTTCTCTTCTCTCGGGACCCAATGTTGCTCACTTTCTCAAACTCATGGAGTCCAACTATCTTCTCTGGACTTATCATATGAAACCCTTCTTGGTTGGCCATGACCTGTTTCAGTTTGTTGATGAATTGAATGCTACCCTTGCAACCACTCTCCCTACCTTCAGTGATGCTTCTGCCAAGCCCAATCCTGCCTATGTCGGTTGGTACAAACAGGATAAGTTGGTGGGCATTTATCTTACCTCTACTCTTTCTGAGTCGATTCTCTCACTTATCGTCAGCAAACCATCATCCAAGGCTATTTGGGATTGTCTTCATGAGCGATTCTCTCAGGATTTTAGGGCTAATGCTACTAATCTTCGATTTCAACCGCTTGATATTTCCAAGGGTACTAATTTTATCTCTGAATACCTTCAGCACGCCAAATCTTTGTTCGACAACCTTTCTGCTATTAACCGCCCTATCTCTTAGGAAGTTTTGGTGACTACTGCATTGAAGGGGCTTGGTAGCGAGTGTGGATGCAAATTTCCACCGTCTTCTCCTTTAACAAAAATGTACTTGCAAAATAATAATACCTAAGATTAAGGCCAAAAGCCTCACGTGTTGACGATGAATTGGGGGGGGTTTGGCCGAAGAATCTCCGATGCCAAAGTTAGAATTCTGAAAAGAATGTGTTTAGGAGCTTGTGGGTAGCAAAATGGCTTAGCTTTTTAGTAGGAGAATAAGACTATTTATAGGGGAGTGACTGGCCCTATTTGGAGAATAGGGGCCGACCATATATGGTCAAATTGTGAGTATAATTGCAAGATATTATGTGAAATAATATCTTGCAATTAACTTGGCAATTAAACCTAAATTGAATGGGAAAATTGGGAGTTACCTTTTGAATAAGGATTTGATGAGGAGTGATGAGAGGGATTTGAATAAATACTATTTTGATCACCTTTGACTCTTCCTTGATTGAGCCATTATTATTCGTTGCATGCACGTGGGAATCCCGGTGTGTCTCGAGGGTAATTTTGTCATTTTCACCCAAAGGGCAGCAGGTGTAGAGATCTTCCTTTGCTTTAGGAAACGTAAGATTGTTTCCTATTTTGATGTAGATTCCCACATTGATTGGAAATTAGATCCTTCTAGGAAAGGGAAATAAATCACTTCCAATGTCTATTGAAGTCTACCTTAAGTAGATGATTAAATCAACTTCAGAGAGCAATTTATTCTACCCTGCAAGAGACAGAAAGCTAGAGGATATTTGTTTCCCTTCCCCTAGCAATCTTCTACACTTGCTTGTGCAAATGACCATCTTTTGTTGCTTTCTTCGTCTTCATGCCACCAAGGTAAGAAAAAATTAATTTTCCTTGTCGTCTTAATTTTTGGGAGCCTCAAGGTTTGAAATTTGGCTCGACGAGGGTCGATGATGTGTGAAAAAATGGCTGAAGAGGTCACGACATGGATATTGTCGTGGGTGGCTGCTGTTGGCTTGGCGTGTGTTGAGGTTTGGATGCAGCAGTGTGGGCCGCAGAGGCGAGCTGGGGCTCGGTTTAGGTCAGGAACTTCTCAGCTTAGGCCTAGGTTGTGAGGCGCTCATATTTGGGCTGCTGGGCTTAAGCCAGTATGGGAGAGATGAGAGAGAGAGGCGCAAGGGCACTAGCCCCCTTTTTTGGATTGTGCCGCGAGGCCTTTGGGCTGAGAGAATGGCAGCGCCTGGCGTGCTGGGTCTCCTGGTGTGCTAAGCTACCTAGCTTGTTGGGGCGAGAGAGAGATGAGAGCTAGCGCGGGCTGAGCTCCCTTGACTGCTATCCTTGGGCCGTGTGGCTCGATGCAATTTTTTTTATGCAACTGTCTAATGATTCTTCCTTGTATCATTGTAGAATTTCTTTGAGTATGTTTTCTTCAATCCACAAGAGTGATGATGGTGTGTCGCCGTTGTAACGCCAAGGCGGGTCTTTGAGTAAAGTGGGCTACTTCAAGGCTGCTCACTTCAAAATTAGCTCTGATGACTCATTCAGAGATTTTCTTGAAGCATATAGGCACGTCATTCCGTCTAGGGTACGTGTGAAGCGTGTCAAGGAGGGTGGTAGCCTTGAGCCAAGTAGTGGGGCTCAGAGAGCCATCAAGTTTCACCCCTACTACTTCGTGTTGGGATTTACTTTTCCTATGCCGCATTTCTTCCAAGAAGTGCTTTGCTTCATGAAGTATGCCTCCTCTCAATGTTCTCTAAATGTGGTCCATGTGATGGTGGCATTCCTCAATCTAAGCTAATTCTTTGACTTGGATCTAACTGTCAACGAATATTTTGGTACTTCTTTGACATAGGCCATATTGATAGAGTTAGGCAGCTACGATCCCATCATAGGCTATTCGATCACTCGAGTAAGGGAAATCACTACGGGGCCAAGGAGACTTTGGAGATAAGTAGGAAATGAGAGTCTGATTCTTTCTCTGAGTTGCGCGTTCCGATGATTTTCATCATCATTAAGTAGATTTCTTAGTCTCTAGGCTGCTTTGTGCTTTTCCTGAGTTGCTCTTTGATTTGTTGATTGTCCTTCTCTGCTTATGTAGATTCAGAATTCGGCTCAACTCCCAAGACTTCTCTAGATATGAAGAAGGGGCATGTTACTTTAGGTATCTCTATTGAGTACCATGAGTGGTGTTGGTTGCGTAGTCATCTTCGTCGGAAGAAATGTAGGCTGCCCCCGATAGAGGAGATAAAGTGGATTAAGGCGGAGGCAATAACTTGTCCAATAAAACGGATTGTGAAGCTGCTGTGAATAAAGGTGGAAAGAAGAGATCTTCCCAGCCTGCTCAAGAGATGCCGGTGGCTTTCTCCATTGCTCGTGAGGGTCCGCTTGCTGCCTGTAGGTTTGTGATTGACTTGACTTCTTCCAAATGGGAAGAAAGATGAGGCTGCTAGATCTGAGCTAGTGACCCATACCATGTCGAAGGTAGCTAGTACGATTGTAGATATGATTGCTCAGCGTAGAGGTTCCGTTATGCCCCCAATACCAAAATCTATGCCAAGACGTCCGTTAAGAGCTAAGAATGGTTCCCATTCGGAGAAGCTTGTTACTAAACGATAAGGTGGACTCCATTGCTATAGTGGCGCCAAGGCCTATTCCTTTTGCTGCTGAGATTGGTTCGCCTGCTGAGAAGATGAGACCGCTTATGTGGGCAGTTGTGAGAAATCCACCAAGCTTGTTTCTGGAGAGGCTACTGAGATTTGTGCACTTTTGAAGCCAACTCTACTTGAAGACAAAGACACGTGTGCCAAGCTTGTTGATGGTGTTAGATGTGGGTTGTTTACCCGATATAGAAGGATTGCTCTGCTTGCTATGATTAAAAAAATGGCGATTTTGGCAGCCGAGTTTATACTCCTTGACCAAGAGGATACCAAGGCTGCCAAGAAGATGGCAAAAACTATGGCACCTGAAGCTTATTTTTCCGCTGAGAAGATTAAGAGGTTGGAGTCTAAGCTCATCGCTTTGAATGGGTCCAATATCTCTGCCCCCACTTCTTTGCAGCTTGAGACCACTTACTAGGAGATCGTTGACTTGAAGACTAGGCTTGACGCGATCCAAGTTAAATATGGAAGTGCAAAGAAGGAGATTGGATGTTACATACCTCAGATTCAAGATCTTGAACATGCAAAGGATGAAGAGTTGATTGTTGCTTATAATCAAGTGATCCACTTCAAAAAGGTCGTCAATAGGCTTGAACCCCAAGTGTTAGAACTCCAAGGTGCAATGAAGATCAATGAAAGTCTGAAGAAGGAAGTGGATGAGCTGTAACCCATTCGTGTTGGTCTGCTCGAGGAGAACAAGCAACTGAAGGGTGAGAAGGCGGGGATTGAGGCTTTGTTTGTTCAGAGTTATGCCGATTTCTACAAGCTGGGTTATGTAGATCATTTCTTTGGTAGGTCGTCTGACTTTGAGTTTGTTGGGAAAGACTTCGAGACATTCTCTATTTCTCTAGAAGATTTGTTTACCTTTATTTTTTAGGCTTCCATTCGTGAAGGAGTCGGAGAAGTTGATGCCCAAGCTGGGGCAGCTGGTGGTGAAACGTTGGATGATGCTGCTGCTGAGCGTTGCGACTACTGAAAGTGTGGCGACCGAGTAATCGTGAGATGTCTAAGCTATTGAAGAGTGGCCTTTTAGGTAGCCTTTAGGATTTTCTTTATTTTCCTTGTTGCCTTTTTGCTTTGCTTGAACTCCTTTGGCCTTTGCTATTTGTTTATCAATTTTGCTAGAAAATTTAATAAACTTGCTTCCTTCACTTTTCTTCATCTTTGCTTCTTTTGTTTACGCTCAACTTTTAACCTTTAGACTAGTGGCATACGTGCTGGTTTTCTATAAGCAGACAGGCCCACGTAGGTTATGTATCCGTATGTGTTGGTGTAAAAATGTTGCAAAGTTGTTAGCCATAGGTTCGGCAGCCGAAAGCTTTGCGTATAGAAGCAGACAAGTCTGCATGACCACTTGGTTGTTAACCTTGGCTTTCTTTAATCCTTTGAGCTGTGTGACCTGCATCACAACATACTAAAGATTTTTGGGTCAAGAAATCCGATAACCCTTCATATCAAAAGTACGCGGTTGTATGGAATTTCCTAAGCAAAGGTCCTGGAGAACTCTTTGCTCCTTACATAACCAATTTCATGGGTTGCATAGCAAGTATCACAACACTTTAGGAATTAATGTAGATCTAAACGATCCTTCTGCGCTTAGCAGTGAATGTGCCTCTTCCTTTCCTGAGGCCCGGTTCTTCACGGATTAGGCCAAGAGACCAAAATCATTCAGTTAGCTAAGCCTTGAAATGGACTATTGTGGCTACTTCTAGGTATCCCGACGCAAGCCATCACGCGCCTAATTATACCAAGGCAGCCCGACTCATCCACGTCTAAATATTCGAAGTGTATAGTTTATCCTCCCACATCGGAGAGCAAACCCATGTAGGTGTCGGGGAATTGGTTTATCCTATCACATTGGAGAGCATGGTTGGTCCCCACGTGGGTGTAATTCTTGCGATAAGTCCCTAAGAATGGGGCAGTCTTTTTTTGAAGTGCATGAATGAATAGTTATTGTAAGCATGCAGCTGAGCCAAGTTGAAATTACTTATGAATTCCTCATTGAAAAACGAGTGAAACGAATGAAAAGTTGTAAGGTATGAACTGCATAACAATTGGATAGTCATCGGCTTGCGAAGTAGTGCCCGTCGAGCTGCTTGAGTCTTCAGGCTTTAATGTAGAAGAATGTCACGCATGGTACTTCCTCAGATTGTAGGTATAGCTACCCTTGCTGCATACTTTGCTGATCTTGTACGGATCTTGCCAGACGAGATCCATCTTTTTGGAGCCTTCTCTGCCAGATCTTGGCCCTTTTGT
This sequence comes from Malus fusca, assembly GCA_035220775.1. Taxonomy (NCBI): domain Eukaryota; kingdom Viridiplantae; phylum Streptophyta; class Magnoliopsida; order Rosales; family Rosaceae; genus Malus; species Malus fusca. Next base: position 6,582,171 of record CM069064.1, on the reverse strand, counting down.
TTGTAGCTGGAGAAAAGCTACTGCTAGTAGGCTACGATGCGAGTGATGACCTTCTCGTGTTTTTTATCTGCCAGATCTAAGTTTGTGGCCATCTCCTTTCTGTTTTGCTCGACGCTTGGCAGTAGAGTGCTGATACTTGGCACGATGACATTAGGAGGAATGATTGCTTCTGAACCTAATGCCAAAGAGAAATGAGTCTCACCGGTTGCTCGTCGTTTGGTTGTGCGATACGCCAATAGACATCCGGAAAGTTCGTCTGGCCATTTTTCCTTCTTGTCGGAGAGGGATTTCTTGAGGCAGTCAAGAATCGTCTTATTGGATGCTTTGGCTTCCCCATTGCCTTGGGGATACCTTGGCATGGACATATGCTGCTTGATGCCATATTGTTTTTAAGAAAATTGCCAGATCTTTGCCTACGAATTGCAGACCGTTGTTTGTGACGATAGATTGAGGAATGCTAAATCAGCAAATGATGTTTCTCTATATGAAACGCTCTATGTACATCTAAGTTGTGGTTTTCATGGGCTCTGCTTCCGCCTACTTAGTGAAGTAGTTAGTTGCCACGATCATCATGCATCTGCTCCCCAGTAGCAGGCGGCATTAGCCCTACTAAGTCGATTACCCATTGCATGAATGGCTAAGGACTTATCTGCGGGTGTAGTTTGCTGGCAAATAGTGCTAGTATTGGCTTGAAGCATTGGCTGCAGTAGCATTTTTGTACTCGTTAAGAGCCTTCTGTGCTAAGGATCAACCTCTGGAGTGATTTCCACAAACGCCTTCGTGGATTAAACTTAGAACCTTAGGTCGTCGGGGTACGCTAGGGAACGAAGATGTGGGCCAGTGTAGGATATTTGGATGAGAATGTCGTTCCACATGTAGTAAATGCTGCCTTTGTTTGGAGCTTTCTAAACTTCAATCTTCCAATCTTTTTAGACTCTAATCTTTCAATAAAGAATGTAGTCTATAAGGGAATCTAGCCGGTTTGGAGTTGTACTAACCTATGACACCTCGACTGCTGACTTTGCCTATATGCTTGGCCTATCTAGATATTTCACCGGAATAGAGCGTTTGAGTTGATATCTAGGGCGAAGCCTACGCCGGCTAGCGTGTCCGTGTAGGCGTTGTCTACTCGTGGAACTTGAGTAAAGGTGTAAGTCTGAAACGCACAAGTTTCTTTCATACCTTCTTTAGGTATTACGCCATCTTTAGTTGTTTTGTTGTTTACTCCTCAATAGTCTGGCTAGTGATTATCTAGGAATCAGAATGAATTGCAAGCTTTTTCACCGCCAAGTCTTTTACCATTATGAGACCTGCAAGTAGGGTTTCGTACTCTATTTCGTTGTTGGATGATTTGAAGCCTAGAGTGATTGCATGCTTGAGCATCAAACCATTTAGGGTGACAAGGACCACGCCTGCTCTCGACCCTTTATAGTTAGATGCGTTGTTGATGTGCAAATGCCAGGCGTCTCCATCGGGTGAAGCAGGCGTGGTTAGGGTGTTCTCGGTTGCCTTCGGGACGTCGTTGGGTCGCTCTGTTGAGTCGCCCGGGCTAGGCGTAAATTATGCTATAAAGTCCGCCAAGGCTTGGGCCTTTATCATCGTGCGGGGTCAGAAAACTAAGATGTATTGGCCAAGTTCCAACACCTATTTCATTACTCGTTAATAAGCATTTGGACCATGTAGGTTTCATCGTAAAGGACACTGAGTCATGACGATGACTGTATGAGCTTGAAAATATGGTCTAATCTTCCGAGCCACAACTGCTAGCGCCAAAATTAATTTCTCGATCTTTGGATATCTAGTTTTCGCATCAAGAAGAGCTTTAGAAGTGTAGAATACCGGCAGTTGGGCCCATAATTCTTTTCGTATGAGGATAGAGCTCACCGCTACTTCCAAGACTGCCAAGTAGATGTATAAGTTTTCTGCTGCTTTCGGCTTAGATAGTAAAAGAGGTGATGTGAGATACTTCTACAGGTCTTGGAAAGCTCTTTCACATTCATCATCTCATTGGTCTCGTTGTGCCTTCTTGAATGTTTTGAAAAAAAACTTGCATCAATCAGTAGACCGCAAGAGGAAATGGTTGAGTGCAGTAACTCGTCTAGTCAAGGTTTGGATCTCTTTCCAAGAAGTTGAAGACTTCATCTCTAGGATTGTTTCGATTTGCTTAGGATGTGCTTCGATTCCTCGTTAAGTTACTAGGTATCCAAAGAATCTGCATAAATATACTCCGAATGTGCATTTGGCAGGACTGAGCTTCATCTAGTACTTTCTAAGGATGTTGAAAGTTTTCGCCAAGTTACCGATGTGGTCTGATCTCTGCTTTCCCTTCACTATGATCTCCATGGTTACTCTAATTTGCTTCTTAAACATCATGTTTACCCATCGTTGGTAAGTGGCTCTGCGTTCTTGATGCCAAAAGGCATGACCTTGTAGCAGTAGGTGCCTTGCTCGATCACGAACACGATTTTCTTTTTATCGGGCTCGTGCATGGCTATTTGGTTATAGCCGGAGTATGCATCAAAGAAACTGAGCAGCTGGTTTCCGAAAGTTGAATTTACTAGTAGATCAAGTCGGGGAACTGGATAAGGATCATTCGGGCATGCTTTGTTAAGGTCAGTGTAGTCTACACAAACCCTCCATTTGCCATTCTATTTCTTCATTACTAGCATGACGTTGGCAAATCATGTTGAGTGTGCTACCTCTTCTATGAATCTAGCTTCCAATAGATTATCAATTTCTACTTCGATGATTGCCACTCGTTCAGGTGCGAAATGTCTTCTCTTTTGGATCATTGGTTTGGCAGAGAGGTCGACGTGCAGCTTGTGGCAAGCAATCTTGAGGTCAATGCCGAGCATGTCGAAAGGTGACCATGCAAAGACGTCATAATTTTCCCTAAGGAAAGCTGTAAGTTCCTCTTTTTCTTTCAGGCTCAAACGTGAGCCGATTCTAGCAGTCTTCTCCGACTGCTGGGGATCAAGGATGATATGCTCGGCATCATCTTCGGGTTTCCATCCAGCCTCGTCTGCTAGCGCGTTTAGTTGGACATCATTTTCTTGATCCGTCTACTGTAATTGCTATTTGGTAACTTCATCGTCCTTTTAGACCTTGGGAGCCTCTACGGGGGTAAATGTCTTCTTTTTTTACTTCTTCAATACTAGCACAGTGCATCTTCGAAATGTGGCCTATTCAAACTTGATTTCTTCGACTCCTTCTCCCAGGATGCGGAATCAGATTTTTTGATGGAAGTTACGGCATCCAGCTTTATCAGCTAAGGTTGCCTTAGAATCCCATTATATAGAGAGAGGTCACTTACTATCATGAACATTTGCTTTGAGACAACTGGTGGTGTTATCATGTTAAGTGTAATGTTGCCGATGGCAGTCGAGGTGTGTCCGTTGAATCCGGTGAGTACCTCTGCTCGATGTATGATTGTGTTTTCCAGGCCCATCTTCTGAATTACTAAGAACTAAAGTAGGTTGACCGAAATTCCATTGTCAACCTTCATTCTGTCGACTATAGCGTGGGCTAGTTTGACGGATACCATTAGTGGGTCGCTATGTTGGAAGTCAACACCTTCGACATCCTACTCGGTGAAGTCAACGATGGGTCCAGGTTGCGTGTTGACTGCCTAGACCCGTTAGACTAGTAGAGCCTGCTGGATCTTCATCTTCTTGGAGTTGTTGGTGGCCCCTAAGTGCTTGGATTAGCTAAAATGCCATTGATTCGGATCATCTTGGTCGGCAGCTTTTCGACGACGTCAGTGTTTCTTCTAGGATGCATAATTGGCTTGTCAAAGTATCTGTCGACCTTGTCTTGTTTCACCAGCTTCTCTAGGTAGTTCCTCCAATTGTAGCAATCGTTAGTTGTGTGACCGGGACCTCGATGGAATGCGCAGTACTTAGTGTGGTCTAACTTGAAGGTGTCTGCCTTTGATTGTTCAACAGCTTGAACCATGGTTCGTTCTTGATGTTATGGAGGATTTGGTGGATCAGGATCAAGAACTTCGAATGGTTCTTGGGCTATATGCCTCTTTTTGTCGGGGATCGGTCATTGTGCTTGGCCTTCTACCTGCTTTTTTGTTGTACTTATTCTTGTCTTCCTTCTTTTGAGTTACTACATATTCTCTTTGAGGCTGCTTAGGTACTTTGTCTGCTCACCGAGCTTCGTCTTAAAATGCATGATTCTCTGTTAGAGCGAAAGAGTCTGCCAGAGTGAAATCTTCTTTCATGATGAGTTATCCGAATAGTGGGTCTTCTGCTAGAGTTAGATCTTCTTTGATCGCATCTGACTATCTTTGTCTTCTCTATTTTGAACCTTTTCACATAATCGCGAAGCGACTCTTTTTGGTTCTTCTTGATGTTGAACAAATACTCGGACTTTTTCTTGATCGAGCGGTAAGATGAATATTCCTTGGTGAAAACCAAAGAAAGTTCATCAAAACTCCATATGGATTATGGCGGTAGGGTGTAGAACCAATCTTGCGTCTCACCTTGTAAAGCGGTGGCGAATATCTTGCACATGAGTCCGATAGAGGATCATTGTACTTCGGTAGTGCTTCAAATGTCTCTCTGGGTCTTCATCCCATTTGAAGGATATGAAATATGGCTTGCTAAATTTGCGTGAAGGCTCTGCCTACTCGATCTCGTCCGTGAAGGGTGACATGCTTATATTGGTCATGTCTCGTCGTTGTGCCTCATCAGTGATCTCGTTGTGTTGGAAATCATGCAATCGCTCGGTCAGGAGCCTATTTATTTCTTCCTGAATTTGCCTTTGTTGGGGGTAACAGAGCTCTCGGCTGCCCCTGGTCTTAACCTACTGGTCTAGGCTGCTCTTTCATGTGTTTGGCTCGTCTATACCACGGCTGCGGTGCTTGTGGTCCTAGCAGGCTAGCGAATTTCTCGCAGGCTGCTAATTACACTTGAGCTGGATTGAATGATTGCTTATCTTCGTCCGTTGAGCTGGCTACTCCAATGTGAGGTGGATAATACTCCTTGAGGGCCTCACCGCAAATGAACACTTCACCTGGAAGGTTGCTCATGTTGATTATCGAAGTGTAGCCCCAACCATGAATGTATGCTCGTCCTGGGCCTAACCAAGAGTGCATGCTCCTTTGTGCGTTAAGACGGGAGTATACACTATCTCGGGGGCCCAGTCGAGAGTGTACTCGTCGAATGGCTGCTTGCAGGGATGTTGCTGGAGAGGTTCGTCGTCTGCCCTTGTCCTACTTTGGGACACTTCTTTTGGGGCATGCTACATCTTGGTACACTGTAAAAGTTGATTCACCAAGGTCGTCTGATGTGCGAGGGCGTTTGTCAACTCTATGACTTGTCGGGACAAATGTTGTTCGCCATTTGGGTTGGAAGAGCTTGGATGGTATGCGTATCTTTGAGTAATGAAAGTATAATAAACTCCGAGTGCGAGATTTAGATATGTCAAATTTGCAGAGAAATAAGGTGAAAATACCCTCGGTTCAATTGTCGGTCCAGAAATCTGAAGCCGGGAAGGTTGAACGGGTCGTATTGGACCGGTTTGGGCTGCTAAGAGGGCCACGAAAGTGGGCTAAACTTCCGGTTAGACAGTAGAAAGTGGGCGAGGGTTAGGCTACTGAAGCGCATGGGCGTTAGGCTCCTCTCAGCGCGGTTTGGGCCTGCTCGGCATCCTCGACCTGCGAGTCTTGGGCCACTGCTTTGGCAGCTGCGGCTGCATCTTGGGCCTGCTTACATTGGGTCGTGCTGGGTTTCCTTGTGTCGGGGCCCTGGGCTCGCTACTGCAAGGTGTCATGGACCTAGGCTTGCAGCTGCAAGGTGATGCCTTCACCATAGGCTTGGGTCTCGCCGTGAGCTGCCACAGTGGTGGCTAATGTTGGCATAGCCGCAATAGTGCCCTGTAGGGGTGATGACGCTCCACTCATCGTCGAATTGAGCCTCGAGGATCATCGTGGTGAGGCTATGCCTTGATCTCCATCACTTGGTCCAAATCCTTGAATGTAGGAAGTTCCGTTCATCGTGGTTTCCAAATTTCTAGTCATTGTACTTTTCTTTTACGTTTATTCAAAGAACTTTATAAAAAAATTCTTGGAATAAAAACGTATGAAAAATCTATAAATGAACAAGGAATGAGAAACTTTGAATGCTAGAGTCTTCTTCGAGCATGTGAATCAAGACTCTTAATGAAACCACAAATTTGTGGATGCAAATTTCCGCCGTCTTCTCCTTTGACAAAAATGCACTTGCAAAATAATAACACCTAAGATTAAGGCTAAAAGCCTCACGCACCCACGATAAATGGGAATGCTTTGGCTGAAAAATCTCCGATGTCAAAGTTAGAATTTTGCAAAAGAATGTGTTTAGGAGTTTGTAGGTAGCAAAATGGCTTGGCTTTTTAGTGGGAGAATATGGCTATGTATTAGGGAGTGACCGGCCCTATTTGGAGAATAGAGACCGACCATATATGGTTAAATTGTGAGTATAATTGCAAGATATTACGTGAAATAATATCTTGCAATTACCTTGGCAATTAAACCTAAATTGATTAGGAAAATTGGAAGTTACCTTTTGAATAAGGATTTGATGAGGAGTGATGAGAGGGATTTGAATAAATACCATTTTGATCACCTTTGAGTCTTCCTTGATTGAGTCGTTATTGTCCGTTGCATGAGCGTGAGAATCCCAGTGTGCCTCGAGGGTAATTTTATCATTTTTACCCAAAAGTCCACATGTCACCTCCATAATTTTCTTGATTATTTTTTGCTCCACAACGACTATTCCATGTTCGCCACAACAATGCTCAATTTTTTCCCTTACCCTTCTTTACTGACTTGCGCTCTCAATGCTTAATTCTTTTCCTTTGCCTTCCTTTACTGACTTGCGCTCTCGGCTTCTATTTTTTGGAGCCGAGAAATAGCCATTTGCCCCTGATGCTCAAGCATTCTTCGTTCAGCAACAACAGCCCAATCTGTATGCCCCGACTACTCATGTCCACCAAGTCGTGGGTTTTTGTGCACCTAGTGTCCCGACCCATGCTCATGTTTCGTACTAGGCCTATTGTACCAATCACCCTCATCCACGCACCAATTGACCCCCTTATTCTTTCTAGCATGGTGGTCGTGGTAGCTTTGGTTGTGGTCGTGGTTATGGTGGTTGCAGTGGCTCCTTTGGGGGTCATCCACCCAACCCATCATCATGTCATGGCTTACGCTCATTGTCCTACTGCTACTTTCACTGGGTTTCATGTTCCATGCTATAGTTTGGATTCAAATTGGTTACATGACATTGGTGCCCCCATCACATGACTAACAATGGTGCTGCTCTTCAGGATCATCACCCATATACTAGTAATACTTATGTCATTCTTGGTAATTAAGATGCTCTTCCTATTCCTAATAGGGGTACTATATTGATGCATGTAAATTTAAATAGGTCTTCTCCAGGAGATTCTGTTCAGTCAAGTCATCTTTACAAAACTCGAGAAGTAATTGAATTCGACAAACTTCATAATTGTATTATTCACAAACTTAAAATTCCTTAAGTGTAAATGCTGCAAGTTGTGTCTTGCTTCAGGCAAAAAGATATCTCTTTGATGATCAAAACGTTTTTCACAGTGAGCCATAAAGCTTGTGGATCATCATTAGTGAGGTATTCCGTCTACAGTATGTAAATATTGAATGGAAGAAGGCAATGTAATATTTTCATGTCTCCTATCCTTTGCATGCTTTCTTGTACGTTGTTTCTTCTGTTATCAGTTAGTCAGGAATTTGAAATGAATAATGCTTGGCTGCTGAAAGAAGAGGAGCAAGTATGACTGAAAGGTGAGGAGATGTCAAACGTAGCAGCCAAGAACCATAGCTCGATCTCTAAGGTATCCAAATTACGAAAGGTGAGGAGATGTCAAAGAAGAGCATTATTGTGGTGAGAGATTATGTGTTTTTTTTGTTTGGGGGGGGGGGGGGGGGAGGAGGGGGGTCCAGTCAGTTGGGGTGATGTTTGTTCTTCAATTGTTTGGGCACATGCTTGTTTGTGATTTGTCACTTATTCATTTCAGCAGCATTTGCTACTCTCTTTTTTCAACAAACAAGCATTACTCATTTCAAATAGGCATATTTCCAACAACTCTTGAGCTGCAAAGTCCGGGGGGGGGGGGGGGGGGGTCCAATCAGTTGGGGTGATGTTTGTTCTTCAATTGTTTGGGCACATGCTCGTTTGTGATTTGGCACTTATTCATTTCAGCAGCACTTGCTACTCTTCTTTCAACAAATAAGCATTACTCATTTCAAATAGGTATATTTCTAACAATTCTTGAGCAGCAAAGTCCAGTAAACTCTCCAAAATACTGCAAAAAATCACAGCCCTACAGTAGACTTGTATAAAATCCCAAGTTTATGCAACATTTTCCCGCCAAATTTTTCCTTAAGTATGTTAATCACAAATCCTAGGAATATAACCCCAATTGAAGTATCCTCTATTTGTGAACAGTTTGTATACAATCATGATCCCTTTCTTACTTCACATATAATTAATCAAAGCGATGAACGCACAATAATATACTACGGGTTCTGATTCATGACAAAGTAAAGTAAAATGAAATGACGAAAGTAACCTGAAAAATTCAGCTTACTTGGGTACTTTTTATTTTATTTGATAACTATTTCGTTTTAATTAATCTACAAGTATTTATTAATGAATTTATTTATCATCAAGCGCATCCGTTGTTGAACTAGTGAAACTAGAATTCTTTTTGTAAATAGATATGTGAGCAGTAATATATATGTACACACACAATGTCTCTGCAGAAATCCTTCCAGTAACTGTTGTTTTGGAGAAGGTCGGGGTTTCCTTGGATAAATCTCAAAGTACGTCTCCTTAATTTTTTCTTTTGTTTTTGGATTCGTACTCTTGGACTTTTATTATCATTTTTGTTAAGTTCTGAAACATTTAATTTGTTCTTGTTAGGTTTAATTAATTTCATGTGTTCTCGTTTTTCCTTAAATTTATCATGCATATGAATATGATCTTTAAATCCAATATTTCCACTTCAAGCTCAATCAATCTTGAGTTCAACTTATTGTGAAAGAAAATAAAAACAAAACTGATCAGCCCTTCAATTCTCACCAAAACTCTGCATATTTTTATTTACTGCATATTACCCTTGTGGTAATTAATGCATATTTTTGTCGTAATTAAGTAGCATCTATATCTCCATGCCTCTAGTGTTAGAGATGGAGTCTTGTCTATGGAAAGAATATCTTAGCTTAGGAATTAATATTGTAATCTGATTCCGATTGTATTCGTGATTTGTGGAGATCCTTACTTGAATGTCAAGTATACACGCTTGTATGAAAAGAATTATCAAGATTATAATTTCTACATCTAGCAGGTATCGTTGTGGCAAAATGTCTATGGAAAAAACAAATGCGAATGCAATCGTGGTCCGATCTTCCTCCTGAACTTCTGTCAATGATAGCAGACCGTCTAGGCCTAATCGAGCTGGTTCGTTTCCGCAGCTATTGCAAGGCTTGGAATTCTGCTTCCTCCGCAGCTTCGCCTAAAATTGAATCTGCACTAGACTTTAAGCCTTGGTTTCTACTGTATGGGACTGGGGATGAAAAAATAGATTCTGGTCAGCAATGCAAATTGGTAGCCGATTGTGGTACAAAGTTCAACATGAGCCTTCCGGAACTGGATGGAGCGACTTGCCTTGCATCACACCAAGGATGGCTTCTTCTATTCAAAGAAGGTCAACATGGTAGTAATTCATCAATGTTTTTCTTTCGTCCTTTCTCTAAAACAAAAATAGACCTTCCGGAATCCCCTATCTCGAAAGTCTCTGATCATGTTGCAGCGTTTTCATGCCATCCCATTTCCCAAGATTGCACTGTCTGTGTCACTGGTCGTATCAATGATGATGAACTCGAGGTGAATGTACTTCGTCGTGGAGCCAATAAGTGGGTGCAAGTCAACATTCGTAGTACTCGAGCCATGATAAGTACAACAGAATGTAATGCTTATAGGACTCGCAAACAAGGATTCTACTTTTTAGACGGAAAAGATGGGTTGCTCGTCTCGTACTTATTAGCAAAAGCACACAGTAAGCCCAGAGGTTTCTAGTGTTACTAATGCCACACACACAACGTCCAAGGCTGAAATATTCAGTACTTACAAGAAATATTTCAAGAGTACTAACATGAAGGAGAAGCTGGGGATTGCAGTCGACGAGGATGTTTCAATTTCTACTTGTGGGACACAAACGCAAGAAGACGGCAACGACACATTCATTTATAATGAGACCATTCCTGGTGAATGCAAAAGCCCCAAATACAAAGGGTTATGGATCTACCCCAAGTTTTATCAAATCTGTCCAAAAGATCAGAGTTGGTAATTTGATTCCAGTGCTTCATGATGATCACTTCTTCTAGAATGGATTACCTTTTTCGTTTCTTCTTCGCGTTGGGCCCTTTCTGTTTGATTTCGGTCTGATTTTTTCATGTACTCTATTTGTTTTCTGTTTCTACTTTCTTACTTTTTAGGGGAAATTCACTTAATCAATGAATGACTTAAGTTCACAATTTGGGTTTTTTGTCAAATTTTGTTGTCTAACTTGGTTGGTGTTCAACCAAAATGATTGCAGCATTCTTCTGGTTTGTGCCGTTGTGTGCATATATATATAAAGCCCACAACCATGGTATGTCTTTTCTTTTGTTCACTTTTGCAATCTCCTACTGAGAGGCGCCATTTGCGTGTTTTAAAACTTGGAGTTTGTAGTCCCTCTCTGTTAGAGTTTGTAGTTTCAGGATTGCTTTTCGGTGGTGATTCTCGGTTCATATGGATATAGGAAACATATTTACTACTTGCACCGTAAGTGTGAAAACCGAAACCACAGCTATATATAGAGTTCGAGGCTACTTCAAATTACTGTAGGGAACTGTTTGGACCAAAACTTAAACTTTGGGCTCCAGAAAGGGGCCGGCCCAAAGGGAGGCCTGAAGGGAGAGTCGGTCGAGGCCCAGCAATTTGACCGAAGCCCAACCGGAACCCAGGAAAGCAGGAAAGAGCCTCTTCTGACTTATGCAACTCATGAAGACCACTTGCCCACCTACCCAAAGGCCAAGTGGTATAGACTGGCCAGCTACACAGCCTATAAAGTACTTTATGGTGGCATTACATGTAAAAAAGCTGATGAGTCATCACCCTCAAACCGCATTCGGGCAAGGCTGCTGCTACAGGAGGTCATGCTAGGTTGTCTATAAAAGAAGAAAGAGAAATCAGGATTAAGGACACTCAAACAAACAAACAAAGCACAAACTCTGCTCAAAGCTAGATTTGCCTTCAAACGATAGCTGTAGTCAGCCAAAGCCTTCATCCCTCTCGGGATCAACTCTCACTCAACCCTTTTTGTAAGCTCTACTACCTTGTCCAAAACACTTGCCGTAGTATCGATCTCCCTCTGAAAACTCACCTCTCAAACCTCTTTTCCTCTAAACTCTCAGCCCACTGATAACCCCCAATCCCAAGAAGTTACAAGACGCCCGGTTTTGCCCGACAAGGTGAAAACCTTGCCTGTCCCTTCTTGGTTTTGTCTTTTCATTTATTAAACTAGCAGTATGTTGTGTACTTTCAGTTGTATTCAAGTTGTTTCTAGTAAAATGATGATTAAGAAACTCTCTCAGTTCTTGAATCCGATTTAAAGATGTCTTCACTATTTAAATCAGATCTAAGTTCTAATCTCACAGACATATAAGAGTGATCATGTAAAAGTCCTTGGTCAAAAGGCATAAAAAAGAACTTTATGTGGACTTAACCCATCCATGACAATCCTTGATAAACAAAGAAGTCCGAAGTTACTTGGGGCGCAAGTAATCGACTGATCTAGTAGTTTTACCGCTGTTATATTATGATTATGCTAGAACGTTTGAGTATAGAATGAGTTCTGATAGGAAGCCTCAAGGCCTACACCTAAGGCCCCACAAAGGCACCTATTTGGATTCGTTCTAAGCTCTGCGGGCTAGAACGTTTGAGTATGGAATGAGTTCTGATAGGAAGCCTCAAGGCCTACACCTAAGGCCCCACAAAGGCACCTATTTGGATTCGTTCTAAGCTCTGCGGGCTAGAACGGTTGAGTATGGAATGAGTTCTTATGGGAAGCCTCAAGGCATACACCTAAGGCCCCATAAAGGCACCTATTTGGATTCGTTCAGCTCTGCGGGCTAGCTGGTCAGAAGTATAACGGTGGTAATACTATGTGCGACAATGGAACCAGCAGTATATATGTCCGAGAGCTGGATTGGTTATGGATTGAAAGCCTCAAGGCCTATATCTAAGGCCCCATGAAGGCTCCTGTCATAATCAATACGGTCCCTCGGATATATATAATTGGATTCAACATCCGTTCTACGTCTGCCATGCTAAAGATGGCAGTGGCACGCCTGAGCATCCAAAAGTTAACCTTGATTGTGAACCTTAAGGCCTACACCTAAGGCCCCATGAAGGCACCTTTCAGAGTTAACTCTGTCCTTCTCTTTCAGCCTTGCCCGACAAGCCGTGCCCGATCGGCCTTGCCCGACAAGCCCGACAGTAAAAGCAGAAGCCCGACAGTAGCCCTCAACCGACGCCAAACCTCTCCCAGGGAGCTGTGTGCTCGTCGGCTAGGAAGCCTCCCCGACGGAAATTCCTGACGCGAACAGGAACAATGAGATTTCGATATGATACCACAGTGACTGAGGTTGAAAGAAAACATATGAGAGCATCATATGGAGCGATTCGCGGACCAAGAAATGTTCAAATTATTTTGTTAAATGCTCAAGAGGTGTACCAAACTCAATCCCAAATCCTTTCAACACCAGTTATATGAATATACCAGCAATTGAGAAATCCTGTAATTGTGAACAGAAGTATACAATTATCATCCATTTCTCATGTCACTCAACGATGACACCAATTGTATACTACTCATATCAATAAAATCCTTCAGTTAAAACTTTCTACATGATATCAATCGTTTAGGTTATTTTTCTTTGCGTAACTTCTCCTCTCTCGAGACCCAATGTTGCTCATTTCTCAAACTCACGCAGTCCAACCATCTGCTTTGGACTTCTTCTTTGGACTTGTCAGATGAAACCCTTCTTGGTTGGCCATGACTTGTTTCAGTTTGTTGATGAATCGAATGCTGCCCTTGTAGCCACTCTCCCTACCTTCAATGATGCTCCTGCCAAGCCCAATCTTGCCTATGTTAGTTGGTACAAATAGGATAAGTTGGTGTGCATTTATCTTACCTTTACTCTCTTTGAGTCGATTCTCTCTCTTGTCGTCGGCAAACCATCAATCAAGGCTATCTGGGATTGTTTTCATGAGCACTATTCTCAGGATTCTATGGCTAATGCTACTAATCTTCAATTTCAGTTACTTGATATTTCTGTTCGGGCAGGAAATCTGGCTGGTAGGCGTTCCTGGCTTGAGCACATAGCTCCCTGAGGAGTTGGCACTTTGGTTGATTGTCGAGCTCCTGCTTGTCACAATACTGCAAGAAGATAACAGAATTAGTTCTGAAAGGTGCCTTTGTGGTGCCTTAGGTGTAGGCCTTGAGGCTCGCAATCAAAACCAACTAGGTGCTTAGGCGTGCCACTACCATTTATGTATGGCAGATGTAGAACAAGTGTGTTTTAAGCCGATTACTTGCGCCCCAAGTTATTTCTGACTTCTTGTTTATCAAAGGATTGTTGTAGATGGGTTAAGTCTACATTAAGTTCTTTTCTATGCCTTGAGATCAAGGACTTTTAGTTATCCTGTATGCTCGAGGGGTGAAGGTCCAAATCTGATCAAGGCATATGTTTAATTCATTCCAATCTTGATAAAACAACTAACACTACGTTTGGATGAAGAAATTTAAGATTACCAATGAATTTTAAAATGACGGAAATTGAATTGACGGGATTTTATTTTCTAGAATTGTGAATTTTCTTATTTGGTTAGCCTAAAAGAACAATGGAATTGAATGCGGAATTTGTTATTTTTAAGCTCTCAATCATATAAATTGGGAAATGACACCTATGTATATGGAATTTAAACTTGGGAATTAGAGGTCCCAAATTTCAAGTTTTTTTCCATGCGGAAATTCTAAATTTCTATGTTTATGAATCCAAACAAGAGAATTCGTGCATGTCAATTTACAAATTCTGACTTTTATCCAAATTCCAAGTTTATTTCTCTTATCCAAACATAGCGTAAGTGAACCATATATGAGAATTGATGGGGGTTTAAGTCATCAAAGGACTGGAAATAGCTTGAATATAAACCAAGGAATACATTATAACACCAAATCTGTTAATTGAAAAACAAAAACAAAGAGAGTCGGGCAAGATTTCACCTTGTCGGGCAAGGTTAAACGTCTTGCGGTCTCTTCTCTTTGCAATTTATAAAGGATTGAATACTAAAGGGGATGACTAGAAAAGAGTTTACACAAGATGGATCGATACTACAACATTTAGGAAAAGGTAGCAGAGCTTTTACATAGACAAAAGATGTCTTTCTAAGGAAATCTAAGGCTAAAAGGGTGCAGAGTTTGGACAAAGCACGACTTTCTGGGTATTTGCTTGGCTGAGAGACAAGTTGTATGTTTGTTTGTTTGGTTGGTTGAGTGTTCTTGTCTCTGAGCCCTCTTCCTCCTTTTATAGATGAATTAACTTGACTTGTGCTGTTTCTGTTCTTGCCCGAAAGCAATTTGGAAGGTAGGGAACCATCAGTAATTTACATGCTATGCCATTCGTAAAGTGCTTTTGGGCCGAAAGTTGGTGGATTTCCATTGGTTGTCACTTCCTTTGTAAGCACCCAATCTTTGCATTTAATGGAGAGCGCCAATTGGTCTTGTGATGGACGGTCTGGGCTTGGTGTTGGGTTTTGAGCAAGCCTCATTTCTTTAGTCTTTTTGGGCCCTCCTTCCTTTCGGCCCAAAGTTCAAATGCTACCCAAACAGTGCCCCCATTAATCATTGTTAAGTCTGCCCTTCGAGACGCTAATAATGATTAAATCAGGGTGCGTCTTCCTCAGAACTTTCATTAATTAAAACAGCCATTGCACTTCTAGACCCTTGCGCTAACCCCCGAATCCTATCTCTAAGTTGATTGTCCACTATAAATTTCTTTCTCGACTACTTGGTTAAACACCTTAATAATTTCAAGCTTTTAATCTCCTAATCTTCTTAGAATTTTCAGAACCTTCATATTTTCCAGAAAATCCTCCCTGGTTTTCACAGCTCTTGATAGCACCTTGAGTTTGAACTCAGCCCTCTTGTGAGATTGGTGATGAGATTTCCACCATGTGCCACTTGTCATGTGGCCCTCACCGCTTTTGGTCTGACCTACGTACTGAGTTTTTCTTTGATGAGGGAAGATTACTTTCTTTGGGACCTGCATGGATATCTCAGGCTTCAGTAGCCGCAAAAAGCGACATGCTTAAGGCTAATCCTAGCTTCTGCATTCTTGGTCACTTCATCATCATAGGTGTATGCTTTGGGATCAATATCAAAGTTTCTGGGAAGACCATCATCAGCCCGAGCCTTCTTCTTCTCGAGCGTCAAAGTATCCATCAGCTTCTCATTGATTCGAATGACGGGTTCAACCATGAGATTGGTAATGGGCCTCAGCCTCAGCATATGCCCCCAAATTTTCCATTCCACGGAGAGGCTTTAATGCACCCACATAGCCTCATGGGTCATTTAAGCATGGATGCAGATGGATTCTATTGCTTCAGATGAGCTGAGTAGAATCTTTATTTTTACGTCGGCACACCATCTTAAGATAGTTGCTTCAGATGAGCTGAGTAGAATCTCCATGTAACTTCATCATTTAATGAAATGAAAATGTCTTCTTTTCATTACTTTAGCTTGTACTCAACTGTGATGAAGATGTTAATTGTCTTTAGATCTCAAATCATTTAAACTTCTTCGACGTAACAATCCCTAACATCCCATAAGGTTGGATGATAATCCTTTTAGGGTCATCCACCCAGCCCCACGGGTCAGGGTGTCCTTGGTGCTCTGCCCGCCTTTTGGTGCACTTAATGTAACTCTCCACGCTATCATGTCACGGCTTACGATCACCATCCTACTGCTACTTTCACTGGGTTTCATGCTCCATGCTATAGTTTGGATCCGAATTGATTTCATGACACTAGTGCCCCCTATCACATGACTAACAATGGTGGTGCCCTTTAGGATCCTCACCCTTATATTGGTAATACTTATGTCATTCTTGGTAATGAAGATCCCATTCCTATTCCTAATAGGGGTACAATATTGGTGGCATGGAAATTTAGATTGGTCTTCTCCAAGATATTATGTCCAGTCAAGTCATCTTTACAAAACTTGAGAATTGATCAAATTCGACAAACTTTCTAATTGTATTTATTCACAGACTTAAAGTCCTGAAGCGTAAATGCTGCAAGTTATGTCTAACTTCAGGCAAAAAGATCTCTCTTTGATGATCAAAGTGTTCTTCACAGCAAGCCATAAAGCTTGTGGATCATCATGAACGAGTATTTGGTCTGCATTACTTCATGCGTATGCATTCGTATGAAGATCATGGTGGTTGCTTTATCAGCTTCGCCAACGGTAAAGTCGAGTTTGTTGCGACATGTTGCTGTCACAAAAAGAAACATGATTGTGGTTAGTGCAATGAAGAAATCAAATCATTCATATACTAGGAGTAGAATATTTAGGTTAAATTAGGCATGTTTTGGTTTAAATTTTCATGAAAAACTTTGAGTTTCGTGGGGGTTATATTTAAAAAAAAAAAACAACGAGTTTCTATGACAATTTTTCGAAAACTTTGGATTCAAATTTTATAAACGTTTTTGACAAAATAATTTTTTTTATTAACTTCATAAGTACCTAGGGAAATCGTAGGATGATATTCTTTGGACATGGATCCTCTCCGGATCCAATTGTCCTAATCCTAGGGATCCATCAATATGAGCTGTTGAAATTTGATCCAACGGCTACAAACAGGGGCCCACTTTAAAAGTTATAATAACTTTAACCGTTGGATCAAATTTCAACGGTCCGGATTGATGGATCCCTAGGATTAGGACAATTGGATCCAGAGGATCCATGTCCGATATTCTCCTATGCAAGTGCTTTTATTTATAATAAATCAGTAATACAAAACCTTATAAGAAATGATTCGTTTAGATGTGCTTTTAAAATGACTTAAAGTGTTTTTAAATAAAATATTTTTCGAACCAATCTTTAGTAAAAATATGAAATTTTTTTTTGAACAAATGATATTATCTACACTAAAGGGAAGAGTGGTGGGTTTAGCCTCACAAATGATAGTACTAAGTGGCAACACACAATATGAAATATTAATTACAACAAAATAAAATATTTATTAAACTGCCCTTAAAAAAAATTCCACAATTGTTCACGTGATATTTAATTTAAAATAAAAGTATTTAAACTAATTTCTGAGGGTACGATGAACGGCCACAGTTTAAGAATCTACATATCCGGAGGGGATCTCATTCCTTCAAAGTTCAAACCGTTCAAACGCTCACCTCTCATTCGTTCTCTCAAATACAAATAATTCTTTCCCAAAACCCCAAATCCCATAAAAATGGAGAAAACCTTCACACTCCTTCATACAATTGTCACCGCAACCGTCTTCTCTGCCATTTCCGGCTGGTACGGCTTCATGTTCGGAAGGGAATCTGCTCGCAAAGAACTCGGCAGCTTGATCGAAGACCTTCACCGCCAGCGTCCCAACTCCGATCGCCCACCTCCACCTCCACCTCATGCTTCAAGTTGAAATTGATGGGTACCTGTACGCTTCAAGTTGAAATTGATGGGTACCTGTACTCTCCCACTCCCCAAAATTATCTTGTATTAATTATTTTAATTGGGATTAATTAACTGTTGTTGCAACTTGCAAGCGAGTGTGATCTCAGTTAATTAACAATTAATGGGTATCTCTATTTGTTGCATGTGATTGTAATTCACCGATTCTGCAAAATGTCACGAGCTGGAGTTTTCTTGTTTCGTATTTTAAAATTTGAATTGATAGAAGGAAAGAAGCTTAAGTATATGAAATGAAAAACTCTCTCTGAGCAGCAGGCTATGATATTCTCTGTTTTTTTCTTGAACTATAGCGTGCTTTTTATGATTTGAATGTTGCGATGACTGAACTGAAAAGATATGATGCTTGTGATATTCCCGTCAAAGCACATTTTCCAATAGTTTGATTTATAGTATTGCCAGTGTTTGAGATATCCTGGATATACGTCGAAGATCTTGGATGTTGCATGCTATTATTATGTGGGGGGAAGGGGTGGGGTTAGGCTCACAATAGGCTAGCAATAATGTGGTTCAAATTCGCGTTTGGCGAGAATCGAATTTAGGACCTCTCACAAGTGGCCTATGTCCTAATTAACAACCTTAAAAGTCAATCTAATTATCCTCATTTATGCAAATCTACACAATTGTAAACTAAATTTGTAAATATGTGATTACAATTTTATAAAATATTAGAGTCAAATAAAAGAAAATATTTTTTAGAGTAGAAAGGTTGTACAAACTTAACATCAAGATTTAACGGCTATATTATTTTTGCTTTTGGTTATTTTTTTCTTTCTTTTCAAAAGATGCTATTTGAGGATTGAAACACACATTGCATACACCTGAGTTGTGAATATCTAGTACCTGGCCGCAGATTTGGAGGTAAACTCTAGCCGGTCGTTGATTTACCAAAAAAATTAGTTGAAGAGTTGGTAACTCGACTTAACTTTTCGATAAATCAAAGGTTGGATTAGAGCTTAATTCCATAAAACTTTTGACTGTCAAAACCAAGTTGCTTCACAATGAAGGTGCATTCTAGTTGAAGCAGCCAGGACATGACCATCAAGAGGCTTCCACCATATATTTCATCCGATTTAAAAGACTGAACCATCATATAGGTGAGATCACACCCTAAAAAAGCTTGTGATGGAACAAAATAATGAAACAAATAATTTCTAGCATCTTTACACAAGAACAGTTTCCTTGGTTTTCTCGACTTTCTTCTCTTTGATAAAACGAACAAAGAGGTCGCTTCCGGTAGAGTCGCACTCTGAAAGACTTCTGTTCCGGCCACCTTCTGCCATGCTTCTCACAAATTCAACCATGTTCCGCCAGTTATCCCCCTCGAACAATCTCTTGTTCATTCGGAGATATGTAAATGCACTCAAGGCATTGCCGGAGTCTGATCTGCATGTTGCTAAAACTTGTGCAAACGCACCAGTGTCATACCTCTCCAGGGCATTTTCTCCTGCTAGGTCAATTCCAGCACTCTTGGTCGCCATCTTTACCTGCCTCACCAGACCTTCCGGTGAGCAATTTGCATGTTCAGGCTGCTCTCTATCTTTCATTTCCATGCATGTGAAGTTTAATACAACCATGTTTTTGCTGAACATCCTGGCTGTTGGTACGTAACCATCTCTGTGTCTAGTGTTGTAGTAGCCTGCAGTTAATTCAGCCGCATGTGATCTTGATCCGTAGTGCCAGTGAATCCCAGCAATCTTTCCGGATAGTTTAGCTCCAGATCCTTGGAATACTCCTTTCGCAGCTGACAATATTCTATCTCCGTGTCTTAGTAGCTTTCCGGAGTACCATTCAAGGAAGAACTGTCCATACTCGGTGTTCCATGTTCCATCTCTTTTGAAAAACCCGGTGTCTTCAGGAAATTGATTGTACTGGCCGGAATCATGGGGTCCACTTCTTCCCCAATCTCTCTTTCCCAGTGCCTCTGCTGATGCTTCCAAGGAAGCTCTCATGTACTGCTTGACATAAAAACTTGTTTAGGAATAACGAATATCACGAAAATAAATTATCGAAATATGATGTGGTTCGGTTTAGGGTAATTTAATTGGCCAGCAGAAATGGAATAAAGGATTCTGTTCAGAATAATTACCTTGTCATAACATTGGAATTCCCCGATTCCAGGAAACCTCCAAGTTCCGTTGCTTTCTGGATAAGCTGGATATCTGAGCTCCCCACAAGGACCCATGCCTACTTGAATTTCCTGTACAAGTAATTGGAATTGAGTTTCCAACTTTGAAACAAGTCCCTTGTAATTTTTCCGGTCAGACACTGGCAAAATTTTCTTGATGTCTGGTTTTTTGAACTTTTGAATTCCTACTACGAAAATAATAGCATAAAGCTGAGTTATAACATGTTTGTTGCAGATAATTACCACAATAACGTCGCCCAAGTAGTCAATGAATCTGTCGTGGAAGCTCCTCATGTAATCGGTGTAGACCTGAATGGGAGTTCTTCCTCCGAGAACAGGCAATGAATCACATCCCAAGGATATGTACTCAGGATTCCTCCTGCCTGATTTGTCTGTGTAAACAAGGTCAGGGTTCTTGCTGACTTCTTCAAGCACCCATGGAGGTAAAGGAATGCTGAAAATTCATAAAATTTGTGCTTTAGTGAATCACTGCATAAATCCACACTAGGTGGAGTTAGATCAAACTCTGGGCAATAACATAGAAAGCACTTTTTGCTCATAAGCACTTTTATGTTAAGCATGTCAAGGGTTCCATTAAAAATCCAATAGCATGGCTGTTTGTGTTGTGTAAGTTATAGAGAACATTAAACATAACATGCTCCAATTAGAACCACCAAACACACCTGCATGAGTCTCCAACATTTCCTCCGCACTGATGAAAAGACATGACGACTTGGATCTTCATGCCGTGCTTTTGCACCATCTGCACAAGCTTGGCATACCCTTCCCAGTTGTACTTGGAAGGTCCGTCCTCCTCCACCAATCCCCACCACACATCCACCATAACTCCTTCAACCCCTGCTTGCTTCAGGGCCATCAAACTCGCATTCATTGCTCTCGGCTTATTCAAATGCCCTCCGTGGCTCACCGTGTCGAGCGGAAGCATCACGTACACAGGCACCTTGTTGTCGGTGCTGGTGTGAGCAATACTGGGGAGTGCATGAAGCAATTCTCTCCTTCCATCAGAGATGGTCATTAAGTTGTTCTCGTGCAAGAGCCGTGTTTCTTGCATTGAACTCTTTGCCCGGAGACGGCATGATGGCTTGATTTGCGCAAAGCATATCGTGCCGGGGGAGTCTTCGGAGGTTTTAAGGCCCTTATGGTCTTTAAGATTGACGAACGAAGTTGAAGAACGGAGAGTTAACGTCATCGTATTTTCTGAAGTGTGTTTTGGGGTTTGAATGGAAGGGAAGGGAAGAGAGAAAAAGTGATGAGAATGGATGAAGGGGTTGCGTCCTTATTTATAAAAATAAATTCCCTCCTGAGGAATTGGCAGTTTGGTGGGATCCAGTTGAAAAGAGAAAAAGTGCAAGAGATCAAAAGCAGCTCAGATCATATTTTATTTTATTTGTTGGTCTGACTCAGCTCACTTTTTTTTTCAGTATACGTGGTTACACCTCTTCCATTCTTACAATTTCCAGGAAAATGTGAATTTCCTTTTTGGTTACACGCAACTTTGGCGTTTAAATTAGAGCAGTGCTCATTCAACGTTAACTGAATTGGAATAATTATCTTTTAACTAAAAAACGTGTAGCTATGATTTTTTTTATCAACTTCATCAGAACTTTCGTCAAAATGAGTTACGTACGATATACGTGAAGCTAAATCATGGGAGAAATATAGAAAACAAAAGTGAAAATTGTTCTTAACTTTAATCCAATCGGAGTGGTTCCTCAACTTTAATCTAATTAGATAAATTGTTCATCAACTTTAACCCAATTGTAGTAATGTTTCTTCAACCACGAGTCATTTTAATGGAGGTTATGATGAAGTTGACGAAAATGACCATAGCTACATATTTTGATGAGTTAAATGACCAACGCTCCAATTGCATTAAAATTAAGGAACCATTGCTACAGTTTTCTCTTAAATAATAATACATGTGGAAATTTTAAAACTAATTAAAAATTTTGAACCACCTTTAATTTGTACTGGTTTTGTTTCTCCTGTGTTTTTGGCCTTGACTTATGGAACAACTTTCAAGGGTATATTAGTCATAAGATTTGGATAGATTATAAATATTTTACTATGCTTAACACACTTGAAGCCGCAAGCATTTATGCATGAATCTTGGTTGGATATTCTTATGCGATTAAAATATCTTGAGCTGGCTCTTGTGATATTTTGAAATATCTTGAGCTCTTCTCTCCAAAGATGAAAATATCTTCAACTGATGACTCATGCTTTCTGATATTTTGAGACCAAAATCTGTCATTTTCCGTGTTGTGCATCTAAGTTTTGTTCATTTACCGTTAAACCCGCGTGAAGTGATGGAACTGAAGCTTTTGATTCAATTGATTCCCTTGTCTAGAATGTAATTGCTTGAGCACGTCAAACCGTTTATGAACTGTTGTATGATTTTGGTTGTGCATGTTTTAAGCTTTTTATTGTACGTTAATAATGAAATGCGGCTCCATACCACTCTTCTAAAGATTTAGAATGTAATTGCTAGCATGAAGCAGTCACTTAGTACCACAGTCTAGTGGTATTCTTCTTCTCTTGTAAGTGAGAGGTCTTAGGTTCGATTCTCACCAAGGGCAAAATTGAACCACATTTTTTTTATAGCTCATTGTGAGGTTAAGCTCATTCTCATGCTCGTGTAGATAATATCGTTTGTTTAAAAAAAGAAAAAAAAAAAAACATTTGAGGCGTGCTTAGGTGACTTCGGAGGCGGGGCAGGAGTGATAACACATTTGCCCAGTGGGAGTAGGCGAAAACTTGCCTAGACGGCTGAAGACGGTTGACTGGGCGTTCCCAGATCCATCAACGATCTAAAATTGAAGTCGAAGGGCTTTGTCCTTTAGTTAACTGTTACAGTGCGACGACATCTTCAGGAAGAACATGACCATAAAATAGAAGATTTTTTTTTCTTTTTTCTAAAGACTTGGTCTAAAACGACGTCATTTTAGACAATTCTTTAAATTTTTTTAATTGACTTGGCTCAAAACAACGTCGTTTTCATCAAGTCTATTTTTTTATAACGCACAATAGTCCCTTGTTTTTTTTTCAAAATAATCCATAGATGTCCCCAATTATACTCACAACAGTCCCCAATTATTTAGGTCCATTAAGACTTCGCCTTACACCTTAAGACTTTTAGCTAGGCGGGGCTATCCATAAACGCATTGCCTTCGCCTTTTAAAACATTGGCTAGCATGAACGAATATCTGTAGGTATTCTATTCTTCTTTTTCTTTTTCAAATGCTTGTTTATCTGTGAAAAAAGAAACGAAACGTCGGGCCTATATCTATAATTTGGTGTGATAAGCATTGGGTGGTTTTGTTTTGAACAGTGTAGAGAAAACCCACAAACAAGCTAGCTAGGGTTGTTTTAGGGTTGTGCTTGGTCTATGTGTGTTAGACGACACTGCATTTTTGTGGATCAGAAAATATCTCTGGAATTATAAGTTTTCTTGGCTAGCAGGTGGCCCTCAACCACATTGGTGGAGGGAAATGATGTCTTTGCATGACGGTGAGGGTTCGAATCTCATCAATGGCAAACTAATTTCTAATTTAACGACAATATCACTCAACGCAAAAAAAAAAATAATAAATAAAGAAGGTTTTCTTGGCTTTGGTTGATGTAGGATAAGAGAGAAGTAGTAGTGCTGGGAATGGCCTTGTCTTGGATTTTATTTCTTTCCATTAAGCCCTCAACTCTGGAGTATTCAAACTTAATCGCTTCAACGACTCCGCATTTTTTATTTTTTTTGGGAATGATTTGGCCGCTCACGTATGCCTCCGTCTCATAATCGGATCGTCTGTACTCATCACGCGATGGGTAGATGTGAGGAGGAGGCGTATACGGCCATTCCCATCCAGGATTTTTGGCTTTTTTCGACCAATGCCGCGTTAAATTCCCTCTTGAGGAATGGCCGGTTTGGTGGGGTCCAGTTGAAAAGAGAAAAAGTGCAAGAGATCAAAGCAGCTCAGCTCATATTTTATTTTATTTTATTTTATTTGTTGGTCTCACTCAGCTCACTTTTTCAAAGTCATTTTCTCTATACGTGGTTACACCTCTTCCATTCTGACAATTTCCAGGAAAATGTGAATTTCCTTTTAGGTTACAAGGAACTTTGGCGTTTACATTCGAAGCAAATTGTAGCAATGATCTCCTTAACGTTAATTGAATCGAAGTAATGGTGTTTTAACTAAAAATGCATAATTATTGATTTCTTAACTTATAAAAACATGCAGCTATGATCTTTTCATCAACTTCGTCAGAACTTCCGTCAAAATGAGTTACGTGTCATGCACGTGAAGCTAAATCAAGGGAGAAATATAGAAAACAAAAGTCAAAATTGTCCTTAACTTTAATCCAATTGGAGTGGTTCCTCAACTTTAACCTAATTAGAGAAATGACTCCTTAACTTTAATCCAATTATAGTAATGGTTCTTCAACCATAAGTTATTTTAACGGAAGTTCTAACCAAATTGATGAAAATGATCATAGATGCACATTTTGATGAATTAAAGGACCAACGCTCCAATTGGGTTGAAATTAAAAGACTATTGCTCCAATTCAATTAAGGGACCATTGCTATAATTTTCTGGTGGAAATTTTAAAACTAATTAAAAATTTTGAACCACCTTTAATTTGTACTGGTTTTGTTTCCCCTGTGTTTTTGGCCTTGACTTATGGAACAACTTTCAAGGGTATATTAGTCATAAGACGTGGATAGATTATAGATATTTTAGTATGCTTAACACACTTGAAGCTGCAAGCATTCATGCACATGAATCTTGATTGGATATTCTTATGTGATTAAAATATCTTGAGCTAGCTCTAGTGATATTTTGAAATATCTTGAGCTCCTCTCTCTAAAGATGAAAATATCTTCAACCGATGATTCATCTCGTCTGATATTTTGAGACCAAAATCTGTCATTTTCCGTGTTTTGCATCTAAGTTTTGTTCATTTACCGTTAAACCCGCGTGAAGTGATGGAACTTAAGCTTTTGTTTCAATTGATTCCCTTGTCTAGAATGTAATTGCCTGAGCACGTCAAACTGTTTATGAACAGTTGTATGGTTTTGGTTGTGCATGTTTTAAGCTTTTTATTGTACGTTAATAATGAAATGCGGCTCCATACCACTCTTCTAAAGATCTAGAATGTAATTGCTAGCATCAAGCGACCACCTAGTACCACAGTATAGTGATATTCTTCTTCTCTTGTAAGTGAGAGATCTTAGGTTCGATTCTCGCCAAGGACAAAATTGAACCACATTTTTTATAGCTCATTGTGATGTTAAGCTAATTCTCATGCTCGTGTAGATAATATTGTTTGTTTAAAAAAAAAAACATCTGAGGCATGCGTAGGCAGCTTCGGATGTGAGGCAAGAGTGATAACGCATTTGCCCAGTGGGAGTAGGTGAAAACTTGCCTAGACGGCTGAAGGCGGTTGACTGGGCATTCCCAAATCCATCAGCGATTTGAAATTGAAGTCGAAGGGCTCTATCCTCTGGTTAACTGTTATAATGTGACGGCATCTTCGGGAAGAAGATGACCATGAAGAAGAAGAATTTTTTTTTTTTCTAAAGACTTGGTCTAAAACAACGTAGTTTTAGATAATTTTTTAATTTTTTTAAAGGGAACTTTAATGAAAAGCTCACAGTACTGTTCATTTTAACGAAAAACCACATTTTTACACTAAAAAGTCAATCTTGATACTATTCACTTTACCCTTTATTTTGTCATTATCGTTAAAACTCAAAGTTTTCAAGCTATTTTCATTAGTTTTTTTTTTTTTTAAATGACTTGGCCCAAAACAACGTTATTTTCGCCAAGTTTATTATTTTTTTTATAATCCACAATAGTCCCTTTTTTTTTTAATAACTCACAGCTGTCCCCAATTATACCCACAACAGTCCCCAATTATTTAGGTCCCTTAAGGCTTCGCCATACACCTCAAAACTTTCACCTGGGCGGGATTATCCATAAACACCTTCGCCTTAGCCTTTTAAAACATTGGCTAACATGAACGAATATATGTAGGTATTGTATTCTTCTTTTTCTTTTTCAAATGCTTGTTTATCTGTGAAAAAAGAAACGAAACGTCGGGCCTATATCTATAATTTGGTGTGATAAGCATTGGGTGGTTTTGTTTTGAACACTGGAGAAAACCCCACAAACAAGCTGGCTAGTGTTGTGTTAGGATTGTGTTTGGTCTATGTGTGTTAGACGACACCGCATTTTTGTGGATCAGAAAATATCTCAGGAATTATAAGTTGTCTTGGCTAGCAGGTGGCCCTTTACCACAGCGGTGGAGAAGAATGATGCTCTTGAATGATGGCGGAGGTTCGAATTGTGTTAGTGGCAAATTAATTTCTAACTTAACAGCAATATCCCTCAACAAAAAAAAAAACAAAGAAAGGTTTTCTTGGCTGGGAATGGCATTAGCAATTGAGCATGTGGTTAACAAAGTCTTGGCTGCTTTCACTTGTCTTGGATTTTATGTCTTTCCATTAAGCCCTCAACTCTGGAGTATTCAAACTTGGAAATGGATTCTCTCCTGAGCATATGCTCAGGATCCTGCTGAGCAGGACACGAGGACCGTTGGATGAAAATCTAACGGCTACAAACAGGGAGATCCCTTTAAAGTTATAATAATTTTAGCCGTTGAATTTTCATCCAACGGTCCTCGTGTCCTGCTCAGCAGAATCCTGAGCATATGCTCAGGAGAGAATCCATTTCCTTCAAACTTAATCGCTTTAACGACTCCACATTTTTTATTGTTTTTGGGAAAGTTTTGGCCCCTCACGTACGCCTCCCTCTCATAATTGCATTGTCTGTACTTATCACGCGATTGGTAGATGTGAAAAGGAGGCGTATACGGCCATTCCCATCCTAAGTCGCACCACCGGCAACCCCGTGATGA
The DNA here is from genome assembly GCA_035220775.1 of Malus fusca. Lineage (NCBI taxonomy): Eukaryota > Viridiplantae > Streptophyta > Magnoliopsida > Rosales > Rosaceae > Malus > Malus fusca. Next base: position 6,555,269 of record CM069064.1, on the reverse strand, counting down.
GAAGATGTCCCATTCCAGGATTTTTGGCTTTTTTCGACCAATGCCGCGTTTGCATGGATGATAGATGGGAGTCGTATATCTATTTGTGTACATATATCCTAGTTCCCATCTGTGTTTCAAATTAACCAAAATAATGGAGGTGGATTGTCTCTCCTCCCATTTTCATACTCTTTCCATCCATTCTTATTTTGTATGGTCACGGTTAAGTCACGTCAACATTTTATATTCTTGTTACTTTTTTTATATTATTTTTATAAAAAATAATATAAAATGTTGACGTGGCTTAACCGTGACCACACAAACAGAAGGGGATAAGAAAAGTATGAAAATGAGAGAGCAGACAATCCACCTCCCAAAATAACCTCTACATGTTGCGTGTGTTTTCATAGACCGACTGAAGTTTTAATGAGAAACATTTACTTTATTGGCTATTAATAATAATATCTGCAATGCTCCAAACTCGAGGTAGCAAATTAACTTATTAGGTTGTTAATAGGTACTCGTTAAGACCCGTTTAATTTGATATACTATAATATAGATGTGAGATCGGAAGTGGTGGTGATGATGTAAGATGAAATCAAACTAAATGGATCTGGAGACATTCCAAATATAAGTATTATGAATGGAGTGTTCTAACGACATCAACAAAAAAAAAATTGCCTTTCGGAAGACATGAGCCAAGGTCTAGAAAGTAATATAATGTCCTCAATAATAGTTTTGAATCGCTAAGGCGCTCTGCACTTGGTCCAAAATAGAAAACATGAGTTGGAATCTTGAAGATCTTTATGTTGATTTTTGTTTTTTTTTTTTTTTTCTTTTCAAAGTGATGATTTGTGTGGGCATGTACTTAACAAGTCTACCATAAGTATTCTTGTGGAGGTTATGAAAACCTTATCTCTTCGACGTTCTCACTTCTCATATCCGATTCACCTTGTCTCAATTCATGAGGAGAACCCCAACAAATTACAAGGAAACTGAAATCCAAAAGGGACAACTAATAGGCAATTGGTTGAAAATTCACAACCAAGTGTAAACAATGAGCAGAAAGAAAGAAAAAAAAAGGGACAATTTTTCCCATATATTAGGGTTTCTCTTTACTGAAAAATGGTCTAGCTCGTGACTTTGTTACGGCAGTCCATTCTTTCGGGAACTAGAAAGACTTAGAGGCATTTCAGCCTCTCCCTACCTATCATCTTTAGAGTTTCTAACTCTTACATAAACACTTTCTATTATTTGAAACCGCTTTTAGCCTCTCTCCCTTGAGTGTCACATGCAACATATTTAGTGTAACTTCGAAAAAGAAAAAAAAACATATATAGTGTAGAAACACTAAGCCTTATAAGCTACAGAACTTTATTTTTTTTGTCACAGGACTTGAAAATAGTCGAATAATTAAAAAATGCCGACTTGAAAAGAAACTAACACAAAAAGATCTGTCATGCCTTAGCCGGGAATCATGCAACAAATTAACTTGCAATAAAAAACCAAAACTAAAAGAAGGGAGCCTTACATATGGAGATAAAAATATACACAATATTTTGAGTAACTACTAGTTTTTATACATTTCAATGAGTAAAAACACAAAAATACCTAAAGTCCAACCAAAAAACATGAAAACAATTTTTTAAAATACTAGTCATACCCCTAATAATAATTCTATTTGTTAACATAGCCCAACTTACACAAAGAAATTAATATGCTCCATCAACTCAATCCCTCATTGACCATTTTTTATGGATCACTTTCGAAACAATATATAGAATCAGTTTGTATCCTTTATTATTAGAATCAGTCTAACCCCTCATTGATCTTTTTTTGCAAAATTAATTTCAAGCACATATATTGAATCAGGGTTTAGTACGCAGTTGAAATCTTCTCATGGTTTGGTCATAGCTTCCTGAAAAATTGAGCTCGTTAGATAAGTGAAGTACAAGAATACCAAAGATACATTATGTTAATAATTTTGATAAGGGAATTGTTATTAACACTCTAAAAATCTTATTTTGCACTCCAACTTTCTATAATAGAAAGAAAAATACATTTGTGAAGAGTGTAGAATGAGATTTTTGAAGTGCTAATAACAATTCCCTTTTGCTAAATCGCAAACCAACTAAAAGTCATCTTCAATACTTAAGAAGCTTGGTCTTGAGAATCAACTTTTACACGAAATCAAGCTCTAATCGCATCGATGATTTACCAGAAAGCTGATTTGAGATGGAAAGTCTCTAACTAGTTTGTTGATAAATCATCGAACAACAAGAATTCACCTCCAACTATCCAAAAAAAAAAAAAAAAAAAAAAAGGATTTTGGTTTATATCAAATCTGAAATACATGCACCTATAAAAACGATATATGTAAGTAGTCCAAAAATATCAGTAATATTTACCATGAAAGATACATTTGAAATTTAATCAGAATCTACTAATTAAGCTAACCTAATTAATAATAATCTACTATATATATTACCATAATTTAAGAAGGTCAATAATTATTATAATAGTGTTCGATATATGAAACTTAATACGCTGACTAAAGAATTAAGCAAGTGACATTTTACCACAGTGGTGAAAAGGTGTTGAGTCTTTACATGACGGCATGTATTCAAACTTTGTCGATGACTAACCTAATATCTAATCTAACAAAATCTATTTTTTGACCAAAAAAAAAAAAAATTAAAGAACTAATGTTTAAAGAGAAAAAAATTGAGAATGAAAAATGCATGCATAGTGGATCTTGATATGTTAAAAAGACCTAACTAGTACCAAATATAATCATTCTTAATGTGGTCAATCCTTAACTTCAATTAGTATGCATATATGTGGGATATCAGTCAAGTTTGATAACAAATATATATGCTAGGTTATAATTTATTTATTTTTAACAAACATTATTACCTACACTAAGGAAGAGATGAATAAATTTTTTGGGCCCAGAAGGCTAGAGCGAATTGGCTCCAACTTGGTGATAAAAATACAGAATTCTTTCAAACTATGGCTAATATTATACGAAAAAGGAATGACATTTCTAGGATTAGAGATAATTCTGGTATATGGTGGACAAAAGGTGAGGGAATGGAGCAGGTGTTTGTGCAGGATTTTAAACTGCGTTTTACTGGCCGTCCCTGTAGCAATAGGTCTTTGAACACAAGTTTTACAGATATCATTGAACCATGTATAAGCGATGATCAGAATGCTACCCTCTGTGGTTTAGTGAATGAGGCTGAGGTGTGGGATGCTGTGAATGCTATTGGTGCGCTTAAAGCGCCGGGGCCGGATGGCTTTCATGCTGCTTTCTTCCAAAAATGTTGGAAGGTTGTTGGACCTTCGGTAATCGATTTGGTCAGGGACTTCTTCACCAGTGGGTCAAGTCTCAAGCTTATTAATCATACGAATATTGCTTTAATCCCTAAGGTTGATAATCCGGAAACGGCCTCAAACTTTAGACCAATTAGTCTTTGTAATGTCACGTACAAGATAATTATCAAGATTATGGTTAATCGATTGAAACCATTTCTTAACACTTGTAATTCTTATAACCAAGGAGCTTTTGCTCCTAACAGATCCGTACAGGACAATATTCTTATGGCTCATGAGATTTTGTCCAATTTTAAACGCATGAAGGGTAGAACTGGAGCTATGGCTGTTAAGCTAGAATTGGAGAAAGCTTACGATATGCTAAGTTGGGATTATATTAGAGAGGTCCTCGTTAAATTTGGCTTCCCAATTGTTAATGACAATGCCAAAATGGAGCTGTTAAAGAGAATTCATAAATTCATTAATACAATCAAAGATATTTGCCCGTTGTGCAATAACAAACCCAGAGAACCAGAATCATTTATTTATTCATTGTGTCTGTGCTAAGCAGGTTTGGGGTTCTCTTTCGATGGGGAACCCTCCAACTTCTAATCAAAACCTTAATTTACTTGACAAATCTGGAAAATGAGAAACCAGGTTGTTTTCCATAATGCTAAAACCTTACCCGTCTAGAGTTGGTCCTTTAGCCCTTAGTTTGGGTAAAGACTACGTAAAAGCCCTAGTATTGCTAAAAATAATAGTAAAAGAATCATTAGATGGATGCCTCCTAGGGAGGGTTTCTGCATTGATGGCTCAGTCAAAGACTCGGTGGAGAGGATTGTGGTGTGCCTGTGGTTGCTGGTGCTAGAAGATTGGGGTCTCCTTGCTCTTCTTAAGAAGATATCAGATGTATTGCGTGAAGCAAACTTTGTGGCTGATGCGGTTTCGAGTATTGGCTTCCATTTTGGCAACCTTCACATATGGGATAGGTCATGTCCCGCTGTTGCGTCTAGGGCTTTGTTATTTGACTTTCTAGGGTCTCCCTCTAATCTTCTTGCACTTTTGTATCCAAAAAAAAAATATATATATATCTACAGAGGAGGGGATGGGGTTAGGTTCATAATAGACTAACAATAATGTGGTTCAAATTTGCGTTTGGCGAGAATCGAACCTAAGACATCTCACAAGTGACCTATGTCCTAATTAACAACCTTAAAAGTCAATCTAATTATCCTCATTTATGCAAATCTACGCAATTGTAAATTAAATTTGTAAATATGCGATAACAATTTTATAAAAAAAAAATTAGAGTAAAATAAAAGAAAATATTTTTTTAGAGACTTTTGGTTATTTTTCTTTCAAAAGATGCTATTTGAGGATTGAAACACACATTGAATACACCTGACCTGTGAATATCTAGTACTTGGCCGCAGAGTTGGAGTTAAACTATAGCCGGTCGTTGATTTACCAAAAAAATTAGTTACAGAGCTGGCATCTCGATTTAACTTTTCGATAAATAAACGGTTGGATTAGAGCTTAACTCCATAAAACTTTGACTTCCAAGTTGCTTTCACAATGAAGGTGTGCATTCTAGTTGAAGCAGCCAGGTCATGGCCATCAAGAGGTTTCCACCATATATTTCATCCGATTTAAAAGACTGATCACACCCCACAAAATAACGAAACAAATAATGGGTTAACAAAACAGTGTAGTATGTTGGATTGATGAATAATGCTAGTTATACGCAAGTGGCCCTGGTGAAGAGGAATGTTGTCCTTACCACGGTGTGGGTTTGAACCCCGTCAGCTCTCTAATCTGACAAATCTATCGTTTGACAAAAAAAGAATAACGCTAGTTGTACTATTGTAAAACCACATTACGCGACAGGTCTAAATTGATGGTTTATTCTCCCACATTCGTTTTTGTACAGAGAGAGAATTGCTCATTCACTTGACAAATAAGCAGAGAAGAAAGGGTAAGGTCAGAGCCCAGACCTGCATATAAGTATAAAATTTTCATTTGACTTACCAGAATCCAATCGCCGTCACACGATATTCGGTTCCCAGGTGATGATTCTAATTACCACAATGAAATTACACACACAATCTGTTGATCTATAATTAGCACCTTGAGCAAAACATCAACAATGGCGATACAAATTGCATCCAACGCTATACGAGAGACGATATGCTATACAGCAAGCATTGTAAAAGGACGGAATTTTTTATGCATGATAGAGCCCTTAGAGCCCTTTTCTAACCAGCAAAATTTGGAAAAGGCCTTTACAACATAAACTCACATTTCAGTTCTCTTTTAGTGATTCCAATAGAGGCCGAGGATCGTTAATAACCCTCATAGGTTTCCAGCCAGATTCTTCCTTGGTTTGCCTTAGAGCCACAAGGTGAAGTGCGTCGCTTTGGACTTGATAAATGTGACACGCCCAGGGGTAAGAATCTGGAGCAGACCAAACCTTTTGCCCTTCGAATTCTGCCTCTTCAGCAAGTGATTCAGCCACACAATATGCTATATCAAGTTCTGGCTCAATAAAACTAGGCACAGCAATGCATCCGGGAGACACATATCCTTCTGGAGCCCGAGGATGCCAAATTGATACCGGTGCTGCATAGTCCTCCCGGCAGTTCCTCCATACCTGCATAAGTACGTATGGAGGTTATCAATATATGAACAAAGGAAGGTTATCAATATATGAACGAAGGACAAAAACTTTCCCCTGAATCCTGATGATGATTAAGTTGATCATCAATATCTACAATTTGTATGAAGGAACAAGAAAACACTGAGCTTCAACAATTCGTCTCCATTTTTCAGGAGCATATTGAGACATGCCATTAAGGCAAACCACAGATGTAACAAAAAAAAAAGATGCGACCTAAAAAGTTCTATTAATCCTCATAGACTAACCTAACTAGGATATAAGTCTACTGGTGATTATAACTTCTTACCAAGTCATAACCAACTGGAAGTGCAAACAATCTGTCAATCTTGCAATAAACAGCAGCAACGTTTGGAGGATGGCTGCCAATGTGAGCAATATCACCAATTGAGACATAGCTGAAAATAAAAAAACCACTCATCAATTTTCACAATGACAACGAGCAAGTTAGTAGCATCTCGTAGTGAAATGCATAATTTCAGGAGACTGAAATGTTGAACTAATAAGTGAATTGAAGCACGGTTCTACTTGCATTAGAATATGGGGTATAAAAAAAATATTTTCATCTTAGCAGAAACACTTGAGACATGTTTTTCTTTTCTGTAAATCACATTATATAAAAGGCTAAAGAGAACCATATATGGCCATTTTCGTTGTTTCTCAACTTTTTCTCCCTTGATTGGGGGAGAGTAGGATGGAGCCCTAGGGGTAGGGCATTAAACCAGTGATATACCATAAGCTTTAGCTCAGCTAGAGAAACGTCTAGGAACAGCACTTTTCAACATGCCAGTGGGTCCCTTTAGGTTGAGCAAGAATGTGACAGTGCTTCTGCAACTTAATGAAGTTCAATAACAAATAGCCTTTAAAAGTATCCTAGCTAATCATGTCTTGGTAGAAATTTGCGGTTTTTTTTACAGTAAATGTCAACATTGCAGATAAATATTTTAGGAAAAAAAGAAAAAGAAACAGCGCCTCTTACTGATGCAACAGAGCATTCACGTGAATTTATAGGCTCTTTGATTGATACATAGAAAGATGCATTTGAAGTCAGAGACCAAAATATAAAATGCAATGAACATTAATGTTTTCAAGAAAAATAGAAAGTAGAAAATCGATCATAATTACCCGTCAGGACAGATGGGTCTCCAAATGCTACATATTACATCATCTTCGGGAACCTAAATATATAAAACAGTTATTCATCTGAGACTACAAAACCATAAGCTGCCAAATCTGGACCAGATAACAAGAAAGTACTAAAAATGGAAACAAGGTAACGTGAACAATAAATCACCTGTTTTCTGCACAACGTGCATCGACTTCTGGATTCTTGTTCGCTGCTCCAAATCTTAGAAAAGTTGATATTGTGTTTAACAAATCTATCATTCAATGCAGAATTGTATGATGGAAGCTCTCTCAGCCTAGTAATTGCCTTGTTCTGTATACAGTGCTCTCTTCCATCAGCTTCAGACCAGGAAAAATACACATGTCGCTGCCTTGATGGAACCTGAGAATGGTGAATCCTATTAGAATTATGTATATGTTACCTCTTAAAAGAAATAATCTTCATGTACAGTATTAACCTTCAGCATTAGGCTTTTCATGTCCGACTGATATGCTTTCCACATCTTACGTACTATGGAACAGATCCTAACAGCTTGGGGTTCATTTCCCGGAACTTCTTCAACAATGCACTTTATCACCCGAACAAAATTATCTGATCTCCTAAAATTTTTAAGGTGGAGGATCAAGTGAGATGGTTGATTGCAGCCTGCTTTTGCCAACTCCACAGCCATGAGCTTTTCCCAAGGTACATCCCACATGATCTTGCAAGGTTTCTTATCCATTTTATCTGGAGCCAAACACTAGGAAGCAAAGAAAAAAGATTGAATGTCAAGCTTTAAAAAAACATTGGGCACAGTACAGCTATTGCAAGACCACTTGACTAACCTGAAGCAGCATGACTCGCTTATTCGTCACTAAAACAATCCGTCGGTAAGGCACAACATAATGATCTTCATAATAGTCAGACAAAGCAAACTTTGATGGCTCCTTGAATATTTCAGTACAACCAAAGTGCCGATGTGCTTCTGCAAGGTATAAAATCATCTGCCAAAAAGAAACAAAGAAAGTAAAACATAAATAAATAAGACTTATACATTAAGATAATAGCGACGACTTTTTGGTGTGAGCAATGTGACAGTGTCAAACAAAATTACCCCTAGCCTCGCAAACATTTGTAGTAAAAGGCTAATAAATAACATATACTTTTGATTCGTATTTGATATGTGTATGTCAAGAATCTCAGCATTGTGCCAATTGAAATGAAGACTTAAAATCACAAAACTGAATCTTTTACCATCCCCTTATGCATCCTGTATCCTACTCACTCACGCTTCCAGGAAAACCAAAGCAAATAGTTTATTTGATCCTGAATTTAAGTAAAAATTTACCTGCCCAACAGCTTCTCTCTCACAATATTCTCTAAGCACAGCATCAGCATGGATTGCTCGGGGATTTCTAATTCTCTGGAAGGTTGTCTTGCTATTGAAAACCTCTAAACATTTGGAACAACTTGCTCCAATTCCATCAACAGTCAATGACAAGAAGTCCAATGCCCCACTGACTGGTTGCACTATCACTCCTAGACAAGCACGCCCAAGCCCATGAATTAGTCCTAAAACACCATCTTGTCTTGCGCTCTCTACAGGCTTATTCACCACTCCAGATACCCCAAAGGCAACACCTTGCACAAGTGCTTCTGTACCTTGCATAATTCCATCACCCACCCCAGTTACTCTCCTTGACGTCACCTGAAACCATTTCAAAAACAGCCTTTCGTCATAACATTGCATTACTAATTTTTATTTCTTGGTTAATATTGAAACCTTACCTGCTTCGAACGCAGTTGCTGAAATTGTCCATCAGTTGACAGCTCAGCAAACCCTTTACTAAGAGAAGCCAATGTTGAACTTGTCATACCAAGTACATCGACTGAAAATATCAAATGTAAAGGATTATGGATCAGATCTCTCCAAATACGGTGACCAATGGCAGAAACAATGGAACTTTTCCGCATGAATCTGTCTTTGTGCATCACCCTTCTCAAATGCACCTGCAGCAATGACATATTACTGTGATGACTATAGCCTCATCTCAATATTATGATGGATTGGAAATATGTTCTGTAGTTTACATATGAAGACTATTTATAAGTTTGAGAGACTGGAGAGCAAAATCATAGCATCTGAATAGAGAACCACCCATCAAAATAAAATGAATAGTGATACTATTTTGCAGATAAAACATATTTAAACATCCAGACAAGGTATGGGGCTCACCTGAATCTTGAATGCACTTCCGACAGCTGATAGTATGGGGCTCCACACTCCTAGAACCCCATGAGGTCTTTGGGCTGGTGCTGTTTCCAATGACACCTTCAGCCTAACTTCTGAAACATCTATTTGGCTGAAAAGAAAGGAAAGAAAAACAGAAAAAAGAGAGTTAAGGAAATAGAACTATTATCCCAAAATCAAGTTACAAATTTAATCCTGATAGTTCACAACTCATATTTCCCTAACAGTGGACACTTGCAAAGTTTGCAGGCCTTCTGCAACGTCCCACACATACAACTCCAAAATACCGCCACTAATTCAAATATTTGGGTGATAATATTACGGGAACATGAGGGGAGAGAGAGAGAGAGAGAAAGAGCACCCAATGGGTAAGGGGGATGGAATTCGTAAGGTATCAATGTTTACTTATATCTTTTCTAAATCATAAAACTTCTATGTAAGTCTCATATGGCTAATATTAAAAGAAAGGAAACAGAATAAATGCTATTGCAGATGACATATGAACCATATTTGATTAATGAAAAGAAGGCCAAATGCCTTAGAATATGAGCTTAACCGCCAAATAAGGACAAAGCAGTGGTGGTCAATTTTTCCCCCTTTACAATTTCTTTTTTGTTTGGTGAAGGAAAAACAGCTCTCTTCAGCGCTCATAACTATATTGGTGCAAATACAATGAATTGCAGTTTTCTGCACACAAGCACAAGTTGTGATACTTACTCAATGCGTATTTCCGGATCAACTACTGTGACACTAGGACTTTTAGGCAAACGATCTAACTGTAGATTATTGTAGAAATCCACCAAAGCCCAAACTATCGGTTCGTGAATATTAAGCCTCCAACTCTTATCGGTTACCTATCATGTCATCACAAATTTTGGTCAGAGCTTAGGTACTTCTCACTGTTACGACTGATAACATACATTTTAGGCATCATGTAAAAAGGCTTTACCCGTATACAAACATAAGGGTACACCTGGACGCCGTCACTATTATCATTGCGCATTGTAATAGTCGTTTTGAACACCGGATAATGCATGTCAGAGTTCATTTCTGGAGCCAACAGAACTGGCATCACTGTTAGAGGGAGCTGGTTGTCCAACTGCAGATGACCCAGTATGAGCTTGAACCTAGCAGAGAGAAACACAAATGTTAGGTGTAATTGTAAAGCATCTTATTTAATAAGAAAAGCTACATTGGAGTGAGGATGGATCTGAAAACACGGAGTTAGAATGAATGTGCTTCAATAGTAAACATTTGACACAGATAACGAATCACATATTCAGAGAGTTTTGTAAGGTCAAACTACAGTGTTTAGCTTAAAGAACTTGGGTTCTGAGTCTCCTGACAGAAAATTAAGAAGCAACAGTTGCTTTCACAGGCCAGAATTTAGTCTACAATAAATTTATTGAATATAAACCCTAGAACTTGGTTTGCAGGAAATTTGAATGAAAACTTATTTTAGGTCTTTTAATTCAAACTTCCATACTTACAACACCACCTTTACAGCTATAATTCACCAAATCTTCAGTGGTTTTACTTCTATTTAATAGTCATGACAATACCAAACTGGTCCTCGATTTATACATACTAAAAATAGGCAATTCATACAATTATTTTTAGGCATGCAAGTGAAACAATTCTTTTAAACTGCTTCATAGTTCTAGTATGTTTTAACGGTTTCGTAAGTGAGGTGAATACAAATCACTAGTCCTCATTAATTAATGTCATTAATAGCTCAATGCATAAGATAAATGAGTGATAAGAATAGTTGAAATTTCAGAACTTCACATAACATTACAGCTGAAAGACATCCTTAAGAAAATGATATAGGAGTATACGAAGGTTCTTCTCTTACCTGGTTGTTGTACCACCATCATAACCGGTCGAATATGATACGAAGACTCTCTCAAAATAAAAGTAGGAGACCTCTTTTGGTCTATGGTCAACAATAGAGATCCCTACAATTCCAAACTCAATTATAAGCTCAACAGGCGAGGCACTATTATTTTGAATGGTGTTTTGCATTTGAGAATGCCTCCAATTTCCAGCAATTTGCAAATCCAAACTTGTCCCAGAAGTTGTGGTGTCTGTGAACCTAGCTACCTTGATATCACCAACTTCCATAACATAAAATTGTAATTCAAGTCCCTCATCTTCATAACATATCCCGGTCCTTTCCAAATCAAGTTCCCAAGGCCCAATTGTAGCACTGTCAACCTTTGCTTCTATGATTTTTTGGCCATAAGGGTCTTCCCAAGAAAAATTTGTAGTTGAAAGAGGCCCTAGGCGAATCCAGGCATCCTCACCGAAAGCAGACTGGCGAATTCTAATTGTTTTACTGACTGTTCTGTTCTCAATTCTGCTCAAATGAAGCTTTAAAAGGTTAAGTTACCTCTCTTTCTCTTTCTCTCACACACACACATATATATATATATATGTGTGTGTGTGTGTATATATATATACACACAATCACACAACACACACACACACACGACCCTTTTCTTAAAAGAGATGCCCTTTTGCTATTGACTAAATCTCAAGTGGGCCCAACCATCACTGCTAAAAATTCAACGAAATCGCAAATCATTTAGTCATCTAACTACAACACAACAAATAAACTAGCACAATGTGTCTGATAACACTACGACATTTCATTGTGATAATCAAATAGTGTAACAATTTTCGACTTATATGAGTTTTTGCAAGGGCTTATCCCCGAGTGGGGATCGAAAAACTAAACTTCGGATCACTTGATCACACTGCGGAGTGCAGAGTGATCCTTAAAACTTAAGAATGGGGCGGTGAATAGGTGTGTGTACATCAATGTGCATGTATGCATGTCAACCTCCTTAAGAGGGATCACCATAGTTAAATGGTTGAAAGGGATCATTGGGAGGTCAATAATTTGAATAGTCCAGTTTCTAAATCACTAAAGGAAATCAGCCAAATCCTAAATCGTTTGACCATTTGGCGATCTTTTTGGTCATATTTCATCGATCGATAGCCTTCTAGCCAACATTTTGACAATACCCATACATGGCTGTTCCTTAATACATACCGTACATCCTGCAAAGAGAATGTATATGTATGCAACTATGCACATATATAGGGTTAGGATCCGGGGATATATATAATATACACCATACATTCTAACCCATATATATATATATATATAATATTTATCAGCACATAACCAAAACATGAGAATATATATGTATGCATATATATAGGGTTAGGATCCATAATACACACCATACATCCTAGCCCATATATAATATTTACCAGCACATGATGCAAGTACCTGATGGGACCACTGGTTGATCCGAGGCAGAATACAACGGTGAATCGCGAACCTTCTTCATAGCCCCGAATCTCTGTTCTTAAAAATGTCCGAGTACCATCATGCTTCCTCAAAACAAGGGAAATGGTGTCCTCCTTTACAATTTGAACAGGGAATGACCAGTCGGTATTTTCTAGTCGAACCTAACAATGGAACCGAAAGAAAGAAATAAATTTTTCAGAATGCATAAAATGAAAGCTCGGACATTCATCTATGTAAACCGAAACAAAAAACGTCCAGCATGATTCCAAAAGAAAAGGTTCTAGTTCGGGCAGGATACGACCGAACGAAGCCTAAATTAATCTATCTGGCTTTCATGTAGCTTTTGCTTCTCCAAATATGACATATTTTATACTATAATTCATAACTTTTATCACATAGGACATGTCAGGGACTCTGGGGTCACATGTCCCTGATTTTCCAAAACAACGGATACAGATACAAGGACCATTGGTACATATGTTTCTATAAAGATAATGATATTACAATATACACTCCACTAACCTGAAGTTTATCATGTCCTTCTGACTCACGATGTACAAATGAGACCGTTGCATCAGATGCTCGAAGGATCTTTGGTTCATCCTCACTGCATAACTTAATGGATATGTCCCGACCAAGTCTATTGGTAAAAGTCATATATGGTCGGACAGAAATTACCTGGAAAGAGGGCAATAGGGTCAATAACCAATCTTAAGATTTATTAGAATCTCTAATAATTAAATTTACCTTTGTGGGAACAGACTGATATAGGCATGGTTTTGTTGTAATAAAAATCCGCACACAACTGCCTTCACTATCATGAGCATAGAGATCCAAAGACCCATCCTAAAAAAGAAGGAAAGAGAAAATCTCAACAGGATTTCTTGACCAATAATGGATCAATATAAAAATGACATAGACATCTACCGTGTCATCAAGGGGAGAAAGATCTTTGACAGGTCCAAATTGCTCTTTTCCAGATTGATCAATGGACAACGCAAGGCCCAACAATTTAAATTTCAAAGGTGAAGCAATTGTATGACCTTCATATATTTCCTCTTCAGTTATTTCCTCCAGGATAGTTTCATTGTCCTTTGTAGAACGAAATGGATTACCAACCTTTTGCATATGTTTCTTTCCTTTGATATCTAGAAGCCTAAGTTTGAGAGGGGGACACCGAGAAATTGAATACCAATAAGGAGCATACAGCCTAATGATCTTAGCTTGCAGTGGCCGTTCTTTGTCAGAATTCTGTTCAAGAACAATTTGAACAATCCTGCAGAAACAATTACCATGGAACTATCAGACTATAAAAGAAATGCACTTCAAGCAATGTAAAGGTTAAGATACACAATATAATTTATGATGCAGATTATTTGAAACCTTCCAGATATCGAACTTCTCAAACTTATAGTTTTCGGTGGAACTTCATGAGGATGGGAAAAAAGAACAGCTTCCTGCAAAAGAAATAAATGAAAGGGTGGGATTTTATTAAAAAACATTATGCCAAAAATCGAATTATACAAAAGAAAAAAAAAAGGACTAGTTTGGTCTTAAAGCTCACATGTATAGGCAGCCACCCTCTTTGCGGAAGCAGTGAAAGGAACAAAGGGCTTCTTATGTCAGCACTATAAACATTGACACTTTTTCCTGAAAATAATACTCCTCTCGAGCAAACAAAAAAGTTGCCACTATCTTGCATCTCAAAAACAGAATATTCAGCTGCAAGTGGAAGAAAATTGGAGATAAATAGCGGGGACTTGATTACAAGAGTCCAATCCTGGATAGGATCAGAATGAATATCTTTGGCAATCTCTGTCGCTTGTACACTCATACAAAACCACAACTTATGAGAACTTGAAGAACTACCACTTATCTGAGTGCAATATAACAGTTCCTCGGACTCGGTGAGAGAAGACACACTTATCCCAGAGCATAATTTTGACTTACCAGAATCCTCTGTTTGTTCAGACCCATCCACCACTGAACTCCAAGAATACTCACTACTATTGCGGAGAGAGGGCCTCAAACACAATACGTACATTTCAGGTTGTGTTAACCCATATAGAGGAAGGGATACCGTATCTCCAGGTTTCAAAAGTCCAATAGATATTTCCTGATGTGTATCATTTTGTTTTCTATTCCTGATCCATCTCCTTTGCCTTGCAGAGTTTGCAGATCTTAATGGATCAAATGACTCGGGCCATTTTAAACTCTCAACATCTGGAGCATAAACCCAACCATCAGCAGTGTGAACAGATTCCATATCCAAATGCCAATCATCAACCCATTCCCAGCCCAGTGGTAACTCAACTGCCGGAACTCCCTGCATTACTGACAGTAATCAGAAACAATCTAAGAGCTCCAGAATTAGTATTCAAACCTGTCTAATAAAAAAAATAAAAAATAAAAAATAAAAAGCTTAATCATCCCCTAAATTAAAATACAGCCAATAGTCACAAACATTTGTTACTTCTCATCCGAAAAAAAGAAACAAAAAGAAAGCTGAGCCTCAAAAAGGAAGACTCTCTGCACCGTCACCTTCACATCAGTCTGTGTCATACAAAGATGTGAGCGGGTTTCTTCTAGATTGGAGTGGCCTTGACCAAGAAAGTGTAGTTCACCGAGGATGTTTTTCGCAGAAGGCTAAACTTTGTAGATTTGTAGTTTTGGTTACTACTTGAGTAAATGTATAAAACAACAACCCAGTATACCATTCCACGGTACAGGGGTTTGTTTTCCAGGTGATCAGGTATCCTTAAGTTAGAGGTCTATGAGTGTAGAGTTGGAGCGTTAGGGTTTACTCCTGTTTATTTTGATATTTATTTTGGGGCTACGGGCAGATTCCACTTGACCATGCTTATGATGTGATTCAGTTAAAGTAGAACCTTGTTAATTAACTTTTCCGTCAGGCTCTGATGTTCAGATGTCAGCATGCCGATTTTGGGCGAATATCTACATTGGGGTGTGACACAAGATGGGGGAGGAGGTTTTGCAAGTTTTATAAATGGTTACATCGCATTAATTTCTCTTTTTATAAATGTTCTCATATCGTAAGTCGTAACAAAAGAATAAAAGTGTACCCTTTAATCCATATAATGATATATTTAGGGACACTGTAGCTACCAATTTTGGATGAGAATATGTAATAAAAGTAATATACAACAAAACTATGAAAATCAACATGAACCATAAAGCTAATCATGTAAAGCTTCAGTCGGAGAGATTTAAATTCAAAGGTTAAACCTACACAAGTAATCAACACATGCACATGCCAAGAACATCAACAAATATCTTTACCTGATGAGATCCTCCACTTTCAATGATATCTTGGCCTGGTTGAGCAATGTTGCCAATCCAACCAGTACCAGGGCTGTATTTTTCAGTTTCAAAGAAATCATCAGTCTCAAGTTTCTTAAATTGTATTTGACCTTCAAGGGTACTAGCATTGTTTTTTAGAGTGGTATCTTCCATGGAAACTTTAGGTACAAGGCACAAATCAAGTTCAAAATCCGTACTGTTACGTACGGAAACAAGAGACCTAATATCCACATATCGATTGCCATCATTCACATGTACTTCACTAGCAACAACGTCATTCCCTAACCTCCAACAAGCAGCTGGTGCAGCATAATTTAACCTCACTGTAGTCCAAGGCCCTTCCCTGCTTGGACTGATCTGAATAAAACCAGATTTTCTGCCACTGTCATCAGTTTGACCACTTATCTCAGCTTCAGATGTCGGTGACAACAGCACTGAACATCTGATTTTGCCACACGACTTTTCACCATTATATCCCTGAATCACAACTCACATAAATATTACAAGGTTGATCTACTTGTCAGTAAACTCTTGATAAATTTCTATCCCTAGAACAAGGTACATGTTCTGACATAAAACAGATGCAATAAGAAAAAAAGATATTTCTAAAACATGAATGTGGACTCTACCGTAGATTCTGTTGAGGATAATTCAACCCAGGTCCATTTGTTCACGCTATCATGTGGGTAAGAATTATCATGGACGATCCCCGCAATCCTCTTTAAAGGGGTTGAAAATAATCCAAGAGGGACCCCTAAAATCAAAAATGAAAAGTTAAACCCATCTTGCCCAAAATTGATAGTTTGACAGACAAGAATGCGTAGTTCTTAAGTACAACAAAATTAAAAACAATTTAATGAGAGCAGAAAATTAATTTACTTTACAGAAAATACTTAATATATTTAGGTCAAAGTTGAAAAATAGCATGCATAACAGAGGAGCTAAACAAAACAAACTATAGCATACATTTACACTTTTTAAATGAGGACAGTGAGTAGGATAGAGGTGGTGCAATGAAACCTGAATTACTATCTTTAGTTGCCATTTTTGCTATCATGATGACAATGAGAGTTTCAATACAATAGAGAAAAGGCATCCTATTAAATAACAAATCCAGGCGGTGACAGATCAAATAAAGAATAAACGAACTACCTTTTCCCAGCTCCGTCACAACTAATTCCACTGAGTAGTAGTCCTGCACAAATTTGGATAGAATGGCTTGAATGGGATAACCAAGAAGATTACTTATATGTTCATACAACATCCAAACAATGATATATGAAAATAAACAAAATGGTTTATACTGTTTTAATGAATTATATACATCTATAAGCAGCATTACTATCTATCATTTGAAATGTATGAAGCCAACATTCAGTAAGTGACAGATTAGAAAATTCACTTGGCCTGTCCCAAAACTACATTTTAATTCAAAGATGTTACACAAATTTCATAGCACAGGAATAATTATCCATTAAATGTCCAGTAATCATCCTTTTGGTAGAAACGTAAAATCAAA
The DNA here is from genome assembly GCA_035220775.1 of Malus fusca. Lineage (NCBI taxonomy): Eukaryota > Viridiplantae > Streptophyta > Magnoliopsida > Rosales > Rosaceae > Malus > Malus fusca. The sequence goes on along the minus strand of CM069064.1, from coordinate 6,537,783 downwards.
GTTCAGTAATAAAAGATGTGAAAATCAATGTGCAAAGACCTATCATACATGCAAAAGCAAAGCAGTTAATTAATTGGAAAAACGTGCTAAAAAGAAAAACATTCTACATACTGGATCGTCGACTTTAAAGAAAAAAATTTCATTCCACTTGACCAACTCAAGCTCTGAAGACAAGTGATCTGAGCTGCTTCCGCAAGTACGTGCACTTTGTTGATGGCTCAGTGATCCACTAGGGAGATTCGGGTCAGGACTAAGGCGAATTGCTACGGTATACTGGGGGGATGTTAACCCTCCAACCTGTGGAAACTGAAATTGCAGATAGATTTGAGTAGTCAAGATAAGGGAACCCATGTCACTATCTAATACAAACACACACAGCTAATTTCATGAAATTCATACATTTTTTATTATAAAATAAATAGAAGGAAGTGTAAGCAAATTTATTTGTTTATTCTGTAAGAAAGATACTTTTTTATTACAACAAAGACAATAACTAACAATAAGCCAAAAAAACTGGTCAAGATATCCACTGGAAAAGAGAAGAACAAATGGAAGGAATCATAAGAAATTTATTTTTATGAGGAATGAGAGTATACCTGCCCGTCCACTATGATAAGGGTAACCATTGTTCTAACTTTACGGAAAAGTTTTCCTTGCAAGTGAGAGTCCAGCATATTCTTGGAAGCAGGAACTTCCACGGGCCTCATATCCCCAGACGGCATCTTAATTATGGTTGCAAGTCCCCTTAATTCTGTAGCTCGAACAAAGATATCCTGACCAAGTCTGTTTTGTGGTATTATATTGTAGTTTCTCTTGTGATGAACGTCAATAGCAGATCTTCCACCATCTGTTGGAGAGGATACTTCCTACTCGATGTCATGTTAAAAGAAAAAAAAGGTGAACCGTAAGCAATAACCGTTATATGCTGATAGGAGAAAGGGTGTACAAGAAAAACTTCTTTTAGTGATGGAGGCAGCAGAAACTCACTCTTTTTCCATCATATTCATGCACATGAATAAGACTGTTCCAGCTTGCATAAGCTTGAATAATCATATTAGCGTTAGATACAGAAACATTCAAGTTCAGATCCCTGGTACAGGTAAGGCGTAACTGGGAAGCTGTAGTTGTAGCAGTAAGATCATATTGGTACCTGTATGTGGGCCAATATTAATAAATAACTACGGATGTTTCCAAAGTGTAATTTTAACCGAATATGAGCAGAATTGCGTTATAGGTGATGAGGAAAAGGAATACAAAGTTTCACCCCAAAAAAGATGGAAAATGAAGCCAGAAAGAAAAACACTAGATGAGATATAAGATCTATTCTTTAACCTTTCAACTAGTGGAAACTTCCTAAGCACCAAATCTAGAAACACTTTTGACTTTTCAAATTTCTTCTCCACTCTACATTATCCATTAGATTAGATATAATTGCATTTCGATTATCATCACCTAAAGTACACAAATACCAAACACCTTCAGCTAGCAGCAAGAATGGTACATTTTTGGCTCATTTCCATAACATCTTATGTTTTTGGCATAGAAGATTCCTGACGTTTTGCGTATCAAAGTCAGACATTTTGTGTATCAAACTCATGTTTTCAAGAGGTTCTAAGTTTGATCTCCATTCCCAATTTCTTTGTTGGTTTTCGTGGTGCGCGGTGAGTCAGGTCCTGCACCTATATGTTTCTCTGTTTGTCCATATGTCTAGCTCTCCAGGCGCAGTACGGGCTCCTCATGGGCGAGTGTATAAGCCTGACATATACAGTTGGACAGTTCACCACCAACTTAAGCTTTTGGAGAATGTAGATGAGCATTTTCCATGAAAGTTACTATTGAACTGACCATACTGTGATATCTGGTATAATTAGGGCGCGATACAAAGTCTTCAATGAATTATCCCTCACGAGTCATAACCCACAACCATTGACAGCATCATTTAACATATTTTAAATCCGAGCATGGTCAACAATGACAAAAACATATACCAACGCCCATACTGTGATATCTGGTATAATTAGGGCGGGATACAAAGTCTTCAATGAATAATCCCTCATGAGTCCAAACCCACAACCATTGACTACACCCACAAAAAGATCCATAACCTTGAGATCCCATGGCCCTTTACTTGACTTGATCCCTTCAAAATTTCCAATTTTTTTTCCATGCCACCCACTATGTATGTTCGACTTTTCTAGCTTTCTAGATTCCACATGGACTCCTTTTAAATAATGAATTCAGAACTGATAAGCTACCTAATGCATCCTATATATTTTCTTAGAATTTTTTAATATTGAGGTAGAACAGAAAATTACCTTAAGAACCCATCTACTGGCTCAACAAGGGGTTCCCAAACTTCATACTTATCGTTATATGATCTAGCGGCCAAAGAGAAGCTCACAGTAGAATTCAAGTAGTCGGTTCTTCCATGTAAACTGAACCCAATTTCACTTAAAGAGACATTAAACAATGGAACCATCTGTCATATTCCATGAGACAAAATCATTAGAGAAATAGCTGTAACTAACAGAAAATTAAAGTAAAAGAAACTTGAGCTTTAAATATAACAACCACCAAAGCTAAATATTATGTACTTGTGATCTTAAATAATTAAATACAGCGTAAGAAGTTATTATAAATAAAGCCAACTCAGCCAAGAGCATACCATTATTGTACATAAGGTTAAACTTTATGAACATAACAGAATTGTACATAAGAGGTAAGTTTTCTCAATTCCTTGGCACAATATTGCTAATATGATTGGAGGCCCATTCATTCCTTGAGCTTGGCTCATATTTATTAATTTAGAAATACGGCGTCCAGTATCGCTTATTACGGATGGATAATTGACACATACAGAAAAAAAGTTTGTATTAAGATTTGGAAGAAGAAAGGTTCCCTAATCATACTTCTCATACTTCATTATTCAATTACACATTACTATATTTCATACTCCATATGTGCTATTTTAGTATGAATTCTTACCAAGCCACCATAGTCATCAAAAAGTGCAGCAGAAAAAGTTCTGAATTCTGCATCAATTACAGTATCATCTGAACCACTTGGCACATTTGACTCGGCCAGCTTTAAAGCAAACCTTCTTGGAGGTTTTTTGAACCCACCACGAACTATAAAGGTCCCCAACTCATTGCCAGCTGACCAGATACTAAAAGAATCTCTTGTATGCTTCGCATCAGATGTATCCCATACACTTTCCTCTGAAAATTGATCTCCAGCTACCATATCACTGCGCATGCATCTTAATGAGCTGAAATCAGATTGTTTTGGTGTTCCCTTGCATGCAATACAACCAAGGGAAACAAACCCTGGAGGAGCCTGAGGAAGCCAGAAAGATATACTCTCCATTCCCCACTGTTTCTTAACTTGCCCAACAAGCTGGAAATCAAGAGGGGCTTTGAAGATCCCGTCATCTCCTGTTTCATGAAGAACAATGCAGGTATTTGGGGGCTCGTACCTATGTTTAGTAACCACCAAACTTATGTTACTTAAGATACAACAGAAAAAGACATACACATAAACATAAAGTTATAAAGATATGATATCCATGAACACCATTATCATATACCCGTTGATTGCAATATCACCAAAATATACCATCCCATGAGGGACAACTGGACGCCATATAGACAGTTTCTTCCTTGAGTTTGAACCCTGATTCCACCATATCAATTGGAAACTAGCAACAGCTTCATAATGCGGCCCAGAGTTTACGGTTGCCAACCTTTCTGATTGGACATCATGACGTTGAGAAGAAGTATCTTGGACAGTGAAACGATTAGATGATTTTTCAGATGCTTCTGAAAATCCAAATATCATGTGACGCAAATCATAGGCTGTACCCATTACACTAGACATATTTGGACCTGCTGGCAAAAAGGTGCCAACAGAATTATCCACACGCCAGAATGCTAAAGTTGACTGATATCTGCAATTTAAAATGGAATAAAAAAATCACAATCCAATCATTTCTTATCAATGTAAACAGGCCGACCTAGTGGGAGATCTAACATAATATTTGTCAGATTCCCAGGAAGAGAATTTGTATAGCCCCCAAATCTAATAAGAGAGTCATGATAGAGCGTTAAAAGTTTGAATCCAATAAAAATATATTCCAGTACCTCTTCCGTATGGAACAGACATGAATTGAACTATATTATAAGAATTTATCTGACTTTACTCTTTAGAAGAGGAAGAAAAAACTATGATCCACCTTTTTCGTGGATAAAATCTACTAAATTTTGTTTACCAGACAAAAAAAATCTACTAAAGTTTGTTTACCAGACAAAAAAAATCTACTAAAGTTTATATTACAAACCATCAAATATGTTTAAGTCTTGCCAAATTTGGAACTTTGGAACCGTAGTGTAAACTATTGGCAATGTTAGTGCAATCTGGAATTATTAAAAATGAGAGAGTTTGAAAGCACGACATACGGATTGTTGGTACTGATTGCAATGCAATCCCTTAAGGAAGAAGAAGAAACTAAAGAAGCCAAGATACAGAAAGCAGAAGACAGTGGTGGCTGTGTTCTTCCAGGGGAAACGACACAGCCCAATGTAACATATCCCTTAGGTGCTTCAGGGAACCAAATGGAACAACTAGCTCCGTCAGAAAGGACATCATTTGGTAGTGAATCAGAATCATTTATGCTATCAACAGACGAGCCCTCAGAAGGTAAAGGTGGCCAAATCAGCTTAAAAGACAGGGGCTTCTTGACTCTAGCAAAATTGGTATTTACAGCAAGAACTGCTTTTGTAGGCGGCTTGTCCCTGTCATAAGGAAATGGTATTATTAACATTCAAAATTTTAATAAATGAAAACCCTCACATTGTTAATAACTCTGATATTTAAAGAGCACCATGAGGTACAACTAAGATATGACACTAAAACCATAAATAACAAAAGAAGCCGTTTTACTAACAATGGTGTCAGGTAATCCCCAAGAACTGCAAAACCAGTAGGTGCTTGAGGCCTCCAGAAAGTATATATTTGATCACCGAAGGGATCTGAAAATGTGACGGAAGCAGGATATATGTCATCAGCATGTAACTACAGGCAAGTTAAATCCTCCGGCCCACAATATAGAAAAATACACAAATAAAAGACTGTAGCCTACCTCGTATTGTTCCAATTTTGTCAAACTGCGAGCAAACCACTGTCATTTTCTTTGATGTTGTTCTTAAAAATGCCAAGATATCCTCTTCAACTGCTAAAAACAGTCTGAGGATGCTGAATGAAAAATTCATAAATATATCTGAAACACTTAGATGCATATTGGTCTTTCCAGAAGCATTTGAATATTTCACAGAGGCGTCGAAAGGCTCCAGAATCGTGATTCCATTACTCTCCATAGTTAAACCAAGCACATTTGCATTCATCTCCATGGTATCACCCTTCATAACAAGCCTGGAGGCAGCAAGAGCACGTATAATATCAAGTTTCCATTACATTTCTGTAATAGTTTAAACATTCAGAGCATGGAAACTGATGCAATCTTAGCAGACTCGTATGCATATATATATTTGTATGCATTTCAGAAACAAGAGAAATCAATTTTAAAGCATTAAAAAATTTGTATGAAGTTCAAGCAAATACTACACCAATTCATAACGCATCAATTAAACATGAAAATTTCATAGAGCAGTATTCCATTGTAAATATCTCTTGATAATTTTTTATTTCGGAAGGATGCCGCCGAAGAAACCCCACCCCCCCCCCCCCAAAAAAAAAAATAAAGAAAAAGAAGAGACAGAAGGTAAAAGGAAATCCTTGGGACCCATTTGAGAAATAGAACAAGGTCCTATCCATAGTTATTTCTAATAATATTTCTAGCTACAGGAAAAATGGCAAAAAAGATAAATAACATCAAACATCCATAAACTTGTAAACATGAAAATCCTGTGAAATTTGCATGCGTCTAAACATGATAATCAAACGAAATTTGACCTGCAGAATCCATCCAACTGTGCATGCAAAAGTTGGTTGGAGAGCACAAGTGATTCCCCAACATCTTGAGAAGTATTATAGAATGTCAGCTCTGGGCCAACCAACTGCAGCGAAATATTTCAGTTACAAAATAAAGTTAGCAGTTCCAGAAAATGAGTATGGCCCGACATTGCGAAAAAGCAAGGCATATTTTTTCCTATGCCCCCTGGAACTCAATGTTAATCTCACTTTCCCTTTGAAACGCAAAAACGCGTCCCTAAACCCCTTGGAACCCCATTTTCGTCCCAAGTTGCTTGATTCTGTCAACTTCGTTAAAAAAATCTGTAAAATCCTCTGACGTGGCTTAGTGGTCTCCAATTATTTGATGATGTGTTTTCCATGTGTGCAAACAATAATAAAAAACAATTTAAAAGTTTTAAAGATGAAAATATTTTAAAAATAACAGATTAGAAATATCTAAAAAATTATTTTCCTCTCACGATCCCACCCTTTCTCTTCCTCTGTGACTAAACCCCACCTACTATCTCTGCCCATCAATCAATTCCATAACTGTACCCATCCACCCCAAATGATGGTGAAGAAAACCTCCCTTCCTCATGTCTGCACTAACAGGTCACTCTCTCACTCTCAAATGCCAAAACTTGAGGAAGACAGGTGGCAAACTTCTGATGAAGATTAGGAGGAGGAGACTGTCAATTCGTCGGGAGATGGTTTTGTAAGAGGTGGTCAGATTTGGATCAATTGGTGCCATCATTACGTTTATTAAGGTTTGATTAGGATGGACAAAGAGAAGCTTTGATTGGGGTTGAGTTGGGTCAGGAGTAGATCTCATCACGTGCCATATAATGTTTGTTTTTCGTTCTCGTTTTATTTTCTGATATTGAATTGAGAATTTGGATATCACTTTGCTGCGTCTGGTTATCTAAGGCTATTGTAATGGATGGAGAGGGGGAGAGAAGTCAAGTTGGGTGGAGCGGGGCTATGTTGGGGTAGTTGCCGGGTTGTTTGTTTCTTCAATCAATTTTAAGAGACTTAATGGATCTTTTGCCAGAAATGACAGAAACATGTGTCTGTCAAAAATCTAGTTTCAGGGTGTTATAAGTGACGCATTTTGCATTTCGGGGGGGGGGAGTGAGACTAACATCGAGTTCCAAAGGGCATAGCAAAATAAAAGCCAAAAAGAAATAAAGCAGAGCAAAAACCTGCAACTCAATAACAATCTCTGTGGACTTGTCGGCCACAACACTTTGAGGTGGCACATCATTGACACTTTCTAATGAGGAATTCATATTTGAATCTTCATTCCCTCCCACAAAGGAGACCTGATCTTCCTTCAACGCTGAATAGCTACTGTTGGATCCCATAGAAATGCATGAATCTAGGTACAGTCCATTCTACACCCACAGAACTCACGTTAGTAATTTAAATATCATAGAAGTTTTTTTGGGAACTAGCATGCGGATAAACAAGAAAATATATCGTAATGGCATAACCTTGATGACAACATTTGTGAATTGCAACCTCTTCCCGTCTCCTACATATATTATTGGCTCTGTACTAGGGCCGGAGAGAATAGCTCCCTGCTTATCTTTCAAATATAGTGTACCACCATTGCCATCATAAACAAAATGACCATGCCTTCCATCATCAGCTATTAAAGGCCTTAGAGGAGAAAGAGAAAATTCAGTAGAGGGTTGCTTGTAAGTTGACTGATCCAAGATCACTGCATCCATTCCATGGACGGAGTTCTGTACTTCTTCACTTGAAAGAGTATTGCTGATTGTAGGAACAAAAAACTCAACAACACCCAGCAGAAAATCAAGTGCAACCAGCAGTTGTGGCCTTTGGATGCATAAAGAAACAACTGTTGACAGCTGACAAAATTTTGCATCAAGAATGAGCATCGTAGGAACTAATTTGAAATCATTCACTTCTGTATCATGTGCACCGGAGATTTGTTGAGCACCATCATGAGTCACAAAATCTAGGGGACTTGAACCAACATACTCGGGCTTTCCTACTGCCAACCTAAACTCTGGTTCAGTACCCTCACGATCATCAAGCACAGCAAACCCCTTTAGTGTTGCTGATACGAAGCCTTCTCCTAATGTATTTGACTTGTACAGTAACCATGCACCACTGATCTGTACGAGGAAGTGGTGGCATTATAAACCAAGAAGACATACATGTGCATATAACATCTATTTCTTTTCTTAAAATGTGGAAATCCACCGTGGTGAATTTTCAGTACTCATACACACATTGTACTATGATGACGTAACTCCCTTGATTCCAGTGACCACACACATTAGAGAACCTCATACAAGTTTAGACAAGAAAACAATATATTTGAAAATAACAATGGACAAGTGCTTTGAATAAACTTGAAGAATCCAACATGATCCTATTATGCAAAAATCAACGGTTTAACCATGTCAACAGTTGATTATTGTTAGGATTTTTGGCTCATCAAATATGTCCTAGTCGGTTTGGGTTTGTTTTAGGAAAATTAGAGGTATACCGATTCTTGTCCTAGAGGGATTAGGAAAGAATTTCAGTTTTCTTTATTCAATTTAGGTTTGGATTTCTAGAAGTCTATTTGGATTTGGATAAGTGTAATTTCCTAATCCACTTAGAAATAGGAATTCAATCAGCCTTGGGACATGTAAGCCTGGCAAGGCTTAATTTTTCAGAGAGAAAAACAGCCAAAGACAACCGAGAGTTTTGAGATTAGTTCTAGGGTTTGCAAAAGTTCTGTAATCTCTATTATTAATCAAAGGAGCGGTGATTTCTCTACCTAGAGAAATCACAACTAGACGTAGGCAAAAGTTCTGCCGAACCAGTATAATTCTTGTGTGTTTTTAAGTTTTCTATATTTGCTAGTTTAGTCTATTGTCGTTCGTTACATTAAAGAATAAGGTCTAGTGAGCGTTTTTCAACAATTGGTATCAAGAGCTAGGTTCAAGGTGTTCTACGATGTCGAAAGGGAAGATGAATGCAGATCTAGGACCTGCGTTAAAGCCCTTTGACGGCAAGGATGACTTCACGGACTGGCAAAGGATGATGAAGAACGTACTGATACAGCAGGATTTGGATGATGCACTCGATGGTGAGAAGCCGGAAAACATGACAAAAGCAGCATGGACTAAGGTTCTCAAGAAGGCCAAGAGTTCCATCGAGATCCATCTCACAAGATCAGTTCGGTCACATCACCAAAAAGATGACTGCCCAGGAAGCATGGGAAAAGTTGGAGAATGTTTATTTGGGCAAAACCGTGTCCAATAAACTTTTTCTAAAGGATGAACTATTCGGACTTCGACTAGAAGGAGGTGATATTGAAGATCACGTATGCAGGTTCCAGAATTGCATAGCTAATCTTCAGAAGGTCGAAGAAACTTACAAAGATGATGATATGGCTACCATCTTGCTGAGGTCTCTACCTTCGTCTTTCAAGCACTTCCGAACAACTCTAATGTTTAGAAAAGAGTCCCTGAAGCTTGTAGTAATTCAAGCTCTTCAATCATGTTAAACTGGATGATATAACTGAAAGCTCTCAAGGCCTTTATGCCAAAGGCAAGGAGAGGGGACGGGATAAGACAAAGGAAGAAAAAACCGGCAACAGAGGTAGGTCAAAATCCAAAAAGAAAAAAGGAAACGAAGGAAGGGTGCTTCGAATGTGGTGCAGCCAATCATTGGAAGAGGAACTGCAAGATTTGGAAAGAGAAGAAAGCCAAGATGGAAGGATGCTCGGGTTCAGCTAGTGCAGTCACCGAGCATGAGAGTGACAGGGAGCTTCTTTCAGTAACATCAGGCTCCAAGGCTTTCACAAATTGGATTTTAGATACTGGATGCACTTTTCATGTGTGCAGTAAGAGAATGGTTCCATACTTGCAAAGAAAGGCTCGTGGCTAAGGGGTACTCACAAAAGGGAGGGGTGGATTATGATGAGATCTTTTCACCTGTAGTCAAGCATACTTCTATCAGATTGTTTTTAGCAAAGGCAACTTAACATGTCATGGAGATTGAGCAGATGGATGTGAAGACAACGTTTCTTCATGGGGATCTAAAGGAGACGATTTTCATGGCTCAACCAGAAGGGTTTGTTGAATATGGGAAAGAGAACCCATTATGTCAGCTAAGGAAGTCCCTATATGGCCTAAAACAGTCTCCAAGGCAGTGGTACAAGAGGTTTGATTCCTTCATGCTGAAAATCAATTTTAGAAGATGTTTATATGACTGTTGCGGGTAATATCATGTGTTCCAAGATGGGATGATCATATTACTATTGCTATATGTGGATGACATACTAATTGCTTGTCAAGACAAGTCTAGAATTCAAGACTTGAAGATGTTGAGCGAGGAGTTTGACATGAAGGATCTAGGTGCTGCACAAAAGATCCTTGGCATGGAAATTCAGAGAGATAGGACCGCTGGAAGGATCTAGATATCACAAGCCAAATATATTCATAAGGTTCTTGAGAAGTTCAACATGCAAGAAGCAAAGGTAGTCTCGACTCCTTCGGCGGCTCACTTCAGGTTAAGTGGGTAACAACAGTGTCCTACGTCCGAGGAAGAGCAACAAGTAATGGAGAAGGTGCCTTATGCTAATGTCGTGGGTTGCCTCATGTATGCAATGGTATGCACACGTCCCGACATAGCTCAAGCAATCAATGTCGTTTCCAGTGTTTCCAGATACATGGCAAATCCAAGAAAGCAACATTGGGATGCAGTCAAGTGGATTTTGCGTTATTTGAAGGGTTATTGGTGACAAAGGATTATGTTTGAGAAGCAAAAAGAAAATGCAGGGGTGTTAGGATATGTGGATGCCGATTATGTAAGCGACTTGGACAAGAGGTCAACTTATGGTTATGTGTTTACATGCGCAGGATCAGATGGAGGGCACTACTGCAACCAATTACAGCTTTGTCGACCACACAGGCAGAGTGTTGCATTGGCTGAAGCTAGAAAGGAAGCAATTTGGCTTAGTGGCTTGGTAAGTCAAATGGGAATCACTCAAGATTGTGTGAAGCTGAAGCAATGTATTAAAAGCGTGAGGCGTGGGCGAGGCGAAGCCCGGCCTAGGCTTGAGGCGTGAGGCGTGAGGCGAAGCCTTACGGGAATATTTTTTTTTTTAATATATATGTTTATGTATTATACATATAATTGTATAAAAAATAATACTATGTAAAATAAACATTCATTCTCAATTTTTCATTCAAATCCATAGTCATTCAAAAGATAATATCATCATCTAAATTCATCATTCAAAGGTAATATTACCCAAATTCATCATTCAAAAGGTAATACAAACAAAGAAAACAATCATTCATCCAAATCTTTCCTAACTGCATGCTATTAAAGAAACAAAGTAAGAAAAAAACAAAGTACAACACATTAAGCAAAATCTTTCCTAACTGCATGCTATTAAAGAAAAAAACATAGTAATTCCACACAAAGGTTTGCAAATAAATAAAGAAAAAAAAAAATTCCACTAGAAGCATCGATTCATTTCTGCCTAAACACATAAAACTTTATCACAACTCACAAGTTCTACAAGTTATAAAGGCCCTAAACAATAAAACCCAGCCCTACAACTACAAGTTATACGATTCTGTTCTGCAGCTGCCTAAACAATTAAACCCTAATCTTAAATTGGGGATTTCTGGGCTTCCTGATGGTGCTGTGGCGATGGCGGCGGGGTGATCATGGTGTGGCGACGGTGGCGTGGCGACGGCGGCGTGGCGACTGGGAGAGGACGGCGCCTGGGGTGACAGCGGCTGTGTTCTGGACCTCTGGCACACGGGAGAAGAAGGTGAAGAAAGGGATCAAAGCCTTCGAAGGTATGGGGTGGAATCTGTTATCTGTATTCTATACCCAAGTCTAAAAACCCTTACCCCAAACGGCGTCGTTTTCGGTTTGGGTGGTTTTTTTTTTAAAAAAAAAAAAAGGGTAGAAAGGCGCCTGGACGGCGCCTTGAGGCGCGCCTCTGCAGCCTCGGCGTCTCCCATTTCACCTACTCCAACAAAACAGAGGCGTTTGCCTCACCGCCCAGCCTCAAGGGCGCCCTAGGCGCGCCCCGAGGCGAGTTCTTTAAAACATTGAGCTGAAGTGTGATAGTCAAAGTGCCATTCACTTGGCAAAGAATCAAGTTTTTTCTAGAAGATCAACACACATTGAAGCAAGGTATCACAAAATTAGAGATTGGGTGGAGTCTAAGGAGATTTGGATTGAAAAGATTCATACAGATGACAATGCCACTGATTTCCTTACAAAGATAGTGTCGGCCAAAAAGATTCATACAGATGACAATGCCACTGATTTCCTTACAAAGATAGTGTCGGCCAAGAAGTTCAAGCATTGCTTGAACTTGATCAATCTCGTTGATTGATCAAAGTGAAGCACCTCCTCACTTGAGGTGCAATGAGGCAAGGAGAAGATTGCCAAGGTGAAGACTCTTGAAGATTTCCAGAGCTGCTTCAAGAAGGTTCAAAGATACTCTGGGGTGCAACTATCAAGACTTGATTTGACTCACCAAGGTGGAGATTGTTAGGATTTTTGGCTTGTCAAATATGTCCTAGTCGGTTTGGGTTTGTTTTAGGAAAATTAGAGGTATAGCGATTCTTGTCCTAGAGGGATTGGGAAAGGATTTCAGTTTTCTTTATTCAATTTAGGTTTGGATTTCTAGAAATCTATTTGGATTTGGATAAGTGTAATTTCCTAATCCACTTAGAAATAGGAATTCAATCGGCCTTGGGACATGTAAGCCTACCCTATGCCTATAAATAGGGTGTGGCAAGGCTTAATTTTTCAGAGAGAAACAGCCAAAGACAACCGAGAGTTTTGAGATTAGTTCTAGTGTTTGCAAAAGTTCTGTAATCTCTATTATTAATCAAATGAGCAGTGATTTCTCTACCAAGAGAAATCACAACTGGACTTAGGCAAAAGTCCTGCCGAACTAGTATAATTCTTGTGTGTTTCTAGGTTTTCTATATTTGCTAGTTTAGTCTATTTCGGTTGGTTACATTAAAGAACAAGGTCTAGTGGGCGTTTTTCAACAATTATTACCTGCACCACAAAAATTTAAATAAAATTGTATTACTTCCTTCACAATAGTGGATGGTTAATTAATTGAATTTGGTTGTGGTGGGTTGAAATCAATATCAAGTATCATATCTATATGTGACACTATTTCGATAGGGGAGTGATTTCTACACACCATTTTTCTCCCTATGCACCCCTATTTGTTTTCGGCATTCTAATTGAAGAAATCGTAGAAGAATCAAGGGACAAAAGCACGGGTGTGCAGAAATCATTTCCCTTTCTTAACTGCGTGGAAGAATATTAGGTTTGATAGGTTGGTCAAAGATTGTTGATGAATGAAGACCCTGTTGGTCATATCAAAATAAGATAGACTAAATTTGATTTTACTTTTCATCTTTCTTAATAAAGAAATCCTGTTTGTCAAAATAAAATGTAAATCACTTTAAACAATGAATGTCCAATTACTGTACACTGGACCAGAAAATTTTAACAGAAAAGACATTTATATCGATCCAAGTATTCATGTTTCAATAAAGATGGATGTATTGATCAATCAATGATATTAAGGTGACTTGCAGGGGAAAACTCAATCTGTTAAAATGAATATAATATATCCAATTTTCAAGAGATTGAATATCAATGTCAATGTTGTATTAAATTACTGACAGTTGAAAAATCCACCAAATTAAGAAACTACCTGTACAGTGGCTAGAGGTGCATCTCTTGCTACTCCAGTATGCAAGCATAATTCAACCAAACCAATAACAAGAGAGACTTTCATCATAACCCAAGCTCCCCCATTTGCATTTTGAGATTCGAGTCCAACAGGGTCTTGAGGAGTGATGTCTTCTTCAACATCAACTGATGATATCATAGACTCATGGTTCAGTGGAGGTATAACATGTGGAGTTTCAGAAATATTAGACTGCGCACAATCAGTGATAATCTGATATTCCCTGTTTGACAAAGCTGCTTTCAATTTCTCCATCTGAAAAGCACAAATTATAAACCTTTAAAATGTGACTTCTCTTAAATGCATTTTCATGAACACACCCTACCCTATAGTAAAACCTGCAATTTTACCAAATAAAGTACAAGGTTGCAAGGAATAGAAAAAAACTTTGATTCACACACTGGTCAATGAATAAGTGATGCATTACCTTGATTACAGCCTCAATACTTGGTACTTGATGCAACAAATCTCGAAGTGACCTTTGAATCACAACCGAAACTCCCTTCACATCTTGAATTATACTTTCACCTAAATCCGCTTCTGTGCCAACATTTAGATTGATGTCCTCAACCTACATCCCCCCATCAATGAAGATTAATCAACATGCAGAGTGTAAATAAAAATAAAACTACGATGCCAAGCACTCAAAGAGTTTAAAAACCCATTTCAACTGGAACCTCCATATCCTTTTCCAGCCACTGCCACTCATAATCAATAAAAAAAAAATTGAGGACAGATTTTGTACGGTAAAAGAAAAACATCAAATGTACTCAATCACCTGAACTGTTAACACTTCCATATGAACAGCATTAATTTCACTTCTACTTCCACCAAACCATTTAAAGGTGTTCCGGACAGTAATATGAACAATGTCAAGCTTCAAGTAGCTGAAATAGAAAAATTCAGATAATTAAAGAACGTACATCAGAAATATCAAATAAAGATATGAACTATAATGGTGCACCTACAGAGCCTAAATTCAATTGTAAAACTAAGATACATAAGAGTCTAAATTCCAAAGTAAGCATACTCAGGACTGTCTGTTTTCCGAGGCATCAAAATAATAGGCTTCCTAAGAGATACATCCAACTTCAATGCAGGCGATCCCTCAAAATCACTAGTTGTAAACAATTTCTCTGAATTTGTGACTTGATCTTTTAGCTTGACAACACCTTTTGGATTGTTGGGATTCTTGGGAACCAGACCCATGAAGTAACTAGCCACCTACAAATGATTTTACAGACATGAGAGAAGTGGAAGCAAACTAGAGTGCATAATGAACACAAGAGAAGTTAAATGTATATTACCTCCTGGATAAACTGATTTAAATAAACAATGCGTACTTCTGAAAGCTGCCCATAAAGGCTATACTCATAACCTTCGTAGTCTTCATCATCAACACTGAATGAAGTAAAAACTAACTGCATCATAACGACAAGTATTTGTAAAAATATCCATGATAGCCAATAAAAACAATTGAAATAGGAGAATAACAAAACAGGAGAAGAAAAGAACATCCGGCAGAATACAAGTATATAACTGTCAAAATAGTGTAGAACCCTATGATCTCTTTATATATTTACTTTGTGTTAACTATATTGCTATTCAACTTTTCTCTATCAAAGTAAAAACAAAAAAAAACAAAAAACAAAAAACAAAAAACAAAAAAAAAAAAAAAACTAAACTAATCTCTCTAAAGATCTCTCTAAGATACAAATTGCCATGACACTACATGACAGCAGCGTGGAACAAGAAGTCAGAATATTGTTAACAATCTGATCTTTCCACCATCAACATTCCCTTTTTCCCATCAACCTTCATAAAAATCTGGTATTAAAAATATATATTTCTTCCCCTGTCCTCCCCTTGTCATCATTGTATGTCCAATCACTCAATTCCAACAATTTGATTATATTCATTTTCCTCTTCACAATTTACCATCATATCAACTTTCTGGTATTCACATCGCCCAATTTTTCCCAAGCCAATATATCATTTCCCTCCACAAAATTTCCTGGAAACAAGCTCTTCGTATTTTGGTCTTAACTTGCGCTCTCCCTTCGACCGACAATTCCTCCCAATTCAAACTTCATTGAGGAACACTTCATAAATTTTGAAATGAAAACAAAGAATACAAGAAACTGAGATAAATCTTATTTGGTCCATTGACCTATTCAATAGCCATCCAACGAAGCACACCATTACTAAGAAATAACTCTTAAACTTAGAACCCTCCAGAGGGATAGAGAGAAAGGAATACCTCAACAAATGAACTGCCTCCTGGATTTCTCATGTCACATGCCCAGAAATACATATGGCTGCTAGGAAGACTCTCATCACTTATTCTAAGATTTCCAAGGGCTGCCTTAATACTAAAAGAGGATGGAAAGACCTGAAATACAAGGAAGTTTGGTAGGCACGAATTAGGTAAGTTTTATAAAAATGGAAATTCTTTCAAAGATGGGATGAACTTGAAAAAACCTTAATATCGGTAACCAAATTATCTTGAGACAAAACAGCAAGCTTGCTTTCATCTTCATTCATTAATATAATTTGAGCGCGGGCCATGTTTAATGTTAAATTAAAAACGACCCTGGACTTCCCCTTTCCCAGCAATCCTTTAATAGATGGCTCATTGATGGTAACTGATCGTGGACCATCAACTGCATCATCTCTGGAGATGTCCTGTTTCACAATAGGTGCTGAAGAACTGTCACTGAAAGATTCACATCTTTCATCCTTGATGTTAATAGCATTAACGAATTCCATGATGGCAAAAATTGTTGGTCGACGACAGAAAAATGATAGGGTAGCCAGGGTGACCGAGACCTAAAAAACATCCATTTAAAGAATAACTATTCAAACCACAATGTAAGGGATCAATGTCCAAATTTAGTACAGAATAACACTCACCTGCATGTCTATGTTATGGTACAGAGGAGAGTTCTGGTCATAGATAACTACTTGAGCTTTCACAAAACTATCCAACAGATCTTTGAGTTCAATGTCCTTTGTTGATTGAAGACCAGGGAGCAAACCAGCAATACGGGTAAAACGAGGGGATTTCAACAATAAAGTTTCAGGATCAACCAAATTTTCTGGTGCCTCGTAGAATTCATCTCCATTCGGGATTACATCACTGCCATCAAAACTTTGATTACCAGTGGCACCAGAGGTTAAATCTGTTTCTGCATTGCGGGTAAATGATCTTGCCAGATAGCGAGGCTGAGACATCCTGTGACCAGAAACTAAATCTTCAATCTCCAAAGATTTCAAAACAGTTCCAACGAACATGTCACTTGCTCTAACCGATAGCTCAACCTGTATCCAAAAGTTCAACTCTCTGGAGTTGGAAAACCGATTGAAAAACAGTACATAAAAAATAAAAAAACAATTTGTCTATTGGTTTACTTACCTGGCCACCTATTGCTCGAAATTCAAATAAACGCCTTTCTTCAGTTAGCAGCACTTTCATAAAATTCTGGTCATGCTAGAGAAAAAGTAGCTCTTAGTTAGATCCGTCCCTTACAAGGAAACTTTTGTCAAGTATATAGTTTAGGCTTACCTGACTACTGTAACTGAAGCAGACCTTCAGTTCATCAAGAACACCAGTAATAAAGGCTCTCTCCATTTTTGATATATCAACCATATCCTCATTGGAATTAAGCTCCGTTACTGAATCCTCAGACTCCGATGAAGTTTCAGTTAGACTAGTCACAGGAGCAGAACCCTGCATGTAAGATTACTTTAAGACATTGCTTATGCTTTTCCTTACAGTTGAAAATGCTGCACTATCAAAGCCAGGAAATTCACAGATTTCTGAAAGATACTTTTAGTTGTACAGTACACACCAAAATACTTTGGACAGTATCATACCATCATAAGGGAAAATGACTTGTCGCAAGAGACTACGTAAATTTTGCTTTGGAAGAAAGAAAGAAAGTGAAGTTCAAAAAATGACAGTCAACTCATCAAAGGGTAACTTGTCTTAACTGTCTTGTTGCTTTTATATAATTCTAAAGGTAACATGCATAGGAGTTTCGTACCAAATTTTTACCGAGGAAAGATTTTCAATCAGAGATCTTAAGTAACTGATTTCAAATATTAACTGTTTCCTTAACGCTTCTCAGTCAGAGAGCAGAAGGGGATTAACAAATGTTTATTATTCTGATAAATGAATAAATGTTTTATATTCTGATAAATAAATAACCATTATGATAATTTCGTAGTTATCTCCCATAAGTGATTAACAAAGTTTGAAAAGAAAAGCACATAACAAGACTTCCGCAAAAAAAAATTCATTTAATTATGGACCATGATAATGATACTCTGGATCCCCAAGTCATCCAATCCTCCTACTCTTCCATTTTACTTCAAAGCACGTTGTAACAGTGCACTATATTTTTGTTTAAAGGAATTAGAGACTGCAAAATTCTTTTAGAAAAGCAAAACACATAGAAACTCCAAAAATACATACTTATCAATCTCAGCTGTAAAAATCAACTAACAGGTTACAGCTGCATCCCAGGTTCCAATACAAATAAATAATAGAGGAGGATAGTTCCTAGAACTGAACCAAAACCCATATAGAGGACCAGGACTGAACTCTCTTGCATGGTTTATCCTCTCCTACTGTTTCTCTTCGGAAATCCTCTAGTTTGTTGCATCCAATAACCCACATACATCCAGTATCCACTGATCTTGAAAGAACATTGCTTGCCTCCCTAGCCTCAACAGCAGCCTTGTCATTGGGCAATGTAAAAACACATCATCCCCACTTTCCCCCTCCTTTCACAAGACACACCAACTGGGTGAGAAGCATGCATTGGGAAGCATTTCAACCACATCACATGTATTAGCCTCCCAACACGTCAGTACTAATGTTGACACATGCACTTTGCAAGGGACCTTCACCTTCCGAATTTACCCAAAATGGTTGAAAGAAAGGATCTTCTAGCCTCTCACCAGCTTCAAAAGTTCAAGGTTCTGGTGTTTTCGAGTTTCTTAGTGTCAGGGTGATGTTGGTTTTTATCCTGTTTTTGTTTGTGTTTTTTGCGGACTTCTTGTCCGCTCTTGTATTTTATTGTGTCCTTGCAATAAAAATTTGTTTCTTCTTGAATAACAAGGTTTGAGGTTCGTAATCCAACAAGACAGATTCTCTAGACTGGACAATTGTCAATTTAATTCACATAAATGGCCTTGTCTTAACACAAAATATGCTTGTCCCTAAGACGACTTGCATGTTTTAAAAAAAAAGTAAAAAGGGTAAACTGCACATATCATTTTTTTATTACAAACCCTAAGCTAGAGACTAAGGGGAGAAGGGGAGGGTTTGAACCATAGACACAGTAGGTTGAAGAGGAAGGCCCCATCCACCAGGGCAATCCACCACTTGCACAAATATATCAATTTTATATACTTAGTAACATTAAGGAATCTGTCAATTTTGTGGGAGTACTCCCTATGAAATACCAAACAAGTTTCATTAACGTAACATAAACACTTATAAGAGAGATTGCCTAGCAGGAAAGTAATGATAAGAAATGCTATATTCAAAGACAGAAACAACCTCAATAATTACATTAGTACCAGTAATTCTGTTTACGAGTTATTTGGCTGGTATCAGGAAAATAGGAACACATATCAAACAAGATAAGGAGGGGAGGACAAAAGCACTGTGACGAAAGTCAAAACACCTATCTATGATTACAGGACCCAGGTCGTTGTGAACGACAATCTGAACAACCTAAAGGACACTGGGCTGTGAGCCCACAAGAGGTGTGATTTTA
This sequence comes from Malus fusca, assembly GCA_035220775.1. Classification (NCBI taxonomy): domain Eukaryota; kingdom Viridiplantae; phylum Streptophyta; class Magnoliopsida; order Rosales; family Rosaceae; genus Malus; species Malus fusca. The sequence goes on along the minus strand of CM069064.1, from coordinate 6,518,253 downwards.
GCAGTATGGACCTTATATTGGCAGGTTATACGTTTGGGTTGCGGTGAATAATAAAATACTAATTTCAATCAGAAACTACACAAGAATTACCGATGAACGATAGACAGCCCCCTGCAACCGGCTATGCCAAGCTTTCTTTGAATCTTCGGAGTCACATTGCAATATTAGCGCATTTGCATCCTCCACCACCTATATAAAAAACATCACATAAGTATACTCAACAAAAAAAATTTATAGGGGCAATCGGAATAATTTACTTAAACTATAAAGATGGAGCTACAACTTTGATATTTGCTCGTGCGGCATCACAGACAGCCAATACAAGATCAGCACCACCAACAGACTCTGGGGGGACCTGATATATGTGTTTTCCCCTTAAGCTGCAATAAGCATATAAATCCAAGTACAAATTACAGTAAAAACAAAATCTCACAAACAAAATCTCACTTAATATAAAGCGTTACATTAAATAAGGCATTGCATACAAATATGATGTATAGTTATGAAATATTGAAAACTATTTCAGAATTTACTAGTACAATCTAAATAGCAGTGAATTTATGCGTCCACAAACAAATAGAGGTATTGGTAAAACAACAGGACAAAGGCCAGCAACGAGTCTAAATAATTTGGAAGACTAAAGTGCATTAAAAAATACAACTAATAAAAGGAAAAAGATTAACAGCATCTCTCTAGGTAAATACGTCAATTTTTGTTTTTCTCTAAGATAATATTAAGTAAAAGTTGGCATCAGAACCTGATACACAGTTTGTACGATTTAGAGCTAGGGCCCTCAAGTACATAAAGAAAAGGCCCAACTAAGCATAGGTAGCGCCGCTGCCACACTGCTTCCCTATTTCCAAGACCCTTCACATTAAAATAAATAAATGAGTACATATGTTTTTTACTCAAACATAGCACTATATAAAGGACATGAAACTCTTTTTGAAAGTGTTTGTTTGTTTCAGAGATGAGTCGGAAAAAAGAAGGGATAGATTGATTGATAGAAAGACAGCACAGGAGAGAGAAACCTTCCGCGCAAGAAGAGACAACCACCCCTCGAAGTCAGCCTCATTCCAAGGGCAAAGAAGAGCTGAGTCCTCACTATCCTCCTGCTCAAACATCTTAACGATTTGCATCAATCGATGATACCGAGCTGGAGAGAAGTGAAACCGTAATGATGGCAGCCGTACAGCAACTCTTGTTGACGGGTAGGATGGGTTCTCTAATCTAATCTGGATAAAGTGATAAAATAAATATAAAACATCAGAAACAATCTTTACACATTCAACAGAAAAAACATGCTTTAGTTTTAAAGCTAAAAAGGTCCCAGCGTATACCTGTTGAAGCTTTACGTTGACCCCACATTTATCAATAAAAGGCAACAAACTAACATCATTTGAGTTGGCAGAACCAGAAGACATCTTTGAAGGAGATTGACTCCAACAGTAGTCACCATCAACCAGAAAAGCAGATACGTCGCTTAAAACTAAATTAAACTGCAGATACAAATCTAGCACCTCCTGTGATCCATCTTCATAACTATCCTGTATGCATTTTTAAACTTGATGTAAATTTTTAGAAGAAACAAACTCATAATTAGACAACTGAGAATCAATTTTGTTGTTAACCTTGGTAACAATGACCAAATTTCCCAAGTCAAGCATGAGCTTTGTTGGATGCGTGTTGTCGGGACAAAAATCAGTAGGAATTGCAATCTTGGGGGCTGCAATATCCAAGTCCAACAAAAACCTAACAGAAGATAATAAATGATAAAGAATACAAAACATACATTAATAAACAGAGACATAAAGTAGCTAAAGCATCAAAAACTTTTATTAAGAAAATAATCAGAAATCACGAATAGATGTGAAGTCCAAAATAATCATCAAACAAGAAACTCAAAAATCCCTCAAACACATGAGGTTCTCTAAAAGAAAATCCTAAAATACATTATAACCAGAAGCCAAATGAGAGTGTACAAATCTAATTCTATTCCATAGTAATCCCACTTATTCCACCTTTGCATAAAAATAAAAGAAGAAACTATATTCATTTCCAAGCGTACAGTCCAGTCCATGTAGGTCAATAGCACACACTACCAAAGAGGAATTGCTTCTAATTGTGCTCCGATGCCCAAATCATATTCCACTATAGCAACTATGAGGCCAACCCCACAGCAATCTAAAATCTATCCCATGTGACACGAAAATGCAAAACAAATATTTGTATGTGTACACATTATATATATAAATACACACATGGGTTAGGATCGGGGAACACCCATTTTCTGACACACATGGGTTAGGATTGGGAGCACACCAGTTTTTGACACACATTTTGCAGACCCACTCCCATACTTTTTTCAAGGATCCGAACCGTCTATATTTTAATTCATTCTTCATAGATAATCCTTGCAAAAAATTAGACAAATTCCAAACCATTAAGACATTCATTTGTAGTGAAGAAAATGGACAATTACGGTTTTGCAAAGAAACACTAAAATGACTATCATTCAATCCAACAGTCATATCATTTCGGATTTGGTGATTTTTGATAGAAGTGATCTTTGAGAGAAGACTTAAAAGATAGATGATTCGGATCGTTGAAAATACATTATGAAGTGGGCTTCACAAAATAAAATGTGTGAGTCCCACGATCCTAACCCTATACACATATACATATATATATGTCCACCTAAGAAGGGCCCCTACTATAGTGTATATCTAGCTAAATAATCAGCACTTCCAAGCCCTTTTACAATTGCAGCATTAGCGTGTTATGGGCAATTATCCCTCACTGTAACATGAACAATACAATTTAACAGGAAGGCCTCAAGTTACTCCATAAAGAGAAACAAAGAACCTAAACAAAAAACCTGGAATGGTCCTTCAATGCTCTATTCACTTGTTGCTGAGCTGTGCGCTTGACTCCATTGATTGTCATCTGGTACATAATGAACAAGACAGTTTTAATACCATTAATTCTTGACCACCATGCTTGGGAGAACAGAATAACAGGCAGCCATAGGCCAAATGAAGCCATGGTAAACACTATAATCACTGTTTCACTGAATTCTTGCTAGAACAAATTATCTAAAGCCTGTTCAGAAAAAACCAACATGCAAGTTCTGTACTTTATTTAGCATCCTCACAATATTTTTGACATTTTCTTTATCTTGCATCATGACAAAGCCATCGAGAAGTCAGAAGTGACTTGGCATAAAAAAACACCCTAAAGTACTTGTCCAATGCATGCATGTTTCCCTTCAATATTTAATAATTTTTCCTAATTTCTTCTACGTATTTGCACTAAAAGTCTCCCAGTATTTGCCCCCATGAATTACATGCCAATCTAATAATTTAAATTTAATAGTTTTAGAAGTTGAAACAACAATCTTCAAATAAAAGAAACACACATACACACACAATGACTGAAACATTTTTACATGTTCAACAGCAGAAAGCAAGGATACTAGTTATGGGAAAGATACTATTTTATTACAAAAACAATAAAACGAGAAGGCTACGATGCCAGTTTAAGGAACCATTTAAGCATATTTCAAAGAATGAGCACAAGCTAGATAGAACCTGCACTGCAGCTGCAGTTTCCAATGCTATTGTCTGACTGACAGCTGTACTGCTACGAAAGAATTTGATAATTTGACCGATTGCGTCCTTTAAATACTGCCAATGAGATAAAATCAGTAAACAATCACAACTTGGAAAAAGAAATAATTTAGGCATAGCAGAAACATACTGTCACGTAACAAGGAGAAGCTTTAGCAACCAAGCTCCAGTCCACATTTTTGTTGAAAGGCCTATAACAGAACGTGCCAACTAAAGAATCATAGGCACTTGCACTCTGCAGGGAAGTAAGTAGATGATATGTTGTTTTACTAATCACGTAGGGAATAAGTCACAAATGTGGATTGAAAAATGACAAGGAACACATCAGGATAAAGGCCTACCTCTGCAAGGAGACCACTCGGCGTGGATAACTTGTATGATCCTAATTTCATGTCAAAAATCTTTGCCTCTGGATAAAGCTTTATAAAGCAATCCAAGCCTTCACATGATAACTCAGCAAGACACTCCAGGGACTCATCAATAAGCTTAGTAGCATTATGTTTCATGCAAATGCTCAAGGATGTCTGAAGAGCATCCACCTTGTCATTACTTATAACTGAGACATTATCATCACTTTCCTTATAGCCAATGATGGTACTTAACTGCTTCCAGTCTTCCTCACTGAAACTAAATGGCTCACTCTCACCTATCTTGGACCGACTCCCCCTGGAACAGTAGATAGAATGAAGGCAAAGAAAAACAAATATCAAGCCTCAGTATATGCAAATAAATAGGGTGTCGAACAACCTAGTTTCATATTTGAAGGTAAAATTATTACCATCCCCACCAAGGTTTCTTTGCTTTCTGTTTCCTCGACGCAAGGTCCGACTCTAATGACTGCTCTACAAACTTGTGAGCCAACATCCTGCACGATTGATACAACAATACTATCAAAATCCATCTGACATAAAACCATTTCAAGTAACATACAATGTTATATCTAAGCAAATAAACTTAACGCCACCTATCACAAGAGTACTGTTACGCATACCGTAAATTAATACCACTTGACAAATATATAATCAATATCCAACAAGATCATATCACTAATTGACATGGCACGTACACATCACTCGCCACATCATGTGGGATTAAAATATGGTACAAAGACGTGGCTTGTCTAGCATTATTGCCATCAGTTAATACATTTACAAGAAAAGGATACCTCCACTGGAGTATCAGTTCAACATCAAGCCCACGATCTAGCTCCTCAATATCTTGGTTGTCATCAACCACTAACCGACGAGGATCAGATCTAAGAAGTGAAGCATATAGAGAGATATATCTTTTACGCAAGCTTGCATACTTCAGAACATGGTCCCATGACAATCTCCCACTGCCACAAAGATATTACTTTAAGCAAATAAAAAAAATATAATCCAACTTTTGTTTCAGAGCATATGAATGAAGTTCGCTGTCAGTTTCATTCTGTGAATAAAAATTGCACAAATTAGAATGCATTGAAAAAAAAATGGGTAAGTTATTGGCACTCCAAAACCCTCATTGTGCACTCCTCACAAGTGTTTATATTCTAAGTATAGAAAGTTTGGAAAGCACAATGAATTTTTTTTTTTTTCTAAATTAGCTGGTTAGATAAGAAGCCCTTTTCTTTACTCTTTCAAATAAGTATTTCAACATTTTGGGATAAAAATATCATATATGTGAACGTATCAAGCAAAGGAGAATTTTAAATATTCTCTTCATAGGAGTTAAAATATATTAAAGAGATATGAAAATACAAAAACAAAATGGCCAAGAAATCCATCAGAACACAAATTACTCAGCAACAATTCATAAGGGTGGATAATTAAAAAAATTAGAAATTAAATTAAATTAAAAAAATAATAAAAACAACAAGAGCTGATACCTTGCCTTCTTCATTTGGTCAGCAACAACTCTATAAGCATACTTCCACCAAGATCTAGGGTCAGATTTTACAGAGACATGTGGACGATAATGAGCATACTTCAATCGCTGATTAAATGCAGCAATATTATCTGCTAACTTAAGCACATCCATGTATCCATCCTGCAAACAAATAATACTCAATAGCTTTTAAGTGAATCAAATTACCTACCAGTATCAAATCTGAAAGGATAGAAGTAAGATGGAAATTAACCTTTGGCAAACAGAGAGTCACATCATCCAAATTAACTGCTGCTTTGTGCAAAGGCTGGCCGCTATCAGCTAATTCATTTGGCGGTAGTTTTGAGTACTTGGCATTGCCAGACACAGGTTCCAGTATGTAAGTGTGCCTTTTGGGTAATCTATCCGCTGGTTTACCATATTGAGTACCAAATCTAAAAACCTGAAATGCCAAAATTAATATATAAATGCATATGCACTGGTACATGCAGGTACGTCTGATCTATTTAATATTTATTAGTGTTAAAAAGCATTCATTGAACATATACCTGGACCCACTCTGATGGAAGCAAATCCTCCCATGGTTTGTTAACATGCCATGGAGCAATATCAGAATCCAAATAAAGTGCAAGCCGATCGAGTTGAACAGACTGCAAACAATGCCAGATCATAACATCAACAAACATGGTAGGGACCAACATATTGATGAGGCCAAGTGATTCACTAGTATAAGAAATGCTTCTTCTTTTTTTCTAAAATACAGTTTTAATCAGTCAATGAAAGGATCCCAGGAATATAAGAAATCAATATAAAAAAATTGAATGGAGAGGTATATGAGAATACTAAATGCTGAGCAGGTAATTTGTGGTAGGGTTCGACTTCGGCATCATTACGGGCTACAATAGCTTCGGAGTTGGGACTATTTTGCTTCTGTTATTTTGTTGTTTGTTCTGTCTATGTTCTTTTTATATTGTATTTTCTTTGTTTGTTTTAGTATTGTCGATAGACTTTTTAGTGAAGAGCTGGACGTCAGTGGAACTGGAAACCCTTTCCTATGTAATGCAATCTCTCATTTTCCATTTATGAAAGTTCTTTTTTCTTATAAAAGCATAAGTACTTATAACATTTTAAACGTGGAAGAGAAACTGAATATTGTGTGGCAACTGGCAATTATAATTTCATGACATGATAAAAAAAGAACCTTCTGTATACAGTCTAGAGCACCCCCAGTGACAAATGTTTCATTTCCGTTGCTATCAACTGTCATAGCGGAAAGGCTTTCCAAGGTTATGCCTGCTGCAAACGGATGGCCCGGGTTGCTATACCATAGAAGACAAAAGCATAAGCTCAAGACATAGGAATTAAAAAATAGCACAACATTCAAAGCGGTTTTTTTGTTTCTTTTACCTTTCAATATCCTCGTATCTGATGTGAATATTTGAAATTGAAAGTTTCAAATTTCCAATTATTGTGCTGATCAGGGATCCTAACCATGATGTATTCTTCAAAGAAAAACAAATTATATATAGGTAGAATATCATAAAACTTAAAGAACATAGGAATTCTAGCAAAAGAAATAATGAAAGATAAAGTTCAATATTGAGCATAATCATATTAAAGCAAATGTTGCATTTCAAACCAATGTGTAGGAGCAAGGTCAAATAAGATACGACTTGGGAAGAGACTAAGAAAAGACTTAGAGTACTTGGATCTCACAGAGGACATGACACAAGACCGAGCGCAATGGCGTTCTAGGATTCATATAGCCGACCCCACTTAGTGGGAAAAGGCTTTGTTATTGTTGTATTGAGCATAATCATAATAAAGCAAATGTTGCATTTCAAACCAATGTGTAGGAGCAAGGTCAAATAAGATAAAGGTAAAGTTGGATATGTGCACTGTACAGTGTGCATTAGACATACTAGGTACACATATCAGAATTTCATAATGACAAACTTCACATGTCATGGCACTTGGATTATGCTCAATCCTACCATTTCTGACTTTAGTTGCTGCGTCCTCTCTAACAGCTTCGTTTCCATTTCCTATTTAGAAGGGAAACAATACAAAATGGTCACTCAGCTATTGGCAAAGAACACTATCATTCCACAAACTGATTACCATGTCTCACCCGAATTCGGTTTTTCTTAGCTTCCTGTACAGCATCCTCACTGGATCCTTCAACTTGAGTTTCAGGTTCAGCTAACAGAAAAATGCGGTCCAAAGAAACTAAAACTGGATCCTGGCCAAGCCTGCTCCATGGAACCTTGGTTCAAGAAAATAAAATAACCTCATTGGAGAAAGGCAGTTAATTACAGATATCATAAGAAGTGAACAATATTCCACACAACAAAATACCGGCAGTAAATTCGAAAATAAAAAAAATGCGCATAATAAGGAAGTAAATAGGAGGTGAAATTGCAATCATCCAACAATATGTTCATTCCAACGTCATAATACAGCATCTACATAAACTTAACATCTGGTGTCACCTTTGTAATTATGCACAAATCCCTTCAGCATTTTCGGCAAAGAAAACAAAAGAAAACACAAATTTAAAAAGTTATGAATGACGTAGATATATGCCAGATATCTATAGTACTATCTATAAATTATTACAGTGGAGGGTTTTCAAAAAAGATCGTTAAAAGTAATACAAATTTTTGCAAGTAAAGCCAATTTAACAGGAAAAAGAAAATGCAATTCAATCCTACGATGAATGGAAGAAAAATACACACACACACACACATATATTCCCACCATATGTATATAGCAAAATTATTGAATTCCACTGACATCACATCTTCCAAACCGAAAGACTTCAAATTACTAGTCAATGACCTTCCCGCACCCACTATAACTATTACAATTCAAGTCATTCGGCACCCTTACAACTCCAAAGAAACACTCTTCCTGTACCTCATTTAACTAGGAAACCATAACGAGAACAATGTTTTTAATTCCATAATGCATCATGCATCTTGACATCTCTACTTGCATTTCCAAATTGTTCCTTGAAAGCTAATGAATGGCATCAAATTACCTTTTACTTAACAAAAATACATCATGGTGGACCACTGACCCACTTCAGTAAACAAGACAAAACACACAACGTGGAACAGATATACAACTGTTTCCACTTCCAGAATGGCCTCATTCACAACCTATATGGCATCCTGCATCTTTCCATTCTAGAAGAATAGCAGAAAGGGGCTATCCTTGAACTCTTTCGTCATTGAAGACCATAGCAAGGACCAATACTTAACCATCTGAAAATGCTTATCCAACCCAAATTAGTCAAACAAACAAAAAAATAAAAAAAATCCCACATCCCCACAATACTTGGCACTCTTTCCTCCCTGAATTACTGCTAAAGCTTTCACATAAAGAGTAACCCCATTTCAGAATATAAAGAATTATGTCTTGTGCAGGGTTACACCACAACTCAACTTTAAGTCCTTACCTTTTTGCATTGGTAATGGACGAGTCAATGGGACACATTCAAGATGATACCCCTTGGTGTATGCTTTTCGCGAATGATATAGTGTTGATAGATGAAAAACACGAGGGAGTAAATGTGAAGCTTTACCTTTGGCGGGAAGTATTGGAATCTAAAGGTCTTGGCCAAACGTCAAAGACAAAGTATATGGAGAGCAAGTTGAGTGGAAATGGGTCCAAATGAGATAGGAGTGCGGATTGAAGATCATTAAGTACCAAAGTGTGAATGCTTTCACTATCTTGGATCTATCTTGCAAAAGAAAGGAGAATTAGATGAAGATCTAAACCACAAAATTACAAGCTGGATGGATGAAGTGGAAGAGTGCACTGGGTGTGTTGTGCGATGGTCGTATGCCACTTAAGGGAAAATTTTATAGGACGGCAATAAGGCCAGCATTAATGGCATGGAATGTTGGGCGTTCAAAAATCACCTCGTGCAAAATATGAGTAGCGGAGATGAGAATGCTTCGTTGAATGTGTGGGCACATGAGAAAGAATAGGATTAAGAACGAGGTATCCGAGGTAAAGTAAGAGTGCCGCAAATGAAGATAAGTTGAAAGAATTGGTTAAGGTGGTTTGGACACGTGAACCGAAGACCTACAAATGCTCCGGTTAGAAGATGCAAGTATGAGACGGAGGCTCAAGGCAAAAGGGGTAGAGGAAGACCTAGGAAGACTTGGAAAGAGACTTTAAGAAAAGATATGGAGTACTTGGAGCTAACAGAAGTCATGGCGAAAAACCTAAGCGCATTGGTATTCTAAGATTCATATAGCCGACCCCACTTAATGGGATAAGGCTTGGTTGTTGTTGTATGCCTTGTGTAACCACCGAAGTTAATATAAACAAGATCATTTTTATTATGTGAACAAGGCAATGATAAAGTTTCCACATATCAGTAATTTTATCTTGTAAAGCCAGTAAATGATATATACATGAGTTCAATTTTATTATGAGATAGATCCAAGGCAATTATATGAGACTTCCAAACATAATACAGACCATTATTAGAATGAAGTCAAATTTCTCACGTATTGTCCAATACAGAGCTGATCAACATTCAAATAAGCAAAAAAAATCAACAAAATCATAAATATTGATGTTAGTCTCGCACCTTAAGTTTCACTGATCCAAGAAATCCTGCCTTAACCTTCACTGGTAATTTTAGTGCATTGAGTGCCTCAGGCTTCAGCTGCATATTTTTTAGCTCCACATCACCTATTTCACATTTAGCAAGAAATATGTAATAAGGTTCTCAAGCTCTATCGTAATAAGTGTTGTTTTTTTTTTTTTCTCTCTCTTTTTGAAATGAAAAAATGAAAGTGCAATAGATAAGAGAAAATGTACAGTAAAGTGGATGAGTAATCCACCATGCGTAGAATAGAAGAGAACATTAGTTCAACACACTACACCTAGCTTAAAAAACCATAATTAGTCATAACAATATAGCTTTCAAAGCTAGATTATACCGGATTACAGCTCTCCAAGATAGAAGCCATTCTCAAAGCAAACTACAGCTAAATAGAACAGACGACAAGAACAAGACTCTAAGACAGTATAGCTTTCAAAAAACAAAATTGAAATGTGCCTTTATATGTTTGTTGTCATGACTCTATTTCGGACGCATTTCCAAGGAAGGAACGAACGAACCTCGCCAGACACTGATCTTGAGGGCCTCCTTGTTGAGCCCCTTCACGTAGTCCCCCAAGTACCTCTGCAGGAGGTTCGCCACCTGATCCTCCAACATCTTCTCTTCGCCGGCTTAATCTTCCTCCCAAATTGCTATCTCATTTCGACCGACTGAAATCGGAAGAAATCGCCAAGTGTTGGCTTCCAGACGACGCGACGTACTTATACCACTGGAAAATGCGGCCCGCATCATCGATTCTCTGTTGCGCGGAACGGATTGTTATTGTGTTCCGACCAGTGCAATGTAGCCGTGTGTGCGGAAGGGTTCTGTGATCTTACGTGGCGGGAAAGCATACGATTCTGAGGGTGGACTGTTAGTTGATTGTGGGTCATTGGCGGTGTATGCTTTTTATAAAGGTAATGTCGATTGGCGCCTCTCTATGGTCTGCGTGGCGGGCTCGATGCCATCAAAGGCGCAAACATCATGCATCATTTCCACCTAATTCATCAACTCAAATCAAAGGATACGGATGCATCAAAGGCGCAAACATCATGCATCATTTCCACCTAATTCATCAACTCAAATCAAAGGATACGGATGCAAAATTTTTGGAAGCCCAACCGACAAATAAGGAAAAGCATATGTGCAGCTAGGGAGGTCATTGCAAAATGTTCAAGATTGCTTGTAGGTTGTAGGCAACAAAGAGAAGATTTTTATTCTTTCTTTTTTTTTTTTGTCAAACAATAAATTTGTTAGATTAAATGTTAGGTTAGAATATGGGAAGATCGTTGGGAAATGTCGAGAATATATTAAATATTGATAACAATATTGGCTTCTTTCGATGGAAATAATAGAAATTTAAAATGAAATTTTAGAGATTGTCAAACATTAGTTTGAGCGAAACATAAGGGCTTGTTTGGTATCATATTTTAAAAAATATATAATTTCTCAAAACATTTCTTAAGAATTTTTCTTGAAAACAATTTCCTTTAAAACTCAAAAACTTGTTTGGTATGCGATTTAAAAATTTTAAATCTTACAACTTAAACTGGACAAAAAGATCCAAAAAAAGGGGGCTGAGAGAGAAAGATGAGAGAGGATGAAAGAAAGTAAGAGATGATTGGAGGAAAGAGAAAGAAGTGAGAAGATCGGAGGAGACAGAGAGGAAGAGGAGTGAGAGAAAGAACCGAGAAACTGAAGAGAGCGAATTGAAAGAGAGACGAAAAAGGTATAAAAAAAAGAGAAGGGGGAGAGAGAAAGAATAAGGGAGAGATGGATTTGGAGTGAGAGGGGAGGAGGGAGATAAAAGAAATGAGTGAGTTTAAATTTAAGAAATCTAAAAACTCACTTTTTTGTGTTTTTAGATAATAGACTATATTTTTTAATTAGTCTTGAGTTCAGTTTTTGAAAATAGTCCTACCAAACAAGTTTTTAAGGCCTAAAACTTGAAAATTGTTTTTGAGTTTAAAAAGTTGGATTCAAGTAGAATACCAAACAGGCTCTAAGTGTTTCTCTGATATTTAATAGATGTGTCAGAATTATCAACGATATATGTCATTTTAACCTAAACTTAAAGTTTCTCTGATAGGATGTGCAGTTTAGATTTCAACCCTCATTTCCATATCTTTCTATGATTTTTTGGATATTTTCATGAAAATGTCGATCGTAATAAAAAAATCTTAAACACTAGTTTGGACTCAATGTATGAGATCACTGTCTTTTTCTTTTTTTTATTCTAAAATAAACGATATTATCTACACTAAGACCATGTCCAACCCTTGGGCTAAAACCTAAAATTTTTAGCCCAGAAAATTTAGGGCATGTTTGGTATTGTACTTGAATCCAACTTTTTAAACTCAAAAACAATTTTCAAGTTTTAGGCCTTAAAAACTTATTTGGTAGACATATTTTTAAAAACTGAACTCAAGACTAACTCAAAAATATAAGGACTTGTTTGGTATTCTACTTGAGTTCAACTTTTTTAACTCAAAAACACTTTTTGAGTTTTAGATTTTGAATTCTTGTTTGGTAGAACTCTTTTTAAAAATTGGATTCAAAACTAACTTAAAAACATAAGATATTTCTTAAAAACACTAAAAGTGAGTTTTTAGAGTTTTTCTACTCTCTCCTCAACATCTTCTTTTGCTCCTTCGTAACCCTCTCTTTTTTTCTCTCTCAACCCTCTATTTCTCTCCTCCCCACGTCACACCTTGTTTTTTTCTCTCTCATCAGCCTTTGTCTTGTCTCTCTCTCATTACACTTTCTTTCTTCTCACTCATCATCTCCTCACCGTAATTTTTTGTTCTCCCTATCCTCCTCGTCCTCTCCCTGTCTTTCTCTCCCCTCACCAACTATTTCCTCTCTCTTTTCTCTTTCCCAATTCTTTCTCTCCTCCAATTTTTGTTCAAGGAAGTTTGAATTCAAACTAAAAACATTATTTTTAAAAATTCAACCAAACAAATTTTTGAAATTTTGAGACTTAAAAAGAATACTGTTTTTAAGTGATGTTATTTGAAAATTATTTTTAGGAACAACCAAAGTTTTTGGGTAGGATACCAAACAGGCCCTAATATATTCTCTAAAAAAACAAAACGTGAGTTTTTAATCTTAAACTCACTTCTTTCTTTTCTCTCCCTCCTCCCCTCTCACTCAAAATCTATCTTTTCTTCTTTCTATCTCCCCCTTCTTTTTTCTTTTTCTTTTTTGATCTTTTTCATCTCTCCTCCAATCCACTATTTTCTTTCTCTCGGTTCTTTCTCTCACTTATCTTCCTTTTTATCTCCTCTGATCCTCTATCTTCCTTCTCTTTCCTCCAATAATGTCTTACTTTCTTTCCTCCTCTCTCTTCTTTCTCCCTCGACCCTCTCTTTTGGGATCTCTTTATCCAGTTTAAGTTGTAAGATTTAAAATTTTTAAATCGCATACCAAACAAGTTTTTGAGTTTTAAAGAAAATTGTTTACAAGAAAAGTTCTTAAGAAATGTTTTGAGAAATGATAAAAAATTTCAAATATAATACCAAACAAGCCCATAGGTTTTTTGCTCAAACCCTTGTGGGTTAAAATTTTAGTCCAAATCATTAAAGATTGAATTTAGGCTTTTTTTTTTTTTGAAGTAACTTTTTTAAAAGAAAAAATTATGTAGACTATCCTAATTTAATTTTATGAACATTTTAACCTAAAAATGTTTAGATTCCGACAAATATTGAAAAATCACTAACCGACACCATGAAACTCGTGAAACACTATGAAAGAATATGAAACACATAAAAAAAAATTAATTACTTTAACCGTTGGATTTAAATTTGGACCATCAGATATTTTTTTTAGCGTTGAATTTCATCAAATTAGATCTTAACCGTTGGATTCAATGAATCTATAAATGTAAAACTAAAAGAAAAATATACATATATAGTGGACCAGCCCCACTAACCCTGAGGGAATCATGGGCTAAATTTGGCCCATAAATGAGTTTTGACCTTTAACTCATATTTGCCCCAAGGGTTTGAGCAAATTGGGGTAAGTTTAGAACCTAAATTTGAGTTTTACTCCAAGGGTTGGAGTGGGTCTAAGACCCACTCCAACCCTTGGCCTAAAACCTAAAATTTTTAGCCCATAAAGTTTAGGTTTTAACCCAGAAACATTTTTTCTGCTCTAACCCTTCTGGCCTAAAATTTTAGCCCGGGATTATTAAATAATGAACTTAGGCTAATTTTTTTTCTTAAATTAACTTTTAAAAAAAAAATTATGCGGACTATCGTAATTTAATTTTATGAACATTTTAATCTAAAAATATTTAAATTCCGATAAAATTTGAAAAATCACTCAATCGACACATGAAACTCACCAAACTTTCAACTTTCACCAATGGTTCAACTTTCACCAACCATTCAACTTTCACAAACCGTTCAACTTTCACCAAACTTTCAACTTTCACCAACCGTTCTACTTTCATCAATCATCCTCTATATAAACACAGGTCTAATATCAGTTGATTACACAATCTTTCAACTTTCAAAGTGTTTTTGTTTCCTAAAAATCCCCAATATCTCATCAATGGGTGATAGAAGATTGCATAGCAGGGCAATGCAGATGGCACAATAACAAGCAAGGCTTGACATTGAGGATGCAGAATTGATCAACGCCAAAGCTGAACTTGCAAACTCGCTTATGCAATATGAGCACCATGCCAAATCTAGCCATCGTGGTTTTATCACAGGGCGTTCCTTTTTGCAGCATGATAAGGAAGAGTGTCATGACCGAATGATGAAAAATTATTTCATCGAGCGTCCGAGATTTCCTGCTCATGATTTTCGAAGGCAATTTCGGATGAGGAGAGAACTTTTTAAAAGCATATTGAACGCAGTTGTCAATCATGACCACTACTTTTCAAGGAAGATAGATGGCATAGGCCGACAAAGTCTATCACCTCATCAGAAGCCCACATCTGCATTTCGGATGCTAGCTAATAGGTGCTTTGCAAACTCAACTGATGAGTATTGCCGACTTGCGGAGAGTATTGCTATTGAGAACCTGAAGCGCTTCTGTCAGGCAATTCAAGCCATATATGGTGCCACATACCTCCGCAAGCCAAATTGTGAAGACTTGAAGAAGCTTCTATGCAAGGCAGACAAAAAAGGCTTCCCTGGCATGATAGGAAGTCTCAATTGTATGCATTGGAAGTGGAAGAATTGTCCTACTGCATGGGCTGGCCAATTCAAGGGCCGTCAGAACAAGCCAACCATCGTGCTCAAAGTTGTGGCGTCTTACGACATATGGATTTGGGATGCATTCTTCGGTGCTCCTAGATCAAACAACGATATCAACGTTCTTTAGTCTTCACATATGTTCGATGATGTTGTCAATGGATGGGCACCAGAATTTCGGTACAAGGTAAATGGTAATAGGTATGAGTTAGGCTACTACCTAATTGATGGTATTTATCCTAGTTGGTCTACCTTTGTCAAAAGTTTTTCTTATCCCGATAGTGCAAAGAAGAAATTATTTTCGCAGAGGCAAGAGTCTTATAGGAAGGATGTGGAAAGAGCGTTCGGGATCCTACAAGCTAGATGGGCCATTGTTAGAGGGCCTGCACGACATTGGCATACCGAAGACCTCCATTCAATCATGATGACGTGCATAATTTTGCACAACATGATTGTGGAAGATGAGTACATCGAAATTGAAGAAGATTCAAACAAAGATATGGATGATGACTAACCAACACATGCGAAAGCTATTGCAAGAGATGTTGAATATCTCGCTAAAACCACATATGAGACCCGATAGGATAGGGTCACATAGATTAAGTATATGAGACGTTTAAATAGAATTCAAGCTCCTCAAAGTCATGACACACTCCGCAAGGATTTGGTTGAGCATGTATGGTGCCGAGAAGGTGAACATTGATGATGTTGGTTGAGCATTTATGTAATAGTTTTAAGTGTACTATGTTGGTATTTTCTAGTAATAAATTTAAGTGTCTTCTTGTGCAAAGTATTTTGTGTAGTACGTTGAATAAATTATTGAATGGAGGTTGAATTATTGAAGGCATCTATTCTACATCAAAGCGTGGAATAATAAGTACAATAATTATTGAAGGCATCTAGATTAATAGAAACAATAATTAATACACACGACAATTAATAAAGTACATAAACTTAATACAAACGATTATTAATAAACCACATAAACCACATAAACTTAATACAATCGAAAATTCATAAACTTAATAATGATATCCACGATCTTGATTTGGTGATAGACTTAGTGGTGGACTTGGGATATAGCCTTGAGATGAATTATCTTCTTGAAATATACTCATTATGACATCCCTTTGCTTACCACGTAAGTACTTCTTCCTCTCTAGAGTGTATTTGTTGAGGTCCTCCATCATCAAATTTATTTCGAACCTCTCTTGCTCCCTATCCCCTTATTCCTTCATTTGCAAACGCATTCGGGCCGCTTCTTCTTGGTGAGCACTATGGTTTTCGCTCAATTTTGCAATTCCGGTAGCAATGTGTCCATTCATCGGATCTTGGGACTTCCCTTTTCTCTTTGCTTCCTTTTGCTTATCTCTTCCCAATGGCCTTGCAAAAGAAGAAGTTGGGGTCATTTGTTCAACACCTTCATTGACAACTTCATTGACACCTTCATTCGCACCTTCATTAAAATCATTTGGGGGCGGGGCTTCACTATGAAATAATCTTCCCCATTGTTGATCCGCATCGGTTCACCACCTTGGACAATCCTTGAGGACGTTCCAAGCATGATGCAACTTAAAAGCTTAATTTTTTGGTGTAGTTCTTGTCTTGTAAATTGTCATTACTTTGTCACCCTATGCATCAAATACGTAAAAATAATTAGTTGAAAAATACTATTATATACATGACAAATAAAATATCAACAAAGAAACTCATAATTTCTGAGAAGCTCATTCCACTAGGCATGTTAACCATGGCTCTCTCCAAGCTTCCCTTCCACAAAGTGCACGGTTTGTTGATAACCTTCCACCGATCATAAACACCACCAGCTTCCCTTCGATCGGTGTTGGAGTTTTCATGGAACTTATCAATGATTTTACCTCACCAAACTTTTTTATTTTGATTCGTGCCGACGGCATCATCTTCTCTAATGGAAACCCATGCCAAACATAAAGTAATATCTTCCTCAAAGGTCCAACTACAACCTCTAACATGTTCTTTTGACACACCCCGACCGAAGTCGAGACGTGCTGGCCATCACGTGAAGATGACGTAGCCAAGTGCGCAACAGAAGTGATAATAATAGGAAAATGAGAGTAAATAAAAACCTAAAACTAAACTTATTCAACTAGAGATAATATAAGTGTGTGAAGTTGACCAAGTATAAGTTACACACATATAAGAGCATACGTAAACGAAAGTGCAGTCGAACCAACTAAGTACTAATTATACAAACAGGGAGAAGATCCCTACATTTATTTAGTAGATCGTCAGAACCGCCGAGAAGTTCTCGTGAGCCACCAAGATGCACCGCTACCTAGGACCTAGAGGAGCGCAAAACAAAAGGGTGAGTGGGCAAAAACAAAACTTTCGAAAACACATTTCTCTTTTCTGAAAATAATAACCACTCACTATAAAACTCGTATAGTTTCCAGAAAATAATACCACACACATATATATAAAGCAATGCACAAAGGCAGTGAAACCATAATATGCCATGTCATAACGCTTCAGCTCTAAAGCATGTAAGCCATGTGTAGAATCAATATAAAATAACATGCCAGTCAGAGTTACCTAATGTGACATGTACGACTGGAACCATAGCTCATCAACCTAGGCTAGCACACGAGTCAGAGTCACCTGATGTGACCTGTACGACATGCTAGGTATAAATATGTACGCTCAAGTGCTACGATCATGTGAAGGCTGTGCGATAAATCGCGGGTCACCTACGAGTCGGAACCACCTATTGTGGTCTGTACGACAGGCTGACACCAGACTTGGATCCAAGGTGAGCGTGCGGTGTGGGAAGTGAACGATCACGTGAATGCTGGCACTAATCCCCCGGCGGGAGCACTAATACCAGGTGCAGCCCTGATGAGATCTAAATAAATACATGCATACCAATGCAACACAACCCATTCAATCACATCATACTCACCTGAAGCTTACCTGAGTCTTTACAACATCACACAATATAATTCACAAGTAACAATGCAATACTCAAAGTGCAACTCATTACGACATGGCAAGTATAAATCATTTAAGAAAATGTTCTAGAAACCATATCATATATATATATATAAAGAAAATGCACACTCACTAATAAGTAGCAGGATCGTAACCCCCTAGCCTCTCTTGTCTACGTTCGTCCTCAAGGTAAGTCTCACATATATGCGAAATAACTAATTTTACATTAATTTTAAAGCACATACATAAACCCTTTTAAAGCATATACATAAACCCTTGGAATAACTTCTCATACGTTGCTCAAATGGGGTGTTTGAATATACCAACGTGATCTACTCAACAACATGAACACCCCTATATTTTTAGAATAATTTTTGGACGACACACGCTCCCTCACGCGCCAGCCATGGCACGGCCACAAGCGTAGGCACGTGCCTAGCACACCGACGGAATCCCTAACGGTGTTAAGGAATATTCCGTTAAATAGTAGAATATTCCGTTTAAAAACCAACGGAGTTACCTGACGCCGTCAATATATTCCGTCAAAATTGACAAAATATTCTCTTCCTTCTCCGGTGGCTTCGCCGGAGCTACCGCCGGCCACCGTATGTTACGCAAAAAACTGGAGAAATTTCAAACTTCAATATCTTTGTTATTTCTCCACCAAAATTCATAAATTTTATATGAATTTGAAGCCCTCAAATAGTAAAACATAACCTTACCTGTTAGGGGTCCTAAAGTCAACGGGAAGTGATCGAAATAAAGCTTGGAAAATCCGACTAAACCTGCAACTTCGCGAACCTGAGTGTTCCGACGTTCAAACCATTCCAAAATTGTTCCAAAATACTAGGGAAGTTAGATGAGTACCTTCTTGACTCTCAAAACCAGATAAATCATTCGCAATCACGTGGGAGGGAATTGGACCCCTCGTTGGAGCTTGGGTTTCTCGAGTTAATCTTCAAACTAATAGTACAGTTAAACTTGTGCATGAGGAATATGATGGTGACAAGTTTATGTTCGATCTAAGGCGTTTTGATGAAAGTGGGTGTGTGTGTGAGTGGGTTTTGGGTGTACGGACATAAAAGAATCGAGAAAGAATGAGAGGGTGAGGGTATGCGTATACGTACGTGTGTGTTTATGTGTATGGTCACAGATTGGCCAAAAGAAATAATAGCAAGCCCTAATTGGGTTGTCGTGAGAGAAAGGAAGAGAAAATGTTATGTGGCCCAAACATAAATAAAACCAACCCAAAATAATATTTCTACCAAGTCTCGCTCTAAAATCATCGAAACATTTTCGTTAAGGAACCGATTCAACCCTAATTCACGTCAACGCGCTCGTGACGTCGAGTACGATTTAATTACGTGCAAGAAGCACCTTTTCGACCTCACCAGCACCTTGAGCGTTTGCGCCTCCTGTCTCCAAGAGTGTCTCGACGCCCTCATTGAGGCCCAAATCCGAGTCCAAGCCCATCTCTTGAGACTCCACTCTTGGACCACCGTCGCGGCAACGTTCGATGAACCGAAATGTAATTCTAACCCAACCCTCTGCCGCTTATCTTCCCTTCTTTATCTCTTCTACCTCTCTCGAAGAAAATCAGGCGATTCCACGTGTTTGATCACGATGACGTCAACATGATGTCAGATCCACTTAGGTGTATACTCGGGCACTAGTTGCCTAATTGAATATCAGTAAAAAACTGCGTTGACCAAAAAAGTCAAAACCGGAACAAAAATCAAACCGGACCATCTCAAACCGATTCTAGTTCTGGTTTAGAAATACTAAGAACAGGACCGAATCACTTTTAATATAAATTATTATTTTATTATTATTTTTATATAAATAAGATATTTTTCCAAGGTCATATGCATAAGCCCAATATTTTTTCTAACTTATCTCCCCCTCCTTTATTGTTTATCACTTCTCTCCCGCTATTTTATTTTTCTCATTCTTTTCGAGTATATTATGCATTATGTACACTTTAGTTTTAGTTTAGGATGTACACTTTGGTCTTGATCCGAACCTTTCTATTTTTTTATTTATATTTATATGTACACTTTCTATCTTCCAGTCACAAATCTTGTAGACCTAGTAGTGGGAACTCAAATTTGCTTGAATTTTTTGTTGAAGTATGTGCTTGGTATTGGAAGTAGAAATTTTGAGAATATATATATAAGTTTGGTTAGATCAGTTAGACCAACATGAACCGAACTGTACGGTTTAGTTCCAAATTTAAGCGAAACAGCACCAAACCGAACTGTTAATATTTTTCAATTTTGATTCCGGTCTGAGGCTAGAACCGGACCAAACCAGACAGTGCCCACCCCTTGTTGGGTATGGGGTAGAGCTCATCTTAAGTGTCCATGCATTAAAAAGCATTACACGCCATCTCGCCCTCTCACATGTTAATCGATGTGGATGTTTTCGGTAAAATTCAATCAGAATTATTAATTTGGCTCCTCAATGAATGAGGAGGAGTTTCATCTCAATTCGCTACATGATCATTTTACGAAACTTCATATTTATGATCAGAGCCGAGCCCTATATACAAAGGAGAAGAAGACATGGTGAGGGTAAGTTCCATGCAATCGAATAATTAATATATTAATAAATCAAAAGAATAAGTTTGTTTTAAACCTTGATTTAGTATTGGGCCTCTAGGTCCAATAGGCACGAGTAACACCTGGGCTTCCTGATGTTGGTTGGTCGAAATCAAGGTGTTTGTTTTGGTCATATGATATCAAAGAACGCCTCTGGAAGCGACTCTAAAGTTGGAAGGGCAAACTATTAACTGCTACCAACACCAGCAAGGAACTTCTAGTCAAAGTAGTGGCGTAGGGCATCCCGCTGTACACATTGAGTTGTTTCCTTCTACCTCAATATTTATGCGAAGACCTAAATCGGCTATTAGCAAAGTTCTAGTGGAACGGAACGGATGACGGAAAGAAAATACATTGGCTATCATAGTACAAATTGTGTATATATACGCCAAAGGAAGGAGGAGGGTTGGGATTCAAGAATATGCATGCATTTAATTCGGCTTTAGGCTTTCGGCTTTTACTAGCTAAATAAGGGTGGAGGCTCATTCAAAAGCCCAATTCATTGGTGGCAAAAGTCCTCAGAAGCCCAGCCGACAAATAAGGAAAAGCATATGTGCGGCCAGGGAGGTCATTGCAAAAGGTTCAAGATTGCTTGTCGGCAACAGAGAGAAGATTTTTTTTTTTTTTTGTTAAACGATAAATTTGTTAGATTAGATTATGGAAAGATCGTTGGATCCCGGATCCAGACAGCCTTTAAGTCTTCTTACCTAAGCCTCTGGATTCTGAAGTGGTTCTCATTAGTGACCTCATTGATGTAAAGAGTAATCAGTGGATTCTCCCCCTTGTTCGCTCTTGGTTGTCTGAGATGGAAACTGATCTTATTCAATCCATATCATACCGCTGAGCTTCCGAAATTAAGAGGACAAACTTGTTTGGCATTGTGATAGAAATGGCCTATTCTCGGCAAAGAGTGCCTATCATACCGCGAAGCCAGGAATTTTCGGGGGGAGGGGCGAGACTTCAAAGGGTAAAAGGTCCTAAAAAATTTAGAGAACCAAATAGTGGACACTATTAATGTCTGTTATAATCCGTACCTATCGAATGACCAAAATGCCCCTGGTGATGGTGTCTTGAATAAATATAGGTTGAGTTGTGATTTTTGGGAAGAGCAAAATGATAAAATATTGTCATACTCGATAACCATTGACTCTCTACTGCACATTTCAAGAATGATCAGGAGAAAGCTCACACGCCTATTGTTTTTTAGTTCCAGTTTATCGGGAGAAGCACTTGTTATACTTGGTCATTAACTGATTTGAATTCCTTGTATATTTTGTTGTACAAACCAAATTCTATATGTATTAGTCCTATATATAGTTCTTTTAAATACCCGAGTGCTCCTAAACCTTATATGACTTAAGATCATAAATTCATGAATTTCAAAGTCCAGATTAAAAGAAACAAAAAAGAGAGAGGAATAAAAAGAAAAATTTAGCACAATAATGCCTAAATAATAATAAATTGTTTATTTTTGGTGCTTGTTTTTTTTTACTGTTTTACTTAGGGATGCGTTGCTGCACCTTTGCTCTGATTGGAAGTTGAAAAACAAAAAAGGTCACAGAGATAGACTGAAGGGAACGGGCCAACTAGGGACATGCGGTCCCATATATATATATATATATATATATTTCCCAACACAAACGATACGGTGCCGTTTCGTTTAATTTTTTTTAAACTTTTTCACCAGTTCCAAAACAACGTCGTTTTGTCCTGGAATTTGAAAAAAAAATTAAGAACTCAGCTCTGCTGCGCAACAGCTGAACATAACCGGACAACCACAGCAGCAGAACCAGTGGCGAGGGGAGGGGTGGTCGCCACTCCTCGCCCTCACGTGGCTTTCGCCTATCATGTTGCGTTGGATTTGATCCACAAAAAGAGCAATGTTGTATCCTCGTCTAACCCTAACCCTTACTGTTCGCATCAGGAATTCCTGTCGGGCAAGTTTCCTGGTCGGCGAGATGCACAGCTCCCCTGGAGGTTTGGCGTCGGTTGAGGGCTGCTGTCGGGCTTCTGCTTCACGGTTGGGCTCTGTCGGGCAAAGCTGGTCGGGCAAGACTGGAAGAGAATGACAACGTTAACTTTGAAAGGTGCCTTTGTAGGGCCTTAGGTGTAGGCCTTGAGGCTCACAATCAAGATTAACTTCTAAGTACTCAGGCGTGCCACTGCCATCTTTAGCATGACAGATGTGAAATGGATGTCGAGTTTTAGTTGTATGTGTGTATATATGTGCCCGAGAAACCGGGTTAGTTATGATAGGTGCCTTTGTGGGGTCTTAGGTGTAGGCCTTGAGGCTTCCCATCGGTTACTAAACCAGTACTCCAATACATAATACTTGTTCCATTGATTGCATGAGTCTTATAACTATTATACTTCTGATTACCTGCGTCCGAGAGATAGAATGAACCCAAATAGGTGCCTTTGTGGGGCCTTAGGTGTAGGCCTTGAGGCTTCCTATCAGAATTCGTTCGTTCTACTCAGACGCTCTAGACCGCAGAACGGAATGAACCCAAATAGGTGCCTTTGTGGGGCCTTAGGTGTAGGCCTTGAGGCTTCCTATCAGAATCCATTCCATGCATAAACGTTCTATGATAATCATCATATAATAGAAATAAAACTAAGTGGTAGGTCGATTACTTGCGCCCCAAGTAACTTCGGACTTCTTGTTTATCAAGGACTATCGTGGATGGGTTAAGTCCACATAAGGTTCTTTTTTATGCCTTGAGGCCAAGGACTTTTAACTGATCAAATATACATGCCCGAGGGCTTAGCGCTTAGATCTGATTTGAACCATGAAGATATATTCAAATCGGGTCTAAACACTGAGAGGTTCTTTTAATAGTCATCTTACTAGAAATAACTTGAATACAACTGGAAGTATACAACATATTGCCAGGCTAATGAATGAAAAGATAAAAACAAAGAAGGTCGTGCAAGGTTTTAACCTTGTAGGGCAAGCCTGATCGTCTTGTTGGTTCCTATCTTTGTGGCTTATCAAGGTTCTGAGGGTCTTAGAGGGAGGTAAAGAGAGAAGGGTTTACAATGAGAAATCGATACTACAGCAAGCTTGAACAAGGTAGCAGAGCTATTACAAAGGTTTGAAGGAAAGGTTATCCCGTGAGGGATGAAGGCTTGTCCCGAGAGGGATGAAGGCTTGGGCTAACTACAGCTTCGTTTTGAAGTCAAATCTGGCTTTGAGCAGAGTTTGTGCTTGCATTTGTTTGTTTGATTGAGTGTCTTGCATTTGTTTGTTTGATTGAGTGTCCTTAATCCTGATTTCTCTTTCTTCTTTTATAGACAACCCAGCATGTCCTCCTGTAGCAGCAGCCTTGCCCGAATGCGGTTTGAGGGTGATGACTCATCAGCTTTTTTACATGTAATGCCACCATAAAGTACTTTATGGGCTGTGTAACTGGTCAGTCTATACCACTTGGCCTTTGGGTAGGTGGGCAAGTGGCCTTCATGAGCTGCATCAAGTCAGAAGAGGCCATTTCCTGCTTTTCTGGGTTTCGGCTGGGCTTCAGCCAAATTGCTGAGCTTCGACCGACTCTTCCTTCAGGCCTCCTTTTGGGCCAGCCCCTTTCTGGAGCCCAAAGTTTAAGTTTTGGTCCAAACAGTGCCCCCTTCAATTGATATTTAGCCTGGAATTCCAGGCGCCAATATCAATTGAAAAGTTCTTTATCAAAACCCATAAATGTCTCACGTTTGAACTGTCCAATCCCTTGTGATTATAGCAAGAAATCCCTCTGTAACTTGAAAAATCCCTAAATCTCCCAGCTATCCCTCTTCTCTTAAATCTTTCAGATTCTTCTTCACTTTTTTACTTGATATTTCTCACTCTCGTCATCTTCTTTGGTATCCCCTTCTCAAACTTCATCAAATGGCCTCGGGATCTAGCCAAACTCAACCATCCTACGAATCTGGCGAAGGAATCGCCACCATGCGTCGTTTACTCAACGGGCTTCATCGCCCTCGGGCAGGTTTGCATTCCGAGCTTTTCTTTGAGGTGCATGGGGTACAATCATTGGGTCCCGCATGGATCTCCCGGGTCCCTTCAGTGATAGAAAGCAACATGCCCAGGGATAATTGGTTTTCCCCAAATCCCTTTTTGGCTGAGTCGGGCATCTCTTCATCCAAATGGTCGTCATACCGTCGAGGCTTCCCTCTGATGAACGATCCTGCTTGGGCTCAATGGATTGATGAATTGGAGCCCACCTTCAAGCAGAAATGGATGAATAATGTAATTTACGAATTAATCATGCTCTTGAAAATTTCCATTACCCCCAAGCTCGAATTACTTGCTTCTGCCCTCCTTTTCTGGAATTCGGGCACGAATACTTTCGACTTCCGTATGGGCCCCATGTCTCCAACCATTCTTGACATGGCCCAGGTCTTTGGTTTAAGGCCAACGGGCAGGATAGTGGATGTTACTCAAGACTGGGTTCCCTCCTCTACTACTGGAAGCTCAAGTTCATCTACTACCTTCCTTTCTTTGAACTACAACTCTGCAACCTTCAAGAGCTATGGGACCTCCTTCAAAGGCTTCATTCCTTTCGTAAAGGATAACTTTGGGGCAAGTGCTTCTCGGGTTGATAAAGATCAAGAGCACATGTATTTCCTTTTATACTGGCTCAACCGGCATGTCTTCCCCAACAAGTCTAAAGGGGTGAGGGTTGAATGGATCCCCTTAGTAGAAGCTCTTCATAATTTCGATGATGTGGCCACTGGCCCATTCCTTCTCTCCCATCTTTATCATCTCCTTTTCGAAATGACTCAGGGCGAGCCATTTGAGACTAACCTGAATGGGCCTATCTGGATGATACAAACCTGGCTTCAATGGTACTTCCCAGAGTTTCGGGCTGCCAATTTGGAGTTCCCAGAGGGTGTGGCCCCTGCCCGAGTCCTGGCTGAAGCTGCCCCTATAGATCACTCCACCTTTGCTTGCTTCTACTTCTTCAGAGTTTGTAGGACTCGATCAGATTTAGAATGGGGTGCATCGGTCCTGAGGAGATACCCTTGGTTTTCTGACCAAATTTTTCAAGATGCTCCTGGTGAACATGCAACCCCCTCTTGTAGGGAGAAATTCATTAGCTGTATTCAACCGAGAGACCTGGCCTGGGGAGTTCGGGGTAATAGATATGACCGAGGTCTGGAGGTGTATCATCCTAACTTTTGCAGCAGGCAGTTAGGATTCAAGCAGGCCATTCCCGTCCCGTTCTTCGATTCTATCCATTGCGGCACTTCATTTCGACTACAAACTCCCTCTGAGGTGATCTTCCGAGCCACCCGACGCAGTCTTGACGTCATGAGTCAGGCTGCCCGAAACTCTATTATTCTCAACTTCGAATGTACTTCACTCTTTTCTTCTTGGTGGGAAGACAGATGGTCCAAGAAGTACGGAGGAGATTTGAAAGAGGCTCATGATCGTCTTTTCAGTCAACTTTCTCTTAAGTCGTACCCCGGCTCGGGCGAGCTTGAAAATTGGAAAGAAATGATCCAAGAGAAGAATCGGTCACTTATGATAGGTACTTCTCTTTCAATCTGATTTTGCTTCCCTTCTAAAGTTCTTCTATCCTTACTTTTGCTTGACTCTGCAGCTCCAGTGGATGTTGAATCGGAAGCCATTGAGTCCGAGGATGACTCCGCTGATGCTGCAGTTCTTCATGGAGCTGCCGCAGAGGCTGAGAGACGAGAAGCTGGGGAAGGTGCGGATGTTTCAGAATCCCTTGGGGATTCAGGAGCTGAAGAGACACCTGAGGCAGTTTCTAAAGCACCCAAGCGAAAGAGAGCGGCTGGGATTAAGACTTCGAATCCTGATCCTGCACCTCTACCCAAAACTACACAACCAAGTCTTACCAGAAAGAGTAAGAGAGCCAGAACTACTATTCCTCATATGTCACCAGCCTTATCTGCTCCAGTTTCTAAGGCAGGCAGAAAGAAGAAACAGTCTTCAAGTAAGTTTCTGTTCTTCTTCCCCAAACTGCTACCTTTCTCCCATATTTAATTGCTTCTTGTTTTCTTCGAGAAACAGGACCTCAAGCATCTAAAAGACCAATCATTGCTTCTAAGGAGGAACCATTAAGAGCTGCCATGCACAAAAAGGCTGAGGAACTGCAAAAAACCGCTCTTACAGAACTCGAGGTATGACCTATATTTTTATCTGTACACCCTTCTTGTCTTCATAGAACTCTAAATCTGATTATTTGAATCAGGCCGCAAGAGAGGAGAAACTTCTTCCGCCCGAGGCCTCCTCACCACTTGCCCGAGAAACCAGCCTTTCTCCTCCTCAGGTTAACCCTTCAGAAGTACCTTTTCTTTCTTGAGTAACTTGATAGTTTCTGGACTTAATCCCTGAATCTTTCTTTTCCTCCTATCTGTACTTAGGCTGAGGCATCTGCCTCATTGCCTAGTCATGACCCTCCTCTGAAGTCTATGACTTCTTCTACTACTCTGGATGCAACCCCTTCCTCTCAATTTGATCCATCTACAGGAGTTATGTTGCACTTCGTGGATGAGGACAATAACTTGGTGAGTCATTATTTCCACATTGAAATTCTGTACATTGCTTCCCAACTAACTCTTACTTACGTTCTCTGCAGCCTTCTCCGGTATATGAGCCACCCCCTCCATTAGTGGTTTCAGATAATGAACCCGTAGTTCCTGAGATCCCTGTAGCTTCAGAGGTAGCAATCTCACGGGTATTTGCTTGCCCGACAGTTGATGAACCTTTTACTCCTCCTCAAGACCAAACTCAAGTATGGGAGTATTTTCTTCTTGTTTTTTTCTTATGATCTATTTACTGACAATTACTGATATCTCTGGGTACCTCTAGGGCACTGACACAGGTTTAGGTGCAGCTCTTTCCTTTCCTGCTGGTGTTGAAGAATCCCCTCCCCAACAAGGAGTTAGTTCTCTTCCTGGTGAAACCCCAGGGCTGAGTTAGGTACATTTATCTCTCCAAAGCCTTTTTTTGCCTCAAACTGTATCCAGATTGTTTTTGACCTGGTACTTTTGGCTTTTTGCAGTAAGCTCCAACAGAAACTTCCCCCCTCATTTGGTCCGTAAATCAAAACGCTCATATCCTCATTTATCTTATGGCGGTACTAAGATTCCCTCTTCTGGAATTGAGCAGATCGGGCAGGCAGAGATTGCACCCTCAATAGGCATTGTTTCATCAGAGGGAGCTGTACTGCAGGATCCTCCTCCTTTCCCATCTTCAAACCCTGCTAAGTTGCCCAAACTTTTTGAAGCACTCGGGCGCCTTGAGACACGGTTGAAATCTTCAAGACAATCTTCAGCAACCTCCATTTCTTCAGAGCAACAGCGAATCTTTCAGGAATGGGCAAGGAATGATTTCACTGCTTCATTCAGCCTCAAGGCTCTTTGTGATCTTGAGAAGGTCACTACTGAGTATTTCAAAACTGTTCGGCTATCAAAACCTCAACATGATTCCTTTATCTCTTTCTTTGAGAACTTGAGGGCTCTTAGGGAACAATACCAGAGAGCGGACAGACAAGCTAATCGGGCAAAATGCTTTATGGAGAAAGAATCAAGCACCTCCACTCAAGTTGATCGGTTGATGGAAGAAAGCTTGCAAACAAAAGAGAGGGTCAGAGTTGTTACTTCCGAAATCCAAAAGCTGGAGGAACAATTGGTTACTCTTAAAGTGGAACAAGCAACTCTTCTAGATACCCTTGAAAACCAAATTGAGGGAGTGGAGAAGTCAAACTCGGAGTTAGAGCAAGCCCGGTCTCAACTTGTAAATAGCCACACTGTTTTGGCCGAACCTAGTAGGATTTTTGCCATTATGCAAACATATCATTCTCGAATAATCACCCTATGTGAAGATGTAAATTTTTTAGAATATGATGATTTGTAACTCTTTTCTTATTGGAATGAACATGTATTTTGCTTCCTGCTCTGCTCTTGGTACTGTTTGAATTGACCTTGGGCAACTCGTTGCCCCCTTGTTTATTTTCTTCTGCTATACCGACTGGTGACCCTGGTTCCTCTTTTTTAAATGAGGTTGATCATGCTGATAGGAGCCTCCGGGAAAGGGTTTGTATCTACCAACATACTGGTTTGGGGCTTGTCAAGTAACAACTTTCCCTTCACTATCAGGTCCTGTATCCAATCTCTAAACTGGACACAATTGACTATGGAGTGGTTGAAGGTATAGTGTAGCTTACAATACTTCTTCCCTCTGAGCTCTTCTGGTTTAGGCATCTTCTTGGTACTGTCGGGCAAAATTACTCTTGCCCGCACCATTTCTTCATAGATCTCAGGCGCCTTGGTTAGATCGAACGAATAACTCTGGTACTTGGGTGGTTTCATGGGGACGAAACCACCGTCGTTCATTACGATCTTATGATCTTTGACAGGTTGGATTAGCCATTTTACCATCAGTGGTTTGAAAGGTGTAGTCATTTCAGCGGCACACATGTCAATGTCTTTTTCATCATGGCTACCCTCATGTTCTGGCCTGCTTTCTGCTACTTTCACCCGATGAATTGCAGCTTTATTTTTGTAGAAGAGAGGAACCTTGGAAATATGCTTCACTTGTTGCTCCTCTTGCAACAACCTCTCATACTTAGTGGCAGCTATTACCAATTCTTGCAGCTCGTTGAATTGTGTATCATAAAATATCTTCCTCAAAGGTAATTTCAGAGCCCTTTGAGCAATAGATATGAGCTGTGCTTGGTTGACGGGGAATTGGCATCTCATCCTTGTTCTTCTGAACCTCATCATGAAGTCCTCAGTAGATTCATGATCGTATTGCTTAACTTCAACAAGGTCATTGATGGTCAGTTCCGGCTCTATTCTGTAGAATTGTTCGTGGAAAGCCATCTCCATTTGTCCCCAGTTGGCAATAAAGTTGGGGGGGTAATAGAGAGTACCATTGAGATGCTAATCTTGCCAATGAATTCCCAAACAACCTCAATTTGTAATTTGGATTGTCCTCATATGTCACACAATGATTGGAGAATTTGAAAATATGGTCTCTGGAAGACACGATGTTGTCTTCACCTGTGAATGTTGGGAATGCAGACATCTTGAAGTTGAGAGGGAATGGATTTAGCTCGTCAATATATTCAGGGTACGGCTTTTGGTAAGTGACCCTGAACACTGGGTGAGCCCGCGGTTGAGCGTTTTGAGCCACTGTCCTTCTTAGCTCAGCGAATTCTTCTCTCAGCTGTTGAGTAGCTGAATTATCATTATGACCGACAAGAGCAGGTTCAATCCTTGGGTTCCGGTCATTGCCCGCACCTGCTTCTCTCCTTGGCTCGGGCTTTCTCCAGTTAGCTCATCCTCCCTTGTTAGTCAACGGGGGTGGCCTGTAAGGTGGAGGTTTATCTGAAGTAGTGGTGGCTTCCTTTCCGCTAGTTTCTCCCATTATAGCTGGCATTCCGTACCTCGTTCTCTCTTGCTCGCTCTGCCTCCTATTATTAAATGATAATAATGGGAAGCTGGGAAACTCCTTCTCCAGAACTGGCTCTATTATCGGTTGACTCTCTTCATGAACTACCTTCTTCTTTCCCCTATCTTTCTCTTCTTCTAATAGTGGGAATAATGGAATGAATTGTTCATTTCTCATAATAACTTGGCTCATCCCGCTTCCTTGAGTCCCTTTTGGAGTAGAGAACTCTAAGTCAAGTCTTCTCTGTAGATTCCCTGTTAGTGTACAGAGTCTGCTCACTTCCCCCTTGGTTTCCAAGGAGATTCTTTCCATGCTTTTTAACACTTGGATCATAGTAGCTTGTAGTTCTTCACTAGTTCCCTTTCCTTGTGATTTCTCAGATGCGGTCGGGCTTTCTAGGACCACTTGTCCTGATGGGGAAGAAGGATTTTCTGATTGATCTGCCATTTGTAGAATACATCCCTTTGGATTCGTTACTAAGTATATAGCTTCTCTTTTTGGACATACAATATTAAGAAGTAAAGATCCCACCGGGCGTGCCAAAACTATGTTCGCGTCAAGAATTCTCGTCAGGCAAGTTTCCTGGTCGGCGAGATGCACAGCTCCCCTGGAGGTTTGGCGTCGGTTGAGGGCTGCACTTAGGTCTGATTGTCTTGTTGGTTCCTATCTTTGTGGCTTATCAAGGTTCTGAGGGTCTTAGAGGGAGGTAAATAGAGAAGGGTTTACAATGAGAAATCGATACTACAGCAAGCTTGAACAAGGTAGCAGAGCTATTACAAATGTTTGAAGGAAAGGTTATCCCGTGAGGGATGAAGGCTTGTCCCGAGAGGGATGAAGGCTTGTCCCGAGAGGGATGAATGCTTGGGCTGACTACAGCTTCGTTTTGAAGTCAAATCTGGCTTTGAGCAGAGTTTGTGCTTGCATTTGTTTGTTTGATTGAGTGTCTTGCATTTGTTTGTTTGATTGAGTGTCCTTAATCCTGATTTCTCTTTCTTCTTTTATAGACAACCCAGCATGTCCTCCTGTAGCAGCAGCCTTGCCCGAATGCGGTTTGAGGGTGATGACTCATCAGCTTTTTTACATGTAATGCCACCATAAAGTACTTTATGGGCTGTGTAGCTGGTCAATCTATACCACTTGGCCTTTGGGTAGGTGGGCAAGTGGCCTTCATGAGCTGTATCAAGTCAGAAGAGGCCATTTCCTGCTTTTCTGGGTTTCGGCTGGGCTTCGGCCAAATTGCTGGGCTTCGACTGACTCTTCCTTCAGGCCTCCTTTTGGGCCAGCCCCTTTCTGGAGCCCAAAGTTTAAGTTTTGGTCCAAACACTTACTCAATCCGATGGAAGAAACTCTGGGATGCTCGTGCTCCCGTGAAGGTTTGTGCATGGCGAATTTGCAACGACAAACTTCCTGCTCGTGTTCTCGTGAAGGTTTGTGCATGGTGAATCAACACTACACCTTATGCGGAACTGCCATTTTTCTGTCCGTGCTTGGTTTCGACACCAATTGGTCACACACCACGTGGAATATCTATGAGCTCAATGAAGCATTGGGTTTTGTATTTAGCTTCCCTTCTCAACATCGAAAATTTCAAGGCGTTGCAGGGGACTTTATTGCGGCCTAAAAGTTGCGTTTTGAAAATGTTCTTTCGCGGTTGCAAATCGAGGCGTTGGCAGTCAGAGTGTTGCTTCCCTTCTCAACATCCAAAATTTCAAGGCGTTGCAGAGGACTTTATCGCGGCCTAAATGTTGCATTTTGAAAATGTTCTTTCGCGGTTGCAAATCAAGGCGTTGGTAGCAGGGCCGGTCCAGAGATTTTTGAGGCCCGGGGCGACGTCAAAAAAAGTGCCCTAACTTCATGTAAGAAAATTATACTTAGAAAAACACTTCAAACTCAATAATTTAGAAACACAGAAAGACTAATTTATTTTGTATTGAGAGGGGAAAAAAAAAGTTCGAGCTTACAAGTAGATGGATGATGAGTTTTGTTTTCCATCTGAACTTTGAATGTGTTTTTGAATAAATCGTGAGGTATTTTTTTTCTTATTTACTAACCTTGTCAATATGGGACTAAAAAATAATGATGTTTTCGAGTCTTTAATTGATATGTATTATTAATGAATGGGCACTAAATTAAACATTTTGATGACACGTCATATAATTTGCAAATTTGGTCTACGTATTATTCTTTGTTGAAGATTAGATTTGAATTAAAACGAATATTTAAAAAAAACAACCCACATAGCTACTAGATAGTAACTAAAAATAAATTAACAACCAAACAAAAATTTGTAAAAATTGAAAAGAATAAACATGCACATAGCATTTCGAACTTAAGACCTCTTGTTAATTTTAAACAACAAAAATCATTGTTTCTAATTAAACTTCTTGATCCTTTAACCAAATTTTATAAATTTATACTCTTATAAAAAGAAATTGGTAAAAAATGGAAAGTAAATAAGCACACATGGTGTTTTGAACCCAAGACCTCCCCATTATTTTCAAATGACAAACCACCACTTCTAGTTAAATTTCTGTGTCTTTGAACCAAATTTTATAAATTTATACTCTTATAAAAACATATATAAATATATCACCCTAATAATTTTGATGCCCTTAATTTTTTTGGGCTCTGGACGGTCGCCCTGTCTGCACTGGGCCTGGGCCGGCCCTGGTTGGTAGTCAGAGTGTTGAAAATGAATCTCATATCGATGGAAGAAGGGTTTGTATGAGCTTATAAGTAAATTGGACTACTCTTCTTATTGACAATTGGTTTTTAGTATGTAACCTGAACTTTCTTCACAAAGAAGAGCTGCGTTGGCGGTGGGGAGAGGGGATTACGTCGCAAAATACCATTTTAGAGTGTGATTCACTACAGATCATTACAGCAATTCAGGAGCATTCTACCAATATGTCCAATGTGTCTAGCAGTCTACACTCGGAACGCTCTCCACGGAGTCTCTCGATCGTCGTTTGAGGAATCCCCAGGCATCATTGAAGAATGTACTTGATTGAATTGGGTTCTCTTCCACAGTACCTTGTGCTGTACTGTATGTGTTAACTTTGATGGTAAGCAACAATACATCATTACAAAAATCTTTTCTAAAAGCGATCCAAGTTGAGTTGCCTACGTCTCAAGCACAGCAACCGAAAAGGAATCCCCTCGTCGTATTTGCGGGGTATCTTCCCTTCCAAAAACCTTCACGTTCGTAGCATACTCCAAAAACACAGATTTAAATCCCAGATTTGATATTATTCACCAAACATATAACCACCCAAAATTAAAAAAGAAATTTCCATTCCTGCCATTTTTTATTTTTTCCTTTTCTTCTCCATTGTAAAGCTGAAGCTTTTGCTTGCATTTGCATTGCATTTAGGGGAATGAAAAATATATATATTACATATTATATATATAATATTATACATAACCAAAAATTTCTAGATTAAAGAGGGGAAAAAAACCCAAAAAAAAGCCATCTCATAGAGCTAAGATCACACACACTTTTGATCTTATGTATAAAACATTCAAACTCAGTCATCACATTCACAATCCCTCAGAAAAAAGGTGGTCTTGCACTTACAGTACTTCTTCTCTCCTTGGCTTTAACTTCCTTGGACTTAGATTTCAATCGCTCTTCTTCTTCTAACTTGTCTTTTTTTTTTCCTTTTTTTTTATATATATAAGTATAATCTCATTTGATTTCTAAGCGGCTGCCACTGTGCCTGTATGGACATAATCCTGTGCGGTGGCGGTGTTGGCTGAGTTGTTTGATTTCCTTTGCTCTCTTTTTCTCAGCGCTTTCATGGAGGAAGAGAGGTTCCAGTTCTTCTCCTTCGCCTCGTCTATTTCTATCTGCTCATCTCTGCACTCCTCACTGCAGAACGGAGTGTCACCTCTGCAAATATTAAACCAATCATACAGAAATTCAGAATCCAACAACCATTTTATTATTTACCGAAAACACAACAAACCCACTTCCATTTCTTCCAAATCTAAATAACCCACATCCAGAAAACTTAAATCAAAACTAAAACAACGGTTTTTCTCAGATCCACCCAATTTTCTGTTTGGCTGTGGAGAAAAAAAAGGTGGGATATTTCTCCCGTTTTCCGGGAAAAATGTTCAAATTTCCACGAACCCACACATTTATTTGCTCACAAAATTCAACCTGAATAGCCAATTTTTGAAAAGAAAAAAAAAGGGAAATTGATCAATGGATTTGAAGTGGGTAATCAACCAACCTGTACATGAAGATGTCTCTGTCATCACCGAGTGGTTTCTTGCAGAGGAAACAAGCATCCAAGAAATGGGGCTGGTGGTGCTCCTCAAACCTGGCGTCACAGAACCTCCCAGATCTCGGCGAAAAAGAAGACGACGAAGAAAACGAAGCCATGGCGGGAGAAACGTTTCTGAAGCTGCCACTCCGCCTCGCGAAACACATCGGCCTTGAATAAAACGGGTGGTTGGACCCGGAAAACCCGGCTTCCATATCAGCCAGCGAGGCCAACCCATCGTCCTCGTCGATGAAACAAGGCCGCCTTGCAGCGCCGGAAACTGATTCCATTTCCTCTGAAGTTCTGATGATCTCAGTGCTGGAATGCGTTTGGCAGAAGAGAGAACGAAACGGAGAGAGATGTGGTTCATGAGGAGAAGGTGTAGCCTTTTTAAAAAGAGAGTTGGTGTGAGAGGAGAGAGAGAAGGTCTAGAGAGAGAAAGAGATGTAAACAACAAACAATAAACAAACGGCAGATTTGTGAAATCCGTGATATTGAATCCATTGGCTCAAAATACCTCATTCCCTAAGTTCCAAATATTTAAATCACAAAACTCTCACCCTCATCCTCCAAATAAATTACTTGTGTGCCATCACGGCCAGAATGGGCGGTGCCACAGTAGCAGTGGCTGTTTCGTAGTTTTGAGAAACACGAGGGCTAAAAGTCAAGAGAGTGTGTTGTCGTATCCGGGGTCCGAGATCTTTCACAGTTCTCCAGTTTTGCGCTCAGAGCAAGGGGGACCCGCGTCGCGCGACCTAATTGCACTCAATAACGTCCGTTAGAGTGGGAACTGAGGAGGGAGAAGGGGCGGTACCACGCGCCAGTACATTGCGCGTCAACGTAACGGTCACACCGCCCTTTGTACTTCATTTGCCTTCAAGTGAAAATACGTGGGTTTCTTTGTCTTTGTTGGCGACTTCCGACATCGCCTCATGGTAAACCCCTTTTGATTTTTTTTTTCTAGTATGAAAGAAATAAAGTTCCACAACTTGACTATACTTAGTGTAGTATCAAATGTGTACTGCTTTTTTTTTTAGAGAAAGTACAATCTGTTATTTTGGTGGGTGAGAACAATTTACGTGAAATAGGAAACCAATATAAACTTCCATTGACCTTATTTTTTTGTTTCTTTTTTTTCATGGTTATATTTTTGTTCATCACCTTCATGTAGTGATGTTTACTACTTTATTTATAATCGTTAGATGAGTTGAAATTTTTAAATTTGTGTCTATCCACTATGCAGATCTCGAAATTTAAACTCATTTAATGGTTATAAATAGGATGGTGAAAATTACCATCACTTAAGAATGGTAAGCAAAAATATTCCATTATTTATTTGCAAATATCATTACATCCAATATTTTCAAATATGACGCTACGGACATCAATTTTTTAGATTAAATTTTGTAAACCATATGACGTGGTCGATGATTATTTAATTACCTAAGTTTGTCAAATGTTTTTAAGAGATACCAAATGTCAGGAGAGATGCAATGTGGCACTAATCTTGAAAGTTCTTATATTCGAATAGTTTATTTTCGTTAATCAAAACAAAATTTATATGTAGTCTAATATTTTAGTGAATAGAGTGTTAGATTTCACTCATATGTTCTGTGTTCAAAACTTTCTCTCTTCTTAATTATTGTAATAGTTTCGAAATCCATTTTCCCTTAATAATTATCAAACAAAATTTGTAGTTAAACGAGAAATTGTATTAGCATAAAATGACTTTGCGAAAAGGTTGATTAGCTAAAACAGTTTTGAGTAAAATGAAATAATGGAATAAGTTACTTTTTAAACATGGTTTAATGAGATTGTCCATTTTAAGAAATTTCTTGCGACGTTCCATGTCCTTGTTTAGAAGAAAAAGTTTGTTCGTTCTAATAAATAACTTTCCACACTTGGCATTAATTCCCATGTTTGATTTTCACTCGCGATTTTGTAAAAATGTTTCGTTTTTCCGTTTAGCAAAAAATAAACAAATGATGACAAGTCACGATAGTTATGCACCTTTTCTGGATTATGCGGAATTTCACTCGAGTTGTTTTTTTTCTTCTTGTTATCTACACTAATGAGAATGAGGGTTGGCCTCACAATGGGTTAGCAATAATGTTGTTCAAATTTTCCTTGGAAACTTTAACGAAAAACTCTCGGTACTGTTCACTTTACCGAAAAATCACATTTTTGTACTAAAAAGTCAATCTTGGTACTATTCACTTCACCCTTTATTTTGTCCTTATCGTTAAAATTCAAAGCTTTCAAGATCTTTTCATTAGTTTTTATATTTTTCTTTGGTTATAATCGATCCTAAAACTTCTCATTTACAAATGCAGTAAAACTACTCAAGACCGTAATATAAATGGCGTATAAATGTCTTGTTTAAAACATCTAGAATTCCCAAATGATTATTTATTGCAAAAATTCTTTAATCATATATGTATTTCAACGCAAGTCCCCTTCACGCGCCATGAATGCAAGTCATAGTACCATCAGTTCATTTTCTCCTCTCCCCCAAAACTCACGGTTTCACTTTTGCCCACCTTGCCCCTCACTCCAACTCCTTTTTCCTCGCTTTAATAATGACGTCACACAACCATCCCCATATGCCTTTGTCGTTTTCCTTGGGGTCCCCACATCCCCACAAAACCATCTACTCTGGGCCCCATGGCCCATTATGGTGATGGCGTGGGCCGTGGTAAGTGGTGTTTTGAGAGAGAGAGAGAGAAAGAAAGCGTTTTTCTTGGGATTTGTTTTTTGTGAGTTGCAGCTCTTTCTCCGAGGTTTTTGTTCCCTCTACGCACAGCCGCTGCCCGAGGGTACCGGGCAGCTGACCCGTCTGCCCTTTTAAATGATGATTCACCGCTTCACACGTGTGACGGTCTGCTTGTACCACCACACCGTCTTGGGTTTTGTGATGCTGCCACGCGGTGAGCAACGGACAAAAGTTTCTACGCTCTGTGACTGACTCTGTGACTCATAATTAATGTTATTCATATTATGTTTTTATATAATATTTCTATATTATTTTAGCTGGTATCTGAGACAGTCACATGAACCATGAGTGTCTCATGAGCATTTCCCTAGGGATTCTAGGGATCCCTCAATCTTGTACGTTCATTTTATATCGTGCGGTCAGTTTTCGTTAGGTACTATTCATATTTGAATTTTGAAATTTAAATTTTAAATGATTTCTGACCGCACGATATACGATGAACGGACAAGATTGCGGGATCCCTAGAATCCCTAGGGAAATGCTCAGGAGACACTCCTGGTTCACAGTCACATCATTTGAAAAATTTGCAAAACTCAAGCAAAGGAAGGAGAAATACTTCTTGTATACCATAATCATCATTTAATTAACTAGTTTTTCTTAATTATTAGCTTATTAAATAATGAACTAAGTTTAAAAATTTGATTAATTCAAATGATTTGGCTGTCCATATTAAATATCACCTGATATGTATGAAAATATAGTAAAAAAATATAGTATGAATAGTATTACTCATGATTTAAAGTCACCGTGGACGATTCTATTCACTGCTGCCATCAAGCTTTTCTGCCCTTCCTTTCATGCCGTTGGATTCCATCACTCTTTTTTTTTATTATTAAAAACAATATTATTAAATACTCTAAATTACATTAAAACGAAAATCTTTCACTTTCTCAAAACACAAATTGATATTTGTTTTTTGGTTGACCACGAGCATAAGTTCCAAAGAAAAAGAATATTACATAAGAGTATTTCGAGAGGAAAACTAATGAAAATGATTTGAAAATTTTGAGTTTTAAAGATAATGACAAAATAAAGGGTAAAGTGAATAGTACCAGGATTGACTTTTTAGTGTAAAAATATGGTTTTCGTTAAAGTGAACAGTACCGGAAGTTTTTCGTTAAAATTCCATATTTCGAGACCACGAGATTCTAAACTGCATAACAAGTTTAAACAAGCTAAATTACCAGCAACAAAATTATTTTCATAGTAATTTACTATTGATTGAGAAGTGCTCTTCTATAAGTGACACACAATGTAATGATTTATATTTCAAACATATTAAAAATAAATACTTATAATATGATTACATAGAGAATTAAAATAAAACACAGTTAGCTAAATAAGGATTTTCTTTTTTAACAAACGATTTTATTACACTAAGAGATGAGTAAACTTAGCCTTACAATAGCAAATAATAATGTGGTTCAAATTCATTTTTAATGAAAATCGGACCTAAGATCTCTCATTTACAAGTAAATAGGAAAATTTAAACAATTAAAGTAATTCATTACTTTTTTTTATTTGAATTCGGTAACGTGTTGGATTTCTCTATAAGATTGTTTTATTGGTTTTGTTGTATATTTTATGTGAATTTATGATTGGATTATTTTTTATTTGTAAGAGGAAGTGACAGAATAGGACCATGGGCTTTTAAATGGCCCACATATGGAGCTTTTGTCCTTGTTTCTTGAAGCTTCCGTCAAATTCTATTTCAATGTTTCATTGGCGGTCTTCTCCCGGCACTTGAATTGACCCGTCTAGAGCATCTGCTTTTTGAAAAGCAAACTACACAAAAATGGTTCACCGTCATGTGTGTTTCGATTCAAAAAATAAATTACATATAAAAATTTGCACCTGACAAATATGTATTATTCGACAAAGAATTCCACGTGGCGTTAACCCATTCTATGTAACAAAGTTTAAAGGTAAAATAGATTCCAACCAATATATTAATCATATATGGATTGGCATAAAAATTGTGTTTTGCTAAGTTTGAGATATTTTTTTTATATATTTGTTGACACGCCCCAACCCCAATATCCCTAATATCAGGGTAGGCATGTGCTGGCCGACACATGAGGGTGACGAAGCCAATTTAAACACATGTATACGAATAAAATATGTAATTAGAAAGATTTACACTAGTGCAGAATCATGTTCAGAGCATAGGACTAAACAGGAGTAATGTGAAAGAATTAATATGAAAGGGTACGAACAAAGAAATGATACCTATACTGAGAAGACTCGAGGATACCTATGTTGTAAAGTCCTCACGCCGGGATCATGTGCCACGATCCTAACTCCTGAGGAGGCGCAAAAACTGAAAAGGTGAGTGGACCAGAGTTTATAATATTTCATATAAGGTTTAACCAAATTTCCTGGAATGTTTAAGCAGGTTCTTAACCTCAGTGTGGACCTAAGTAGACCTGGCATTCGTGTCGTGTTTTCTGTGTTCGTGTCGTTTTCGTGTCACACCCGATATCTTAACGGGTCGTGTCGTGTAACACCCGTTAAAATAAAAGGGTAAAATGACCCGACCCGAAATCGACCCGATAATATTAACAGGTAATATGACCCGACCCGTTACCCGTTAAGGAAAATATATTTTAAAC
The DNA here is from genome assembly GCA_035220775.1 of Malus fusca. Classification (NCBI taxonomy): domain Eukaryota; kingdom Viridiplantae; phylum Streptophyta; class Magnoliopsida; order Rosales; family Rosaceae; genus Malus; species Malus fusca. Next base: position 6,478,292 of record CM069064.1, on the reverse strand, counting down.
CAATAAATAATCAAATGAAAAACATAATACTAAATCAGTATATACATTCCATATTATCACATCCAAAATATAAAAACGCAATTTTGTTTTAAGTATATTTCGTTTACCTAAAGTCTTTAATAGTTTTTTAATTAATGTAGAAGTGTTAAAAAATATAGAAAAAATATATAAACACTCGTAATGACAAGCTTTATAACTTTCATGAAGAGCTTAACTTCAAAATTCGTCACTATAATCATATAAATCATAGATCAAAATTTAACCGTTGATTGTTGTTTACATTTATGCTTCATTGTTATCATCAAATTTCGTTTTTTTAGATTTTCTTTTTTGAAAACATGATCTATTAGAGGGTGTGGGTAGATGAACAGTTTGGATCGTTGATATTATATTTAGAGTTTTACGGTTAGTGAAAATATTGCTTGATGTTTATAAAGTTTCTACAAATTATATGACATTGACTCATATTTCAGTTAACCGTAAATATCGAAACGTGATATCATCTTCTTACATCAACCAGATGATCATGTTTTCAAAAAATAAAATTTTAAAAATGAAATTCAGTAAGAAGAATAAAGCGTAAATGACAATCGACGGTTAAATAAATTTAAGGTTTCACTACTACAAAATTATCTATTACTGGCGGTCCAAAAACTTTTTTCAACGATCCAACCGTCAAACTTATTTGTACACATTCCAAGATTGCATACGTAAAAAATCATAAAAAACAAACATTCAGAGATTACGTAACGGAACAAAAGTTTTCGACGGTTATAAACGAAAAATCACAATTTAACGGTTATTTTAGCTCCGATTTTGATGATTTTTTACAGATACACTCCTCGACCCTATAAGAATGTAATGAATAAATTTGATCTTTAATTTAAAGTATTTACACTAGTGGATACCACAAAAACTTATTTTATACTTAAGAGAAGTATAATATTAACTCCAAGTGTTTGTTTAATCTACCGTTTTGACGCAATATGCATTCTACGAAACTTTTTTCAACGATCCAACCGTCACACTTATTTGTACACATTCCGAGATCGCATACGTAAAAAATCGTAAAAAACAAACATTCAGAGATTACATAATTGAACAAAAGTTTTCGACGGTTATAAACGAAAAATCATAATTTAACGGTTATTTTATCTCCGATTTTGATGATTTTTTACATATACACTCCTCGACCTATAAGAATGTAATGAATAAATTTGATCTTTAATTTAAAGTATTTACACTAGTGGATACCACAAAAACTTATTTTATACTTAATAGAAGTATAATATTAACTCTAAGTGTTTGTTTAATCTACCGTTTTGACGCAATATGCATTCTACGAAACTTTTTTCAACGATCCAACCGTCAAACTTATTTGTACACATTCCGAGATCGCATACGTAAAAAATCATAAAAAACAAACATTCAGAGATTACGTAATGGAACAAAAGTTTTGGACGATTATAAACGAAAAATCACAATTTAATGGTTATTTTATCTCCGATTTTGATGATTTTTTATAGATACACTCCTCGACCCTATAAGAATGTAATGAATAAATTTGATCTTTAATTTAAAGTATTTACACTAGTGGATACCACAAAAACTTATTTTATACTTAATAGAAGTATAATATTAACTCTAAGTGTTTGTTTAATCTACTGTTTTGACGCAATATGCATTCTACAAAACTTTTTTCAACGATCCAACCGTCAAACTTATTTGTACACATTCCGAGATCGCATACATAAAAAATCATAAAAAACAAACATTCAGAGATTACGTAACGGAACAAAAGTTTTCGACGTTTATAAACGAAAAATCACAATTTAACGGTTATTTTAGCTCCGATTTTGATGATTTTTTACAGATACACTCCTCGACCCTATAAGAATGTAATGAATAAATTTGATCTTTAATTTAAAGTATTTACACAAGTGGATACCACAAAAACTTATTTTATACTTAATAGAAGTATAATATTAACTCTAAGTGTTTGTTTAATCTACCGTTTTGACGCAATATGCATTCTACGAAACTTTTTTCAACGATCCAACCGTCAAACTTATTTGTACACATTCCGAGATTGCATACGTAAAAAATCATAAAAAACAAACATTCAGAGATTACGTAATGGAACAAAAGTTTTCGACGGTTATAAACGAAAAATCATAATTTAACGGTTATTTTATCTCCGATTTTGATGATTTTTTACAGATAGACTCCTCGACCTATAAGAATGTAATGAATAAATTTGATCTTTAATTTAAAGTATTTACACTAGTGGATAGCACAAAAACTTATTTTATACTTAATATAAGTATAATATTAATTCTAAGTGTTTGTTTAATCTACTGTTTTGACGCAATATGCATTCTACAAAATGTTTTTCAATGATCCAACCGTCAAACTTATTTGTACACATTCCGAGATCACATACGTAAAAAATCATAAAAAACAAACATTTAGAGATTACGTAACGGAACAAAAGTTTTCGACGGTTATAAACGAAAAATCACAATTTAATGGTTATTTGAGTTCCGATTTTGATGATTTTTTTACAGATACACTCCTCGACCCTATAAGAATGTAATGAATAAATTTGATCTTTAATTTAAAGTATTTACACTAGTGGATACCACAAAAACTTATTTTATACTTAATTGAAGTATAATATTAACTTTAAGTGTTTGTTTAATCTACTATTTTGACGCAATATGCATTCTACGAAACTTTTGTTAACGATCCAACCATCAAACTTATTTGTACACATTTCGAGATTGCATACGTAAAAAATAAACATTCTGAGATTACGTAACGGAACAAAAGTTTTCGACGGTTATAAACGAAAAATCACAATTTAACGGTTATTTTAACTCCGGTTTTGATGATTTTTTTACAGATACACTCCTCGACCATATAAGAATGTAATGAATAAATTTGATATTTAATTTAAAGTATTTACACTAGTGGATACCACAAAAACTTATTTTATACTTAATAAAAGTATAATATTAACTCTAAGTGTTTGCTTAATCTATCATTTTGACGCAATATGCATTCTACAAAACTTTTTTCAACAATCCAACCGTCAAACTTATTTGTACACATTCCAAGATCGCATACGTAAAAAATTGTAAAAAAAAACATTCAGAGATTACGTAATGGTACAAAAGTTTTGGACGATTATAAACGAAAAATCACAATTTAACGGTTATTTTAGATCCGATTTTGATGATTTTTTACATATACACTCCTCGACCCTATAAGAATGTAATGAATAAATTTGACCTTTAATTTAAAGTATTTACATTAGTGGATACCACAAAAACTTATTTTATACTTAATAGAAGTATAATATTAACTCTAAGTGTTTGTTTAATATACCATTTTGACGCAATATGCATTCTACGAAACTTTTTTCAACGATCCAACCGTCAAACTTATTTGTACACATTCCGAGATTGCAAACTTAAAAAATTGTAAAAAACAAACATTCAGAGATTACGTAACGGAACAAAAGTTTTCGACGGTTATAAACGAAAAATCACAATTTAACGGTTATTTTAGCTTCGATTTTGATGATTTTTTACATATACACTCCTCGACCCTATAAGAATGTAATGAATAAATTTAATCTCTAATTTAAAGCATTTACATTTTTTTATATATGAGTGATTGTATATATATATTTTTACATTTTTTACACTTCTACAATAATTATTATTAATTTTATTAATTTTGCCCTCAAATAAAAAACATTATTCATGAGGGTTTGAAGGATTTTAAAAATCTATACGATAATATAAGTGTAACAATTATCTATTCGTAGAAGAATAATGATAAATCACGAGTGTTTATATATTCTTTCACATTTTTCATACTTGCATGTATGTCTTCTTAGTTCTTGCATATACAAATACTATACTAGTATATTTTAATTTTGGACAAGAATATGTTATGTAAAATTTATCCTAGTAATGATAATAAGGAACTCTCATAATAAAAATAAATAATGACTAAAACTTTTTTTTTATTTTTTTATAATTTATATAGAACAATAATACAAAACTATATATTTAATATATAATATATTGTATATATTAATATGACTATTGTATTTTATAATAAATCTTTTAGTAATTAAACTTTAAAATTATTAAAATAATTTTTTTCTTAATGGGTCGAAATGGGTTATGACACACCCCGTCCCGAAGGAGGGCATGCTGGCCGTCACGTGAGAGTGACGTAACCATTTACACAGTTCGGAAGCTTTAAAGATACAATTACTAAGGTATAACACCCGAGGGTGAATCCTACTTTTGTGAATTCTGTCAGAACACCGTTGGATTCCTCGTGGCCACCAAAGCTCTGCTAACTTGAACCTGGAGGGGCGCAAAACAAAATTGAGTGGGTCAGTAAAATAAAGTTTTTCGAAAACATTTCATTTAAAACATTTCTAACCCCTCACCGTAAAACCTGTATAGTTTCCCAGAAAATAGTATATATAAAACCATATGTAATCTCAAAACTCAAATCCCAAGTCTTTAACATTTTTCAAGAAAAAATATGGCATGCCATGAATCAAAATATAAATCAGGTGAAATAAGGAATCAATCGGAGACCCTGCAGTTGGTCCTATATGATTAATTCTATAGCTCAAAATCCCACTCAGCCGGAGTCACCACAGTGACCTATACGGCCCTACACTGCACATCACTCGGAACTACGTAAGGTAGTCTGTACGATGAAAGGTGTAAAAATACGCTCTAGTGCTTCTCTCATCAATCATCAGCGCGCATAACTAAGGTCACCCACTAGTCGAAATCACACCTAGTGATCTATACGACTAGCATGTCGGAACCCTCACATGGTCTGTACGACATCCACCTACTTGGATCCAAGGCGAGCGTGCGGTGTGGTGAATAATATAAGCACTAACACCTAGGGTGCAGGTTATGAGCTTAAAACGTCTCAACATCAAACAATTCAATGAATAATGAACTCACCTGACTTACCTGTGCCTCCACAGCGCCATGCACATGTATGCATCATATATCAATCATATAATTCATATAACAATTCATATTTTCTTCAAATAATTCTATGCATGGCATTTGGAAAACATATTTTCAAATAAATGCATTTTCTGGGAAAAACAATAGTATATAGGTAATACGAAAACAAAACTGCCCACTCACCTGGAATTCGCCCTACAACTCCCTAGCACAATACATCAAGGTATCATGACGATCGGCGCCTAGAACAATAATCAAATCCAACCTCAGAAATCATATCGATAGAATATATAACTTATATAAAACACGTCACTACGCAGTTCGATCCGAAAGATCTGCAACTCAGATTTCCAATCCATAACTTCCAGAGGTCCACAATAAATCTCTAGAACAACATCCTAAAATTTCCTTACCATCCAACGGTCGGATCTCCGTCAATTTCCAAAACCAAGTGACGGTTAACATTCTATTTTATGAACTTACAACTCTAATTCCAGAAGATCCGTAAATCGGATTCCCAATCCGTAAGTTCCTATAATCCTCAAATATTACGTATTACAATGTATCAAAGTTTGGTGACGATCCGACGGTTGGATCGTCAATTCATATTTTCACCTAACCACGAATCGAAACGAACTTAGGTTCAATTACTCAATTTAAGTCCATCAATTATCAAAACTGAACCTAGAACCTTAAACACATGCTAAGAATGACATTGGCGGGCCATTGGCCACGCGCCGCCGCACTGGCCGCCGCGGGTGGCGGTTGGCCGCCCCGGCTCGCCGGAAAATCCAACTATTTCCAAAAATTACCAAAATTTGCAGATTTGAAGATCTCAATGAGCAGAGTAACTTTCATACCTGTGGCCAAGGCCAATTTGGCCTGGAAGTGCTTCAATTTCACCAAAACCGTGAAGAACCCTAGAATTGGGTGTTTCCAATTCGACCTTCAAACTTGTTCCAACGCCTCTACTACCTCTTGGGCTTTGTTCTAGGTCCTAAAGGAATGCTAATGGTGTTAGTAATTGAAAGAAAACATTTCAAAATTTGAAGAATTTAGACAAAAAAAGTCACGGCACCCGTAGGGGTGTTCTTCGCGAAATCACCACGAAATTCAATGATTCTTGGGGTGAAACGTGAACAGGGAAGGTCTAGATGTTGATTGGGAGTGGTACCTTGATTCAATTCGTCAGAAAATTGGACGAAAACGGCGAGAACCCGCCGATTTGGAAGCATGGGTCGCGCGGGTCAAGGGTGACCCGTTTCCTCCTGTTCCCCCGCTCACCACTCTCCCTCCTTTCCCTCCATTCCTTCCTCTGGTTGGTCAGTTTCTCCCTCTCTCTTCTTCTGATTCGCCTCTCCTCCTTCTTCTCTGATTGGGCAGTTTTGCCCAATCTCTCTTCTTTCTGATTTCTTTTTCTTCTTCTCATACACATACACACACCAAAAACCTTTCCCTCATCCCAGCCATCCATTTCATTCATCATTAAATCTGGGCCGTCCATTTTCATAAAAGAATTTCTATAATTTACTAAAATTGTAATTCCTTAAAATCCAAAATTTCAAACATTAATAACTTCTTCGATATAACTCCAAATCACGAACCGTCTGCGCCCACGCGTCCGTAACGACGAGTACTACGAGGATATGTTAAGAAAACAAATCTTAGATGGCACGACATGATGATTAACCTCGAATAATGCACGTGCCTCAAAGGGCATTTTTGTAAAATCCTTTATTAAAACTTTAAAAATTCTTAAAATTAGGGACGGGCTGTCACAGGTTACCCACGTGTTACCCGCGTGTATACCTGTTAAGAACCCGTTATTAACGGGTTCTTAACGGGTCACCCGATAGTGACCCGATAAGTTATCGTGTTGACCCGAAACCCGTTATTTTCGTGTCGTTTTCGTGTCGTGTCAAAAACTGTCAGGTCTAGACCTAAGTGCTGCTAGTGCTGCAGAAGAATGAATAGCAAAGTTGCATGTGGTGCTTGAAGTGAATTGTGCTTTGTTCGAAGTACACTGAGTTGCTTAAGTTACCTTACGCGTGGCGGTGGTAATCCTCATACCGTGGAGGATTATATGAGTTATCACTCATTTTTAATCAGAAACTTGATATGTTATATATTGTCATTTAAATGTACTTCAAGTTTCAAACGTCGTTTCAAATGAAAACTATATGTCTAGATTTCGAACATGCCCTTGTGTTGGTTCAATGTATTTTCAGGTTGCGAGTATGTGTGGAAGCATGTAAACAAAATGATAACTTGTCAGAGAACTATTTCTTTCAAGTTAATGATGTGTGGGGTGGATTCAGTTCTAATCGGTTTGGTTTTTTGCCTCGCATCATTGTGGTCTTGGGATTGAATGCAATTGTCATGGTATGGACTAAAATTGGCTTATACATACAAGAGCAATTCCAAGTAATTATTTCACAATCGAGTAAAAAACTAAACTTGTCAGACATCAATTTTCGTTCTACTCAAATACCTTTAACTTTAATCTACAACTTTAAACCAAAGGTGAATAATTAAGAAAAACGTCCTGAACCCTATCAATTGTTGGGAGAACACTTTGTTATATTCATGTTTGGAACAACGCTACTCTTGAATCATGTATGTTTCTTTCGTTGGCAAGAAAATTTGTTTTTTGTATTTTTATTGAGTCTCACTCTCATCCAATATTATTAATTTTAATAATATCTTTAATAAAAAAGCAATTAAAATAGAACAATAATGTAGTCCTAGTCTGAGCAAACATCAAACCGGTACTGTTTTCATTATCATGCTTCTTAGTCCGACACTGTACCAAACGCTTCACTAAGCTAGTCCAGATTAGTCTAGTCTAAGTCAGTCCAGCTTAATCCTTGCAGCTAGTTCGAAACAGTCCGGTGCAACAAACGCACCCTAATAGACTAAGTTTGGCCCAAAAACTACGTGTAGCCTTTCACGGCTAGAAATGGCCTAAGTATATTCAATTAATTTCCAATAAAAATCACTGAATAATATAATTCAGTGATGCATGTCTTTCGCATTAAACAAACATTACAAGGGGTGTTGAGTCCGTGGGATTTGCTGGGTAGGTCGGATTAGATTTTCCAACTCCTCATGGCAGTGCTCACATGGGGGTGTATTATGTTAGTGGGAGATTGCATAAGTTGCAAGTTGATTATTCTAAAGACAAAAAAGGGAAAGTGAAAAGGCTTTTCAGTCATGATTTTGATTCTCATGGAATAATTGAGCATTGAAATGACAATCTCCTGTTTTTAATCCTACTTTATTTGGGTGGACTCCATTTCTTATTCAAAATGACGTGCTCTTCTGTTTTATTCTTTACTTAAAAAAATGACATGCTTTAAATAACAAGTTTATCGTAGTTTGGAGATTTTTATTCAAAATGATCTTTTGCAGTTTGCATAATTTATTATTTTAATCCTTGATAATGAAAAGTATTAGTAGTAATTTCGGAGCTTGTTCATTTTATATTATTGTAGTTATTATATGAAAAATCTGTGAATGCCTCATTAAATTGTCACGTAAACGATCACGTGATTATTTTTTTAAGAGTATTTTTGTTAAACCAATCATTTCATTTAACGATGATATAGATAGATTTTTTACAATAAAACTAAAATGATTTACGATAAACAAGTTCAAAGACTACTTATATTGATTTTCATTGTTAGAGATCAAAATAAATAATCATACTTATGCCAATCTCAAAAAAATATTTTAATTAAAAACCTTCTTTTACGGATGAAGAGGTAGGAGATGCACTAGCTCAACATTTTAGAGGCCATTCTATTATATTGGGTATTGGTGTATCTAACAGCATCTTCGACGGTGAAGGTAAAACTAGAAAGTAAAATTGTACTATAGGGACAAAATTACAAAGTTAATCAATTTAATGGATTAGACAAATTAAGTATGTCAAATTGTTATTAAACTATTTCAATTTCATCAGTTTATTTGTTGTTCATAATTGAAAGTTACATGAACTATTTTATTGTTAAAAGGGATCTGAGACTCGATATGCTTATTATAAGACTGAACCAACTCCCCCACCTCCTTAATGTAGATAATCTCGTTTATTAAAAAAATAAAAAAGACACTTTGGATGCGATTCCTAACTACCAATGTTCTTTGACTGAAAGTTTGGTGGTTTTTTGTTTTTGATTGAAGTCCCTGATATTAATGTATTAATTGTTGTGGTCTATTTTTATCTGACAAAGGAATAGGCCCGGCGGCAGAGGGAGAGGGAAGAGAGATGTGTATTTGTAGAATTGTAGGGGAATGTGTGTGTTGTTATCCCTCCTACATTGTGCCTTTATTTATAGTAGTAAAGGGAGAGAAGATATTCCTTCTTCTCCAAGTAATACAAGTTGTAATAGGAAATGATAACTAGAATCAAATCTAATCTAGGATTTACACAATCATACTTAAACTAGGAATGTTCACAACACTCCCCCTTGAGTGTGTAAATACTCAAGGTAGATTCAGCATCATGCAGAAGTTGAGGAAGTCGACTCGTCAGCACTGATTCCAAGGAACAACGCTTATTCTCAATAAGGTAGGAACTTGCATAAGTAGTAAGTCTCACTAAAAAAAACCCTAAGGCTATGGCAAAAACCCGAGTAGGGACAAAATCAGGGATATGACCAGCCCAATGTGGGTGCCTCGTTAAAACCTAGTTAGGTAGCAAAAACCCATTGGGAAAAATGCTCATAATCATAGGGAAAAAGAGTACATTAAGATCAAGCAAGTATCTACAGGATACTCCCCCTGAGTTTGACATAATTCCAAAGAGAAATAGCAAAGTTACAACTCAGAAAGTTTACGCATACCAATTCCATGAACAAGCTTCTGAAACATCGCCTTGGCAGTGATTTGGTGAAGAGGTCGGCCAGATTGTCTTGTGAACGGATTTGCGTGACTTCAATCTTCTGATGCTCTTGTTGTTGATGTGTAAAGAAAAACTTCGGCGCAATGTGCTTGGTGTTGTCTCATTTGATGTAACCCTTCTTGAGCTGTTCGATCCAAGCTGCGTTGTCCTAAAAAATCATCGTCGGGGCATTAACGGTGGGATGAAGATCGCAGGAGCATCGAATATGGCCCACTACTGCTCTCAACCAAAAGCATTCCTGAGTTGCTTCATGTAAGGCTAGAATTTCAGCATGGTTAGACGAAATGGCAACTAAGGTCTGTTTAGTTGACCTCCAAGAGATTGCGGTGCCTCCAACGGTAAAGACATAACCCGTTTGAGAACGCACCTTGTGCGGATCAGATAAGTATCCAGGGTCGGCATAACCAACAAGGCGAGAATCAACCCGATGAGCATAGGGTGCGGCATCACTCGAGGATTCGTAGGGATAGAACAAGCCCAAATCCGTAGTACCCTTAAGGTAACAGAAGATGTCTTTCACGCCAGTCCAGTGTCTGCGTGTTGGTGCATTGCTGTATCTTGCCAAAAGATTAACAGCGAAGGAGATGTCGGGTTTAGTGCATTGAGCTAAGTACAATAAAGCGCCTATCGCACTTAGATAAGGAACTTCAGGCTCCAAAATCTCTTCATCATCCTCTTTCGGACGGAAGGGATCTCGTTTTGCATCTAGCATACGAACGACCATAGGAGTACTCGAAGACTTCGCTTTATCCTCATTAAAACGGCGCAACACCTTCTGGGTGTAGTTCGATTGATGTACTAGGATTTCATCCGAACAATGCTCTATCTCGAGACCGAGACAGTATCGAGTCTTACCTAGATCTTTCATCTCAAATTCTGACTTCAGGTGCGAACCAGTTCTCGCGAGCTCTTCAGGAGTTCCGATGAGATTCATGTCATCGACATATACTGCAACAATCGCAAATCCGGAATGTGACTTCTTAATGAACACACAAGGACATAGTTCGTTGTTCACATATCCCTGACTAGTCAAATACTCACTCAGACGGTTATACCATATTCTTCTGGATTGTTTCAAACCGTAGAGTGAACGCCTCAGCCGAATTGAGAGCGTGTTCCGGGGTTTGGAAATATTTGAACCAGTCAATGTAAGTCATTCGGGAACTTTCGTATAAATTTCCGTATCAAGATCCCCATAGAGATACGCGGTTACTACGTCCATCAGCTGCATATCCAGTTTTTCGGAAACTACCAAACTGATAAGGTAGCGAAAAGTAATCACATCCATAACGGGTGAGTAAGTTTCGTCATAGTCAATCCCGGGGCGTTGCGAGAAACCTTGTGCTACAAGACGAGCTTTGTAACGCATAATCTCGTTCTTCTCATTACGCTTCCGAACGAAAATCCACTTGTAGCTAACGGGCTTCACATGTGGAGGAGTAGGAACTACAGGTCCAAACACCTTACGTTTTGCAAGTGAATCGAGTTCGACTTGGATTGCTTGTTTCAAAATTGACCAATCAGCTCTACGTCGACATTCATCAACGGAAAGCGGTTCAATGTCATCGCTCAACATGATCTCAATAGCTACTGCAAATGCTAATGCATCGTTGACAATCATCTCATTTCTACGCCACACATCATCTAAGCTAGCATAATAGACCGAAATCTCGCAATTATCGGGAGGAGGATTCGTCTCTTCAAGGACGCTTCCGTAATCTAGAATTTCCTTATGAGTTGGGTAGAATGAGTAAGCGATAGTCGGATTCACGATAGGCTCTTCAGGACCTTATGCCGTGGTTTTCCTTTTCCGGGGGTGTGAATTCTGTGTAGGGGCAGATGATTAGCTAGGCGCTAATGTACGTGGATCACCAGAATTGGCGTCTCGGGCTTCCAGAAGGGCAGTCTGTCGTACATTTGGTACATCCATCTTTGCAGGCGTATTCATAGCTGGAATATGTGATCTTGTCACGCGCGCTAGATCGTTGAAAGCATCTGGCATGCTCTGAGCTATGCTCTGGAGATCTATATGCGCTGCACCTCAGCTTCAGACTGAGCGGTGCGGGGATCTAAATGAGACAAAGTGGGAGTCGTCCACGATAATTCGCGTCGTTCATTAGGAACGTTGACATTCGTATCTCCCCCTAACGACGGGAAGACTGTCTTATAGAAGTGACAATCTGCGAAACGAGCGGTAAACAGATCGCCTGTCAAAGGTTCTAAGTAACGAATAATCGAAGGAGAATCATATCCGACATAGATTCCCATCCTTCGATGAGGCCCCATTTTTATACGTAAGGGCGGTGATATTGGCACATATACCGCACAACCAAAGACGCGCATATGCGATATGTCGAGTTCGCATCCGGTGACCAACTGAAGGGCACTAAATGGTTGTGTCGCAACAGGCCTCAGGCGAACCAACTTTGCTGCGTGCAATATTACATGGCCTCAAGCAGCGATCAGGAGCTTGGTACGTACGACCAACGATCGAGCAATCATTTGTAAGCGCTTAATAAAAGCCTCTGCCAGGCCGTTCTGGGTGTGAACATGGGGTACTGGATGTTCAACTTCAACCCCAACCGACATGCAATAGTCATCAAAAGTTTTATATGTGAATTCTCCAGCATTATCCAATCGAATAGATTTGATCGGATAATCAGGGTGGTGAGCCCTGAGCTTGATAACCTGAGCCAACAGTTTGGAGAATGCAGCGTTCCTTGTGGACAATAAGCACACGTGTGACCAACGTGTGGAAGCGTCAACCAAAACCATAAAATATCTAAATGGTCCGCATGGACGTTGAATCGGTCCACAAATGTCCCCCTGAATCCGTTGTAGAAAAATGGGAGGATTCGAACGAATCTTGTCATTAGAAGGCTTAGTAATAAGCTTTCCTATAGAACATGTTTGACATACGATTTCATGGATCGAACCTAAGCTTCGGGTTAGTGGATGCCCGTGTGAAGATTTGAGGATACGGTGCATCGCTATTCGTCCAAGATGTCCCAAACGGTCATGCCAAAGTGTAATTTCATGCGCGGTCCCTGTGGTAGGGCCGGCCACATAGTGGCATTCTATGGGGCGTATGGTCGTAGTATACAGACCACTCGGGATACGCTCCATCTTCTCTATAATACGCTTCTGGCCATATTCGTAGGAAGTGATGCACAGAAATTCAACTCCGTTTTCTATGTGGGTTTCAGCGTGGTAATTGTTATCTCTAATGTCCATGAAACTGAGTAACGTTCTTCCGGAACGTGGAGAATAGAGTGCATCGGCAATGGTCAAGATTGTACCATTGGACAACATTATGCGTGCCTTACCGTATCCTTCTATCAGGTTGGATGGGCCTAAGAGGGTTGTCAGAGGTGCATTCTTAGGTATGAAGTTAGTGAAATAGATGCGTTCACGCAAAACAGTGTGCGTGGTTGCACTATCTGCCAGACAACTAACTTTCTCACTAGTCATACCTAGAATGAAAAATTAATTTGAATCGGTCACATGCATAAAAGTTTATAAAAACAAATATCAATTCAAAATAATTTCATTTATTCAAGGATTAAAACTTAATATCCAAAACAAATCGCCAACTAATAATCCAAAACATAAAGGAAAATTGTTCAAAATCAACCAAAAACAAAGGGGGGTTCGGCCACTAGGTGGAATTCGGCCCCAATGGTCTTATTTTAACTAAAAAATAAGTCTATGTCTAAGATTCTAATATTCCATAGGAGTGGTATCTTCCTGAAAGTCAGAAACCTCCATTTTTGTAGTCTCCGGTTCGTCCACTTGCATGAGGTTTGATTCAAACTTCTTACGACGAGAATGATATTCATCTACAACCTTCTTGGGAGCTCGGCAAACACGGGACCAATGGTCTTTTGAACCACAGCGATAGCACATATCGTCATTCATGGTTTTGGGTGTTTTGCCCTTATTCTTGAAGTTCGGGGCCTTGAGAGCGAGGTTTGGGCACTTCTGGGCTTTGTTTCCTCCCTTGGGTGGGCCTTGGCTTTGTTGACCTTGGTGGGATAGCTTCTGGCCGCCCCTTCCACGCCTCTTTTGGCGTTTTGGGTGCTGATTAGTGCTATAATGTGTTTCAGGCACATCAGTAGCCCAGTAGGTCGAGCTTGATGATTCTTCATCAACAGCTGGTTCTGCTTTTCAGCAAGAAGTAAAATAGAGATCAAATCCGAGAACTTGGTGAACTTTTGAGCTCTATATTGTTGCTGCAGGACAATATTAGAAGCAGAGAAGATCGAGTAGGTATTCTCCAGGAGATCCTCTTCAGTTAAAGTTTCATTGCAAAACTTGAGAAGTGATCGGATTTGACAAACTTCAGAATTATATTCATTCACAGACTTAAAGTCTTGGAAATGCAAGTGCTGCCAGTCGTGTGTTGCTTCAGGCAAGAATATGTCATTTTGGTGATCGAAACGATCAGCCAAAGTGACCCATAATGCACGTGGATCCTCCTCAGCAAGGTACTCAGTTTGCAGAGCGTCATGGATATGTCTTCGGATGAAGATCATAGCAGTGGCTTTTTCAGCTTCGCCAACAGGTTCATTTGTTGCTTCTGCAATAGCAGGACGCAAGTTCTTTGCAGTGAGGTGGAGCTTCACATCTTGAACCCACTTGAGGTAGTTCCTTCCAGAGACCTCTAAAGCGGTGAAGTCGAGTTTGTTCAAATTCGACATGTTCCTATCACAAAATAGATGGACAAGATGTGGTTAGTGTAACGGAGAAAAATCAATCCATTCACATAGGAGTAGAACATACAGGTTCTAATAGACATGTATTGGTTTAATTTTGCATGAAGAACTTCGGGTTTTCATGGGTGATATGTTTAAGTGAAAACTTCAGGTTTTCAAACAAGGCATGTTTATAAGAAACTTCAGGTTTCAAAGTAATTATGAACTTCAGGCATATATTCCTGCAGGCAAACGCAAATATACATGCAAACAAATATGCAACAAGTATATGCAAGAAATATAACTTTTAGGTGTATAATTATAATTGAATGAATTTATTTGGACTTCGGGCCAAATTAAAGTGTGGGTGGAAAAATATAAAACCCATTAGGTCTAAACTAATTTAGACGAATAAAATTCGGGAGCCAAAAAAATATATTGAGCCACGGGTGGCTAAAAAAATTGGTCCGTGAGACATATGCCTAAAAAATTTGGGCAATGGATGGTCTCGGGGTGAGCTACAGGCTCACGGGGTGGGCTCAGAAAAAACTTTTTTTTTTCGCTGGGCCGCTTCAGGCTGGCCAAAAAAAAAAAGTTTTTTTTTTCGCAGGCCGCTTCAGGCTGGCCCAAAAAAAATGGTTTTTTTTCTCGTACGGGCCGAGGAACAGGAGCCCACTAAGGCTCGGGTTGCAGGGAACCAGGACACCCCAGCGGCGCTGTGTGTCGGAATTGAACCGGGGTAACGCCGGCGTCGCTTCAGGCGACTGTCCTCGGGTCTCTAGGGTTCTGCAAAACTCGTGTGACCTAAATGAGAATAGAGATTGACGAAATCTCGTCGTGCTATCAAAAACCCTATGAAGCAAATCGGGATTTCAAAGAAATTCCGACGAGTTTCGAGAAAATCGTCGGCCATAGGACACCGTGGACGATCTGCAGGTCGTTTGAGAAGGCTAGGCACGGCTGTAGGCCGTGTAGCACGGTGATGGATTGGTGGCGACACCTGCTGGGTGTCGGGGTTAAGGGTTTGGGTGAGGAGTAGAAGCTCCAGCCGTGGTCTTTGGCTCGGAGGATCGATGCAGGTTGCATGCCTGGTGGCATGGGTTCGAATTAACCCTAGAATTCCCGATATGTTTTTTTTTCAATTCAAATATAATTATATGCATATATAATTCAATGAATCACGGATTTACTTTGATGCATATGCAAATAATAGTTTCAATGCATGTAGATATGTAAGATTCAATTCATGGCAAATATCAAATTCACATAATTGCAGCAATTTTGGTTATGAGGCATACACAATTTATGTAGAATCTAAAATACGTTAAACGTAAAGTTGGGTCATGCATCATGGTGAATGTTCATGCTATCAGGGCTTGCAAAATATCGAGTTAAAAGCCGTTGTTTTGAAAGAACCTGATTGCGTGATGATATGGATGAACTGGTTTGATGCAGAAAAAAAATTCTCCAACGTCAGATTCCTAAGCGCAGCGGTAGGAGTGTGCTGATAACGTGTTGTGGTCTATTTTTATCTGACAAAGGAATAGGGCTGGCGGCAGAGGGAGAGGGAAGAGAGATGTGTGTTTGTAGAATTGTAGGGGAATGTGTTTGTTGTTATCCCTCCTACATTGTGCCTTTATTTATAGTAGTAAAGGGGGAGAAGATATTCCTTCTTCTCCAAGTAATACAAGTTGTAATAGGAAAGGATAACTAGAATCAAATCTAATCTAGGATTTACACAATCATACTTAAACTAGGAATGTTCACAACAATAATGTATTTCTATGTATGTTATTATATTTTTAAATTAAAAATGAAATTTGTAGTTATTTATATTAATGAGTTTTTAAATAAAACCCATATTTTATGGGATTAAAAATATTAAAGATGAATTATACTCTCCAATATATTTTTTGTATATATACATGGGTACGTGTATTAAAACTAACCAAAACTTATTGTACCAAAGCATGGGTACATTTTTCAAAAGCACCCAAAAAAAATATATTAGTCTTAATAACATTATTAAATTTCTTCTATTAAACTTGACATGGATACATTCTCAAATCAACGAAATAGAATGTACGCATATAAGTTTAAAAAATGGATTAGAGAAAAGATTGAACGAAATAAAAAATGGGTACATTTCAATTAAAAAAGGGTACATTTTTAACATATTGGTAAATTTAAGAACGGATACATATAAGATTAAAAAATTGGAAGTGTATAAACTTATTCTAATTTTATTTTTTTATTTGGGAAATGTTTGAATTGAAAATTAATTAGGAGTTTAATAAGGGTGTGAGTATTAAAACTCTAAATCAATTACTAATTTTTTTTCATAAAAGTTATGTAACTTACATGTAATTCATTAATGTGACAGCTCGTCCCGGAATCATTGTTATCGTTGATGTGGATTGACGGAATTGCCCTTGAGCGTTGGGATACAATTGCATTTTCAACTAAGGTATTGGCCCAATTTCATAATTTCCTAAACAATTGGGACCAATGGAAACAAATGCTCTCTTAGTTGTGATTGGGTGGAATTGGACCACTCACTTTCATTCTCTCTTTCCTGTACTCTCTCCCTCGCAGAACTATCTCTCTTTCCCATTTCGTACGGACACACCCACACTCGAACGTATCCATGGGCGAATCGGGGGCCACGACCCTTCGACATACCAGTGAGTGGGCTTTTGTTTTCAGTATATAATTATATACTTGATATATTTCCCAGAAATGTGTTTTAAATGAAAGTATGCTTTGAAATAATATGCCAAATGCCTTTATTTTCTGAATATGCATTTCATGGTTGCGTATATATATAATTGTGGTGATGTGGAGGCATAGGTAAGTTCATGTAAGTTATGTTTGGTTTGTGTGAACTACAAACGGCTTGATCCCTGTTTAGGGTACGTAGGCAGCCTAACGAAATGTTAGGTGCAGCCATACAATATATGACATGAAATAAATGAGATATAAGTTTATTTGAAGAATTGAGTAGTGTGATGAACATGTTGATTGACTATATGAGATGTGATTGAGATAAATGCCTTAGTTGTGAATAGAATGATTATAAACGTATTGATGAACATTGAGCTCATAATCTGCACCTGGGTGATTGCGATTTACCCATAGAGAGAGTTGGCACAGGCCTGTATATTATGTCACCTCCCGCACCATATGCTCACATCGGATCCAATTAAGTGCACAGTCTTGTCGTACAGACCCCTATAGGTGGTTCCGACTCGTAGGTGACTAACTTATTATCGCACAGCTAGCATTGAAAGAGTAGAATTGAGCATAATTATATTACACCTAACCTTGTCGTACAGACCCTTTTCAGTGGTTCCGACTTATGTGCAGTATATTGCCGTATAGGTCATAGTAATGACTCCGGCTAGATTGAATTTGAGCTATGAATTCAGCCGTACAGACTACCACATGGGTTCCGGCTAACATATCATTTTTCTATGAAATTAATCTTACCTGGATTGCTTACTTTGTTATATTTTGGCATGGCATAGATATGAATATGATTATGTGAAGCATGATTTGAATTGATATATTTACATAATATTTATGTATATGCTTATATTCTGATTCTGGGAAAAATTATACATGTTTTACAACGAGGGGTTAGATAAGTTGATAAATGAAATAGTTTTGTAAAACATTTGTTTTTGCCCACTCAAGTTTTCTGTTTTGTGCCCCTCCATGTTTTAAGTAAGATTGCTGTTGGTGGCTAGAGGACGTCGGCATTTCTGACTTATCCATTTTATAGTAAGACATTCCTGGTAATGTATAACTAGTACTTGTCCTACTGGACTGCACCTAGACTTATTATGCTCTGATTAGGAGTGTTCATTGTTGTAACTAACTCCTATCACATTCGTTTAGTAGTGCACTCTAGTAACTTGGTTTTTAATTATTCGTATATTTGCTATCTTTATCGCATCCGCATTGTGCACATGGCTACGTCACTCTCACGTGACGGCCAGCATGCCTTGACCTCGGTCGGAGTGTGTCAGTTTGGTATCAGAGCCTAGGTTTAGCAGTCCTGTATAATTCTTGAATGTTCTAATCCTTGTGATGTCTTATGTCAGAACTATGCCGCCTCGTAGAGAGCCCCGTCAACCAGCTAAATCTAGTTTCCCTGATATTACTCAATCAGAGGAAGTTATAGTTTCTGCCATTCAGACAGCATTCCGTACTCCTCAGATGACACCTCTTGAGATAGTTCATAATCTGAAATTGAATACCTTCAAGGGAGATGAAGGTCATGAGGGGGCGGAAAAATGGTTGAATCTGGTGGAGAAGACCTTTCAGCATTTGCTAGGGCATCAACAATTTCTTCAATTTGTTGTAGATAGATTGCAGCCGTAGAATCGCCTTTCGTGATATTACGAAGACGAGAGCAAAGCTCATGTATGTGCGATTGCGATGCAGTGGCCAGATGCGATTCCAATTTGGACCATAGCTCCCGGGCCGAATTAACACCAATAGTGTAGGGAATGAGGGCATCTGAGAGTGTAGAGTTGATCCAGATCAAGATGTTATGATCATTCCCATACCACGCAACATATTGGGGATTTAGAGTGGCGGTGCGATTTCCAGATACATCAAGAAGGAATTTCGATGGAGCAGCCATCGTGCCGTCAATGAATCCAGTAAGATTGTACCGGCGGAAAATCGGAGCGAATAAGGCACTCCAGGTCAGGCAGTTCGTCGTTGTAAGATTGATTAGAACCATAGATCCAATGTTTTGGATCGTAATCGCAGAATTAGGGTTAGAAATGGCAGCATGAATTGGATGAATAGGAGAATCCGAAGCAGAAGACTGAGATGCAGAGGTCGCCATAGCTTGAAGAAGAAGCAGAGATCACAATCAAGAGCGTTGAAGTGATTGATTGATCGGAGAAGAAGAAGCTAAACCCTAGAAGACGGTGCAGAGAGAGAGAAGAGAAAGAAGCGGGAAAATTAGGATCGAAAATGTCGTGAGACGTTTAGGCGGTTGATACCATAATAGAAATGTTATCTTTCATTTCATCATAATAAAATTATACAATGGTATACACATATATATACTAGTGATTCACTAGTCTTAGCTAACCAACTAATTACAAAATTACCCAACCAATCATTCACCAAGTACAAACTGCCATAACCACCTTATAACAAGCCCTAACCAACTTTGCTTTTAACAGTTTTATCCTTATTACTTTGATCAAAATCTAAAAACTGATAAGGTCTTAGTCAATGAACATTAAAAACTAGGGACCAGAAACTAATTTTTCCTAAAAACAATTACCTATATCAATAGCTACTTAGTACTAGGCTCTAGCGTTATTATCATTTACTTGTAAGTTAGAGACATTAGATTCGAATCTGGAGCTTAATCCCACTAAAACAAAAGTATCACCACTTTCCACCCTGAAACTCAATATTCACTCCACTTTGATGAGATTCCGTTAATTTGTGATGATATGGCTTTAAAATGCTTTTGTGGCGTCCAAGTGGTAATAAGAGGATGGGTAATTTGGAAAAATTGTCAAGCATGTCTTTGTTCGCAAATAAGGGTGCATAAGTACCCCAAAACCATTTCCAAATCCTAATATGTTACAACTAGTCCCTAATTTTATTGTATTTTATTTCTTCGAAGTTGTAAAATTTTGAAAATGCCCATAAAAGGGATAAGTGGAGAAATTGTACATGGACATTTGAGCTCATTTCATATTTTGTCTCACTTCTTGTCATATTCTTGTAGTACTCGTCGATACGAACAACTAGTCGCAAGTGAAATGAAATTTAGAGTTAAAACAACATTTTTACGAAAACCGGACGTGAAAGGTATTATAATAATTTTACCACTCTCCGAATATTTATTTTGCTTTATCAGTTCATTGGGTTGTGTGCCATTGAGACCCACCTCCCTGTCTTTTTTCTGCAGCTCTCGACCGACACTTTCTTCAGTCTTCTCCATCAATTCACTCTCACACCTTCTCTCCCCGACTCACTTAGTCTCACTCTATTTCCCGTTAAAACACATACAACGGTGATATCGTCATTCTCCGACGAATCAAACCCTCAAATCACCGTCACTTTCCTCACATCATTATATGCTTCACCTAGACCTCTGATTCTTCAAGAATGAAGCAAAACCTCAAGTCCTTCGAGCTCCAACGCGGGTTCACGTATTTGGCAAATTTCTCCCCGTTTCTGGTAGAGATCGAAGATGAGGAAGTCCTATGCAGTTTTCGGCGAGTTGGACCGAACTCTGACGAATTTTTCCATCCTAATGTCGTCGAGTTAGGCGAGATAGAGGTCACCAATCATCTCACCACCATCTGTAGAGTAAGATTCGAGCATTGTATGCCCAGATCTACCTCAGAATCAAAGAGAAACTTTGGTTTGAGCTGAAATCCTCCAACCGATTTTAGGCTATTTCCATCCACATTTTGACCTTAGCTGAAATCCTAAAACTCTGACAGACGGATGGTGGTTGACTTTGCTCCGGCGATCGGCGAGAAGAAGAAAATGGCCGAATATTCTAAAGTAGCAATGGAAAATTCTCTAACAACGTCAACATATTCCGTTAACTAAAGGAGAGGCGTATCCTAAGGAACTAGAGGCCAGGCAAAGTATGGCGGCTACGACCCTATGACGTATCAATGAGTGAGTTTTGTTTTCAAACTTATATCCACGATGGCTTTTATGAATGTTTTACATCATGCCGCATTTTTACTTATAAATGTTACTTGTTGAGTTATGCGTTTTATGAAATTATGGCGGCATAACCGTCATGCTTGCTTACATCGGTGTCTATAAAACTTGTCCAAGCCAGAACCATTTTCACGTATATATTCACATCGCACCGTGAATCTCATATTGGATACATTGTCAGTTTCATCTTGTACTAGTTGCACTTTGCTTCTAGGACTTGTATGTGACGCATTTAGCACCACCTTTACGTGTATGTAGTACCAGAGCATAGATTATTACACCCAACCCGTTCATTTAGCTACTTTCTGCAAGGACTTGTGCGTCTGCATATTTTTAATGAGCATATTATATGATGTTGTTGAGATATTTGTGAATTAGTTGTATCCTTAGCATAACTGCTTTTGTACTATTACAGTGGTTTTCATAATAATATGTAGTATGCCTTTGAAACTATATAAGTTTTACAATGAGGGGTTACTATGGTAAGAATAGAAAAAGTTGAAATAAATCCTTACTTTTTCCCACCCACACTTTCAATTTTTGCCCATCCAGGACTTAGTAGCTGGATTTTGTGGTGAGAGAGGGCATTAGCGAACTCTGACATCCATTTCCTGACAATGTAAAAAAAAAAAATTTGTTGGTTATGTAATATCCGTCCTACCCAGGTTGGGAATACTTTTCATTTTGCTAAACTTATATCTATGCTTTGACGTTGCATGCATTGTAATAAGGGTTCATCCCTCACTACTAGTTAATTTAGTTTAGACTTTGGCTTTAATTTAATCGTAATTTTTTTCTTGTAACAAACGATATTATCTATACTATGGGGTGGGAGAGTGGGCTATACCTCACAATGGGTCAGTAATAATGTGGTTCAAATTTGTCTTTGGCGAGAATCGAACCAAAACCTCTCACTTACAAGTGAAGAGGAATACCACTAGACTATAGTACTAAGTGGCTTCGTAGTTTTTACACACTAATAACGTATTGGCTTCGTCACCTTCCAGGTGTCAGCCAACACGCCTTGATTTCGGTGTCCACTTAGATATTCGGGTCGGGGCGTGCCAAACGGAATTTGAAAAGTCCCAAAACCACTATTCACCAAAAATATTATATATGGACACATGGCACAATCATATAAACATATAAACATATTACAAATTGAATCTGAATCCTCTTTGTGAGGATTCCAGGAATCCGTGAATCATATCCGTTCATCGTACATCATGCAGTCATAAATCATTTTAAATATTTTTATTTAAAATTAAATACAAATAGTACCTAACAAAAAATGACCGCACAATATACGATCACTAGCTGAGCTACAGCCACGGCTATAGTGGGCTGTAGCCTAGGGAGGATTTTTACAAACTGCAGCTATAATGTCTGTATATGAGTTTGTGTTTGAATATTGTACGTATAATAGCCCACCCAACTCATGCCAAAGCTATTATTTAATATGTTCCTTAATTCATAAATAATACTTTTTACCTTATATATTTGTTTGGGCCCAAAATAAAAGCTTGGGCCGAGGAAAGAATCATGCTCGGCCTTGCGGCGTGGATCGTTCAGTACGTGGGCCTCCAAACCTGGGTCGGCTAGGTCATAACACAAAACAAGTCGAGTCCTAGTGCAATGAGGAGTCTCGGCAGGATTAATAACCTGGAAGCGAATCCGGCTCGGTTAAGGACTAGGTTCACAATCCTAGTGAAAATAGGACTGGTCGAGTTGGTGTTGATCCGGAGGGAATGACCTAGTCCGAGTAGGATTTCAATTCGGATTCAAGGAGATCTGGTGCTATAAATAGGGAAGGCTGTGCACATTCAAATGGATCTCCAATTCAACACACAAAACTGCCATGCGCGAACCCTCTCAACAACTTTGAGATTTTTTATTTTCTCTTTTCGCTGACACATCTTCCGTTGGCATCAACAACACTGTGAAAGCAACCGGTGATATCTTAAGTCGGCATAGATAACTCTGTCACCGTAGAATCAGCCGGTCTCGCAGCATCTTCCGTTGGCATCAACAGCACTACGGCGAGGACGGTTGATTACCTATCCAAGTCTCGGTCGAGAAGGGTTTTTAGATCCTTATTGGTCGAGGTCATCTCATCAGCCTTCTCGGCAAAGTGAGGTGTTACAGTTATTACATTCGGCACATTGAAAGCCGAATTTGATATTGAACTTCGTAAGAATAGTAACCTTGTCTTCAGGTTCGAGAGCCCAAGAGGCCGAGACGTGTTCCTTTCTCGGCCGCAATCGCAAGACGCAGAAGTTAGCCGCGCACCCAACGCAACATCAACAAAATTTACTCCTCGGCCGAGCTCGGCCGACGAGTTGGCACGCCCCGCATTCACCGAAGGACGTAGTTAGCTCATAGATTACTCGGCCTGCGCGCCACGTAGGCTTGGTAGTTTTTAGGGTCAACAATATTATTTTATTATTTTTAGGCTAAAAGTAAAAATAGTAAATCTATACATAATTAGGTTTCTTCTAGTTCCCTGTTGTAAACATTTCTAGTTTAAGTGTGATTGTGTAAATCCTAGATTAGATTTGATTCTAGTTATCATTTCCTATTACAACTTGTATGACTTATGGAAGAAGGAATATCTTCTTTCCTTCTATTACTGTAAATAAAGGCACAATGTACGAGGGATAACAATACACATTCCCCTACAATTCCACAAACACATCTCTCTTTTCTCTTTTCTCCTTGCCGCAGGCAACCCTAAATATTGTTAGATAAAATAGACCACAACACGTTATCAGCACGCTCCTACAACTGTACTTAGGAATCTAACGTTGAAGAATTTTTCTGCATCAAACCAGTTCATCCATATCATTACGCAATTAGGTTCTTTCAAAACAACGGCTTTTAACTCGATATTTTTGCAGCCCTGATAGCATGAACATTCACCATGATGCATGTCCCAACTTTACGTTTTACGAATTTTAGATCCTACATAAATTGTGTATGCCTCATAATCATAATTGTTGCAATTATGTGAATTTGATATTTGCTATGAATTGAATAAAATATATTTTTGCATATGCATACTATTGAATTGCATCAAATTGAATTTGTCTTTTAATTGAATTATATATGCATATAATTGAATTGAAAAAAAATAAAAGAAAAATTAAAATAGGAAACCTACGGTTCTTTTGAACCCGTGACCACCATTCTGCAGATGGGGTCTCCACGCCAATCCGAGAGCCTGCATCTCTCCTCATCCCCAAAAACCCCACGGAGCCAGAAGCTCCGAGTCTCAAAAACCCGACACCTTTCATGGTATCCCTGACCATGGCATGGCCTGCAGCCACTGCCCTAAACCTTTAGTTCATATTGCTGACGACTCAAAGTCGTCACACGTCAAAAAATTGCAGTCGGAATTTTGTCGTGAATCTCGTCGGAATTTTGTCGAAAATCCGATTTAAATTTTCTAGGGTTTGGTTAGTATAATGTTGAGATTATTTCATCTTTGTTCACCACCGTGGTCAACGACCATCATGACTCAACCCGAGTCATCATAAACCCCAGACCGTCATAGGTCCGGCGTTCTTCTCCGGTGAAACGCACCCAACACACGCTGGGTGCCTTTTTAGACCTAACCTGAGCCATCTTTGGCTCCTTCTCTCGGCCTGTTTTTCCTTTGGGCTCCTTACAGTGACCCAAAAACCCTTTTTAGGCCCTCCCTGTCTTGGCCCAAATTGTTTCTCCGGCCTGATGAAAACAAAATGCAGCGGCCCGTATGTTTTCTCTCTGGGCTTGCCTGTAGCAACCCAAAACCCCCCCTCCCGGCGCTGTCCCATCCTCCCCGTAGGCCTGCAACCTACACCCGAGTCCAAATCCAGCCCATTCTTGGGCCAGGAGTGCATGGCACAATTTTATTAAGCCACCCTAGGCTTAGTTTTATCTTTTGTCCCCGAGTTTTATTCGCCTAATTATTTTAGGCCCAATGTGTTTTATGTTAAATAATTAAAATTCAATTATAATTATAAACTTAAAATTATTTCTTTGCATATTCTTGTTGCATATTTGGTTGTATATATTTGTGTTTGCCTGCAGGAATATATGAACATCAAGTTCATAATTATTTTGAAACCTGAAGTTTCTTATAACCATGCCTTGTTTGAAAACCTAAAATTTTTCATTTAAACACATCACCCATGAAAACCCGAAGTTTTCATGCAAAATTAAACCAAATCATGTCTATTAGAACCTGTATGTTCTACTCTTACGTGAATGGATTGATTTTTCTCCATTACACTAACCACATCTTGTCCATCTATTTTGTGATAGGAACATGTCGAATTTGAACAAACTTGACTTCGCGGCTTTAGAGGTCTCTGGAAGGAACTACCTCAAGTTGGTCCAAGATGTGAAGCTCCACCTCATTGCAAAGAACTTGCGTCTTGCCATTGAAGAAGCAACGGACTAGCCTGTTGGCGAAGCTGAAAAAGCCACTACTATGATCTTCATCCGAAGACATATTCATGACGCTCTGCAAACTGAATATCTTGCTGAGGAGGATCCACATGCATTATCGGTCACTTTAGCTGATCGTTTTGATCACCAAAATGACAAATTCTTGCCTGAAGCAAGACACGACTGGCAGCATTTGCGCTTCCAAGACTTTAAGTCTGTAAAGGAATATAATTATGAAGTTTGTCGAATCCGATCATTTCTTATGTTTTGCAATGAAACTTTGACTGAAGAGGTGATAAGCTCATATTTATATATATTTTACATCAAATTCACTTGTCTTTTCTTAGTTAGTTCCTTATATTTTTGAGCTATTTACTTTACTTTTGTGTTTTGTGGGATTTGTCAAGCAAAGAAAAGAAAAATAGCACAAGTGGGATTTTAAGTAACAAATTCGTCAAAACTGCCTGTGCAGATCAGCTGACTTTGGAAGCAAGTTGCGAACAGCTCAGAATGAATTAGAGAATGAGCCTTATATGCTTGGAAAGCTACGGATGTCTATTTGTTGGAGCATTTCACGGATTGTTAATATCATTTTTCTAGAAGAAATTATGGCCATTTTAACACTGAAAGGTTCCCAAGATGCTTAGCAGTTTGTAATTGACAAGAAAGAATTGAAAGCCATAAATCCAATAAATCTAGCAGCCAAAACTAATGCAGCCAAGAACAAGTCAACTGACACCTATTCAAATATCAGAGGAAATGGAAATAAAGATGAGGATTAAGTGGGAGTAATAGGTATAAAGGCTACCAAAATAGTTACAACTGTTTTATCATTTCCTCTCACTTATTGTCATCACTAAATAACTGTTAGTGCGGTGAGTTATGGAGAAAAAAACTGGGGTATCAAGCAAGAACAAAAAGGTGCAGGTTGCAGCGGCAAAAGGGAAGAAAAAAGATAGAAAAAAGAAAAAAAATGGAAAGGTGCAGCTGACAAAAATGGGAGGGAAGAAAGCAAGGCAGCAAGAAGTTAGACGAGGAAGAAGACAATAGCATTGAGGAAGGAAGGAAAGAAGAGGAGACTCGATTCTTTCGGTTTTATCTTCTCAAACCCATGTCCTTCATTTCGTTTTATTTGATAATAATGTGTAACTAAATTTTTAGTAGTTAGGGGCTGTTTTGAAGCCCCAAATATGATTGCAAGTTTGTTATGACATTTTGTTTGAATTACTTTTATGAATGGATGAAAATTGGTTCACTACTTGTCTCATTGATGAATTCTGTATCTGTTTTCTACGGATGCATACTTAGTAAGCATACCTAGGATTCTAATGCTATGAATGTGTGTGTGCCTACCCTTGTCGAATGAGGACCTACATATGTTCTAGAGTAGTACTTGTTAATTGCGACTAACATGTGAACTAATTTCTAGGATAAATAAGACAACGCCAGTACTTACGATGCCTTATGATGACTCAAACTCTTTTCGTTCTTAATGATTTCTACTTGTTAAATCTATGAACACGCCATTCTAGATTGCATGCTAGGAACTAAGTTAAGTTGAAAACGCCATTCTGTTAACATACTACATAAGAAAGAGTAATAGGTTGAGTTCTAACATTGAGTCAACTTGAGCATCTTCATCCGGAAATAAAAGGAATTTGATTGAAACATAACATGTTTGCATGATTATTTGGTGGTGGATAACAATTCCCCTAATTCGTTTTTCTTAATTTGTGAACTACTTAAAATCTGTATATGTCCTGTTTTTGTTCATTTTAATTTAAATAGCAAATCAACTCCAAAAATCCCAAAAATTTGTGTGAGTGTAGCTCTCTGTGCCTAGTGTCTTCATATAAAAGTTCGTAGACTTTAGATAAGTGTAAGTTGGTCTAATAATTATTTTTCGGTGGCTGGTCAGTAGGGACAGCATCCCAATTTTTGTGACATTTTAAGTAGTTAGATAAAACAATCTTCTGCGGGAAAGACCCTTATTTTCATATGCTACAATTGACAAATCTTAGTGTTAATAAGGAAAGTCAATAGGATATTTGTGTGCTACTTTGTGGTGTGCTTTTAATCATATCAAGAAGATCTCCTGGAGAAGACCTATTCGACATTCTCTGCTTCTAATATTTTCCTACAACAACAATATAGAGCTCATAAGTTCACCAAGTTCTCGGATTTGATCTCTATTTTACTTCTCGCTGAAAAGCAGAACCAGTTGTTGATGAAGAATCATCAAGCTCGACCTACTGGTATGATTGTTGTGCCTGAAGCACATTATTGCAATCATCAACGCGCAAAACGCCAAAGGGGGCGTGGTAGGGGCGGCCATAAGCCATCCCACCAAGGTCAACAAAGTC
Source organism: Malus fusca (assembly GCA_035220775.1). Classification (NCBI taxonomy): domain Eukaryota; kingdom Viridiplantae; phylum Streptophyta; class Magnoliopsida; order Rosales; family Rosaceae; genus Malus; species Malus fusca. The sequence continues at coordinate 6,450,157 of CM069064.1, read as the reverse complement.
AAGGCCTATCCTAGGGAGGAAACAAAGCCCAGAAGCGCTCAAACCTCGCTCACAAAGCCCCGAACTTCAAGAATAAGGGCAAAGCACCTGAAACCATGGATGCGGACATGTGATATCGTTGTGGTTCAAAGGACCATTGGTCCCGTGTTTGCCGAGCTCCCAAGAAGGTTGTAGATGAATATCATTCTCGTCGTAAGAAGTTTGAATCAAACTTCATGCAGGTGGACGAACCGGAGACTACAAAGATGTAGGTTTCTGATTTTCAGGCAGATACCACCCCTACGGAAGATTAGAATCTTAGACATAGACTTATTTTTAGTTGAAATAAGACAATTGGGGCCGAATTCCACCTAGTGGCCGAACCCGTCCTTTGTTTTTTGTTGATTTTTGAACAATTTTCCTTTATGTTTGGATTATTAGTTGGTGATTTGTTATGGATATTAAGTTTTTAATCCTTGAATCAATGAAATTATCTTGAATTGATACTTGTTCTTATAAACTTTTATGCAAGTGACCGATTCAAATTAATTTTTCATTCTAGGTATGACTAGTAGGAAAGTTAGTTGTTTGGCAGATAGTGCAACCACGCACACAGTTTTGCGTGAACGCATCTATTTCACTAACTTCATACCTAAGAATGCACATTTGACAACCCTCCCAGACCTATCCAACCTGATCGAAGGATACGGTAAGGCACGTATAATGTTGTCTAATGGTACAATCTTAACCATTTCTGAGGCACTCTATTCTCCACGTTCTGGAAGAACATTGTTAAGTTTCATGGACATTAGAGACAGCAATTACCACGCTGAAACCCACGTAGAAAACAGAGTTGAATTTCTGTGCATAACTTCCTACGAATATGGCCAGAAGCGTATTCTAGAGAAAATGGAGCGTATCCCGAGTAGTCTGTATACTACTGTTGGAAATGTGCCCTAAAGCCAATCATATGATGATACTTTACGGACATTTCACATGTTAAACTAATCTAGTTTACATATAAAGGGCAAACATTATTGTTTGAGCCGTCTCATATAAATGTTATATGCTTAAACGATAAAGTCCAAGGAATATGTGATTGGGAGAATGCAATCTAATGAAGTTAGATTAATGAGACCATTCTTTCGTAGACACATCCTAAACGTTCCTGATCATAGGATTGCCAATTGGGCATTGGCAGTCCGTTAAGATCAGTACGTGCTACGTCTTCTCTCAGGGAGAGTGACTAGTCTCGAGTAATTGGTGTGTGTGACATCAAGACAAGTACGTAGGTGCTCAATAGAGAATGAGTCCACTGAACACGATCAACGAGGAGTTCTCATACTCATGTCACATGAGAACTCATGGTTGGGATAATGCAAATTAGTCCTTTGACCTGAGGCATCACAGTTGTCTTGTGGTTAAGTCCTTGATCTTTGATTATGTCAAAGTCACCCCATCGGGGTGTCCACGACATCATTGGGGTTAAGCCACTTAGTTATGGAGACAAGTGAATGTGCAACAAGGGATCTCTAACCTTCAAATGGTTTGAGGGAGAATACTTTATGATATGATTAAAATCTCTGGCCAGAGTATGAATGAGATTAGGGAATGCGTTCCAAATCACATTCAAGGTAATCATATAAGCAAACGAATCACATTGGATAGTAGACATGAATAAATAAACTATCAAACCAAACAATGTGGTCAAGAGTATTAGATTAGAGAATGACCGTATTGCATTTGTAATCCTTAACTGAATAGGTTCTCTACCTCTTCTGATTAGCTTGGGTAACCATGATATGCTGCTAGGTGTCACTCATGGTTTGTGGAAGCCCTAAACGTGTATAATCACTAAAGGGAGAATTGAAAGTAAGTTTCAATTCACAATCGATGTAAAATGATTTTAATCGCTCACTGCCTCGCTAAAAGGAACCTAATGGATCGTACACCGTGTAAGGTGGAGATTGAAGAAACAATGGAGATGAGTAAGAATAATTAAATGGTTTAATTATTTATGGCAAAGATTAATTAATATGTTAATTAATCAAACGAATAAGTTCGTTAAAGATCTCGGGATAGTTTTGGACCTTAAGGCCCAATGGGCTTCGAACGTCAAAGCTCATTGACTTAAGTTGTATCCTCAAATCTTCACACAGGCATCCACTAACCCGAAGTTTAGGTTTGATCCAAGGAATCGCATGTCAAACATGTTCGATGGGAAAGCTTATTACTAAGCCTTTGTATGACAAGATTAGTTTGAATCTTCCTATTTTTCTACAGCGGATTCAGGGGGACATTTGTGGACCGATTCATCCTTATTACTGACCATTTATATACTTTATGGTTTTGGTTGACGCTTCCACACGTGTGTTTGTTGTGCGCAAGGAACGCTGCAATCTCCAAACTGTTGGCTCAGGTTATGAAGCTCAAGGCTCACCACTCTGATTATCCGATCAAATCTATTCGATTGGATAATGCTGGAGAATTCACATATAAAACTTTTAATGACTATTGCATGTCGGTTGGGGTTGAAGTTGAACATTATGTACCCCATGTTCACACCCAGAACAGCCTGGCAGAGGCTTTCATTAAGCGCTTACAAATGATTGCTCGATCATTGGTCATATGTACCAAGCTCCCGATCACTGCTTGGGGCCATGCAATATTGCACGCAGCAAAGTTGGTCCGCCTAAGGCCTGTTGCGACACAACCATTTAGTGTCCTTCAGTTGGTTACCGGATACAAACCCGACATATCGCATCTGCGCGTTTTTGGTTGTGCTGTATATGTGCCGATCTGGCCGCCCTTACGTACAAAAATAGGGCCTCAGCGAAGGATGAGAATATATGTGCCGATCTGGCCGCCCTTATGTATAAAAATAGGGCCTCAGCGAAAGATGAGAATATATGTGCCGATCTCGTCGCCCTTAGTACATCAATCGAACTACACCCAGAAGGTGTTGCGTCGCTTTAATGAGGATAAAGCGAAGTCTTCGAGTACTGCTATGGTCGTTCGTTCGCTAGATGCAAAATGAGATCTCTTCAGTCCGAAGGAGGATGATGAAGAGATTTTGGAGCCTGAAGTTCCTTATCTAAGTGCGATAGGCGCTTTATTGTACTTAGTTCAATGCATTAGACCCGACATCTCCTTCGCTGTTAATCTTTTGGCAAGATACAGTAATGCACCTACACGCAGACATTGGACTGGCTTGAAAGACATCTTTCGTTACCTTAAGGGTACTACGAATGTGGGCTTGTTCTATCCTTACGAATCCTCGATTGATGCTGCATCCTATGCTCCTCGAGTTGTTTCTCGCCTTATTGGTTATGCCGACGTAGGATACTTATCTGATCCGCACAAAGCGCGTTCTCAAACGGGTTATGTATTTACCATTTGAGGCACCGCAATATCTTAAAGGTCAACTAAATAGACCTTAGTTGCCACTTCGTCTAACCATGCTGAAATTCTCGCCTTACATGAAGCAACTCGAGAATGATTTTGGTTGAGAGCAGTAGTGGGCCATATTCGAAGCTCATGTGAACTTCATCCTGCAGTTGATGTCCCGATGACGATGTTTGAAGACAACACAGCTTGCATCGAACATCTCAAGAAGGGTTACATAAAAGGAGACAACACCAAACACATTGCGCCGAAGTTCTTCTTTTCACATCAACAACAAGAGCATCAGAAGATTTAAATCACTCAAATCCGTTCACAAGACAATCTGGTCGACCTCTTCACCAAATCACTGCCGAAGACGACGTTTCAGAAGCTTGTTCATGGAATTGGTATGCGTAAACTTTATGAGTTGTAACTTTGCTATTTTTCTTTGGAATTATGTCAAACTCAGGGGAGTATCCTCTAGATACTTGCTTGATCTTAATGTACTCTTTTTCCCTACGATTAGGAGCATTTTTCCCACTGGGTTTTTGCTACCTAACTAGGTTTTAACGAGGCACCCACATTGGGCTGGTCATATCCCTGATGATGCCCCGTAGACGTTTATTTGACTTTTGCATTTCTAACGCATTTTTCCTTAGACTATGGATTTTGTCCCTCCTTGGGTTTTTGCCATAGCCTTAGGGTTTTTTTTAGTGAGACTTATTACTTATGCAAGTTCCTACCTTATTGAGAATAAGCGTTGTTCCTTGGAATCAGTACCGATGAGTCGACTTCCTCAACTTCTGCATGATACTAAATCTACCTTGAGTATTTACACACTTAAGGGGGAGTGTTGTAAACATTCCTAGTTTAAGTGTGATTGTGTAAATCCTAGATTAGATTTTATTCTAGTTATCCTTTATTATTACAACTTGTATTACTTGGGGAAAATTGAATATCTTCTCTCATTCTATTATTATAAATAAAGGCACAATGTAAGAAGGATAACAACACACATTCCCTTACAATTCCACAAACACATCTCTCTTTTCTCAATTCTCCTTGCCGCCAGCCACCCTAAATATTGTCAGATAAAATAGACCACAACATTCCCACCCCTTTTACCCTATTCATTCAAAACAAAAAAGCCTATACCCTCTACTCTTTTGCTTTCCCAAGAAAAGAAAAATTATGAATCACTGTCAAATTATTTTTGTAATAAAATTCAACATTGGGTAAGTTCTTCATCTCCTCATATATCTTATTTCTTGGTTCAATTGTTAGGTTTATTTATTTTATTTTTTTTGGCCCTTGAATTTGTCTACTAGGGGTAAAGATTTTGAGAATAGTCCATGTTTCATTGTTCTTGTTGTAACTAATAAAAAGAGCTCGACGCCAATATTGATTTTGATATTAACAAAAGATTTCACTTCCATTAAGGATCTAAGGGCACAACTTGAATTGGTATCCCCTAACCTATTTTTCTTTTGGGTACCTGTTATCAAAACAAAAATGATAATATTTGTTCTCATTGCATTTTGTATGCATGTATTATTTGTGTTAAAACTAGCTGGAAAGTAATTAATAGTCTTGTTTGGATTAGTACTTCATGTTCTTATTTTTATGTAGATTATTATATAACTTTACGCAAGCAAAAGAAATATCATATGATTACATGCTAATAGTTTTAGCTAGCCCACCCATGAAATTTTCCTGGCTCTGCCATTGTGTACGACGAAATGATACGATTTACAAATCTCCAAGATCCTCACCAAAAGAATCCGAAGAGGATCATGTTGGTTACAAATTAATATCATTATTAAATAATTAAATCTTACATGAAAAAATAAAATAATTATTGTAAATAGGTACTGCCACTTCCATTACTATTCGTAATGTAATGAGTGGTCAAGGGTTAGTCTTTGTTTACGTAGTTCACTATTATTCATGTGAATAGTAATTACCCAACCCCTCAAGAAGCCAATCCTCTTAAGCTACGTTTGGTATGTGGAAAAGCAGCTTGAAAATAGGAAAAACGTTGCCTTTCCGATATTTGGTAAGTCCCAAGCTTGAAAAATATTTACCTGAGTCGTGAAAAAATAGAAGGGAAAGTGTAGCTTGTTATTTTTTTTCTTTATCTAAAAGATGGATAATTTGTAGCAAGTCACGGTTATTCACTATTTTTAGGGACCGGAAAGACTCATAGCGGTATTTTAATTTTCCTCTTTCATGTGAAACAGAACCAAAAAATCATTAAGAGTCTGTTTTGTAATCTATTGGAGAATTGGACTAAAAACAATTAATTTTTCTTAAAAACTATGGTTTTAAATTTAGACTTTAGAATTAAAAAACTCATTTAGGATGAAATTTTATTAAATTCTTAAAAACAATTTTTTAGGGAAAGAAGGAATTTAGATAGAACCAAGCTTAACAGCCAACTCACATGATTCTAGTGATTTATGCATCACCACCGTCAAATAAGCATCAACTTTGATTGGATTGTTTGGTGGCCGATGCCCACCGGCAAGTGATACTTCTTAGTCGACGAAAATCTCTCTTTCTACGACCGGTGGTTCTTCACTTTTATGATAAATTCATTTTTTACAAAAATCGGTTTAAGATCTTTCAAGTAGAAATATCATTAGATCGTATTATTAAGTGAAAACAAAAAAATGTATGTATATATATTTGCTTACCTAGTTTACCACACAGGTGAAGGGCGGACCGCATTTGCTCGTGAAGGGCCCAACCGCAACACGTGGGGAAGTGCTGAAGCCTCAAAGTCCCGCGTGTGCTTCCTTTCCATCAGGAATGTCTCTGAAACAGGAAACCTCCCTCCCATTTGTCGTCCTGTTGGGTTTTAAATTTGTAAATTCCCACTTTCTTAAAATTTCTTTATATTAAACAATACAACAATTCTAACTATTTTATTCCCAAACATGTGATGTGATTTGATAGAGGTATGAAAGAAGGGAGGGGAGATATATAATTATAATATATAGTGTATGATGATGGCACGCTAGATTCCACGAACCCTTTACGTTTGCTTTTAAACATTTTTCATGTGTTTTCGATATAAAAAATTGTGTTAGGTTTGTGACATTATTTAAATAGTGACTTTATTTTATTAGTCGACACATTCAAGAACTTTGAAGATTCTGAGCTCGTCCAAATTTTATGAGACACGTATGTAGCATATTAATACAGGTGTTAGGTGTCCTGTGTCCGTTGATTAATTTATATCAAACCAAATTTTATGTGTTTTTTCGGTTTCAAAATAGATGAATAATCGTGACTTATCATCAGTTATTTTTTTTTGAATAAATAAAAAAAACCGAGTCGAACCGTATTAAAAAAACAAAAAAAATATATGTTGATTGAAGAAAAAAAAATAATCAATTAAAAAACCGAATTGGACCGGCTCAGGTCTCAGTTTTGTAGTACCAAGGGGCGGTTTAAATCGAATGCAGCCAAGAATATAAATAAATAATTAAATTTATTATTATTTTACACATGTGTCACCCAAGATTCGTTAAAACCAGCCAGATGTATGTGGTTTCACGGTACACTTGAATGGAAATACGCCAAATGCTTTCTTAATTAGGGCTTTAGCCGCTCCCGAATCTTTGGACTATCTCCAAATCAGAAATAATAAAAAAAAAAAGACAGCTGTAGTATTTTTCAACCGAAAAGTTAAATCTGATGTGACATGACATGGAATAGCAGCTCTCTCCCTTGCTGTCAAATTTTACAGCAGCGTCAAATTTTTTTCTATTAATTTTTTTATCAGATTTGCAACTTTCCTCTCTCACTCGATCTTGATAATTAAGGTTAAGTTACCGTGGTGCCGAGACCGATGGAGCGCTTGGCGAGAGCGGAGGCCAAACGGCGGCACCGCTGGTAAGTATGCTGCCACGTGTAGAGAATCGATCCGCCTCGTCGAGAGCATCTATTCTTCCGCCACCCCTAATCTCACCTTTTGCTTTTCTCTCCTCTGTGCGTCTTAATCTCTCACAGTGAGAGTCTCACTCTTTTTGCTATTTTCCCCACTGCCTATCGCTCACTTTCTTCCTCCCCCCTCTCTTAGATTGATTTAGTCAAAGAAAGTCGCCATAAAGGTATAAGGTTAATTTAAGGCAAAATTCAACTTAGGGTTTATTCAAATTGATTTGTTGATTTTCTTATTGATCTAGGTTTATTCAAATTGATCTGGGTTTTCAACTTGATTCGCTTTATCAAATTGAACTGGGTTATCAAATTGATATGGGTCGATTCGAATTAATCTAGGTCTATTTGAACTGGGTTTTCTTTGATATGCGTTTCGAAATTAGTTGCTCTTTGTCGCATAAAATTGAAGGAGATTGCAGGATTCCTCAAGAATATAGGAAACGTTTCAATCTCCAGCCAGATTAGGTTTCCGTATCTTGCGGAACAAGTGAATCTGTCTGGAGCCCAATAAAGTGTGGTGGCATCGTGGGTCCGTTGTTCGACTCATTGCGACCGAAGTTGTTTAGTCTATAACCAGACTATGAAGGTGCACTTACTCTGACCCATCTCACTTTAGATAGTTTAGAGTAAACTAGACTAATATGTCGTTCATACTTCTTCATGTGTGGAAATCAGGATCTATAACCGCCATGTAGTACAGCAGTCATTTGGATTTATGAAAATTTTCTTCTTACTCCATATGGTATGCTCTTTGCCCTTTTCCATTACAAACTAATGGTGGAACGAGGACAAGTATGGACTTGTTAAGCAGTGCCTTGCGAGTGAGGTGGAGCAGACTTCTATTGGTTGGAAATCTTGGGTTAACACTTAATGTAACGCCCCACCTCCAAAATATTTATTTTCGGGAAATAATTTCGATGATAGGCCCAAATTAAACTCTTGTTTACATTACTACCAATAATCACGATTCTTTATTTAATTTTCTTATTTCCTCACAAAAATATAACCATAATTAACTTACCAAAACATACGATTAAATTTTAATAATTCATCACCAATTTTTTTCTTTAAATCCAATTCCCAACTAAAGATTAAATCTCGATTATTAAGGCTGCATCTAACTCTTGTTAGACTGCCTACGTACCCATTAGAGATCAAGCCCTTCGTAGTTCATAATTCCGTTTAAATCCATTCTTATAGCCATTTCCGAAAATATTCAACACTAGCTTTCACAATCGAAACACATCAAATGATTACCAATTACAGATTCAAAATATCTAAATTTGCATAAGAAGGTAGCGTCGGCCCACTGGCCACGTGCCGCCGCACGTGGTGGTTTCCTGTGAACGGAAACCCAGTTTTCCGACGAACTCCAAAAATTACCAAATTTTATAGGCAAGTAGAGTTCAATGAGAGGAACAACTTTCATACATGGGCCGAAAAACACCTCAAATCGCCCTCGATTCTGCCTAAACCTTAAGAATGGGTGCTCCTTGATTTGCTCTCATTCAAACCCCGACGCCTCAACCATTGCTTAGGTCTTGTTCCTGGGGTTGAGGGAAGTCTATCGGAATCACCGGAACCACCTTGGGTTTATGACTTCGATTTGTAAAATTGGGTAACAAATTTGGAAATCCAACACCATGGGGACGTTGGGCTCGCCAAGAGCTTTCCATAGACACCGAAAAATCAAACGAAGGAGATATGACTGGGTCAAGGAACCGGGTCGGGTGGAGAAACCGCGTTGGCCGGTTCTCTCATTCTCCCTTCCCTCATTTCCCCTCCTTTCCTTTTCTTCTGATTGGTCCTCATTTTCTCCTCCCCCCCCCGGTCTGATTCATCCACTCCTTCATTTTCTCTCATTTCCTCTCTATCACAGCCACACACGTGGCACATCCATTGCTCCAGAAAATCTAGAGCCTTCTAGATGAAGGTTAAAATTACAAAAATATCCCTGACTTTAAACGTTAATAAATTCTTCGTTATAACTCCGTTTTACGAACGGTTTGCGCCTACGCGTTCGTGAGATTGAACTCTATTCAAACATATAAATTGTGACCTCGAAAGGTCCACGGATTTTAGCTAATTAATTTTCAAACTTCAAACTTCGTAATTAGTTTAATTTAAAACTAAATTCAAATAAATTACTATAAATTCTCGAAAAATAATATAAAATCTCAATAATACAAATATGTAAATTATAATAATTTCCGGTAACAAAATTTTAAAATTCCTCAATTAAAATTTTATAACCATAAATCGATTATTTTTTATTTTCTCCACATATTCATATATTTAAATTTTTAGGGTATTACAGTTAACCTGATCATAAGTGTGTATTTTGAACTTATAGTTTGTTGCAACACATGGTATATCGTTTAATATGAGTTTGGAGGAAGAACTTGTGAAATTTAGGAGAGAATTCAAGCATGCGCTATGAGTCGTAAAACAGTGATAACATTTTCCACAAGAGTCGTGTTCTACAAAATTCTACAGAAAGCTTAGATCCGTATATTTGCAATGGTGTATGGCACAAAACCCAATTCATTTCAAGTAGGTACAGTTTAGTATGTTGATTTAACTGTGTTACTGCAATGTTCTGGTTAGGCTGGCATACCGTTCAGCTACTTTGTAATCCAGATTTGAGACTGTTATGTTTTGTGCAAAATTCTGAAGAAAAAAAATATTAACATTGTAGCTTTACTTCTTAGAGTTCCGGGTGTACATGAAACTCCACTTGGAAAAATCAGAAAAGCTTCAAAATCTTCGTTTTCCCATAGCTATGCATTTCTGATCGGAATGTAGATTCGGTTGTCCTCGTTTAAAAAATTTGAAGGATTTGCTTTGTAGAAAATTCTAAAAATTTGACACAACAATCTTCAGCGCTTTAGTTTTCGTCTCCAACTAGCCTTGTGTCGAAATTCATCTGGGAAGTCGATTTTCTATTAAAAATCATTCAAGTACTCATAATGATTTTAGGCACGATTACATTACCCCCAAAGCTTTGCAAGCAATTGCCCCAGTTGAAGTGTTTGAAGGATTTAGGTTGACTTGCATGAAAAGCTGATTGTAGACTTCAAATGATAGATCTACGAGTTGAACTTACGATGAGGTATTGGTCTACACGGAGCCAAACATGCCTTTACCTTTGCATTGACAAGCTACGAGCCTCTACTAGGCGGAGATTTCATGTGCTCTGATGGGATGCTCCCACTTTCCCAGTGAATTCATTCCCGTGCTGGACTTTGCTATGCTCGTCAAAGCAATGGTGTCATTGTCGGAGTTACTGGCTCTACCAAATAGTGTTGGACTGATTTAGTACAATGCTGAAGGATCTGAAAAGAAGAAGGGATGTGTGACCAACACATATTAATTTGGAAGAACAATAACGATTAGTCAGATTGTGTTCTTAGTTATTTCATGCTAAAGTGATTTAAACCTTTTCAAAGCCATAAGATATTGGAAGAAAATAAACAAAGGTATTATACGCCCTTCATTTTTGTGTCTGCCGGGAAACTCAGTCCTTGATTATGTATGGTAGCAACAACAAGTCCATTACAAAACCATTCTTCGTGTGAGTACCGAATTTGTGGTTGTTGCGAACTGCAAGAGATTTATTCTCTCGACCATCAATTAAAGCCATGTCTTTAGGATATTTTGGGCTTCATCGTCGCTTGTGGCAAAGGTCGTTGGCGGGGGGAATATGAGTTCACTATTAATGAAAGCTTCACGCACAACCGCAGACGTAGGCTATTTTTAGTTGAAATTGCCCATTATCTCCAACGAATGGAGAATGGGATTGATTTGGGTATGTAGTTGAATCCAGACCAGACTATCTACATATTTTCGGGGAGGAAAATCAAAACTTGAGTGTAGTTCTAAGAAAGAATGGTGCGATGTGTGCTACATCGTGAATCATCCTTGACGAATAGCTTATGGTAGGGCGTATAAGAGATGAGTTCTCCATGGTTCTATTTACGTGTAGATGGCGGTGTGGTGAGTGGATATGTGTTTGAAGGGATATGAACCTATGTTAGGTGTAGAAAGAAGTATCTTTTGTTGTCATTTATTAAAGAGATAAATGCCCAAGTTAGGGTATTTATAGAGATCTTGAGAGTCCTTGTAAGGAGAGTAATCTTTCTATGATTGTGATTACATTGTCTAATCCCCAAGATATCCTAATTTGACTTGAATTAGAGTTTACTTACTTGGGAGACAAGTAATACAAGTTGCAGAATTGCTGTCTGACTAGGAAGCATGACTAGTCCGAGCGTTTGAAGTTCAATGGCTATGGGCATTCTGGTCTTTCTTGCCACCCAAGGTGCCACATGTCATGGTTATAAAAAAATCATGCACACATGTACTATATTACTACTATATTATTTTCATTTTATATAGTACACTAGAGTATTTTCATTTTAGCATTTATATAATTAAGCTTAAGATGAGTGGTGGCTTAGCAGACATTTCTTTTGGGTCTTGACTCATAAAAAAAAGTTGATATGTTGTTTTTTTTTTCGTTCATTACAAGGAAAGCTTTTTAGTCGAAATGGTCATTGAGATTGGCATAACTCCACTGTTTGGTCCTTGAGATTTGAAATCAATAGAAGTGGTCTATGAGATTACCCACCATCAATCATTTTTGTCTTTTTGTGAAAAATCTCTGTTAAATTAAGGGTATTTTTGTCAAATCAACCTCTTACTTGATTTTTCACCATTTTCTTTCATTTCCCTAAGAAAAATGCTATGTTATTGATTTTAGCGGAGGGAAATGGGTTTAAGGGTGATTTTGGCGGAAGAAAATGGGTTAAAGGGTGAAAAAGCATGCGGAATGATTGATTGGTAAAAAATACCGTCAACTTATGGAGATTTTTCACATGAGGACCAAAATGATTGACGGTTGACAACCTCAGGGATACTTTTATCTATTTAAAATCTCAGGGACCAAAATGAGGAGTTATGCCAATCGCATAGACCATTTTAGCTAAAAAACTTTATAAAGAATTATTGAATTAGGTTAACCAAATAATTGATTGCATGATTACCAACGACCATTACAAACTAGAGTATTCTTTTGAGTCCTAATAGCAAAGGAAATCATTGCAATCCTAGTCTCAACAATAGCTTCGAAATCTGCCTTAGCACGGGAGGAAGGATTGTGAACTCATATCGTCCTTCATTGACTCGTAAAATAGTAGAGGGTTTAATTGTCATCAAAATTTGTTAATGTTAGATGACATCTCAATTTTAGAAGATGAGTACATCATGGAAGCTATGGAGTGTTTGAAGCACTTAAAATGGGTATGCATATTTATATGTTTCCTTCTTCTTTTTTTTTTTTTTTTTTTTTTGCATGCTTGCTTTCTTATTTTCTAATGAGTTCCTGATTTTTATATGTTCTAGAAGGAAGGAATTGAGGCATATCTAGCATTGGATGACACACCCCGACCTAGATCGAGGCATGTTGGCCGTCACGTGAGGGTGACGTAGCCATGTGCATAGTGCAGAAGCAATAGAGATATAAGGAAATACGAATAACTAAAAACCAAACCAACTAGAGCACTAATTAAGATAAGGTGCAAGTGCGAGATTAAGTGTGAAATACACAATCAGAGCATAAATAGCCTAAGTGCAGTCCAACTGGACAAGTATTAATTATACAACACCCAAAGGTGATCCTACATTTGTGATGTTATGTCAGAACCACCGTCGAAATCCTCGTGAGCCACCAAAGCACTTCAACTAGGCCTGGCAAACGGGTCGTGTCTGTCGTGTTCGTGTCGTTTTCGTGTAACACCTGTTATCTTAACGGGTCATGTCGTGTCACACCCGTTATCTTAATGAGTCCTTAACAGGTTGGGTCACTTTACCCAACGGGTAAAGTGACCCGACCCGTTATGACCCGTTAAGAAATTTTTTTTTTTTCTTAAATTTGCACATACCACACATTGCCACATAAATATTACTTCAAAACATTAAAACACATTTGTCGTTTAAGTACTACATCTACACTCGAAAATAAGTGCCTTATAAAAAAATAATACATACACTACTAATCTATTAAAAATATTAAATGTGCAAGGATATGCAAAATGAAAAAGTTTTTGTTTTCAAGGTTGTGAAGTCTTTCTCAAAAGTTTAAACCTCAATTTACAAAATCCTTGATTTACATCGATCATCATGAAATTGTATAGGAACTTTGGCTTGATCTCAGCCGATCCAATGGTCATCAATTTTTTAAATTAAATTTAATATATATATATAATTATTATAGTTTTTAGGGGTATAAATTTTTTAAATTAATATATATAATTATTATAGTTTATTAAGTATAACATAAGATTTTGTGATATCCACTAGTGTAAATATTTTAAATTGAAGATCTAATTCATTCATTGTATTCATATAGGGTCAAGGAGTGTAGTTGTAAAAAATCATCAAAATCGGAGTTAAAATAACCGTTAAATCGTGATTTTTCGTTTTATAACCGTCGAAAAGTTTTGTCCCGTTACTTGATTTCTGAATGTTTGTTTTTTGCAATTTTTGGCGTATGCGATCTCGAAGTATATACAAACATGTTTGACGGTTGGATCGTTGAAACTAGTTTCGTAGAATGCGTGTATCTCATCAAAACAATAGATTCACTAACACTTAAAAGTTTATTCATACTTTCATTAAGTATAACATAAGATTTTTTTGTATCCACTAGTGTAAATATTTTAAATTGAAGATCGAATTCAATCATTATATTCATATAGGGTCAAGGAGTGTAGTTGCAAAAAATCATCAAAATCGGAGTTAAAATGACCGTTAAATCGTGATTTTTCTTTTTATAACCGTCGAAAAGTTTTGTCCCGTTCCTTAATCTCTGAATGTTGGTTTTTTGCAATTTTTGGCGTATGCGATCTCGAAGTATGTACAAACATGTTTGACAGTTGGATCATTGAAACTAGTTTCGTAGAATGAGTATCCCATCAAAACAATAGATTCACTAATACTTAAGAGTTTATTCATACTTTCATTAAGTATAACATAAGATTTTGTGGTATCCACTAGGGTAAATATTTTAAATTGAAGATCGAATTCATTCATTGTATTCATATAGGGTCAAGGAGTGTAGTTGTAAAAAATCATCAAAATCGGAGTTAAAATAACCGTTAAATCGTGATTTTTCGTTTATAACCGTTGAAAAGTTTTTTCCCGTTACTTTATCTCCGAATGTTTGTTTTTTGCAATTTTTGGCGTATGCGATCTCGAAGTATATACAAACATGTTTAACGGTTGGATCATTGAAACTAGTTTCATAGAATGAGTATCCCATCAAAACAATAGATTCACTAATACTTAAGAGTTTATTCATACTTTCATTAAGTATAACATAATATTTTGTGGTATCCACTAATGTAAATATTTTAAATTGAAGATCGAATTCGTTCATTGTATTCATATAGGATTAAGGAGTGTAGCTATAAAAAATAATCAAAATCGGAGTTAAAATAACCGTTAAATCGTGATTTTTCGTTTTATATCTGTCGAAAAGTTTTGTTCAGTTACTTGATCTCTGAATGTTTGATTTTTGCAATTTTTTGCTGATACGATCTCGAAACATATACAAACATGTTTGACGGTTGGATCGTTGAAATTAGTTTCGTAGAATGAGTATCCCATCAAAACAATAGATTCACTAATACTTAAGAGTTTATTCATACTTTCATTAAGTATAACATAATATTTTGTGGTATCCACTAGTGTAAATATTTTAAATTGAAGATCGAATTCATTCATTGTATTCATATAGGATTAAGGAGTGTAGCTATAAAAAATAATCAAAATCGGAGTTAAAATAACCGTTAAATCGTGATTTTTCTTTTTATTACCATCGAAAAGTTTTGTTCGGTTACTTGATCTCTGAATGTTTGTTTTTTGCGATTTTTTGCTGATACGATATCGAAGCGTATACAAACAAGTTTGACGGTTGGATCGTTGAAATTAGTTTTGTATAATTCGTATCCCATCAAGTTCAATGGTGTGTATATATATATATATATATATATATATATTAAGTAGATTTAAATCTATTTATTTGTACGTATAATTGACTGGTACACGGAGTAGTACATCACGTGTCATACGTGTCATATATATATATAAAAATAGTGGGATATGTCATATGTGTGATAAAAGTTAATAACTTAAAAAAAATAAAATTTCTCACCACTTTTATTAATTTTCATTTTTCCCTTACTTTTTTGTTTCCTTTTCAGCTTTTCTTATAATTTTCATTTTTCCTTCCCTTCTTTTTCTTCAAAGGGCAACCTACCCATCTTTCCCTTTCTTTTTTTGTTTCCTTTTCAGTTTTTCTTATAATTTTCATTTTCCCTTCCTTTTTCTTCAAAGGGTGCGGCAGGAATGGAATGAAATTATGGAATCAATGGATACATATTAATTAATAATTATTATAGTTTTTATAAAATTTAATTTAAAATTAAATATATATATATATATATATAATTATTATAGTTAATATTTTGGGGGTATAATTATTATAGTATATATAATTATTATAATTAATATTTTGGCGGTATAATTATTATAGTATCTATAATTATTATAATTATTATAGTTAATATATATATATATATATATTTATATTTATATTTATTATAGTTTTTAGGGGTATAAAATTGTTAAATTAAAAAATATATAATTATTATAGTATTTATTTAGGGTTATAAAATTATAAAATTAATATTCTGCTTATCGTGTATCGCGTTACCCACGTGTATACCCGAATTAACCCGTTATCTTAACAGGTGCTTATCGGGTTACCCGATAACAACCCGATTCGTTATCATGTCGACCTAAACACCTGTTAATTTCGTGTCGTGTCGTGTCGGGTTATCGGGTCGTGTCAGGAATTGCCAAGCCTAACTTCAACCTAAAACCTGGAGGGGCGCAAAACAGAAAGTGTGAGTGGGCAAAAACAAAGCTTTTCAAAATCATTTCATTTCTCAAAAGTTCTAACCCCTCGCCGTAAAACCTATATAATTTCCCAGAAAATATAATATATGCTATATCAGAAATCATGCTTAGGATGAAAATCCTTAGAAATATACCATGCCAAAGTATCTCAATGAAATGCTATAAGTAATCCAGTTAAAATATATCAATGCCAGATATCATATCAGCCGGATCCACCTAACGTGACCTACCCGGCTAAGTCTATAGCTCATAACCAATCTCAATCATATCAAATCCTGCACACGAGTCAGAACCACCTAAAGTGGTCTCTACGACAAGACTAGGTGTAAAATAAATATGCTCTAGTGCTACGATCACGTGAAGACTGTGCGAATGATCGCGGGTCACCTACGAGTCGAAACCACCTATAATGGTATGTACGACAAGCCTGTGCACCTAACTTGGATCCAAAGTGAGCATATGGTGCGGGAGGTGAACATCATGTGAAGGACTGTGCCCTAACTCTAAGCGGGAGCACTAACACAGGGGTGCAAGTTTATGAGCTCTCAATGCAACACATCATATCTCGCATAACTAAAGCAATCTCATATCTTTAATTTATGAACTTACCTGGCATTTACCTGTGCGTCCGCAACACCAATAATAAATATATGTAACTACTAATGCATAAATAAAATAGGCAGATACTTTGTATGGCATTTCAAAACGTATAATCATTCAAATTCATTTTCTGGGAAAAATCTCAAGTATACCACCAGGACCTACTCAACCTCAGGAACATCCCCATATTTTTAGAAAAAATTTCCGAGCACCCACGCGCCCTCACGAGCCGGCGAAGACATGGCCAACGTGCGGCCAACCCTGACGGAAACTTAACTGCCGTTTGAAATATTCCGTTAAAACCCTAACAGAAATTAACGGCATTACATGACGCCGTTAGAATATTCCGTCAGACTTGACGGAATATTCCCATTCGTTTTCCTTGGTTCGGCGGAGACCATCGCCGGCGCGGCTGTGATCGCCGGTTTCTGGAAAAACTTTAAAACTTCATATCTTCTTCATTTCTTAACCAAAATTCATGAAATTTGTCTCAAAATGAAGCTTAGAGTGAGTAGAACACATTCTTACCACTTTCAAGCCTTGAAATCCACGGGATATCGCCGGAGAAACCTCGATAATCCGGCTAAAATTGAAACTCGTCAAACTAAGCTTCCCGACGTCCTAAACACTCCAACTTTCTTTCCCGAGCTTCGTGAAGATGTTCTAAAGCTTCTTAGGACCTCAAAACTCCTTGAAAACTCCACGATCACGACTGCATGAACAGTAAGCCAAATCGGGAATTCTGGTTTCACGGGTTTTCAAGGTTTTCACGTCCAACCACCACCACCATTCGACTCCTAAACTTGAATGAAACATAAAGGTGTACGACAAGATTTGCCATAAAGTGCCTCAAATGGTGACATACCAATACTTGAATGAAAGCTGTTGTTGTAGGCAAATTCCATTAAATCCAACCGTTTATGCCAAGTGTCACCAAACTGCAATACTGAAAATCTCAGCATATCTTCCAACGTCTGAATAGTCCTATCTGATTGTTCATCTGTTTGAGGATGATATGTTGTACTATAAAGTAATCTCGAACTAAGAGCTTCCTGGAATGCTATCCAGAACTTAGAAGTGAATCTGGAATCCCATGGTACTTCACAATCTTTGATATGAATAATTCAGCTAATCGGCTTAAAGGATATTTCTCCCTCACAGGAATAAAATGCGCTGACTTAGTAAGCCGATCAACTATCACCCAAATTCCATCATAACCATTCTATGTACGAGGAAGCTTGTACACAAAATCCATAGTAATATTTTCCCATTTTCCACTGTGGAACGGGAAGTGGCTACATCAATCCAAAAGGCTTCTTTCTTTCTGCTTTGACTTGCTGACAAATGACACACCTCCTCACATACTCAACAATTTCTCTTTTCATACTCGATCAATAGTAAAATGGTCGAATGGTATGATACATTTTAGTACCTCCTGGATGCATTGCATAAGCTGAAATATGTGCTTCATCAAGAATTGCTTTCTTTAATTCCATATTATTCGGCACATACATTCTACTCTCCTGCTTATCAGTTTCTTGTATTCTGAAGTCTTTCTTCTTCCCCCGATTCCTTGCTTGAATTATTTCCTGGGTCTCTTCATCATCCATCTGGGCTTCAAGTACAAGATCAATTAATATTGGCCTGACTTGAAAATTTGCAAGTAAGGCTTCATCTCAATCTTCCACTCATAACTTCACTCCAATGGACCTCAAATCCGCAAGAAGAGGAACATGACAATCATAAATGGCATTAAGTCTAACTGGAGTTTTTCTACTAAGTGCATCCGCCACTACATTCGCACGACAAGGGTGATACTCAATCATTCAATCATAATCACTGAGCAATTCAATCCACCTTCGTTGTCAAAGATTAAGATCCATCTGAGTAAAAAAATACTAAAGACTCTTATGATCTGTGAAGATCTTACATTTCTCACCATAAAGATAATGTCTCCAAATCTTCAAAGCAAAGATGATAGCTGCTAACTCCAGATCATGAGTAGGGTAATTCTTCTCATGAGGCTTCATTTGTCGTGAAGTATAAGCAATCACCCTACCATGTTGCATCAACACACAACCTATACCATTTAGGGAAGCATCACTGTAGACCTCAAAATTACCACTATCATCTGGGAATGCCAAAACAGGTGCATGAGTTAGATAATACTTCAACTGCTGAAAACTTTGCTCACAATTATCATCCCACTCAAACTTAACTTATTTTCTAGTCAACCTCGTTAATGGCAAAACAATGACTGAAAAATCCTTAACAAATCGTCTATAATATCCTGCTAGGCCAAGAAAACTCCGTACCTCAGTGACGGTTCATGGTTGTTCCCAATTCTCCACAGCTTCCACTTTCTGAGAATCCACATGAATACCTTGAGCAGAAATGACATGTCCCAAAAATGGCACTTGATCCAACCAAAATTGGCATTTGCTAAACTTAGCATACAACTAATGTTCCCTTAATTTCTTTAACACCAAAGTAAGATGTCGAACATGCTCTGCTTTAGACTTAGAGTATACCAGAATATCGTCAATGAAAACAATAACAAACATGTTAAATCCATAAAAGCTGCAGGTGCATTAGTTAACCCGAATGACATCACACGAAACTCATAATGACCATATCGAGTCCTAAAAGCTGTCTTGGGAACATCTTCACTTTTAATCTTCAATTGATAGTAACCAGATCTCAAATCAATCTTAGAAAACACAAAGGCACCTCGAAGCTGATCAAACAAATCATCTATACGCGGCAACGGATAACGGTTTTTAATTGTTACCCGATTTAATTGCCTATAATCAATACATAGCCTCAAAGTTCCGTCTTTCTTCCTCACAAATAACCCTGGAGCTCCCCAAGGTGAAGTACTAGGTTGAATAAAACCCTTATCTACTAATTCCTGCAATTGAATCTTCAATTCCCTCAATTCAGCAGGAGCCATTCGATAAGGAGTTAAAGATATAGGATCTGTACCTGGAAGCAAATCAATAGTGAACTCCACATCTCGGTATGGCGGCAATCCAGGTAAATCATCAAGGAACACATCAGCAAAATGCATGACCACTCGAACATCCTCCACACTACTAGAAGCAACATCATTCAGCACTACATAAGCTAAATATCCATAGCAACCTTTTGATAACAACCTTTTTGCTCTTACAGCAGAAATAACACCATGCCTCACCCCACTACGTTCACCCACAAAAGTAACTTCAGGTAATCCAGGACGATGGAAGGTAACTGTTTTCCTGTAGCAATCTATATTGGCACGATTATAATGCAACTAATATGTGCCCAAAATCACATCAAAATCAACAATATCTAATAGGATAAGATTAGCTGGCATAACTACCTCATCCACCCTCACTGGACATCCTGGATATACATAATCAACATAACATCTTTCCCCTCTAAGCATAGCAAACTCTAAATCATACCCTAGAGGTGTAGGATGAGGTTGCGTCACTTGAGCAAATGTATGAGAAATGACAGAATGCGTAGCACCGTAATCAATTAAAACTCTAGCAAAGTGACCAAGAATGTTTAACGTACCCATGATCAAGTCCAGATGATTATGAGCATCCTGCAGAGAGATATTGTTAATACGTCATTGGGCTTGTAGTCGTCCCCCACGACCTCTATTAGCTTAATTTCCTCGCCCCTGCACACCTCGCCCCTTACTTGGCTGACCAGATTGCCTTGAAGATCCTGCATTACTGGAAGCAATCTCTATTTACTGGGGCTGTCCTCCCTGGTACCACTAAGATCCATCAGCTGGAATGGGAGGATACGACGTATACCCTTCAGGATACTGAGAATACCCACTCTGGTAATACGGATCCTATGAAAACTGATATGGTCCTGGAGCATAAGGAGCGGCATCGCCCTGATAATGGTAAGCACTACCTCGACCCATCTGACCATAACTACCAGACCCTGGAACTTGCTAGATCGGCGCATGTGGTGGCATAGAAGACTGTTGGGGCCTCTGCTGATTTTGGGGACAATTTATAGCTCTATGTCCCATCTGCCCACAAGTAAAACATCCACTGCTGCCCCACCTACACTCTCCAAAATGCCTATTATTAAATCTGCGGCACAAAGGAGCAATTCCTCTTCCAGAATCTCTTTGCCTCTGGAATCTAGGACCTCCTGAAAATCTACCACCTCTCCTCTAACCAGTGGCACTAAAACCTCCGCTGGAAGAATTGGAACTAGTGCCACTTCTTTTAAAGCTCTAAGTCTTGCGAGGTGCTTGAGAAGACTAACCTTTACCTTTATCATCTATCCTCTTATTCCCATCTTTTTCTTCCTCCTCACTATCGCTGGGCATATTCTCTGAATCTTCAATTCGCAGCAGAACCTTATAAAACTCTTGGTAAGTAGCACAAGAAGTTGTGGTCGCCATAGAACGCCACTTCTTTTTAGTACCCAATCTGAAGCGACGAAGCATCTCAACCGGATTAGCAGCAACCTCCAAGTGATAGCGAGATAAATCAGTAAACTTCTTGTAGTACTCATTAGCCGTCATCTTTCCCTGCTTCAGATTTGTAAACTCTTGTTTCTTGCGATCTATATACTTTGGAGGAATGAATCTCTTATGAAATAACTGCTTGAAAACTTCCCAATCAGCAGCTTCTTCTGGCAACAACTGATAAGACTCCTGTCTCCACCAGGATGCAGGCTGCTCCCCTAAAAACCAGGTAGTCGTCTCAACCCACTTATCCTCCGGAAGATTTCTCTATCTATGCATCAAACGGAAAGTTTTCTCAAGATGATTAATCCATTTCTCTGCTCCTTCAGACCCTTCATTACCCAAGAAATGATTCAACTTTAAATTATAAACAGTCTCAAGAGGTGTCCTTTGGGGAGGACGAAGAGAAGACTGAATAACATTAGTAATAGCTTCCCCTAACTAAGTGATATTGGGGAAACTAGGCTCAACAGAAGGACGTGGATCTCTACAAGGCGGCATAGTTTTGACAGAAGACACCAAAATAATTGGATAATTCACAAGATATGCAGGACTGTAAACCTAGGCTCTAATACCAAACTGACGCACCCCGACCTAGATCGAGGCATGCTGGTCGTCACGTGAGGGTGACATAGCCATGTACACAGTGCGGAAGCAATAGAGATATAAGGAAATACGAATAACTAAAACCCAAACCAACTAAAACACTAATTAAGATAAGGTGCAAGTGCGAGATTAAGTGTGAAATCACAATCAGAGCATAAATAGCCTAAGTGCAGTCCGACTGGACAAGTACTAATTATAGAACACCCAAAGGTGATCCTACATTCGTGATGTTCTGTCAGAACCACCGTCGAAATCCTCGTGAGCCACCAAAGCACTTCAACCTAAAACCTGGAGGGACGCAAAACAGAAAGTGTGAGTGGGCAAAAACAAAGCTTTTCAAAATCATTTCATTTCTCAAAAGTTCTAACCCCTCGCCATAAAACCTATATAATTTCCTAGAAATATAATATATGCTATATCAAAAATCATGCTCAGGATGAAAATCCTTAGAAATATACCATGCCAAAGTATCTCAATGAAATGCTATAAGTAATCCAATTAAAATATATCAATGCCAGATATCATATCAGCTGGATCCACCTACCGTGACCTACCTGGCTGAGTCTATAGCTCATAACCAATCTCAATCATATCAAATCCTGCACACGAGTCGGAACCACCTAAAGTGGTCTCTACGACAAGACTAGGTGTAAAATAAATATGCTCTAGTGCTAGGATCACGTGAAGACTGTGCGAATGATCGCGGGTCACCTACGAGTCGGAACCACCTATAATGGCATGTACGACAAGCTTGTGCACCTAACTTGGATCCAAGGTGAGCATATGGTGCGGGAGGTGAACATCACGTGAAGGATTGTGCCCTAACTCTGGGCGGGAGCACTAACACCGGGGTGCAGATTTATGAGCTCTCAATGCAACACATCATATCTCGCATAACTAAAGCAATCTCATATCTTTAATTTATGAAATTACCTGGAACTTACCTATGCGTCCGCAACACCAATAATAAATATATGTAACTACTAATGCATAAATAAAATAGGCAGAGACTTTGCATGGCATTTCAAAACGTATAATCATTCACATTCACTTTCTAGGAAAAATCTCAAGTATATAGGTATTTACGGAAAACCAAAAGCCCACACACTGATATGTCGAAGGGTCGTAGCCCCCAAGCCTCGATTGATGGCGCTCGTCCTCTGGATAGGTCTCACCTATATGCGAAATAACTAAATAAACGTTAATTAAGGCACATAACCAAAATTAGCTAATAACTTCTCATACATTGCTCAAATGGGGTATTTGAATATACCACCAGGACCTAATCAACCTCAGGAACATCCCCATATTTTTAGAAAAAAATTTCGAGCACCCACGCGCCCTCACGCGCCGGCCAAGGCACGGCCAGACGCGCCCCCACGTGCGACCAACCCTGATGGAAACTTAACTGCTGTTTGGAATATTTCGTTAAAACCCTAATAGAAATTAACGGCGTTACCTGACGCCGTTAGAATATTCTGTCAGACTTGACGGAATATTCCCCTTCGTCTTCCTTGGTTCGCCGGAGACCTTCGCCGACGCCGCTGTGATCGCTGGTTTCTGGAAAAACTTTAAAACTTCATATTTTCTTCATTTCTTAACCAAAATTCATGAAATTTGTCTCAAAATGAAGCTTACACTAGAAGAAAAAAGCTCATCTATCACGGTGAATGCCCGTGATAAATTGCAATCCACCACGGACACTGTGCCCGTTAGTATTCTGGATGTGATAAAAAGTCTCATTTTCTACCACGGGCTACGGCCGTTGTCAACTGCAATATCACCACGGATTGTACCCGTGGTAGATTGAGATCTAACACCACGTGCTATGACCGTTGTCGATTACTAATTAACCACAACTAATGCCCGTGATACATTGCAATCCACCATGGACACTGTGCCCGTTAATATTCTGGATGTGATAAAAAGTCTCATTTCTACCACGGGCTATGCCCGTTGTCAAATGCAATATAACCACGGATTGTACCCATGGTAGATTGAGATCTAACACCACGTACTATGATCGTTGTCGATTACTAATTAACCACAGCTAATGCCCGTTATAAATTATTTTCCAAAATTAAAAAAAAATTATTTAACAAATATATATATATATATATATATATCTGTATTTATATATTTTAGTATAGAATAACCAACAAAATTGCAGATTTACTACAATATAATAAGCACATAAAAATACTTAATAATATTATAGCATAATTTAAAAATACTTGAGTTTCCAAATGAATACATAAACAGAAGTCATAAAGTACTATCCATGTAGTGCCTAATGAA
This sequence comes from Malus fusca, assembly GCA_035220775.1. Taxonomy (NCBI): domain Eukaryota; kingdom Viridiplantae; phylum Streptophyta; class Magnoliopsida; order Rosales; family Rosaceae; genus Malus; species Malus fusca. The sequence continues at coordinate 6,425,874 of CM069064.1, read as the reverse complement.
TACATAAACGGAAGTCATAAAGTACTATCTATGTAGTGTCAAAGTACCATTTTCTAGTCTAAGTACGAACTAAAATTACTCTCCAACTCGGACGTATTTTGATGGCCAGGCAATTGTACTAGACACAGCATCCTCCAGGACATGAAATTCACTTGTAGGGCGGTACAAAGATATATTCTCCACTCTGACAACAGTTACCCAAACTTTCCAGCAATCAGGACCAAGCACCATGTGATGAACTTTCGCCTCAGGATTTGTTGATTCTATTTCTCCAGTTGCAACAACTTGTCCATTTCCGAGCCAATTTAGTAACTTGCATGAAGACCCCCATAAAATACCAACAGGTTGTAACTAGCATAAAGAAATCAAATAAGAACATCAATTTTAAATGATTAAGTTATCAAACTATTTAACAATTATTATCAAGCGTGTGTTTACTACCTCAGAAGTGGCTTTAGAACCTTCTTTTCTCTTAATGTTGTCTCTTTCTATGTTTGGACTACTTCTCTGTGACAACCGAACATGGAAGACACAAAATTCGATCAGTTCTGTGACAACCAAACATGGAAGACACAAAATTCGATCAGTTTATATCAAAATCTCATAAGTTTCACAAGCTAACTATTTAGTACTTGTTCTCGTATACCTGGGAACTAGCTTTGGAAGCTTGTCTAGAAGCATTGTCAGCTTCTTGTGCACTTCTTCTATAACATTGTATCTAATAACAAAACAAAAACAATCTAATTATCAACATCTGCTATGTCTTATTATATTTCCACTGTGCTATACTTGGGATCATATATGTACCTGATAACTAGCTTTTGAAGTGTGTCTAGAACCATCATTAGCCTCTGGTGCACTTTTCTTATTACATTGTAACTGATAAAAAGATAAATGCAAATAATCAAAATCAAATGAAACAACTGATAACAAGATAGATGCAAAGAAACTATTAGCTGCATAGACTAACTAAGCCTGAAAGTGAACATGTTCACTATTTTCTTTCTATCTAATGATGAAGACATCGAGACAAGTTAAACAAAATCAGTTTCATACCTGGGGATATGATCTGGAAACCTGGTAACTGGAATTGGGAACCCGTTTTGCACCATTCTTAGTTCTTTGGAGATCTATACAGCCTCCCTGGGACTAGTGAATACATAAGAAATAGAAGTTGATCAATTTCAGATTCAACAAAATACCAATATTTACCAATGACACATTTTTACATGAGGCCTATTTGTGGAGACTTGAATTGCATCATTGGTATTAGTTTCTTTACCATTTCCCTGCAGCGATATGATTAGAACTTAGAATATATTTTTTAGACCGTTATTGTTTTATTTGTACTCACTAAAAAACCAATCCAATGAGTCTTTTGTAACAAATATCTCCCTTTCCGATAAAAGATGTGGTTGCTAGGGTAAAGTTGGATGTATCAAGTATTGCTGACAAATATTCATCCAGTGTTGGTGGGTATTTACGGTGGAACCATTGACTTCCCTCAAGTAAGCTCTAACTATATACAAATTGATCATGCCGTAAATCTTTTATCATTTTTATAAATATATACAAAGTTGCATATATAATTACCTTATTTTGTTGTTTAGCCAACACAAGATCAAACACTTCCCGCAATTTTCCTTCGACATTTTGTAGTCGGTCTCTAAGCTCTCGATTACTCATGCTGGCATACGTTTGGGCATCATATCTAGAAGGTGTAACCCCATAACCACCTCCACGAAGTCGACCTCGATGTTCAGGTCCAAGTGCTTGTGATAAGGCATCATCTTTTATAGAACCATTGTCTGTTGTTGGCATTTCATTAGCCAACTTAATGTCATCCTACACATTTCAAAATGATTTGCAAGATTAAAAGAAAAATGAACAAAAAATAACACAAGGATAATTTCAAACTGAAGCTTCGTACCATTTTCTTTGACACTCTCATTTACCGGTTGACCATTTTTTCTTGTACGAGCAGCTATCCAAAGACTGACTCTATTTAAATTCTCCTCAGGTGTACCTTTGTTTCTCTATTAATTAATCCATAATTTAAACTCCGTATAAGTGTGTTGTCACTGAAATGAAATTAAAATATATACAAAGGTTCATACCAGCTCGTCCTCCAAGCGTGCATATCCTTTACGACTCATCACATGAGGGAGAGTATGGAATGATTTCAACTTTTTGAACTTCTCACTAATTGCCTAACAAAGAAAAATAGATAACAAGGAACTTCATTTAACCAACATCCATGCATAGAAAACCTAATCATTAATTTAAAATTTAATACAAACAAGCTTACATCAAACTCAGGAGAGCATCGATGTTTAACAAATTTGTCCCAATCAGCTTGTTTCTCAACATTAGCAGGCTTCAAGAGTTGCATTCCATTGCATCAGGACCATCATCAAGGGATCTTATTTGTTTTGTCAACGTGGCTTTGTATGTACGCCAACACCCAGACATTTGTGTTAATAATATCTTCTTACGACAGGGTGCCAAATCGTATTTTTGCTGCATTAACCATGAATCTTTATTAACATAAAAAGATAATTGATTTTTTATATGTATTATAGAAGAACAAAATAGTTAGGAAATAAGAGCACAGCTTCAGTTATAAATTTTACCTTCACAGCAGCCCATAATTTATCTTTCAAAATTGTAGGAACGTCATCCCAACTTGCGTAAGTTACTGGTATTAGTTGTCTTGCAAGGATCCCTGCCGACGAACTCAAACTCGCTGATCCAGCACCAAAATGTTGTCCTTTGTCATTGAATTGGACACGAATTTGTTTGGCCTTTGACAGAGCATTATAATCAAACATTGTTGGACCTCTTCCCTTTCTCTTTTTTGCTTCATTCACATCATCACTTGAGTGAATCTCGTCACCGTCTGGCAAACCATCAAAATCCATAGACACCTAAAAATTGAAACCAAATTCGTAGAGAGATTAACAAAGGAATGTTTTCGGTCCTAGAAGAAAAAACCAAGTTAGAGAGAAAGATTTCACAGGTAACCAAATGCAACTAGAAGACCACTCAATTCATACCAAATTTATAGAGAGAGATCAGTGAATAATCTTTGCGTCCTAGTAAAAAAGAACGATGTGAGTAGAACACATTCTTACCACTTTCAAGCCTTGAAATCCATGGGATCTCGCCGGAGAAACCTCGATAATCCGGCCAAAATTGAAACTCGTCAAACTAAGCTTCTCGACGTCCCAAACACTCCAACTTTCTTCCTCAAGCTTCGTGAAGATGTTCTAAAGCTTCTTAGGACCTCAAAACTCCTTGAAAAGTCCATGATCACGACTGCATGAACAGTAACCCAAATCGGGAATTCTAGTTTCACGGGTTTTCGAGGTTTTCATGTCCAACCACCACCACCATTCGACTCCTAAGCTTGCAAGGAGTCCAAAAACACCATTCACGACCTCAATCCGTGATGATTAAAAAGGTTTTGAGGGGTGTCCGTACAGGTTGTACGGAAAAGGCAAGAAAATCTGAGAAATGGAGGAGAGAGAGAGTACACGGGAGTGGTGTGTATGTGAGGGTGTGTGGTCTTAGTTGGCAACAAAACAACCAACCACAAACTAGGAAAAATTTAGTTCTAATTGGGTCCAAACAATTAGGAATTAACATGAATTGGACCACAACCAAAACATATCACCCACAACACCAACTAACGTCCAAGGGCAATTTAGTCATTTCACGTCATCGATAAAAATAATTCTGGACGGGCTGTGACATTGGAGCTCCTGAAACTATTCAGTCCTAGCTTGGCAGCTCCTACTACTGATGGTGTATATATGTAACTTAAATCTTTTCGGCAGTTTCCTTAACAATTTGGACTGTATTTCCTCTATAATATCTCTTATAGTTCGTCGACAGCTGCTGTCTAGGAGCTGCTACCAAGGAATTGCTTGCTACTGAGGAGTTGTTATTCCCATTTCTAATGGGTTGTATGACATTGTTTCGCATTTATTATAATCTTTCAGTTTCTAAATTTTGAATTGGGTTGTATAATTAAGACTTTATCTTATGCATCTTGATTTGGTATTTGAAAAGGATTTGCTTTGTTTATATAACCATTATGATTTGGCATTTGTCTTGATTTAGAATTTGATTTTCTGCTTCTTGGTTTTTTTTTTTAATAAAAAAATATATATTATTATTTAGGGGAGAATGAGGATTCAAAACTATTACTAATTTAGGGAAGAGAGAGTTTTGAACCGGGACGCATGAGTGGCAGCTCAACATCCTATCCACTAAGATATTTAACAACGTGCAAGTCATCAGTTTTGATTTATGGGTTGATGATTAAATGCCACTTCATTTTATTTTTCCAACCCAATAAAAAAGAAAGAAAAAAGAGTGAAATGGCTCAGGCTGAAAACTGTCTGGAAACTAAACCGAACTGAATCGGCGTGCCCACCCCTACTTCTGTGTCTCGCTTTCTTGGAGGTTCCTTCTTATAAAATGAAATTTGCTTGGACAACCACATTTTGTAGACCACGTTTAAACTTAATTTTTTTTTTTCCATAAAAAAGAGAGCTACTTTCATTGTGAATTGTACCTTTATTTGATATAGATGGTGTAGATAGACTTGGTATTCGTGTCGTGTTTTTCGTGTTCGTGTCATTTTCATGACATACCCGATTTCTTAACGGGTCGTGTTCTGTAACACTCGTCAAAATAAACGAATAATATGACTCGACCCGTTATTTTTTAAATCAATAAATAATAAAAAAATCTAAAAAATGAAATTCGGTGAGTAGAGTAAAGCATAAACGACAATCGACGGTTAAATTTAAATCTAAGATTTATGGATTATGGTGTTAGATTTCGGAGTTGACCCCTTTTAAAAAGTTGTAAAGCTTGTCATTACTTGTGATTGTATATATATATATTTTTTTTACATTTTTCACACTCCTACAATAATTATTATTAATTTTGCACTCAAATAAAAAACAGTATTCATGAGATTTGGAGGGTTTTAAAAATCTAAACAACAATGTAATCATCGTCTAAGCATAGAAGATGCAATCACGAGCTTTTATATATGTTTTCATATTTTTCAGACTTGTACATTAAGAATTATGAATTTTGTTTATTTTGAACTCCCTTAAAAATACTATTCATGAGGTTTTGTGTGGTTTTAAAAATTCAAACAACCCATCCTCAAAACATAGAGGATGCAATTACGAGCGTTTGCATATTTTTTTCACATTTTTCGGGCTTGAAAATTTATTATTATAATTTTTAATGTGTTTGGTATTTTTAAATTACTTGATATATTTATTTTTAATGTGTTTTATAATTTTTTTAATCTCACTCCTTGATTATAGTAAACTATAAAAATAAATACTTAAATAATACTTAAATTTTTAAAATTTATATAGAATAATAAACAATAATACATATTTAATATAGAAGATTTACATATATATTATGGGTACTGTATTTTATAGTAAGTTTTTTTTAGTAGTTTAAAAAATTAAAATCATCAAAAGAACTGTTTTCTTAACGTGTCGAAACAAGTTCCCCACGTGTCATCCTCGTGTAAACCTGTTAAGGATCCGTTATTAACGGGTTTTTATCGTGTGGTCCGATGATTAGTTATCGTGTTGATCCGAAATCCGTTATTTAATGTCGTTTACATGTCGTGTTAACAAGTTGTGTAAGAAATTGCCAAGTCTAGATGTAGATAAGATTTACAAAATGTGATATCCCATACAGCAAAAAACAAATATAAAGAGTCTTTTTTATAGGAAAAATGAAATAAACCCTAAACTTAACGTTCAAGACATCTAAACGCATGCTTTTAAAATAAGCAGGGTATTTCATTTTTACCAAACTCTTTTTTTATTTTCTACTTTGAAATGAAACAATTTCTGGTGAAAATTTCAAGACTACACGGGGCCTGGTACTTTTCTCAGCGTTGTTTGACAAAGACAACATTTGAAAATAATTTGTTAAGATGCAGCACGGACTTTGTTATTTTGAGACATTGTTCTTGGTTTTTAAAAGGGGAATATTAAATTGAACCGCCCATCGATTTCTTGATGTTATATAAGTGGTCCACCAAGATCAACAACTTGTATATGGGGACATGGTTTCAAATTTCAATGGTTGATTATCCGAGTATCTAATATGTCCCTTTCATACAAATGGCATTTTATTGCAATGACAAAAAATAATTATGTTTATAATCTTGGTGTGAGTTCGATCTCTACCGATTCATTTCTCTCTAACAACTAACTATCAAACTCATTAATGCTATTGTTCTACTAAAAAAAAAAAATTCCCTTTCAGTATTTAATTTCTTTCGACGAATTATTTTCATTTTTGTTGAATCTCTCATGTTTTGATGTACTGGCTATAATAGTCATGTTGCTCTACCTTCAATCAATGAAGACCTAAACTTCTTAATGAAATATTCCATAAGCGGTGGAGACCAAAATTAATTTATTAACTCGTAGACATTGATTGGTAATGTGTATTAAAAATGAATGATTTAATATTGTTTATTGATTAAAAAACAATGAAGTGAAATTATTAATTTTCTTCTTTGACAAAAGTTAGTGGGTTATATAGTTAGTAATTAGAAGAAGAATAAAATAGGTGAGTATCAAACACGCATGCATAAACATAATTATTTTCCTCATTGTAGATTGTAATAAAGAGTCATCTGCACATGAAATTATTAGTTTGAATAATGGAAATATTCTTGCATCAATTAGTTTAAATCACCTATAATAATTTAACTAATTTATTCGTTGATTAGTTTTGCACGAAACCAATCATTCTACTTGCATCAATTAGTTTAAATCACCTATAATAATAATATTATTATTATTATTAGTTTAACTAATTTATTCGTTGATTAGTTTTGCACGAAACCAATCATTCTACTTGAGATCTTTCACCAGTTCCCACATAACCATGTCCGACGAACACATTACTCATGTCCGATAAAACTTTATTTTTTTTGGCGTGTGCAACACGGTGCTAGGGTTAGGGTTTCAGAGTGTGAAGACGGCAAAAACGTAACGTGTGACGGCGATGTCGTGTGGATTGCTTATGATCTGTGGGGCGATACTTTGGGATTTGGGTTAGTAATGAAGCGGTCAAGCATGCAGACTATGGAGGGCCTTACATTGAAGTTTGGTACGGGTTTATCCTTATCTGAGAAGGAAAAGGGTGGGGTTAAGATTGGCAAGAAAGAAGTTGAGGGCGTTTTGCTGGGTTTCCAATATAGTGTGGTTGCACAAGTGTTTACAAGGAAGGAGGTTAATGACAATGGTTTCATTGACCAGTTTACTAATCTATGGAGAGGAAGAGAGGGGGTGTCAATTAGGGTGTTAGGTGGGGCGCGGTTCATGGCTAGATTTGTTGGTCGGCGGGACATGTGCCGTGTATTGGAGGCAGAGAAGCCATGGCTGTTTCGGGAGGATCTGGTGCTGGTTGTCGATGGGGCTCGTCATAATCAGAGGGCAGAACCTTTACACTTGGTATCTATGTGGGTGCAACTGCATAACGTTCCTCCTTTCAGTATGACGAAGGCGGTTGCTTTGACTATTGGAGGATTGGTTGGTGTTGGTAAGGTGCTAAAGGTGGATAAGGATGATGGGAGAGATTGTATTGGACGATTTTTGCGGGTCAAGATTTCCTTCGATGTCCGTGAACCACTCATGAGGGGTGCTAATGTAGAATTCCCTGACGATGGGAGTATATGGGTGGACTTCCGCTATGAGGGTTTGCCTAGCTATTGCCTTATATGTGGTAAGATGGGGCATGTTACACGGCGGTGTGTGGATGGCAATATTGGTGGTGAGGGGGTTTTGAATGACGCTTTGGAAACTTTATGTGCATTTAAAGGATTAGATGCGGAGTTTGACTTGAGGGGGAATCCTTTTGTGAAGCGTGGTGATCTGCAAAGAGGACAGAGGGGGAGGACAAGTGCGTCTTCTTCATCAAACTGGCGGAGACAGGGGGGCTTTGCAGAAAGTGAGGAACAAGATAGGAAGCAGAGGACAAGAGAGCAAGCTTTCGATGCAGGTCTTATTGGTCCGAGAGGTGTCATTGCTGAGGGTGCTGGGATGGTAGTGTTAAATAATCCGCCAGATGAGGATGTCGGGTTTGGGGCCAGTAGTGAGGTGGTGCAACCAGGCCATGATTTTGATCTTAATATTCCTATTGTGGGTTGCCAGGGAGGTAATCATGACGAGGGTCCTGTAAGGATTGTGATGGATGGCGAGATGGTAGGTGATTTATTGTCTCAAGATTCAGACCCTTTCAACCTTCTTCCAATAATTGAAGTTGTGTCCCGTGGTGGGGTTAAACAGGGTCGTGAGGGTGATAGTGAAGGGCTGGAACCATTTGACCTGTCCTACCGTGTGACAAAACATCATAGGTCTGAGTTGGACCAAGCGGAGACTACCTGCGAGGAGTCTCCGCGGTCGCAATGAAAATTATATACTAGAACTGTCAAGGTATTGGGGGGACCTGACAGTTGACGATCTGTTGGAGCAGAATGGGCTCCACTCCCCTGAGGTGGTGGCGTTATTGGAGACAAAAAATCATAGTAGAAGGTACCGTTATTTAAAGCGAAGGCTTGGAATGGCATGTATGCATGCAATCGAGCCTAGGGGAATTGCAGGAGGAATGTGTTTATTTTGGAAAGATGTGAAGGATGTGGTATTGGTTAAGTATGGTGACTTCTTTGTAGAAGTGTTAGTTGATGATGGGATGAGGCAATGTCGGTGGAGGCTTGTTGTTGTGTATGCAAGCACTGATGACCATAAAAGAGCGCACCAATTGGATTTGTTAATGAACCGAATCAATGGGTATTCGGAACCATGTCTCATGATGGGAGACTTTAATGATTTATTGTGTGAGTCGGAGAAATAGGGAGGCAATATTCGAACGGCTGCTCGTATGAGAAACTTCAGGAATTTGGTTACATAAACACGATTGTTGGACTTGGGTTTCGAAGGGTACCCGTATACCTGGAGGATTAGGCGTACTGAGGGGTTCATTCAAGAACAGATTGATCGTGCTCTTGTTACAAGTGAATGGGTGCAAAGTTATCAACATGCGGTTGTAAAGCATGTGGTACTTGAAGGATCGGATCATGCAATGCTTGTGTTGTTCACGGAGGTGGACCAACCCAAGAGGAAGAAGAGATTTATGTATGACCCTCGATGGAATCAGGAGGATCAATGTGCTGAGGTGGTCCGAACATGTTGGGGCAGTGGGCATGGGGATGTAACGGGCCATAATTTGGTGGCTAAATTACACCAAGTGCGACATGGTTTGGTGGGGTGGCGAAAGAAAACGGGTCGTAATGAGCAAAAAGAAATTTGTCGATTCAAGGAGATCATTTGGGAGGAGTATCAGAAGACGGTGTTTGATGGACAACGAATTCGACAGTTAGAGGCTGAGCTTACACAGGCGGTGAGAATGGAAGAGCTCTATTGGAGGACAAAATCAAGAGTCCAATGGTTACAGGAGGGTGATAAAAATACAAAATTTTTCCATGCACAAACATTAAAGCGAAGACGGAGGAATGTTATTCGTGGGCTGGAGGGGGAAGATGGCACGTGGTGTACTGATGTGCAGCGGCTAAGAGAGATTGTCGTGGGGTATTTTTAGATCTTATTTACTACGGATCAACCTGCAAATGTACTGGAGATAATGCCTTGTGTGCCTTGTAAGATTGGTCCTATGGAAAATAGGGGTTTGACAGAGCGAGTTACGGATATGGAAATTGAACAAGCTATTAACCAAATGCATCCAACGAAGTTACCAGGGCCTGATGGATTTAATGTTGGGTTCTTTCATCATCACTGGGAAACGGTGGGAGGAGTGGTCATGGGTATGGTTAAATCATTCTTTCAATCGGGACGGATGTTGAAAGAGGTGAATCATACTAATATTGTGCTGATTTCGAAGGTGGATAATCCTAGAAAAATGTCCCAATTTAGACCGATTTCTCTCTGTAACGTGGTGTATAAGATTATCTCGAAGGTGCTAACAAATCGGCTAAAGCGGATCCTTCCCAAGTTGATTAGCCCGAATCAATCGGCATTTGTGGCGGGAAGGAAAATTTCTGATAATATTTTGGTGGTTCATGAGCTTTTACACTCCATGCAACAAGGCAATGACGAGGGTATGAATTTTATGGCCTTTAAATTGGATATGGCTAAGGGCTATGATAGAGTCGAATGGTCGTTTCTGAACGCGATGTTGTATAAGTTGGGCTTTGAGGATGTTTTTTGTAAGTGGGTGATGGAGTGTGTGCAAACAGTGTCCTATAGTATTGTACTTAATGGGGAGGCGTTCCTTATTTGTGCTGAGGGCTTTTCGTCTTTAATTCATAAGGAGGAACGGGTTGATCGTATAAGGGGTATCACTGTCAATCACCTTGATGAGCCTATCTCGCATGTATTTTTTGCGGATGATTCGGTGTTATTTTGTCGGGCTACAGAGACTGAGGCTCAAAATGTTAGGGGGTTGTTGCACCTATATGCTGAAAGTTCAGGTCAGTTTGTTAACCTGGAGAAGAGCTCCGTGTACTTCAGTGCGGGTTGCTCTCAAACCCTGAAGGATCGGCTATCATTGGAGTTGGGTATTCGACAACAAGAAGGATTTGGGAGGTATTTAGGTATCCAAGCGGACTTTGGGGCTTCGAAAAAAAAAGTGTTCGAGGAGGTGCGGAATAGATTGGATGAGAGGATTAATGGGTGGGCGGAGCAGTTTCTGTCGGTGGCTGGGAAGGAGATATTAATTAAAAGTGTAGCTTCTGCTTTACCTATTTATACAATGTCATGCTTTCAACTCCCGATACAGTTGGCAAAGGAAGTTGAGCAAGTTATTGCTAGGTTTTGGTGGCGGGATCAGAAGAAAAAAAAGGGGGTTCATTAGATGGCCTAGAGAAAGGTTGCGAAGAAAAAGTCAGATGGAGGTCTCGGCTTTAAAGAAATAATTGCTTTTAATTTAGCCATGCTTGCTAAAGTTGGGTGGCGAGTGATATGTAATCCGGAGTCTATGTTGACTAAGGTCTTGCAAGCTAAATATTTTCCATCTTCATCATTTCTTGAAGCTCCGATGGGTCGAAGAACATCGTGGGGATGGAAGGGATTATTACAGGGGAGGAAAGTATTGAAGGCGGGTAGTCGATGGAGGGTGGGGGATGGTACACATGTTCGTATTCTAGCCGACCCTTGGTTGCCTACACCACGAACTTTCAAGCCGTTATCCAGGCATATTGACATGCCTAGCAGGGTGTCTGATCTTATAACTGTTGATGCGAGATGGGATAGGCCTCTAGTTGAACGGTGCTTCGTCCAGATGAAGCTAGTATTATTCTTTGTATGCCTCTTAGTCAACATGGGTGTCCTGATCGCCTTATATGGCATTATACTCGTAATGGGCTATACTTTGTTAAATCTGAGTATTTAGTTGCTCAACAAATGGAGACAAATGGAGAACTTGGGCCCAAGGGTGGAGGGCAGTCTAGTACGGAAGACGAAAAGGATTCAACATGGGCGGATTTGTGGCGGTTAGGGGTTCCCCCCAAGCTTTGTCATTTTATTTGGAGGGGATGTAGAAATATCCTTGCCGTACGTAATAACTTGAGAAGACGGGGGATTCGGATAGACATCGGATGTCCATTATGTAATGAAGAGGTGGAAACACAGGTACATTTATTTTTTGGATGTCCGTTTGCGAGGGTATTTTGGTTTGGTTCCCCACTTCAGTTAGATGTTGTGACAGTGGAGGGTGGAGATTTTTTGGAGTGTTGGAAAAGCTTGTGTAACAAATTTGGAGACCTCCAGGACGCGGGACATTTTATTAGGTGGATTAGTTGTGGTTTGTGGAGGATCTGGAAGTGTAGAAATAGTGATGTGTTTGAGGGGATCTTAATACCCCCGTGTGCTGCTTTGGAGCTTCTTAATCAGCAGGTGTGGGAGATTGCTGATAGTGGTGGGAAGACGGTACAGCAGCCTAGGGCTAAGCAGTGACCTGCCAGGGAGGTTCAGGTTTGTTGGTTGAAACCACCTTTTCGTACTATGAAGGTAAATTGTGATGGGGCTTGGTGTAACCAAACAAGTGTGGGAGGTTGTGGGTGGGTTGTTAGGGACTTCGCGGGGATATTCCAAGCTGGTGGTGGTATGGGAAATTTATTATGTGGATCTAGTTTGATGGCGGAAGCGGAATCAGTGAGAATGGCTATGTTGGCTTGTGTGGAGCTGGGTGTTGAGATCGTTCAGGTAGAGACGGACTCGAAGGTTTTGGTGGACATGATTAAAGGGGATTTACTTACGGACGCGGCTTTGGAAGGTATTCTTTGGGATATTAAAGCTTTACGCCAACAAATGCGGTTAGTAGAGTTTCTATTTACTCCTCATGCCTATAATAGGGCCGGGCATCAAGTGGCTTCTTATGTCATGCGTGTGAGAGGTTCACATATGTGGGTTGGGTTTGAACCGGAGTGGCTGTTTAACATTCTGACGTCTGATGTAAACATTTCAATTCAACTTTAATATTATTTATTTTTCGAGGAAAAAAAAAGATAACCTTATACGTTAGTTGGAACGAAAACTGAATTATCACAATCCCTACATAACTAATTAGATCCAACAAATTATGAATGTCACCAGGGATTATACCTACCCCACTCTAAACCAATATGGTTATTTGTTTGAGTACTTTGTTTGCAGATTTAACCAAAAATTCAAACTCAAAAATTGACCAAAAAGCTAAATCACAATCAATCTTGTCATCACCTCCATTTGCTAATTTGCTGTCAGCCTTCAAATCCACTAAGGAGTGAAAGTTCCTGTTACAATAAGTAATTTGTTCTTCTCCTTTTGCTTTTTACCCACTTAATTTAGAGCAGTTCCACCGTGTCTAAGGCCCCCTAGGACTATCCACTATTTAATTCATCCAGTGAACAGTAACATCCCTTAATGAACAGTAACTGCATTTTGTATCTCCACCCCTACACTAAAATAACCCTGGTAATTGACAATAAAATATTAACATTTTTTATTTATAAAATAATACAAGATAATTTTTAATTTTTCCTTTTTCCTTTTTCCTATTCCTTTTCCTTTTCATTTTTTTTCCAGAACACTCTTCCTTTTCTTTTTCTTTTTTCAGAACACTCTTCCTTTTCATTTTTTTTCCAGAGCACTTTTCCTTTTCCTATTCCTTCTCTCTCTCTCTCTCTCTCTCTCTCTCTACCGACGCAACCTTTCCCCCTCATTTCTGAAACCTCTCTCTCTCTTTAATCTCTCTCATTCTCTTTCTACAACTCCGAGAGCTCTCATCCTTCCTCTTCTTCGAAACCGAAGCAAATCAAACTAACAAACTCTGAAATCTCAATCCCCTGGATGAGATGAACTCGAATATATCCTTGCATGCATCATCAGAGCACCATTTGGGTGATCCACCATTGAAGCAGAGAGCTTCAAGCTTCCATTGCTCAAACCCAAATGAGGTTATTGCCCTACTTCAATTACTTGAGTTATTCTCTGGTTTTTTATGTGTTTCGAGTTGAAACCCTTGAGTTTAGTCTCTACCATTTGTATGTGGGTGTATCATCAACCTCAGTGACGAACTCCGGCGAGAGCCGTTGAGTTCGAAGCCTACTGGGTTTTCATTTTTTTTTAATTTTTTATATTTTTATTAATTTTATATTATGGCTCAGTCCACGTCACATTGCCTTTGGGCGCTCGGGCCGGCACGAATCGTCGGGCCTGCTCGGACTCGCTCGCCAGCACACGCTGCGCTTCATCACTCGGGCTATATGGCCATGTTCATGCGCCTATCCCTCGGGCTGGAGCACACGGTGGACTTGCTCTTACATGCCAAACATATCACCAAACAATTGTAATCAATGAGATGCGAGACATGGTAAGCATTTGATATGTAGGGAGAAGAGGTTGCAAAAAATAGAGGGGAAAAAGAAGGGAAGAGATAAATTAAACAAACCGATATATGTATCTTTGCAGCATTGTTTGGATATTTGTATAATTATTTAGGAAAAATGAGTTGGGTTAGCACTTATCAGTACTCATTTGGACTCAAAGCATGATTGCGTTAGTCAAAGGCCCAACTCAAACTGAGGCAATCATTTCTTGAGACAGTGACTTGCACAGCACTGAACAAATGGGCATCAACCTTTACAGGTCCCGAAGGGGCCTAACTCGGTAACTCTTTTCTTTCCTTCCTTTTTTTAAGAAATATTTTTAATTTTTAATTTATTTGTAACATAGGAAGTATCCAACTTCACATTGATAACAAATTAATCCTCACATGTGGCGCTTTATCGCAGTAGTAGAAAGCAATCATGCTTATTCACTATGGTGCATAATCGATCCCACTGATCCCCTTCGCTCTCAACAACTAACAATTTAACCCACTAACGATATTGTTTGTCAAAAAAATAAAAGAAAAATCTAACTAATTCTTACCATGAAACCTCGGTACCATATGAGATGACATCTTATTTTTCCTTTAGTTCATTACTAGGCGCGAGTGTATATTTCTTCACAAATATATACATAACCTATGTCCCGAACAATCGTTAGGATCTTGAGTTTGTTTTTGCTCATCTCCCTAAATTTGATGTCTCATTACACTACCACCCTCCTCGAAAATTGTGCCACACGTGTCGTGTCTATTTAACTAATTACAGTTACCTTATACATTTAATTAAGTATTTTATGAAAAGAAAAATAATTAAGCCAATTGATTAGTAAACTTACCCATTCACTAGGTTAATTTATTAGGAAAACTAATAAAAATGGCTTAAAAACTTTGAGTTTTAATCAAAAGGACAAAAATGTGTTGTAAATGAATAGTACCAATAGTGACTTATTAAAATAAAAATGTCATTTTCGTTAAAACTCCCTAATTTATTAGCATCTCTCCCATCCATCAACACAAAATTAACCACTCTCTACTTTCATAATTTTTTTTTTTGTAAAACAATATATTTGTTAAATTAAAGAGCCGACAGAGTTCATATCCATGCTATGATGCACTCTCTACTTTCATAATTAATTTCAATAAAAAGGGGAACTTTTCTCTTCTGAATATTGAAATGAATTCTTTATTCTTTAAAGAATTCTTTTTGTTGATTGTTTATGGTGTAGGAACTCTTTTTTTAGAACGTATGGTTACTATTATTTTTTATTTTTTTGTGGTAATTGGGGGTTTCTTGTAGTCCCTATTTTGTAAACCTTTCTATTTGATTATAGTGCAATGAATTCTATAATTTTGGCAAAAAAAAAAAAGAAAAAAATTACTTAATGAATGGACACTTAAATGGTTAGTTTATTAATTAATTAAATTTTTGTAAATCTGGACCATTGATTGGAAAATCCAACCGTCTAGAAGTTGACACATCATCTAGCTGTTGGATTTGGATTTCAATTTTCTTTAATTGTTGGAAATCCAACGGCCTAGAAATATAGTTGTTTCAAACCAACGGCTCAGGAAGAGCCATGTCGCTCCAAAATCTGGAGCTTAGTGCGCCTGCACATGGGCCTCAACCATGAATTATTGTGGGGCGACATGCTGTTTCTTCGGTGTGTAATTCATGCGCCTGGCGCAAAAAAAAATCCAGAACATGACTGATGCCACGCTGATGTCATTCCCCTCCAGTCACTAGGTAAAACGATTCAGGCTTGGGTGCTGTGTTAGGCTCCTTTGGCCCAGTTGACTGGGTAAGGCTAGAGCATTTTTTTGGGGGGTTGGGTTGCCTATAGCCCAGGGTATATTATTGGGGTGGAGTTGCTTTGATAAGCTACTAGGTGTCAATTATGACTAGTGGAAGCCCTGATCTTCATTAAAGGGAGAATTGAAAATTAGTTTCAATTCACAATCGCTTTGTAAGAGTTCATATCACTCATTGCCTTGCTAATTAGAACTTAAGGTATAGATTGAAGAATTGCAACAGAGTTGAATAAGAACAATGGGCCTTGATCCATCAAACCCAACAAGTCTAATGGTTTAACTTAAAGATAAAAGCCCAAAAGGCCCATTAGCACTAGTGAGGCCGTCCCTATATTGAGAGACTGCTAGGCTTTCTCTTTTAGTCACTTAAAGGAATGAACTATATAAAGGGTGATATAACTCTAGCCACTTTAGGGTTTTGTTCAGAGAATTGGAGAAATATCACTCTCCATTTTCTCTCTGTAAGGCAGGGCACATAGGGTGGTGTTGCTAGCACCACACTCAAACTTATGTCACTCATGATCACCCCATCTTTCGAAATTCTCTCCACTTTAAATTTCAAAAATTGATAAGCTCATATTTATATATATTTTACATCAAATTCACTTGTCTTTTCTTAGTTAGTTCCTTATATTTTTGAGCTATTTACTTTGTTTTTGTGTTTTGTGGGATTTGTCAAGCAAAGAAAAGAAACATAACACAAGTGGGATTTTAAGTAACAAATTCGTCAAGACTGCCTGTGCAGATTAGCTGACTTTGGAAGCAAATTGCGAACAGCTCAGAATGAAGTAGAGAATAATCCTTATATGTTTGGGAAGCTACAGATGTCTATTTTCTGGAGCATTTCACAGATTGTTGATATCATTTTTCTGGAAGAAGTTATGGCCATTTTAACACTGAAAGGTTCCCAAGAGGCTGAACAGTTTGTAACTGACAAGAAAGCATTGAAAGCAATAAATCCAATAAATCTAGCAGCCAAAACTGATGCAGCCAAGAACAAGTCAGCTGACACCTATTCAAATATCAGAGGAAATGGAAATAAAGATGAGAATTAAGTGGGAGTAATGGGCATAAAGGCTACCTAAAGAGTTACAATTGTTTTACCATTTCCTCACTTATTGTCATCACTAATTGACTGTTAGTAGGATGAGTTATGGAGAAGAAACTGGGGCAGCAAGCAAGAACAAAAATGCTGCAAGTTGCAGCGGCAAAAAGGAGGAGAAAAAAAATAGAACAGAAAGAAAAGGCAAGGCAGCAACGTTGGCGAAGGAAGGAAATGAAGGATGAAATCTTGGCATTCTCTTCTTTCGATTTTATCTTGTCAAACTCATGTCTTTCTTTTGGCTTTATTCGATAATAATGTGTAACTAAATTTTTAGTAGTTAGGGGTTGTTTTAAAGCCCCGAATATGATTGCAAGTTTGTTATGACATTTCGTTTGAATTACTTTTATGAATGGATGAAAAATGGTTCACTACTTGTCTCATTGATGAATTCTTTATTTGTTTTCTATGGATGCATACTTAGTAAGCATATCTAGGATTATAATGCTATGAATATGTGTGTGCCTGCCCTTGTCGAATGAGGACCCACATATGCTCTAGAGTAGTACTTGTTAATTGCGATTAACATGTGAACTAATTTATAGGATAAGTAAGACAACGCTAGTACTTACAATGCCTTGTGATGACTCAAACTATTTTCGTTCTTAATGATTTCTATTTATTAAATCTATGAACACACCATTTTAGATTGCATGCTAGGGACTATGTCACATCCTGGCCCGGGGTCCACCACATCCCGAGCCCGCTCCACCACCGTAGCACGATATTGTCCGCTTTGGGCCGCGACTACGCCCTCACGGTTTTGTTTTTGGGAACTCACACGAGCAACTTCCCAATGGGTCACCCATCCTGGGAGTGCTCTGGCCTCCTTCTCGCTTAACTTCGGAGTTCCTACGGAACCCGAAGCCAATGAGCTCCCAAAAGGCCTCGTGCTAGGTAGGGATGAGAATATACATTTAAGGATCACTCCCATGGGCGATGTGGGATGTTACAATCCACCCCCCTTAGGGGCCCGACGTCCCGTCGGCACACTTCCGGCCAGGGATTGGCTATGATACCATTTGTCACATCTCAGCCCGGGTCCACCACATCTCGGGCCCGTTCCACCACCGTAACACGATATTGTCCGCTTTGGGCTTACCATTCCCTCACGGTTTTGTTTTTGGGAACTCACGAGCAACTTCCCAGTGGGTCACCCATCCTGGGAGTGCTCTGGCCTCCTTCTCGCTTAACTTCGGAGTTCCTACGGAACCTGAAGCCAATGAGCTCCCAAAAGGCCTCGTGCTAGGTAGGGATGAGAATATACATTTAAGGATCACTCCCCTGGGCGATGTGGGATGTTACAGACTAAGGGGTGGTTTGGGAGTGATGTGATTAAAAAAAAAGCACCCAAGAAAAAAAGCTGTGAGGGTTTTAGGTGTTTGGTAAACTGAAAAAAATGGCTTATTTTGGAAGCTGCTGTGAGAATAAGCTGAAATTAAAGGAAAAAGTTGAAGCTGCTATTTGCAGCTTTGGAAAACTGGCTTTTTTTCAAAGCACACAGAGCTACAGTGCTCCTTTAATGAAAAGATCCACTATCAGACTGCTTTTTTTTTCAAAAGCACTTTTACAAAAAAGTTTACCAAACACTCTGCTGATTTATTTCACAGCCGCTTATTCTCACAGCAGCTTTTTTTCAAAGCACAGCAATACCAAACCAACCCTAAGTTAAGTTGAAAACACCATTCTCTTAACATACTACATAAGAAAGAGTAATAGGTTGAGTTCTAACATTGAGCCAACTTGAGCATCTTCATCCGGAAATAAAAGGAATTTGAATGAAACATAACATGTTTGCATGATTATTTGGTGGTGGATAACAATTCTCCTAACTCATTTTTCTTAATTTGTGAACTACTTAAAATCTGTTTATGTCATGTTTTTGTTCGATTTAATTTAAATAGCAAATCAACTCCAAAAATTTGTGTGAGTGTAGCTCTGTGTTCCTAGTGTCTTCATATAAAATTTCGTAGACTTTAGATAAGTGTAAGTTGGTATAATAATTATTTTTCGGTGGCTGGTCAGTAGGGACAGCAGCCCAATTTTTGTGACATTTTAAGTAGTTAGATAAAACAATCTTCTGCAGGAAATACCCTTATTTTCATATGCTATAATTGACAAATCTTAGTGTTAATAAGGAAAATCAATAGGACATTTGTGTGCTGCTTCGTGGTGTGCTTTTAATCCTATCAAAAATCAAACCCCACAAGCCTTTCTGGCAATGAGTTAAAGAGAAATGTTCTAACCACTATGACAATTCATCACTTGCAATATGATTTCCATTTAATAACAGATTAAGAATTTTCACATAAATCTTTCATAACACAATATTTTTATTTATTTATTTAATGGTCTAAAGTAAGTAAATTGAGAGTGAATGTAATGTCATGTAATGAAGATACCAACACATAAGACATACCTCATGCACACTACAAGTAGAATACACCTCTTACTGCTTTCTTCATGTATCCAAAACCTAATTTCAAAATTCAAACTCTTGTTTTTGTCCCCTTTAAAATGGTGAGCATGCTATATTAATTAACATCACCATTTATAATAAACAAAATAATTATAAGAAAAATAAAAGAAGGCAAAGAATATATGTTAAATAAAAGAATTTGTATATGAATATAATTCACCAAAAAAAAAAATGCCACTACCCATGTGGCCATGTACAAAACCTCTAAGGTAATTCACTCCAAGAGGGGGAATCCAAAATTAAAACATGAAATTATTGAGAGGCAATATCAAATTATTTTCCAAAAAAAAAAAAAATTATTTTAGCCAATAATATTTGGTTCCTCTTTTTTTTTTTTTTTTTTTTTTTTAATATCACTGCTCACATGCAAGTCTGCCCTTTTTCTGGGCCTTTGCTCTGGCATTGGGCTTGGGCCTGAGCCCTAAGAAAGATAGACTTCCACACTCGAATTTCTCAAGGTTAGGCACAATGGGCAGGCCTGAACCACTTGGTCACATTCTGTACACAGGCTCAAATGCCGGCAAGGTAACAAAACAACCGAGGCAACTCGTTTCCGACACGCTTTACAACTCGGACCCGACACGGTCACCCATTCCGGGTCAATGTAGGCCGACTCAGCATCCTCAGCCCGGCCCTCTACGCCCGCCGCGCACACTACTCCCTCCTCCCCTCTCCTGCTATCCTGGGCCGCCGCAAACCCTCCGCTGATCATAGCCTGCTGGAGTTGGGCCTGTAGAGACGCGGCAGTGGCCTGTTGGGCTCGGGCCTTGGCCTGCCAAACTTGGGCCTCAACCCTAAGTTGGGCTGCCCTTGCTTCCAACTCGGAATTTCTGCGCGTGGCTTTCTGAACCTCTACCTCTTTCTCTCTCAGCCTACGAGCTATCGATTCCTCCACTGCGTTTAGCAGCGCACGGTAGTGCCTCTGCCTTTTCTCTGCTAACGTGCGCCGCAGCTGCTCTCCCTATAAAATTACAAAATCATGAAGTTGAATTCAATTCTCTCTTTTTTCCCGATGAAATTGAAGAATTCGAGGAACCCATTTGAGAAAAGGAAAAAGTAATACCTGGACTTGGAGGAATTGGTCTAATTCGTCGCGCTGGTGTTTGATTTGGGTGGCAAAGTCCTCTGTTAATGCAGAGAAGAGGGCTGAAGAGTGGTGGTGTTGTTGATTGTGATGCTGTTGGAATTGCTGTGGTTGTTGCTGGTCTCCGAAGGATAGGCGGAGGCCGGTGGAGACGACATTGGGATTTTGGAGGTGGAGGTGGTTGTGGAGCTGAGAGAGGTCGATGAGCTGAGGAGGTTGGGATTGTTGTTGTTGTTGTTGCAAAGAGAAGGGAGTGATTGGAGGAGTGATATCTTCAGTGGTCGCTGCTGAAGTTTCTCTTCCTCTTTTGCGCTGCTGACTGGTGTTGCCTGGTGTGATCGAATTGAACAAACAGACCCAATTTAAAACTTGTTTTTTTATATTTAATTTAAAAAAAAAAAAAAGCAACTCTTGAATTTATTGATTGAATCACAGTGAATGGCACAAAAGAAGATATGATTTTGTTACCTCCTCCATTGTTGAAAAGCATGTGGGATTGATCAAGATATCCTCCTGGGTGTGGTTGTAATGAATGATCATGCCCTTCTTGTGAGTTTCTGCAGAATTACGCAGTGGAAATCATAGCAGGGATCATTAGATAAGAATCACATGTTGATTGAGGATATGATAAAAAAAAATTCAAAAAAAAAAAAGGGAGGAAGGAGAGGAGAGAATGCAAACCTATTAAACAAGAGGATATTGGAAGGGTATTGAGCTTGAACTGCCATTCAAGATTCTAGATTGTAGTTTGGTGATTGATGATGAAGATGAAGATATAAAAGAGAAGGTTGTGATAAGAATAAATGAATGTAATATTATGTATAGGAAAAACCAATGAATGGGAGGAGAGAGAGCGAGGGAGAGAGAGAGATTGAGAGAGAGGTTTGGTATTGGCAATTGGTAAAAAGTCCAAAAGATGGGAGAGGGAAGTTATTGAGGAGGGGAATGGGGAATGGGGGAAGAAGAACAATAAACGCTACCACATAACAAGCATGAAAGATGCCTCACTCCCTAAAAGAAAAAGAAAAAGAAAAAGGAGCAAGAAATAATTATGAGAATTGAGAGGGCACCACCACCAGCACCACCAGAACCACTTCCACCTTATCGAGCACCGCCGCCACGTCCACGTCCACGTCCACCTTGTTGTTGAGCATCGAAATCAATATCTTACCCTTCTTCCCATCTGTTTCTTATTTACTCGAGAGGGGAACTTTGTTTTCACCTACTTTTCTTTCTTTCTTTCTTTCTCTTTGTTGTTGTTGTTGGCCTTCCTTGTTTTGCTTGCTAAGATGATGCTATACAGCTTTGTTTTGTTAATATAGAAAGAGAGAGGGAGAATAGGAGAGAGCTTGGAATTCAAGAGAGAGATGCGATGGAAACGAATCAGTCCAAGAGAGGAGAGAGAAGAGAGAGAGAGACGCACCTTATTGTACTCTTTCTTTGGTCTTGGTTTTGGTTTTGGTTTGGCCTCTCCTTTTTTTTGCTTTGCTTCTCTTCTTCTTCGCGTGGGGTTTGGCTTTTCTTGAGAGGGAGTCTCGTGCTTGTTATTTCCAATACCAACATCACCACCACCATTAATTAAATAACACCAAACCCAAACCCCTACCCCTTTTTTTTGGTAACAAATAAATTACCCTTTCTCTATCATTTAATTTTACTTCCGTTTTTACAAAAATAAAAATAAAATAAAAAAATAAAAAATAAGAGAGAACAATGAAGGGAAAGAGGTGATGATGTAGAGATGTAGTTGTTGTTGTTGATGTTGTTGAGCGTGCAGGTCTCTCTGCCGCTACCGCTGCCGCTGGAATTGTTTATATATGGCCCATGCATCTCTCGCCAGCTTTCTCTATTTCTTTTATTTTTTTGTTTTTGTTTTATTGTTTTGCATAACGAATGCTTTTAACAAAAATCTATTTCTTTCCAAAAAAAAAGAGTTCTAGATTTTTACTTGGTTGAGAAGGTTTAAACGCAAGTAGTGTCACTTATCATATTTTTTTGATCACATTTGTACTAATGTGATAAGAAAAATGTGGTAAAAATATTATTTTTTCAGAGAGAAAAGATGACACAAACAATAATACCTGCTACTAATTGCATGTTTGTTGATTTTCTCTTTTTTTTTTTTCCTTTTCACAAGACTTTCTTATTATTGTTTTAATGACATTTCATGTATATATACGACCCTTAAGTTTTAACTGTTAATTTACAACTAAATAAAAGAAGAAATTGGGAATGAAGTCTCTAATCTATACGATTTGAGTTGAGCCCTCCGTTTGGTCCCATTAGTATGTAAGTTCAGAGTATTTTTAGTTTACCGAAAGAAAGTCTCGAACTTATGACCGCTCTCAATAAATATGTACTAATATGCATTAAAATTGAAAATTCAACTATTTTCTTTGTTTTCTTATTCAAAAAGTAATAACTAAATTAGCGGCATAACTAATTTAGAACTTGATCAATTTGGTTTGAACCGGTCCAAATGTTTGATCAATTGAAATCGAGCTCGATGCCTATTTGTGTTGAATTGATACTTGTTACGGTTTTATTTAGAGTCCTTTGTGTGTAGACAAATGCATCTCAATAAATCTTCAACCTAAACCATTAACCTTAATTTAATTAATTCATGAGATCCCTTTGAATAAACCACATTAACCTTAATTAAGTAATTCATGAGATCCCTTTGATTTTATAATTTTTTTTTTCTTTCTGTTTTTATTAAAGGTTTGGGTAATAGCAGAAGATAACCTCACACTAAATTGTGTAGCCTATAGAGCACGTCTTCTCTTATGTCAAATTAGTAATTAAGTGAATTATAGCTTTTAAAGGTAGTGATGAATTGCTCTGGTGGTTAAATTTTTCTCTTTAATCTGTTACGTTCTAGGTTCAAAGTTCAAACCCTTATCCCTCCCCTTAGTACAAATTAGTTTATAATTAATTAAAACTTTGAAAAGAAAAATACAAATATAAGGCCCAAATATTATTTTAATATTACGTTACAATTTCATTTTTGAAGAAAGTTGAGGTTTTATCATAAAACCAATTGGTAATACGGGAGTAACTCAACTTACTTATAAACTCATGCAAGGTCCTTCCTCCCATCAATGTGGGATTCATTCCCAACACGCCTAACACATGGGACAAATTTTCTAGTCTAACACGTGTGACGAATTTTCAAGCCTAACACGGCCTAACACGTGGACGACACAAACGGAGTTACTAGAACATGTGTGGCTGTTGGGCTTCATATGTGGGATAACCTGCTTTAATATCATCAAGAAAGCATGAGGTTCCACCGTAAAACCAATTAATAATATGGGGAAGTAGTTCAATTTACTTATAAGTCCATGTAACGTCCCTCCTCCCATCAATATGAGATTGATTCTCAACAACTTTAATAGTCATTTTCTTTAGTGCAAGAAAATATAATTTATCATTGTGAATCTGTGATCAAAGGAAATATTTTTGTGCGGCACACTAATTTCTCGTGAATAGTGAGTAAAGCAAACATGGCAATGAGCGAATGACTTTTGCTAGAATAAGATGGTCTAGGGTTCAATGCACTTGGATTAAAAAAACAAATAACATTGGAGAAAGTTTGAGTAAACTATACATTTATATAGGCGTGAAAATAATTATCCATTTGATTTTTCAATTGGAGAATTCCATAATCATCGTTTTCTTGGTAGTTTAATTAAATGAATTTTAGATGTAGAATGGTTTTTTTAATTAATACTACACTTATTATATTTTGTATAGTAACAATTTTTGTTTTTTTTTGATGTGTCAATAACAGCTCCTCATCGTAAAGGAAACAATTATGGGAGTGGAAAAATACTTTGCCACTATAGAGGGTATTTGGGCAATACAAATTACATGCATGCCTACTAACATACGAGTACTAATTTATATTCACAATAGGTCGGAAAAGTGAGTTTGATACCAATTAGTTTATGGTGGAACTTAAAAGTGAGTTTGATACCAATTAGTTTGATACATATTACAAGCATTCCTACTAACATACGAGTTGAAAGTATGAATTCCATGTTTGGGAAAGAAGGGATTTTGCATGTGCTTATAAGTAGTACGTTGCTATACTCCTCATATTATCACTTAGTTTTATGGTGGAACTTAAACTAACTTTACATACATAACTCACCTTTATCAAACTCACACTTTCGTAACAATTGTGATATATGAATCAAACCCAAAATTCCCCATTTATATATATATATATATATATGAATCACCTTGTGGAAAGTCTATGGAAATAGTACAATGGCAATACAATTTGAAAAGAAAGGAAACGCAAAATAGAGTGGATGTTACAAGAAAGTTTAAGTTGATATTGGTGGTGATCTTCCCCAAAACCAAGAAGGATTTTAACTTTAATTAATGGAGAGGTGATAAAGAAAGAGAGAAGCCACCAAAAAAAGGAAAGGGAAGGAAGCAACAAGCAAGAGAGGTATTCTGAATTGTGAAAGAGAGTGCTTGGAATGGCATCACGTAATTTGTCTTTGCTTCAAGGTCCCACAAACACAAAGTAGGGTCGGCTAAGCTCTCTCTCGATCTCCTGTTATCATCGTGCGTCTGTGTATTAAGGTATTACAACCCTGCACGGCAATATCATAATCTTTCTCTCCCCAAGTATATAATTACTTTTTAGTTTCTTTTACCTCTTAACATGAGATGGATGGCATCTTTGAATAGAGATCATGATTTGTATTATGATTGTTTATTTGAGTGAATTCAACTCGTGTGAGAGATGTAATCTGTAGATAATTCGATTTGCGGTTTTTTTTTTAATTTTTAATTTTATTATTATTATCAATATCAAAGTGAAGTTTGAATTTAAATCTCTTTTAACATTTTTTTAGATTTACATTGTTTAAAAAGAAGTATCAAAATCGAATGTGAGAAAACTTATAAAGAATTATGCGAGTCATACTACACATCAGGGTCTTAACTGCAGCTACCAAAGCAACTTACCATTTAGCAAGAATCTCATTTAACATTAAGAATATACATACCTACCCTAAACCACAAATTCGACCCTTGGTTTAAAAAGGAATCAAAACTCATCTGTTTTACTCAATTTGCTAATGGGAAAGCACAACCAAACCTGCCGTTTTACTCGGTTTAATAATGCACAATGGATCGATTATATCATATTAAATTGGAACAGTGTTGTCAATTTTGAAATGATTTAAGATAGTATATGGTTTTATCATTAATTTGGTGGAATTATGTGAACCAAATTAAAGTTTAAAAGAATCAAGATCGGATCAACACACTCAATAGGGGTTGAATTGATTGACCTTATCCGTAGTTTCAGTAGCAGGTGGTGGGTACGAACGTTCAACCCCTTAGATCAAGTAAAGCAAAACTTTGAATAGTTTAGTGTCTGCCATAATTTGTACTACTATGTGACAATACCTTTGGAACAACCATAGATATATGTTATACATTATTGAATTATAAAAACTTGTCCTCCAGAATATATTTAAAAATAAAAGGAAAATATAGGTTATAAGTAATTCAGTTGGGTCCATATTTAAGAGGTTGCAATACATTACCACGTGTTAAGAAATGCATGACCACTCATTCTTAACTTTGATAGCTACTATAAAGAATAAATTAATGTAATTTTATTGTTTTAATCTAAACTTTAAATTAAAATGATCGTGAGTTCTTGATTTCCTAGTAATTAAGAGAACGAAACTGTATGATAGATTCATCGAGTCAATACACAGCAGCCAAGTCAACCCGGTATCGTTTTACTTTCTTCAAGTAGGTACTGGTGTGCAAACTTTGAATGGTGAGCTATTTTCTTATGATGTGTCCAGCTTGAATGTGCTTTTAACATTGTCGACTGCAAGCAACATTTGAACTTGTGCTTCGGGTAGGGGCATGAAACAAAGTCTTGAGCTTTACAGAATGTAATGGAAACTCCATTAATTGCTTCCTATCAAGTCAGTTGGACTAAGTGAATGATACCAAAGAAAAACAATGACAATTGTATTCGTGGTAAAATCAATTCGTTTTACCAAAAAAAAAAACAAAAAAAACAAAACAAAAGAAAAAAAGTAATTAAATATTTAGTTTTGCATACTAGTGAAATATATGTGGCATGAGTAAGAATATATTGAAATGAGAAGATAAGTGAGAAGCTAGCACTTACAGCCTATTTTACGATGAGTTTAATAGTGGTGTTGCTTCAAGTGATGACGGTAATTCTCATAAGGGACACTTTGGATGCAGTCCCTAACTACCAATATTCTTTGACTAAAACATTCGTGGTTTTTAGTTTTTGATCAAAGTGTCTGACATTAATGTAATAATATATTTCTATGTAGGTTATTATATTTTTGAATTAAAAATGAAATTTGTAGTTATTTATATGAGTAAACTGCCGATTTTCCCCCTGAACTATCACCCAACTTTCGATTTGCCCCCTGAACTTTTTAATTGGAAAATTAAGGACTTAAACTAATTTTTTTGGCCAATTTGCCCCCTGCTGTTAATTTTTCATTCATTCCATCCAAATTTCTGTTAAATGGAAGCATATGCACAACATGTGTGGGTAGTTCGGTCACTTCATTCTTTAAAATAATTGAAAACCTTAGATTTCTAAAATATAAATATATGCAAATATGTGTGATTCTATAGCTTTTATGTCTGAAGGTCTAGTGAAATGACGTTTTTGTCCACAAATGAGAGTTACGTGGTTTGCACATGATAAGAGTTAACGTTAATTTGGATGAAATTTATGAAAAACTAACGGTAGGGGGGAAATCGGCCAAAAAAATTAGTTTAAGTCCTTAATTTTCTAATTAAAAAGTTCAGGGGGCAAATCGAAAGTTGGGTGATAGTTCAGGGGGCAAATCGGCAGTTTACTCTATTTATATCAATGAGATTTTAAATAAAACCCATAATGTGACATCCCACATCGTCCAGGGGAGTGGATCCTCTATCCCTTATATATATATATTCCCATCTCTACCTAGCGCGAGGCTTTTTGGGAGCTCACTGACTTCGAGTTCCATCGGAACTCCGAAGTTAAGCGAGTTCGCGCGAGAGCAATCCCATGATGGGTAACCCATTGGGAAGTTCTCGTGTGAATTCCCAGAAACAAAACCGTGAGAGCGTGGTCGGGGCCCAAAGCGGACAATATCGTGCTACGGCATAGTCGAGTCCGGGCCGGGATGTGACACATAATTTATGAGATTAAAAATAATAAAGATGAATTATACTCTCCAATATATATTGTGTGTGTGTGTGTTTGTGTATGGGTACGTTCATCAAAACAACCAAAAAATTGTTGTAACAAAACATGGGTACATTTTTCAAGAAAAAAAAAAGAAGAAAGATATTAAGCTTAATAACATTATTAAATTTCTTATATTAAACTTGACATGGATACATTCTCAAATCAACGAAATAGAATGTATCCATATAAGTATAAAAAATGGATTAGAGAAAAGATTGAATGAATTTTATATAAAAA
Source organism: Malus fusca (assembly GCA_035220775.1). Taxonomy (NCBI): domain Eukaryota; kingdom Viridiplantae; phylum Streptophyta; class Magnoliopsida; order Rosales; family Rosaceae; genus Malus; species Malus fusca. Next base: position 6,397,946 of record CM069064.1, on the reverse strand, counting down.
AATGGGTACATTTTATATTAAAAAAAGGGTACATTTTTCATATAACAAATTGGTATATTTAAGAATGGGTACATATAAGATTAAAAAAAATTGAAAATTTTGTACAAACTTATTCTAATTTTATTTTTTATATTTTGGAAATGTTTGAATTGAAAATTAATTAGGAGTTTAATAAGGGTGTGAGTATTAAAACTCTAAATCAATTACTAATTTTTATTATAAAAATTATGTAACTTACATGTAATTCATTAATATATTAATATTAGGGACTTTGATCAAAATCTAAAAACTGATAAAGTCTTAGTCAATGAACATTAAAAATTAGGAATCTGATACTAATTTTTCCTTCTCATAATTAGGCCTGTGGATTATTTTAGGGTTTTGGAGTATGAAATGAGGCGCGTTTTTCCTTGTGTTGAAGACACCAACTTTACTTGGTTCATTTCTTTAATTTTAATCCAACCATTCCCCATCTATATTTCCTTGACCCACATGCACACTATTCCTACAACTCCCTTTCATTTTCTAGGTTTTTCTTACCCTTCCCTTTCTTTTCTTTTTTCCTTTATTCCACTCATTTTCCATTGGACTTTCTCTTTCTTTTACATGTGGGTGTAGCACCACCACTCCTCTACAATTTACCAAGCTACTACGTTACTACCTAAGCCTTTATCACAAAAAAACACTACCCCTACCCATATCGATCTCTAATCACAACCCACAAACGTATAGCGGAAAATCTTGTTATTTATTGTTCATTGGGCGCAAATAGTAGATTGTCCTAGTAGTTAGGTCATTCTTCTTCAACTCATAGCATTCTGATTTTAAACCTTCTCTCTTTTCTTATTATAGATTAGTATAGAATATCGCTAGTAATAAAAAAAAAAAAAATTGTTTCATTGGAGAAAACACCATTATTATTTACTAAAGTTTCAGCCTGCAACTACAACAATGCATGCATATGTTCGTTCACTTGTTGAGTGATGCAAGAACCTCTTTGTTTCTTTTTTCACTAATACACTTGTAATGAAATATTAATTTAGTTGGGAATGGTGGACACAAATATGGAACTTGTGCTTCCAACCATTCTATATTTTATTGATTCAATCTTTCAATTATTACCATAAAGGTTAAGCTAATAACGCACATAATGGAGGAATTAGTGATGGATACTTGTTAAAGGACAAAACAATTACCTAAATCATCAAACCAAGCATCACTCGGGTCGACTATTTCCACCTAATTACGTTTGCCATTTTGTATATATTGGGTGACCTCCATGTGGCCCTGTGCCTAGCTATGTTTGCTTTTTGTTTCTCGTCAATGTTCAATTTTGTTTTAGCTTATGCTTGAAATAAACATTACAGAAAGGTTCATCTAAGGATTTTATTACCTAGCAAGTCAAATCTTAATTTAGGAATTGTTACATCCAGAAATACTAAACTAAAGACATGATTGAGGATAATAATGACCTAATTTAGCAAAAGCATCCGCCTCCATCCAAGCTGCTTAAGAGCTATAGCTTCTGCCTGCAAAATCGTTGGAAAACCTATCGCAAATTACTAAACAAAATCGTTGGAAATCCAAGCTTATTGAAAAATGTGTGTAACCTGAACTGTGAAAATTATTTGGTATCTGTATTATAGTTATAATATATATATATATATATATATATATATATATATATATATATATTCCAAGGAATCTAGATTTCTTGTTTTATTGCTTGAAGCCTGCAAAATTCAGAGAGCTTCTTCTAACACTACTATCAAAATTGAATTTAACATAATTATTTGATGGAGGATTCCAACCGTATTCTTGTAATATTCTGTTTTTATTTTATTAGTTTTCTAATATTATGTTAAATAATGTTTACGTTTATCTGTATTTTGTTCAAATCCCGTATTTTCCAGTATCTAATTGTAGCATATCAACCATGCATGATTTATGACATTGACATATATATTTTTTATGTCAATAGTAATTGTGATTGATCTGATAATGTTTTGTGCATATTATTAATTGCATCACTACTGGTTGAACAGCAGCAAAGTCTTGCAAACCAACCAAGACTACTACTTTTCTTTCCTTTGTATAATTATTTGTGCGAACAGATCGAGAGGGTGTTACATTTCATGCATATATATCTGACCCACTTTCTATGCTTGTGTTTTTTCCTTTCTTTCATGGCATTTAGTACATACAAGCACATGGGTGCCGTCCACTGCTACCCAACACTTAATATAACAAAACATTTCGATATTTTCTATACAACTTTTCACTTTTTTTTCAAGCTAAATTACAAACATGAAAAATAAACAAAATCAATTTCAATGTGCACAAATAATTTAAGGGATGAAGAATATTGAAAGGCAAAGGCAGGCAGGTATATGATTTATGAATATGTCAGTGGGAGAGGTTTGATTGGTGAATGGTGGTAGTACTGTAATTTATGAGGGTTTACTTTAGGCATTGGAGGCACTGTGTTTTCTGGTGATGATATATAATGGCAGTCACAAGAAGTGCAACAGATGGAAGAGATCGAAGAGGGTAATGGGGAAGCAAGAAAAAGCAGGGTGTGGTGGAGTGGAGTGGAGTGGGGTGGTGATGGGTGGTGGTGGTGGGTCTTTTAGCATTTGCTGCTGCAGGAGAATCAAATCTCTACCACTGTCAATCCCAACCCTAACCCCTCCCTCCCTCATGCATTGTGGGCACAACTTCAGAGCCCATGGCCCCATGCAAAGGTTCTTGCTTTTTTCTTTTTATATTTTTTTTAGAGAAATACTATTCATACCATGTTTTTATAACACATTTCTATATCACCTTAGGTGGCATCTGATGTAAACAGCTACATCATTTGAAAAATTTGCAAAACCCAAGGAAAGGAAAGAGAAAGAGAGAGACTCATCGTATAACACAATCATCATTTAATTAATTAGTTTTTCTTAATTATTAATTTATTAAATAATGAATTAAATTTAAAAATCTGATTAATTCAAATAATGTGGCTATCCATATCAAATGTCACGTAAGATGTTATGAAAATGTGGTACAAAAACATGGTATGAATAGCATTACTCTTTTTTTTAATTTTTTTTATAGAGTACGTAATGCTATTCATAGTACATACCATGTTTTTATACCACATTTTCATACCACCTTAGGTGGCATCTGATGTGAACAGCCACATCATTTGAAAAATTTGCAAAACCCAAGGAAATGAAGGAGAAAGACTCCTCGTATACCATAATCATCATTTAATTAACTAGTTTTTCTTAATTATTAGTTTATTAAACAATGAACTAAATTTAAAAACTTGATTAATTCAAATGATGAATGTCCACATCAAATGCCACATAAGGTAGTATGAAAATATGATACAAAAATATGGTATGAATAGCATTACTCTTTTTTATATAGTTAATAAGTATTGTCTTGATAAATCTCTCACACGCGCGCGCACACACACACACACACATATATATATATATATATATATATATTGTCATGGATTAATGGAAAATTAGATGAGATCAAACAAAACATCTTTAGGGTTTTAAATCATTCGGTCCTTGGGCTTCAACTCATTCGTAAATAACTTGCAACCTTTACAAACGCATATAAAATATACAATTAGGGTTACGAAAATGTTACTCTTATCACAATTTTCAAACCATATTTGTATTCTCTCTAATAGATATGAGATCTACATTTGCTGGTGAGTTCTATCTTTATTAGAACGATGACAAAAATATGGTATTTAAATTATAATAAATATAACATTACTCATAAGAAAAAGTCATAAATCACCAACGTAAATTGAAAAAGAATAATTTATTGAAATCATTTTTCCAATGTGAATACAAGTGGCCCATTATGCAGTCTAGACGCCGACGCAAGATGTTCTCCATTGGATTCAAATTAAGAGCAATATTCTTAACACATTGACAAAAAAATTAAGGGTAAATTACATAGTAGCCCCTCAGGTTTGAGGTCTATTACAATTCCATACAACGTCTTTAAAACATTTCACTTTCATACATCATGTACCATTTTATTTCAAAATAATACATCCGTTAGATTTTCCGTCCATTAATCTGTTAACTGCTGACGTGGCTGCCACATTTGTACTGATGTGGCTGCCAAATGTGTGCCACGTGGCAAAAATAATAATTTTTTAATTTTTTTAAAAAAAACCTAAATCTTCTAAATTTAAAAAAAATAAAAAAAATAAAAACCCAGAAGCTGAACAAAACCCCACCCCGTGAACCCCCATCAGCCTTCTTCTTCCCTGCTCTCATCTTCCCCCACCCCATACCTGCACCTTTGAAGGAAAAAAAAAAAAAACCAGAGAACAACCCAGATCCCATATCCCCGCGAAACCCATACCCCATACGACCACCCCCCAACCCAGATCCCATTACCACGCCCCCCCCCCCCCGCGCGAAACCTAACCCAGATCCCATTACCACCCCTCCGGCGCGAAACCCATATCCCCCCGAACTGCAAGGACGTCATCCTCACCCGCATCATCTTCGTCGTCGAAGACGACAACGAGCAGGAGCAGCAGGGCGACGATGAGAAATCCCGATCGACGGCGAGATCGGGTGGTGACGAAGGACCTCCATGAGGAGCAGAGGGATCAGAGAGAGAGAGCTTTGCGGTACAGGTCGCGATGCAGCGCAGGACCCAAATTCACCGCCACGGAGACGACCAGAACGTTGAGCCCATTCCGACCCAACACCTTATCCTCAATCTCTTTTGGTTTATGAAGATATTGACAATGAGGATCGTAGTTTTGGGGTTATTGAGTCGAATTGCGATGTGGGTATGGAGGGTTTGGACCTCGATTTGAGTTTAGGGTTAGGGTCGGGATTGTTGTTTGGATGGGGACCTCGATCTGATGTGGGTTGTCGCGGGGGGGGGGAGGTAGTAGGTCGTGTGGGTTTTCAGGTAGGTCGTACAAAGAAAGGGATCTGGGTTGCGGGGAGGTGAGGGGGTGAAGGTGGGGTGTGGGTTTTCATGTGGGTTGCAGAGAGGTGAGGGGGTGGGGTGGGATGTGGGGTTGCGGGGAGAAGAGAGGAGGATGAGGGAAGGTTTCAGTTTTTTTTTTAATTTTTTTTATTAATTTTAATATTTAGAAGATTTAGGTTTTTTTTTAAAAAAAAATTAAAAAATTATTTTTTTGCCACGTGGCAGCCACATCAGCACAAATGTGGCAGCCACGTCAGCATTTAACAGACTAATGGATGAAAAATCTAACGGAGGTGTTATTTTGAAATAAAATGATATTGGATGTATGAAAGTGAAATTTTTTAAAGTTGTTGTATGAGGTTGAAATAGACCTCAAACCTGAGGGGCTACTATGTAATTTACCCAAAAATTAAATACAGGAACGAAAATTTTGAAAAAGAAAAGGAGGCTCAAGTTGCACACCATATGACTACATATGTAATGAATGTGAAGAAATTTTTTGTTTAAAAGAACAAAAAGTCATAAATACAAAATAATAATAATAATAATAATCATCAGTGGTCCCCTAATCGAACGGACGAGAGCCTATCATCACATCATGCATGCATGCAGTCTGTAATGATATGAATTTTGCATTAGCTCGCACTCACAGGTTTCCATATAAATGTAAGAGCTACCAATCGAAGGCAGTCTCTGTTTTGCTACCTAATCTGACACACATCCCTAATTAAGGGGTACATCATCATCGCGGGACCAACTTTGAGAAATTATATAGTTTCGTTGGCCCATTTTGGTGCAGGGCATAATTATTTTGCAAGCTTGCGGTAAATATTTTTTGAAGCCTTTTGGTAAGGACTCTCTGTTTTTTTGTGCAATTCAGAATTGAAACCCCACTTTCATCAGGTTGGCAACACAGTACACCAGATTAAATCATGCACTTAATGTTTTAGATTTGATTTCCCCCTTCTCATTTTCGAATATATCATGGAGAAACTAATAAAATACATAAGGATAATAAATGGACAGCCACATGTAGGTGCCAAAACTCGGACAAAGCTTGGCACAGAGTTCAACACATATTTTGCTTCGGGTGTTGCTTTCGGTCTTTCTGCCAAGAGATGGCTCGAGTGAAAGAGAGAATAGGCATGCCACTAGTAGAGGCTGCCAAGAGTTTGCTGAAGAGCAATTGGATTTGTGCTGAAAGACAATTTGGTTGATTGAAGAATTACTTAAGGTTTGTATAATCGTAGAGATTGAATTTGACAAAGGCCCTGAGCTTGAAGGCCTCTGACTCTATTTATAAGTAGTAGGGAATGAGCAACCTCGATCATATTGCTAAACTGGAGCAGGGTAGATCATTATTTGGCATTGATAGTGAGTATAATTCCTAGTGGTGGCCTTCAGCATTTTCATGAGGTGGTTCACACGATAGCGGTAGTGACATCAACAAGTAAACCATTTAATTGATTATGGGTCAGGAAACCTGAAATTAACCTTAAGCTCATTTATAACTTATTTGTTCAAGTAGTTAACTTATTAGTTAATCCTACAGTTAAACCATTAATTGTATTTACACAACTCCGTTGTATTCCTCCTCAATCACTACCTTACTCGGGGTACGATCCACTAAGTTCTAATTAGCGAGGCAGTGAGAGATTAAAACTCTTACTAATCATTCATGAATTCAAACCAACTTTCAATTCTCTCTTTAATGAAGTTTAGTGATTACTAATCTGGAGGGCTTCCACAAATCATAAGTGACACCAAGCAGTATATCATGACTACCACGTAATCAAAAGAGGTGAAGAACCTATGCAGTTGGAATTATAATGCAATATAGTTCTCTAAATCAATATTCTTGATCACATTTGTTTGGATGATAGTTTATTCCTATCTACTATCCGATGTGATTCTCTTATCTATATGATTCTTGTGAATGTGATGTGGAACATACTTACTAAATCATATTCATGGTCTCTAGCCAAAAACTCTTGAATTATATCATAGATTATCCTGCTTCAGTTGTTTGAAGGTTATAGATCCCTTATTGTACACTCACATGCTTTTGTTCATAATCAATGATCCTAACAATGCGCGGAGCAAACCATGAGGTTATGGCGCATCGGCAAATGATCAAAAATGTATCCACAATACAACTATGGTGTCTTAGGTCAAAGAGCTACTTTGCATTTTCTCAACCAGTGAGTTCTCATATGACATGAGTATGAGAACTCCTGATTGATCGTCTTCAGCGAACTCATTCTCTATTGAGCACCTACATACTTACCTGGTGTCTTTCACATCAATGACTCAAAACCCTTCACTCTATATTAAGAGAAGGCATAGTGTGTACTGATCTTTCTAGATTGTCAATGCCCTATCGACAATCCTATGAGGAACATTTATTATATGTGTATGAAAGAAAAAGGTCTCTTGAATAAACTCTTTGAATTACATTATATTTATTACATATTCTTTGGACTTATTCTTTTGGCGTTTAACATTAAATGAGACGGCTTTAAACAATAATTTTGCCCCTATATTAAACTGAATACACGTGCCACTGTTGGATGCTACCAACAGACAATGTTTGTATTTGAGTGAGTATAAGGTTGAACGTAAACTGACTTCAGAACCAAATGATTGTGCACCAAGTGAGACGCTGGTTCTGCTAAGTCTTTTTTTGTGCCTTAAGGGTGCGTTGGTACGCAGACGGGACGGGACGGGACGGGACGAAGGTTCCATGCCCTCGGATGGAAGTGAGGAGGAAGAAGAAGGAGACAGAACAGTTATAATTTTGTGTTCCACGGATGTGGAACGAGTTCGTTCCAGGGGGAGGTGGAACGAAAAATCATCCAAAACTTGTCCCGTGGAACAGCGCGTTCCACTCGTTTTAGGCGTACCAAACGTGGGACGGAACGCCTCGTCCCGTTCCGTCCCGTCCCGTCCCGCGTACCAAACGCACCCTAAGTGAACGAGGACTTAAAATTCAGTGAAAGTATTTTCCTAAAATGTAAATAAAAGAGAAATGAAAACTAAAGTAGGAAAGGTCGCATTGTTTGTTTCGAAGGAAGGTTTTGAGATTGTAGTTGAAGCGGTGTTTCCAAAAAAGCAATTGGGTTTGTGCTGAAAAGTTGTTTGGCTGATTGAAGAATCATTCAAGGTATGTATAATCATTGCAGTTGAATTTGACAAAGGTCTTGAGCTTGAAGGCCTCTGACTTTATTTATAGGTAGTGGGAAAGGAGCTACCTCAATCATATCGCTGAGCCGGAGTAGGATAGATTGGTCATTTAGCGCTAACAGTGATTGTAATTCCTAGTTGGAGCTACCTTCAGTTGTGCCTTGAAGCAGTTCACACTATCGCGATAACGACATCAGCATGTTGGATCACGTACACTTAAGGACATACCTGGGAGAGAACCGTATCTGAGCCTTCAGACAAGTTAGAGAGTCCAAGCTCTGACTTGGGCTTCGAAATTGGTGAGTCGAAATCTTGCGACTTTTGCGTAAATAAAAATGGATAGGCCTCATAGCAGGCCTTATTTTTATTTATAACCCAAACACCAGATATATAATTTTTTATATTTACAATACAATATTGGTTTTAAGAATTTATAAGATATTTTTCTACAGATAATTGATAAAAGGATGCTTAAGCAATTATCAGTATTCTTTTTTTTTTTTCACTAAAGATTTAAAGAATTCTACAAGAAAACCACTTTAATAAAAGAGAAGATTGCTTCATAGCATGTTCTCAATATACTGTATATGGTACATTATTGATATTTTGTTAATACTATATTGATTGATAGTTCCTATTAAAATTGATAATGATGAGTCGACCATTAATGTACATTGGTATTTGATACCCGCCCGTCATGCACTTTCTTTTACACAATTTGAGGAGAGCATAAAACTTCACCACCCAAAAAAATATAAATTTTTTTTTTGAAGTATGTGTTATGTGCAGCTGATGACCAGCACATGTTGATGTGCAACACATATATGGTAGTGCAGTACTCTTGACCTAAATTTCCATTTTGATTATTCTTTAAATTATGAGCTAGGGTATCCACATTTACGAGGGGATCGATCAATTCATGCACAGGTGGCCTGTACCGTAATATATCAAGTCAAGTGGGGTTCAATTTCATGGCTCCATTTACGGGTCATACTTGAGGGAGGGCCATAACGCAAAGGTGAATTAGGTCCCATATATATCCCATGCATATGCTTTTTATTTTTTATTTTTTTTATAACACAATACTATATTTAAATTAAAATGTAAAAGATAAATTAGTATCGAATTCATTATAAAGGGACACATGTCGGCAATTATCACCTTCTCCCTGGCAAGCTAGGCGAGACTCTGACTGGTGTAAATTAACATGCATGGGAGTTTAACATTGCAGCTGTGAATCCAGGTGAGATTGGTACGAAGGAGGAATGACACTAATGAACTCAAAACCTGCATCCACATCTTGAAGAATATAACAAAACAGAATACTTAGGCTGCTTTCATAACGATTTGGTTGTTGCAAATGAATCAAGTGAATGTCGTTTTAGGTTGTTGCAAATCATATACTTAACCCTACTTAAAAATAATCCGAGATGATGTCGGTGTTTCTTCTTGGGTGCTCCAATTTCGCCTTTGCCTGTCAAAGCCCTATAAATTTGTATGTTGGGGATTTATTGAGGAAAATATATTATCTTTTGTATCACGAATAGCATGAGAATATTCCAAAAATAAATTTATCAAATAAATATTAAAGCTCATTTCATGTGATTTAGAACCAGAGACCGACTGAATCACTGTATGGAGGAAATCGTTTAGACTAAGTAATATCACGAATAAGCTTACAAAGATATTCACGAGAGGACACGCGGTGATATAAGCCCTTGTGTATGTCATATGCATGGATGCGGCTATGATATTTTGAACCTTTCTCTGTTCTCCAACTTTGCCTAAATATATTTAAAAAATATAATAAAAATGATGATGAAGATGCTTACAGAAGCAAAGAAGAAAAAACAAGGTGAGAAAAGAAGAAAAATGTAAAAAAAAAAATATGGGTTAATGAATTGAAGAATTGAAGAAGTGAAAAAGATCATAATTCTTAATTTCCGGTCATTAGATCGAATGAATTGAAGAAGATCAATAAACAAAGACTAACAAAGTTGTGTGAGAAGTAAAAAAAAAGTGTGTGAATTGCACTGACCAAACAATATATATGAACCTAATCATCTCTACTTTACCTACTTGTACTTATTGTGATATGTGAATTAGAAATTATGGTCATGATATATGTAGTGTGCACGGTTTAAAAGCATTGTAGCAAGTAGCAAATAGACATATATGAATTTTATCGTCGAATTCAACATTAAACTATTCTGTAACAGGTAATTAAAATATCATGTAAAATTGATCTGAGTAGTTTGATACTCATTGTCGGCCAACACCAAGGGTTTAATTAATTAAAAAAAAACACATAGGATTAGGGATGAGCAGCTAGAAGTAATCAATCTGATTTGTTGTCCACTTTCTAAATGGTTATTGGGAAGCAAACAATTAGAGAACTGTGTCATGCATGCATAAGTATACTTATATGATAAAACAAGAATATACGCCTTGAGCAATACGTATAAAGAAAGCGATTTGGTGGTAATATAATGTGTGATGATGATCTAACACGACCACGATGCTAAACCAACTATTATGAGGTTATGACTCATGGGTTGTAGCTACCTTTTCATTTTTTCTAACCACTCAAGCACGAGGCAAGACCCATGAAACTTCCCTTTTGAATTGGCCTTTGTCCACACTAAGAAGCAAAATATATTTGTCCCACACTAATCAAAACCCTAATATGCATTATTTTTTAGCTTTCATCAAATTGATTTCACTTTCATGGGGACCATGGAGATAGCAAGGTAAGCAAGGATTGATGATGAAGGGAATATGTAATGCCATGGGCTGGAATTCATTGAAATTATTGTGCGTAGTCGTAATTGGCACCATATATATATATATATATGGAGATAGCAAGGTAAGCAAGGATTGATGATGAAGGGAATATGTAATGCCATGGGCTGGAATTCATTGAAATTATTGTGCGTAGTCGTAATTGGCACCATATATATATATATATATATATTGACCTTAGATGCAAACAAGAGAAGCCTCTCACTCCTTTCAAAGGTGCCAATGGAATATAATTACTGCAACTAACTTGCTTTCCTCTTTCTAAGCTCTCTTTATTTGGAATGCTAGCCTTTATCTCGTAAGGGGAGCTAGAGAAATGCATTGTCCCTTTCAAACCCTAATTCCCGATATCTATATATCTAGTGACCATTTATTTTGGATTCTTCAACTCAATTGAGAAACGAAACATCCAACCTGTTTTCTTTCTTGAAACTTTACATGTCACTTTGATTAATATCGAATTGGTTACATTTTGTTTCAAACTGCCTAGGATCCGTCTAAGTAATGTTTTATGAAACATTTTTTAATAATTATGTAAATGCAAAAGATAAATAGAACTTTGCATTTTAATGATATGAAAATGTGTTAATTTGGTAGCTTGATCCAATAATTATTTTTGAGAAATAAATCATTGAAAATGTATCTACACCGATTTCTAAAATTAAAAAAAATAATCATATTTGGTGGTAAAGGGGGTCTTGAGCAATGAGAACTATATAGGTATAGGGGTTGATTTTAATTAAGGTTATTTAAGTCCTTTCACACGTAAAAAAATGGTGCAATATTTCTCGAGTATTCTATTAGTTTGATAATGTGGCATACATGTGGATCTTAGATATCCAACTTTAAAAATGTGCGAAGGGATAAATTCTTATATATGGGTGCGAGGAACACAAGTCACATGGTGTATTGTTTTATGTGTTATAATACGTGGACGATATGTTTGATATATCCCAGTTCTAATTTGTATTAATAAAACAATCACATGTTATAACTTGAGTGAAATAGTAAAGTCATGTGGTAGTGTTCTAATTACATTGAAAAATCACTGTGTTCAGTGAAAGATTGTGGATCATGTGTCCTACCGCATAATCAAATTGATGAAAAATCTCAGGGAGGATCCAGTCATGCACATTTTGTTAGATTCAAAGACCATAATTAACAATCTAAATTACGATGAAAATTATGAACCGATGCTAAATTTTACTAAAAAATTATTCACTCTTTTCGAAAACTCATTGTGCATCGCTCTCACACCGAGTCACACCTTCTCTTGCGCTTGGAAAACCCAATGCATTAATGCCGTTCACGCGTTAGACACACATGCACTAACAAAGAACCAAGAATCATGCATGGTTCTCACATCTTTTCTCTCTCTTGGTAGAATCCAACAAAGCTTGCAAACAAACAATAGTCACTCACAAGAATTGGCATATTTTTCCTTTGGGAAGTTGCATGTGAAAAGTACCAAAACATATTGCAAAGTTACACTCTGACAAGTGTGAAATAGACACTCACTAAATACAATATAGAGTTTTAGCTTGGGGTTGGAGAGGGAATATTCAAGCAAAGCAAATGGGTTATCTTTCTTTTTCTCTTGTTTGTTTTCCATGATTACTGTTGAGGTGCTCTTTAACAGATAGGCTTTTTTCCCCAAAGGTTTTTGGCCTCATTAGAGTACGTGTAGATTCAATTTTCTCAAGTCCTTATCAAAATGGGGTAACAAGACTAAATGTTTGGTTTAGGCCATTTTCTGACCAAGCCCTTCTTTCAACGTAGACGAGATGAAATTTAAACATACGCAACACCAACCACCTTGAATTATTAATATCTATGCAATGTAATTAAGCTATGTAGAGCTCGAGCGCTTTTCTTTAATTACTTAACACTAGTAACACTACACTTATCACATAGGATAACATGAAGGAGTACAACATTTTTTTTCTTGGAAGCATATGTGAATTTGCTTAATTGTCATTTTAACTGCAAGTCCCTTGCGAATTAGCAAAATATTATGTATTTATAAATTAAAACCATATAATCGACGGATCCTTTCTTTGGAATGGTGAAGGAAATCAATAGTACTCAATTTCCTTTTTTTTCGGCGTGAACTTGAGTTGCGTAAATTTACGTCTGCAACTACAAAATCAAAGCTTCAGTTTTCTATATACTTAGCATGCATGCATATAAACGTATATATGGTGTTTAGTCTTTGAGTTTTGCACGACTAGGTAACTAAGCTAGGGAAATGTGGGAGGGTTGGTCGGTGTTGGGAATGCTAGGTGGTTGACTGCTTCGTTGCGGAAAAGAAGTTTGCCAGTTCTTTATCTTGTATTTTGTCTTATATATTTGATTGTTGGTTCAATGTTTGAAGTTGAACTTTTGCAAAAGTTGAGCTCAAATCTCTATCCCAACAGTTGCTATGACTAAAGTAAGCTCACCAAAAGAGAGACAACTATTAATCTTGGAATTCATTCATAATAATAATCATCATAGATTACTTACTGTACATAATTTCCTTTTCAGTAAATCACTAATTCCGTAACATTTTGTAAACCTTAACTTAACTTGGGTTTGGAAATTATCAATTGAATTTTGTCTGCTCACATCCCTTGAAGAAGACGGTTCTTCTGCAATATATATGCATAATCTAATCTCTATAATTTTGGTGTATTCAACTCAATGAAATGGCACATTTTCTTAAACTTAGGATAAGCCATAGTGATTGGAACATGTTTACTTAATGGTTTGGGGAGGACAAGAATTGCACAGCTGCATGCAGTATTAGTAGGGACCATGTGAGGCAAGGCAGGCAGGCACCAATTCTGGATTAGGATCATTATTTTATTAATATATTATTATAATTGTTATTATTCATAAGGATTTAGCATCATCTCCGCAAGTTTGCCTAATAACTAACACAAATATGTCATTGTTTTGTGTCAATTTCATGCTACAGAAACAACTTATGTCTTGCCATATTATCTGTCCATGAATAAAATGACTGGGTTTTTATGGAAACATGTGGCCTCAGCTAGCCAACATGGTCCAAAACATAACACATCTTGGTTCTTGGACTCAACTGCATGCCTAACTATATATTTTACCTCCTTAATTCAATGCCATACAATAAACAATAAGTTAAATAAATAAAAATATTCCGGTCATATTGTGAAACGATACTAATGCATGACAGTTCTCAATATCGTTAATTTTGTTAAATTTATGATTAATATGATTATTGAACTCAACCAAAAAAATTACAAAAATTTACGAATAAAACTCTCGTTGTATATATATGTACATACACATGTTACCGATCAAAATTTTCTCAATTCCATTTAGTATAAGTGAGTCATCTATATTGACCAATTTTTCTTCTATGGTATGTACCACTGACATTAAGTGGCCCGAAAAATTAAAAGGTTTTAGATCTTATATGTAATAATCTAATGAATCTTGCAATTGTTACATCTTGTATAAAACTAGTATCATTAAGTAGGACGTATCATTATAACCCGACTCCTACAATGACACCTAATATTTTTACCGTCTCCATCTAAGTTGAAACAAGATTTGGACATCTTGATTTTTGACATAACCTTAACCAACATCAATGCATGATGTAGGAGTCATTAAGTGAGTTTCTATGTTGAGCAAATTAAAAATAGCGCACAAAGCCCAAGTGGTGGTGTGTGAGTTGACAAGGCAAAACATGAGCAGTTCGAGCACAGTTTAAAACACATAAACCAGTGGCATTGGAATCGCATCAATCAAAAGCTCCAACAGTGTACAACTACTACACAATCATAGAGAAACCATGATTCTTGGCTGCACGTATACACATACATATATGAAGACTTTATGAAAAGTGGAATATATATAGCATGTACCAAACAATTTTACAGTAAAGATGCTTCCTTATTGTTCTTGGCATGGGCTTTGGTGATAGTCACTTAGAATAATGTACTATATATATTTATATGCTTCTTTTTAAAAACAATTTTACAGTAAAGATGCTTCCTTCTGTTTATTAATCTTATAATTTTTAATATAAGCGATGTTAAGAAAAACAGAAATCGAACCTAAAAATT
The DNA here is from genome assembly GCA_035220775.1 of Malus fusca. NCBI lineage: Eukaryota > Viridiplantae > Streptophyta > Magnoliopsida > Rosales > Rosaceae > Malus > Malus fusca. Next base: position 6,382,893 of record CM069064.1, on the reverse strand, counting down.
TCGGGTGAATATGCTCTTAATTAATCACCAATCTTTATCACCAACATAATCATGGTTCCTCAGTCCTCACCGTGTGGCCTAAATTAAATACACCGATTTGATATCAATCACAAAGGGATCCAGATGGAAAGCATACATGTGTGAATGAGAGAGTTATTTGAAATGATCTTTCTTGTCCAAAGAATCAATATCTTAAGTGAGAGGCATGCATGTTGGATGGGATATTGTCAAGTAAAGTTTGACTATTATCAGAGGGGGAAGTCATATGTATATACCTGACGAAAAAACATTTTAAAAATTGGATTGCTTTAATCATCGATGCAATTAACTTTGCCCCCTTCATGTACAGGAGGTTTTCTTAATTGATTAATTTATTTTATATATGTGCAAGTATGTACAACCATTTTGAAAACTTGAATGATTTCTGCTTTTTATTGTCAAGATCCTCCTTGGCATCATCTCTCAACTCCAATTTTATTCATTTTATAACATAACATTTTAGTCTATTGCCTTCTTTTCAGGTGGCTAATAATTTAGTGTAAATATGATTAATTTAGTGAATCTAGTTTAGATCAATGAGAAAAAGAATAATTAATCATGATTAATTATATATATTAAGATGAACAGGTTGAAGAGCACTGGCTATGATAATGGGGTTGATAAAAATGCAAAAACAGAAGGGGGGGAAAAGGTGATGTTGAGATGATGGAGTAGAGCCATTGAAATTGAAAGCATGATGCAATGACAGCCTTGTTTCAAGGAAAGATGGGCAACAAAGTTTGATGATACATGATATCCACCAACAAAGTAGTAGTTGTGGGTTGAGGCAAGTATATATATGAAGAAGAATAAAACAAGAAAAAAAGCACTAGGGCATTCAGAAAAACCTAACCTACAAAGCTAAATGCGTCTCCAATCCAACAACTGAATTGCTTTATGTGAAAATTTCAGAAGATGGGATTTCTCTGTCATAATTGTATGTCCCTTTAGAACCCATTTGCGATTTCTTTTTCGTGAGGTCACCTGCAAACCATTCAAACTAATTAGACTTTGATTCCAAGACAAACAATGACAATGAGAAAAGGATACATTAATTGTGTTGTGTGTGTCATGCCTCACATTCTAAATTTGACTTGGTTAATGAATCTGGATGCCTGTTTCAATTCCGGTCCTATTTCATGATATTGTATTGGGTCTAATTCAACTACATCTTGCGGTCCAAAATTCAAAAAGGAAGATCGGTTTGTTTGGTTTTGCCCAATATGCCTTTGTGTTAGATTTGTACCCTAAAAGCCAATTTTGTAATAGTGGATATTATGTAAATAATTTCATTTTAATTAATTAAAAATAGGATAAGATTAATTCATTCATGAGTTTTGGCTTTATATTTATAGAGATAATATATTATGAATGATTCCATAGGATTTTAGATATGGAAGCAAGGTCCTAAATGAGGTTAGGGCATGGAGACTTGTATTCTATAGTCACTTAGTCCTTAACCAAAGTTCCTAGCCATTTGGAAAGTCAACTAGACATTGACTATTCGGAAAGGCCGATGTATATCGCATTAAGGTTAGCATGGTCTCGTGTGTTGGACACGTGGTGGATATACATATGCTTGTCTATTACACAAGTTCACTTAACACACCCGCCCAAGAAGCTTAAATGTATGGATGCTTACTACATGTCAAACATTACAAAGCTTTGAGTTGTAGTATGCAAATAGTTCTTGGACCTCAGGCATCATTGGATACCTTGTGCTTATAGAAATGAATTTTGACTTCACCTCAAAGCCCTCACTAGCTCGTAGGGCCTGATAGTGTGTTGCTTGGGTTCACATGTATGAGTATGGCGGTACATGAATGCAATAAGGAATCTATCACCTTCTGGTAGTTGTTCAATAGAAGGAGATATCCCTCGAAACCACTTGAAGATCCACCTCAAAAATTTTGGTTGGAGGACTTGTTGATCAAGCTATGTTGTGTAAGAACTAATTAAATATGAGATGCATCATGGTGATCTATATGTGATTTGACATAAATTCATGACACATAAATCTTGATCGAATATGGATGATAGAAGAACTGAATTGAATTGTAACTAGAATCAAGTTTCGAAAGAGTATCATGATTAGTTCATGTATACTTCTATCTAATCCGGTTAGCCAAGAAATGCTGCTAGGTGTCACTCATGGCTTGTGAGTTAAATCAATTTATTAATTAAATTTATTTTTGACTTTAGTTAGAACCTAAGAGGTCACACACGTATATGATAGTACTAACAACGTTAGATTGATGATGAAATATAATTAATTGTAATTATATTGGATTACTTATTTGGACCTATTGGACAAGATTTTAATTAATATAAGCTTTTGCTTTAGTTAATTAAAAAGGATCCAGGTCACAAGCCCAAGTGGGCTCAGTGATGGACTTGGCACAAAGTGTAGGACTCCTTGGTGTCAAGCCACCAAAGGGTGCGGATAGGGTTTCACAAATACATATATGTTCTCTGATACAATGGCGGATCTAGAAAATAATGTTTGGGAAGTCAATAAGGATAGCGCGCGCAGCGCGAAATTTTTTTTTAGCCTCGTTTGGTACTTCGGACTGTACTGACTATTTCAATCGGATAAGATAAATAGTCGGCGGATAGTACTGACTAAATTAGTCTGGCGTTTGGTGTTGTGTCGGATTAATCTGTGGATGGAACAATAATAAATTTTTTTAATAATTTTTAACAAAATAATTGGTGTTAAAATGAAAAAAAAAAAAGAGAATACTAAAAAAGAATTTAAAAAAAAAGAATAATGTGTGCACCAACAAAAAAAAAATGAAGGAAGATAAATAAAAAAAAAAAACGCAGGTCGTCTTCCTTTCTTCGTCATCTTTCCCACCTGCAGTAAACCATGTTGATGAACCTTCCAATCCTGTAAACCCAACCTCCTAATTTCTCATACCACTACTTAAAAGCTCCACAATGGTAAAATAAAAAGAAAATTAAGATCAAATCTGATGAAGATTTACACTTTGATTAAAACCCTCAACTCAGAAGAACAAAAGGCTCAGATGGACATGAAAAAAAGGAGTAAAAGCTTCGTAATGAAACTAACGAGGTGCACACAACGAAACTCTACACAGAACCTGCAACCGAAGTCTTTTTCTTCTCGCGCGCGCGCCCTTCATTCTTCTTCAACCTGCAACCGAAGTCTTTTTCTTCTTTCATACATTTCATCGAACACGTGGTGTGCAGCTCCAAGAGGTCGCACCAGCAGCTCCAAGGGGTCGCACCAGCAGCTCCAAGGGACCTCTAAGGTTATTTCCATGGCTTCCAAGGGGTCGTGCGACCCCATTGACCCCACTGTGGCTCCGCCCCTGCTCTGATATTATCTTATGAATGGTTTTGTCCCTCAGAGAAAAGAGAGAGGAACCCTAGCCAAAAACATCCTAGTGTGCCACACAAAATTATTCGAAGGGAGAGATCTTGCTACTTTGCTAGCACAATCGAAGCTCTCTCTCCATCATCTTTTGTCTGTGTATCAGTGTGGATACTCCTAAATGCTCAACACTTGAGGAACTTAACGTGATCAACCATGATGATGAAGAACATAAGCACAAGAATAATCCTACAAAGTGGCACACGCATGGTTAAGGAATCTTGTAAGTCATTCTCTTCGCCATCTTTTTTTTTGTCGCTTTATCATTTACAACTAACCAGATATATAATTGGGATAATATATTATACATTATTTATTATTTTTCCGTTGCATATTTAATTATTTAAATTAAATTTAGGTAAATTGCCAGAAATGACATGTTTCCTTCATCTTTGGACTAAAATAGGACACACCGGCCATGCACACTATGCACAAAAGCAAATGATGAAAATACCCACATATAAATTGTAAAAATTCATAGCTCATTGCGTCAATTTCTTGATTTCGAAGAGAGAGTAGTGAGCTCTGAGTTTTTGGATTGAGCAGTGTATGAGCGATCTTAATACGAAGAGAGTGAACGAGTTCGCGAAACAATTTCATCCATATCCTTCTATCTTCCTCTTTCCACTTTGATTTCTCTTTTTCCCTCAAATTTCTCTCTTCTCCAAAAAGAAATTGAAGTTTTATATTTATTTTTTTCTTTTAATTGCAGCCAAAGCTAAACCCTATTTTAACACTTGTAAATTTGGATCAAGGAGAGAGAACAGAGGGAGGGAGAAGACAGAAGAAATAAAAACCAACTATAAATAAGAGAAATGATAAAAAAAAATAAAAAACCAAAATTAACAAAATCAAAATTGTGATTTTGTCAAAGGGATGGCCATGATACAGAATTAACAAAATCAATATGATAAGAGAGTGAGGAAGGGAGGACTATTGACCACTGCGAAATGAAGGGAAGAAGAACCAAACCTGACCCACCCCCTGCGAAACGAAGGGAAGAAGAACAGAGAGACTATTGACCACTGCAAAACGAAGGGAAGAAGAACAAAATTATAGCATGACGTGACCTCCTCCTCCTCCTATGGAAAACGAAGAAGAAGTGGTGGTGCGTGTATGTGAGAGTCATATTTTGTTGGACTGATTAGTCGGGGCTTACATGAGCCATCCTCGACGTGCCTTGTCACTTTCTGATTCCCCCTTTTAAACATCGGCAATTTTCCTTCGAGCTGGGGATTGGGCGAGAGAGTCGGTTGTAAATCGGAGATTGAAACAACTGTTTGGGGTTATGGTTTTCCGAGCTGGGATTGGGCGAGAGAGATTTTTGAAGAAAGGTGTAAATGCTGAGCGGGTTAGAGGAAATAACCCATTTATATACGAGGGTAATTATGTCATTTTAAATTTTAGGAAAATCCTATTTTTGTCATACTGTTGTGTATGTCGTGCGCATGTCCTGTGTATATCCCAAAAATCCTATTTTGATGCAAAGATTAAGAAAATAGGTCATTTTTGACAATTCCTTTAAATTTATCTTAATAATACGCCCAAAAACCCAACACTTGGTAACCTGTTTGGCTTTCAAACCCATATTTTTGCACATTTCATCTATTATTATTGTTTGATATGCGTACCTTTATTTAGAATTCAATTAATTTGTATATTTAAAGCTGCTGCAAATGTCAAAATTTATAAGTAACTCATTCATGTTCATCAATCTGGTTTATACTTATTCATCTAGTTTATAATGCAAATGAACCTTGTTGGAGGACCTCCAATATATGTATGTATGTGAATGAATCTAGGGATATCCATGTGGTTTATAATGAGAATTAACATGTGTTCGTCATTTGATTATTAAGAACTTTCGTGCTTTTTTTTTTAATTTACCTATTAAGTAAGTTATTTGATTTTAAGGACCTATAGCTTAGGTTGAAGATACTAATAACAAATTTGCAGTTTGTACGTATGATCGGTGACATTAAGTTGAAGGATTCTTTTGAGGCCGAGGTCTTTATGATATGTATTTGTAATGTTATTTTTATCAATGAATGAAATATCGTAATCTTCTTCAAAAGCTGAAACAAACACATCCCCATAAATCATGCACTCTAATCATTGTGCAGTAAGTTACTAGATTTGGAATTTGTCTTGTGGTGCAAGTCTTGAAGATGTTTTAGGAGTAATAAAATGACGGAAAATCTTTCAAGATCAAATGAAAGGTGTTGGATTAGATGGTTTTTGCATTTTCCTAACCTTAACTTTCTTGTTTGTAGAAGCAACTGGAGAACTAAATTATATTTTGTGTCTCTTTTATGTGTGGTAAATTATTTATTTTTGTGATTGAAGTCACTTTGGATGCACGCTTCCCTCCGCTAATTGCTAACAATTTTGGCTGCCAATCAATCGAGATGAAAGTTTGTTAGACACTGTTGCTATTACTACATTACCAAATAATAATCCTCTCTTGTCCCAAGTGAATAGCACAAGCAATCAAACAACTATCAAGGAAAAGCTACATTATTAGGGCAACCGAAACTACGTGCTTAGTCAAGATTCTTAAAAAAAATAATTAAAACACTCGTATAATATCGTCTCATTCAACTTTGTTCCTGTAATGTAAGAGTTACTCTAATCGGCCAATCCACCAACCCTCCTAGTATTTTTCTCTCAAATTGCAACTTAGAAAAAAGAAGAAGAAGAAGAAGATAATGTATTGAGTCGGCAATTGTGAGAGGAGAGGACAAGATATCATTTAAAAATTGCGTAATCCAAATATTGGGGTTTTATTGGAAGGTAAGGAGATTACCAGAAAATGATAAAATATTTAAATGGCCTGCATTTAAGAGCCTCTCTCCCTCTCTGATAGCCACTTTTCTTAGCCCAAACAAGCTGCCCAGGCTTCTTTTTTTTCTTTTCTTTCCTTTTATTTTTTGATATGACGATATATTCATATTAAAATATAAGAAATAAAATAGTTATAAACTCGTTATTATTGAAATTCAAACTTAAGACCTCTCATATAGATCAACTCCAACCCTAAGCAAAAAGCCAAAACAAATTTAGGCATTCGGCTTTAGGCTTTTGGCCAAAAACAAGGTTTCTCTTCCAATGGTATGACCTAAAGCTTGGACAACAAAATTGTTAAATATCGATTTAGCCTAATTTCTTTTTTCTTTAACTTTATGAAAAATAATATTTGTTTAAATTAAACTTAGCTTAATTTTACAAACATTTTAATCTAAAAATATTTAAAATAATTTATGTGGATGTATGAACAAAGGGAAAGATATTTATAAAGTTTTGAGGTAAAATTTGAATTAAATATTTTTTTTAAAAATTAGTTTAGCCATTGGATTTTAATTTGGGAATTTAGATGATTTTTTTACCATTAGATTTGATATTATTTATCAGAGGTATTGTATTATAAGTAAAAGCAAATAAGAGAACAAAAAAAAGTTCGATAAGACCGCTAGATCAACCAACAATCATTTGATTTTAGCTGTAGGATTTGCAAAGGGAAATAGCAAATAACACGAATAGTGGCCCTTTCCTTTATTAAATGTTTTAAAATTGCCTCTTTTTTTTGATTTTTTTTTTTCTACTCGAAAAGATAAAATGTATTAAACTTAAAACATATTACAAAGACTAACGGCCAAGATAAACAGTGGGAGGCCCAATCCCACACCGACAAAATGCCCACTGCTGAACTATCGCAGCAACCACCGGAGTGACAACCATGTAGGGATCAAATCAAAAGAGAGTCCGCAAGGAGTCGAGCACAACCAAAATAATCCAAAAAAAATAGAAAATCCACAACAAAAATCAAATCTCCAAGCGTCGCAACTGACCTAGTCATCTAGGCTGTACCCCTAACCACCAAACCTGCGAGAAGAGAACCCAGTTGACACAACATGGGGGTGGGGAGGGCCAAGGTAATGTATAAAACACCCTTACAATGACGGAGGTCACAAAACAATTCGCCCAAATTTTCTAACATTACCGGTGAAGCATGTGGCAGTCTGGTAGAGATTTACATCCCAAATCGAGTCCAATACTCGAAATTTTCATTTTTGGTATGGATAAAGGGGAGGTGATGAGAGTTCGAAGATGAAGGTGTCTGGGGATGCAAGGGAAAATGGGGAAACTGATGTGAGGGGAAAAGGCTTCATAACTGGAATTAGGGTTTGCAAGGGGGGCTAAAAGTTAGGAGGAGAAGAAAAGAGGGCAGTAGAGCAGAACAGGAGAGACAATGAAGGATGTCGGGGAAGCGACAATAAACGTAAACGTCGAGAAAGCATGCTAACGACTGTCAAACCGGCAGAGACGGTTTGGAGCAGTGCCGATGCTGGAAGGAAAGAACAATGTTATGAAGCTTGAACCTGCAGTTGCATATGGAAGGTCAATCTTCATAAAAGTCGAAACCAAAAAAGGCCACTTGTGTATCCACTATATATTTTTCCTTTCTATTTGAATTAGGTTTTCTGGATTCTGAAAAAATTTAGCGCACACAACCAACCTTGATTGAGCGCTGTGTGTCTAACCCTATTTCCATCCTCACTGCTTTGCTAATTTTTGTGTCACCATTGAAACAGAGATGCTTTTCGTTCGACGAACCTCCTGATTTTAATAATACTAATAATAACAGCTTTGCAGTAAAGATTCAGCAGACAGAAAACGCTAATTAGAAGCAACTGTCATAAAAACATCTTTAGAAATTTGTCAAAATAAAATATAAAATCGAAAAAAGAAAACATTGTTGATATATGAACCAGAAGAGCAACTCAAGGATGAAATTACACTAAGCTACGACACCTCTCTCAAACCTATGACACTCTAAAATTGACTAAAACTACAAATTCGACTGCATTCTTACCTCTAAATCTCTTTCATCACAAACCTTCTATCTGCTCAAGGGAAGAGAAGTGAGCATCCACACTTTTCAGAGTTTCTTGATCAATTTCGGTAGTGCTAATCACTTTAGGAAACAAACAATTCCACTCCTTTCGGGGGTCCGGATCATTCTTTGCAGTTTGTTTCTTCGTTATGTCAGCGTCCTCAGACTCTGATCTACTAGTCAATTTGTGTTCACTGAAGAGCTGAGATTTCAACTCCAAGCACGCCTTCAGATCCTCCTCGTTTCGGGCTTTGTTCAGCTTATCAATGAGATCACCTAAAGCAGAAGCCCTTTCAGCCCACCATGTTTCTTCTTTTTGGGGCCCTTTATCCAATCCATTTGGTCCACTTGATTTCTTGCCCCCGTCATCAAACTCGCGTTTCTGAAGCTTCTTTAGTCCCTCATCAACAACTTGCTGTATCCTCTTTCGGAAGTTATTGGTTCTCATTGGATTTGATCTCAACTTCAACTTCAGTCCTGACACCATAGCTTCAGTTTCATCTTCCATAGTACTAGTAGTATCATAGTTCGATATGGATGATCCATCCCCAATTGACTCCTCCGTAATAGATTTCACAGAAAACACTTCCTCTAATAGGCTGACGTTCTGCATGTATCGATCGAAAGCTTCATTTTCCACTTCCATGTTTCTTTCCTTGTATTCCTTTAACTTGGAAAATCTCCATTCATTAATAGCCACAGCATCCTGAAATTAATATTTTATAGTTAGACCAGGTCATTCTCACTGTACAAGAACAAATAGATAGTACCAAGGACATGCACCTTTCTGGTCAAAGGCTTCTTAGAACGAAGCGGAATATGCAGATTATTGAATTGAGCAAAATTGTTCGAAAGTTGCCGGAATGATGCAACTCTATGGGAATTCCTGAAATACAGCCAACAATTTAAGAAAATCTACACCCAGAACGAAAACAGTTCTCGCTTTGAAGACCTTTCCTGAATGAAGTTCCCATGGCAGCCAAGGCAAACAAGAAAAAATATAAACGATTGAAACATGGGAAGCTTAGAAAGCCAACTGTTAAGGTTAGGGAATAAAACCATCAAAGTTATGACTATAGAACAAGCTAGAAACCAGTGCAAATCTTGAGCCAATTGCCTTCCATAGGAAGATTCGACTCTATTAAAATCAGCAATTTTGACAAATCCATTCTCAAGTTAGGTCATAGTGAATTAGACAATAAACTTGGCTTTGCTGCCAACAATTTAAACTTCGAAAAATATGACAAATTACTATATAAATGGTAGAAGAGCAATGGAGTTTTGTAGGAAAACAATTTAACGACAGGAATCTTAGAGACAGTGCAAGTGTAGACGAGAATTATAAGATATAAACAGATGTTAAATGAGCTGCTGATGTTTTGAACTCACCCTGATGGTGATGCCTCGGTTGACTGATGGTCAAATAGAGGAGAGTTTGAGGTTTGTGCCTTGTCTGGAAAAGTTGCATTTGTTTTCAAAACTGCAGAGATAATACATATATATTAAGGAGAAGCCAGAAACAAACATGCAAGGATGAAAAATCGAAACAGAAATTTTTTTATAAGACCAAAAAAATCTCCTTAAATAAGAGCTTTGGAACCACTAGGCCTATCCGTAGAAACCAAAAAATGATGCTCAATGCAGATCTCTTGAAATATTTGAGAATGAAAAAAAACTAGGTTTGAATGCTTGGTTAATAGTTATATCTTAAAAACAAGGCCTTTTAGCCAAAATGGTCCCTGAGATTTGCATAACACATCACTTTGGTCCCTGAGATTGAAAATCAATAGAAATGGTCCCTGAGATTGTCCACCATCCATTATTTTGGTCATTCCGTTAAAAACTCCGTTAAGTGTCCCGGAGCTCTTGGCCGGAAGTTTGGGCAATTTTCAAAGCTTCGTAACTCAATCGTTTCTTAACCAAATTCAACTCATAATCTATCAAAATGAAGATAGGAAAGTGTAGAACAAGGTTATACCTATTTGGAAGCCCAATGGTTGCCGGAGATGGCCGGAAAATAGCCTGAAAGGTGACTGGTCCGCTGGAAAACTCGTCGGAAACTGGGTAAACTTTAAACGTTCATAACTTCTTCAATACTCAACGAAATCGAGTGATTCAAAAACGAAAATCATACTTCTCGATAAGACGAAGAGAATGGTACCTTTCTTGACGGCTAATTCGCCATGGTTTGGCCAGAAAACAGCTCGAAAGTGGCTAACTGGAGACCAATACAGCCATTTTCAAGCCATTTTCCGGCCAAACCACGACAAGTTAGCCGTCAAGAAAGGTACCATTCTCTTCGTCTCGTCTAGAAGTATGATTTTTGTTTTTGAATCAATCAATTTTGTTGAGTATTGAAGAAGTTATGAACGTTTAAAGTTTACTCAATTTCCGGTGAGTTTTCCAGTTTTCCCGCGGACTAGTCACCTTTCAGGCTATTTTCCAGTCATCTCCGGCAACCATTGGGCTTCCAAATAGGTATAATCTTGTTCTACACTTTCCTATCTTCATTTTGATATATTATGGGTCGAATTTGGTTAAGAAACGATTGAGTTACAAAGCTTTGAAAATTGCCCAAACTTCCGACCAAGAGCTCCGGGACACTTAACGGAGTTGTTTACGGAAGAACCAAAATAATGGATGGTGGACAATGTCAGGGACCATTTCTATGTGTTATGCAAATCTCAAGGATCATTTTGGCCAAAAAGCCTAAAAACAATAATAAAAGAAGGACAAAACTGATGACCGAACTTTTTATCAGAAACAAAAAAGAACAATAATCGACATGCAGTCCATCAGGTTCAAACACCTAAAATACAATTGAAAAGCAAACTCAACTATAAACCAACAAAAACAATCCCACTTAATCAAAAATGGCAGACCAATCCAAATGGATAGGTGAGAATTCCCAAACCCAAACATGAACCGACCTATCATAAGTAGCACATAACCCAAGAAATCATTCAAAGACATGCCAAAATCAAGTCAACATCCTACCCTTATCAAGACACCATTGTTGTCTTCTATGTCGTGTAAGTGAGCACTTGGTTCTGACACGCACAAGTTAATAGGCATGTCGCCTAGGTAAGCAACTATGATCAAAATTTTACATAACCATCTTGTCCACTGATGGCACGGAATGCCACTTCATGCCTCTAAGCATAAATAGTTACCCACTAGCATGTGAAACCTATACCAATATCACATTTAACTAGATGCCCTGCTAACTTTAATTTGTGCAACATGTCAAATATGGATATTCATCCAACACACCCGAATATCTTAGGGCTAGGAATGTAGTGTTTCTGAGACTATTCATGATGCTTCCAGCAGCTCAAAGACACTAAACTGCCGTCGTTATTCCTTTGACTCCACTTTGAGATTCCAACATTGCCGCATATAGCTTACTCAGTCCTCTGCATAAGTGATGTCATGGGTGGTGGAACATGTACGCATCCGTACAAGAACCTTAAAGGTATCCACCCCTTCTCCATTTAGGAAAAAGGGATGTTTAGTGGAATTGGCACTTTAGGAAAAAAAAAAAAATATATATATATATATATATATATCTACAGAGGAAACTATCAATTTTCCCTCATTGCCGCTCATCAGAGTAGTTGCTCAAAGCCATCAGCCATCACCATGCATAAAGCCGAAAGCCATGACTACATAAGATACCTAGAATTTCTCAGACCCCTCAATAAACTGCAGTTGTTATCATCACTCTTTTCCACATGAAATTTATACTCTTTTAAGTGGCAATGTTGGAAACCATACAAACAAAAGCAAGCAATACAAGATTTTGTCCCGAAGCTTGAAATGACAACTGTAGAAGATAAATCTTGGAAATGCCAATTGTAAAAAAGCATCACCAAAATGAATTTTCCATTAGTTGACATCTAAACTTCACAAAATGCAAAAGCACAACCAACCCTCCTCCACAAAAGAAAAGAAAACTGAATATAATTATATAGTTTTCAAAATAGCCACATACTTCAAAGGATGTTTTGATAAAGTATAGACTTGAACAGACATACCATGAATATGACATGGATTTTGAGCTTTTGAGCAGCAACTCTTGCATGACTCGTATGGACACCTGCACATTCGAAGCAGCTCAATAACATGAAACAGAAAGAAGGAATATTATTCTAAATGTAGTAATACAAACATAACATATTTTCAACATAATAGAGACTATATAGCATTTGGTAAAAACATACTAATAACATAGCACATCTTGTATGAAGAAAAAGAAAATTCCTCCACCTTTGTCTAGAATATCAAGAAAGTCAGCGCATTAAGGCTTATCTCTTATTGGGCTGGAAGGGGAAGGATCAATAATTGAAATTAACATGGAAAACTATATTTGGATGTGCCTTAGTAAGATCTGTGAACAAAACCGTCAAACAGTAATTTCACTCTTTCTTTGTTTAGATGGTAACAAAAATGGATTATCCTAAGCTCCTAAACTGCATGTTTAGGGTCAAATGGTACTTGAATGGGGTTAAGGAGTGGCTGAAAATCAGAAATTTGAAACTGAAAATGAAGAAGAATGTCAACTTTAAAGTCTCATTAACGCCATTCTAGGAGTCTCACCACAAACTTCAAAACTTCGAAGAAAGTTAATTAATGAGTAGTTGAGTATATCACATAAAGGCTTGCACATCAATGTAAAATCCTAATACACTAAGGAGAAGCTAGACCAATAATTTACCAAGGAAAGAATACTTACTAATGTTACCTAGGTAGTGGGTCTTGTCGATACATGGAACGAGATTACTTAAGGGGTATACTAGCTTCTTTGGTACAGAGTCAGTTAGGGGTATATGGTATACCTGGTTGGTATATTACATCAACTTTATGTCTTATATTTATAGAGTCCGTTATTGGGTTAAATTGTTAGTTGTTAGGAGGGAGGGGGATCGCAGGGGGTCAAACCCACACTAGAGTGCATAGGCATGATTGCTTTCCACCACTGCGGTAAACACCATCTGCAAGGTTATCTGGCTTTTAATTGGTGATTTAAATATGTTTCTATAATTGTAGAATGCTAATTGGGATGGAATGTCGGTTAGTGGGAATCAATTAATGATAGTATAAGAACATGTGGCGGCCTATTCGTATTTTCTGGCAGCCAGAATCACATCCAACTTTTAACTCAATTCCTACTTTGTCGTGGCAGCTGTTTAAACACTTCACCTTCATCTTTTCCTCTTCTCTGCAGCAGTCATCACCCGGCATGGAGAGCAACTTTCTCCTTCCATATTTCCTCCCTCTCTTTCTCGAGTTCTCCTAATTTCTTTTTACTTTTCTTCAAAACTCTTAGTTTTAGTCTATATCACATAGGAGATGGAACTAAGTTCGAAATACATCTAGAAAAGATCGGGGTAGCCATTTCTCCAATCTGTATAGGGAATGCATTATGGTAAAAAAAAAAACCTAATCTTGTCCAAAAATAACTACTGTACTTACTGAATACATTCAAATATTAACAAGAAGTTCCTAATCATTGGTCACGGCATAACTTAATTAATACAAAAGCATACAGCACCGGCTATATCAAATTCCTATATTATAGTTTTGCGCCAAATTCTAAAATTGATTCAGAGGTATTCTGTCTTGAATTTTATACCATCTGAACAGCCAGAGGAGTCATTTTGACACCGAACGTGTTCACCAATGGAAAGCCCCCACTCACTGGAATCACATCATAATTTTACCAGAAAATACCATCAAATCGAGGCAGAGAAACAGAATTGCAACAAGTCCACCAAGATCTCGTCATCCAGTTTCTACTATCTACCATTAGGCATAGTTAAATCCATGCATTTCACAGCAAATTACTTGCTTTTAAGACCATAAACAACATCACTGTTTAGCCCAATGAAATCAGTTCCCTCAAATTAATTACCAAAACCGCAAACAACAAACAAAGCAATTTTTGATTAAAAAACAAAAATGACATAATCCTCTTAGGTCTCCCAAACCTAATTGTCAGAACGCAAATTAATACAACCGGAAAGGCAAATTAAACAAGGAATTCAATTTCCCTCAAACGAATTACCTGGAGCGCGCGACATTGCCGCACTGCTTACACTTAGGCTTGTTAAGGCCGCGAAGGGTCTTGGGTGGCGTGCCGGTACGGTGCACCGGGTGTAAGGGTGCGACTGTAGGCGCGTCGGCGGCGGCGGTGGTGGTTGGGCGAGTGGCGCCGGAGCTGGAGTTGCTTAGGGCAGGCGAGGGCGAAGGAGCAGCTGCCATAAGAGCGCGAAATCGGGTTTTGTATTTTAATTGGTTTTATAAATTTTTTGAACCGAATTGTGCTTTTATGAATTAAAAGAGAACGAGCGAGAGAGATTTCGAAGGATGATTTGTTGGCATTTTATTTTCTTTTGGGGATTTTTGTTTTAAAAAAAAAAAAGATTTTAAGTTAAAAAAACAAAAAAAGAAGAAGAATAGGGTTTTGCTTTTGGTTTCACGCAGCGAGCGGAGAGAGAGAAGCGGCGGAATTGTGTTACAGTTTGGTAAGGGGTATCGGTGACGCGGTACTAAAATGGAGTCTTAATGGGCCGGATGTCTTAATGGGCCAGTTGATCCAATTTCTTTTTTTTTTCTATTTTTTGGTCGGGCTATTCTTTTTTTTTTTTTTTTAAGTACTTAGGTTTCTAACAAAAACTTAAACATGTTTCTTATGAAAATACTTTTAATATGAGCGTTTTAAGTATCGTTGCACCAAAAAAAAAAAAGTGTTATGTTATTAGAAGTGTTTCCAACATAAGTAATCTCAAGCAAATCCAAATCGAACTTGGATATTTATATCTTGAACTATTCCCTATTTATATAGTGTGAATCTGGGGACCTGAGAGATGATCCAAGTGTGGTGTTGATACTTATAGCTCGGTTACTAATCCATAATCAGAAAGAAATGAATTGAATTGAGGAGTTGGAATATAGTGGAATCAAAATCATATTCTTGTTGAAACTGTATACTAAAATTTCAAGAATCGGAGTAGAAATAGTACTAAGCTATATAAGTTGTTTACCAATTCATATAAATCGGAATGAAAATTAATGTGATTACTAAATGCCCTTATTCTAATTATCTATTTTATTGTTTTTTTTTTTGGTACAACTTTATTTTATTTTAATTAACTTTGTGAAAAAAATGTTTAATTCTTTTTTTTTTAAGCTGAGATAACAGAATTTAGTGTTGGGTAATGCGAAGGGTAATATTTGAATTTAGAAATACATAAGGGTATAATGGGGAGGGAAAATCCGTTTAGATTCTCCAATAATCTGAAACTCAATTCCTGTCAAATTGTAGGGAATCCAATTCCTCCAAAATTTGGAGTTGGATTCCAAAATTTGTGTGGAATTTGCATAGGTCCCACCAAATTTGGTTCAATCTTCACCTATTGTAAATAGTAACTTACATTGCTGTTACTATTTACAATTTATTTTTAATGGACAATTCAAATTATTTAGTATTATTGAACTCATGAGATTAATTTAGATAGGTGACTATGATGCCATGTGTCCATATCTATCAAAAATCTTGTTTAGATTTACAAGTAACCGAATATTTTTTGTTTTTCTGATATTTTCTGGATTTAAAAAAAATTGTATTACGGACGTCCGAGAATTTGAACAAAGTGAGAATTTGATTAAAGTGAGAATTTGAAACAGATGTCTGAGATATGGTCACGTGGCTAGTGACTGTTGAAGTAGCCCTTGGAAGCCAAGCCAACCGTTGTGGCGGGCCCCAAGCGTCAGTTTCTGTCGCGCCACTCTCTTAGGCGGGCATGTGTGGCGCAATTGCCAAGCACAAAAAATTAAAATAAAGGTGACCCACTGACATTTGCGCCAGAAATTTAGGCTTGGACTCATAATTGACATGGTGTCAGCCATAACTATTAAGCTTTGGCGACCAAAAAATAAGTGAAAGTATGTTTTCGGTCGTATTTAACTCTAATCACGTGAATTTAACATAGCGAATCTAATCATGTCAATTTAACATGGCTGGAAATCCTCCAAGGCCGAGTCGTTTCCGACAACAAACACAACGTATGCTACAATTACATTATTGTGGCACAGCAAGGGATTGCAAAATTGCAAAGGGTAATGCAAAGGAGACCAAATTTGAAGAGTAAATTTGCAAACTAAATGATATGTCATCAATAAGAATAAACATGTTTATCAACGTGTAAGTAATAAATCAATTATCAACTTCCATGTCCTTTAGTTTTTAAAACTTTGTTTACAAATTTAGTATCCCTAGCATTACTCAATTGCAAATGTTGAATATTGGAGTTTGATTTGAGTGGCAGAAATGAGGACAACATATGTTGACTGGATGGATAACCAAGCATGCATTGACATCTCCAATTTTCCGTCCCCTTATAAAATTCCTTCTTTTTGGGTTGTTGTTTTTTTATAGGCAAAGACTGACTGGCAAGCAGCTTTCACCATCAACCATGTGAATCAACTACCATCTTAAGGCCTTTGAACATTCACCAATCATGGATGACGTATAAAAGTTATCGTCTCAACCATGTAGAAAGAGATATTTTCCGGATCTCTCCCTTCAAAACCTACTGATCAAGTGATCCGTACTTTTAAAAATTTGATTCAACGTTTAAAATTATTATAGATTTTAAAAGGTTTTACTAATTTATCTATTTTTAGCCGTTTGATCAAATTTTTAAAGTTTAAATCATTTGATCCGTGAGCTTTGAAGAGAGAGATCCGGAAAGAATTTATTTCCCTGGAGGCTATATATTAGTCCATCTATATAAATAATAATATGTGTAAGTTTCTTAACTCAAATATTGTATTTTTTTTAACCCAAAACATCACTTGACAGTAAATCGATTTCATGCACATAGTACCGGGCTGTGCTGACCATTGATCAATGTCATCCAGTTTGTATGGCCTTTAACATGGAAAATTTGTTAGCCGTGATGTTTGTATGATTAAAACACAAGATACATGAGCATATATATATAAGAACTTATATGAAACTCTTACTTGTTGAAGGTGCAGTAGCCATGCAAGCAAGACGTGATCGATAAAACTCCAATCTTTATGTTTGCCGTGACAAACAGAAACACCAACTCTTCTGTAAACTCCTAGCTTTACGACAATGCTCTATGGGAAGCCTTAGTTGTCGCGTCTAGGGTTAGCAGGGACCGGTGTTTATATACTAGCCAAAAAGTCTTAGATTCCATCCATAAGGGAAAACTAAAACTCTCCTTTCTTGGCTCTCAAGTAAAATATCATAATCATATATTATTAAGGATTCCATCAATTCTATTTCCAATATAAGACACCTTATATAGAATTAATATCTTTACGAGATTAAATCACAATTAACATTATTCTCCAATATTACATTCCTATTACATGTAGTAGACCACTTAAAGGTTGATTTATATTGGATAAATCCAACATTCTCCCACTTGGTCTACAAAATGTAATATTCATGTTTATACTTGAGATTGGAGACTAATGTCTCTTTAGTGGCCATGTAACAGTGATTACATCTCATCCTTAATGCAGCTTCTGTCAAATGCACTTCTTAACATGGAACTAACAAGGTTGTAGGGTTGACACAACCCAGAACCTTCATAATCACACATGCTAAGATCCTCATTCACATGAAACACAAATTATGATCAAGAGATGAAACTTTAAATTAAACTTTAAATTAACCAAAATGTCTTACTTTATATCATCTCAGGTCCACCTTATTGTAACTCACAAGTTACACTTTATGCTTTTTCGAAGCCTTAAATCTGCCAATGCAGATATCCTTCATCTAATGAAACCATCATAACCTGCAGGTGTGAATACATCTCCAAAACAATCATGCATCACTTTCATTAGATCAATAATAATACAAACGATGTTTGTAGCCAATGGACATAACTGAAAATACCAAATAGGTACATGTCCAAGTAAAATATCCCAAAAACTTCATAAAACAAATTAATTCAACACTTGTGAGCAAGATGAATTAATATGTTTTTGACATTGATCTATGCACCATACTAGTTACTTTCATAGTGATTTCCAACACATGTGGGCAAGATGGAAATCCTCATAACTGAGGTAGTGCACAAGCCATGTCATGCCATTTAATATGCAATTTCATAACAACTTGATATCTGATATATATTTCATCAAATAATTGACTAGCACACGAAAAATGTGACTTAATGAATCCAACTGGAGATTAAATTGAATACATGGATTCTATACATACTTTATAGGTCATTTGCAAATGTAAGGCATTACTAACACGAAACTCAAACTCCCACTGATTTGCAACATCGTTACTTAATTTGCAAATCAATACTTAAATCATACTTTTGAAAATATGCCTTTGGGAATAGCCTTACTTAGTCAATGAATGCATATTACCTCAATAAAAGGTACAACTAAGCATGAAAGCATTCACTGCTGTTTACACAAAAAACGTGCATCCAACAACCATTTTATATGTATTAATAAGTCCACATTTATGCTAAGTCCTTATGAGCCCCAAAACAATATGATTAATCGAGAAATCTAAATGATTGCAAGTAATAGAAAATGTACGCATATACCAAGTATCCATTTGTGCAACTTAAACATATTATAGACATTCAAGTAACACAAATTCATGGAAGATAGAATAATGCTTTAATAGATTCATGCAAGTCCACTTAGTGCTCAAAATTTGAGAACGACTCCCACTAAGTTATCAGAGTTTATACTTGCAAATAAGTTAATGAGTGTGAAGCCCAATTTTCGTTCACTAATTCTCCCACTTGGGCAAACACTCATTAATATATTCTTTCAAAGATGTACCTAAAGAAAATTTCTTTATATATTAGACATAATAAAATAGACATCACAACCAACATAAAGTTGTCAAACATAATTTCAGCAATGAGTTACACTTACTTTAGAATTTATCATAATTAATTTACAAGCTTGATTGCTACCAAATTTATACTGATCAAAATAGACATACTAATCTTCATAAAATAGAAAAATACAGAGCCGTTTTGGGTCAAAAAGTAGTCTAAAGTCACTTTTCAAAAAGACCAACACAATCTGCCAGTAAAACTGCTGTACGAGTATGGGTTACTAATAAATTCACCATAATTAAAATACATGGCAGAAAATTACGAAAATTTGTAGACACATAGTAGACATATATATGTTGAACATATCAAACCTTCAGGTCATTTGGTGACCATTAGACGTGTCATTTACCCGATTTAAATCAAGGCACGCAATCTGCCATAAACAATTATGTGCATCTATCATGAATTTATGCACCCATAACAAATTCAATTTCATATCATTTCAATTTTGATGTCCAAAGGAAATTCTAGTAGTCAAATTGAATCCTCTAAACCGACATCATAATTCAAATTGAAAAGATTTACAAGCATAAGACTTAAACAATGCGTACCTTAGCAATCATTGATTAACTTTCATGGGTCCAATACTTTGCATCAACAAGTCTCATGAAGAGACACAAAATACGTCATGATGCAACCGATTTCCATGCCTTAAAACCACAACCTATTATGGGCTCATAGTGGAAATATTTTAACTGATGGCATGGAACTTTATCCCCAATAGACTTCATGAAACTAAATTAATTTACACCTGTAGGCAAGAAAATTAACTAGTTTCTAGTACTAGATTTTATGTCACAAAAGTACCTTCATGAAAAAAAAACTTCAACACCTGTAGGCAAGATGAAGATTTTCACAACTTTTGTAAAATAAAACCAACACTATGCCATCTTAATTAAACTAAAAGAAGTAATCCACACCTGTAGGCAAGAAGATTATCCCTTTTATTCTAATTAAGATGCAAAGTTGACCGAAGTAACTCAAAAACACAGTCTCATCATCAACTAAGCCATTGTGGCTTCCTTTAGTTGAAAAGACATTTATCAACTCCGCCCTGAAACAATGCAAAAGTCACATGGATTAATTAACTGTAAGTGACAAAATTATGATAACCTGATTCAAGCGTCGAGTCTTGCCAACAAATGGCACTAATTCCTTCATGACTCCCTTTGACATTAAATTAATCTCAAGAAACCTGACAGCATACTTGAAAGAGATTAATCACATATAGAACAAGTTTTATTCCACCACATGAATGTCAATACTTATCATTATGGAGTCAATTACTTAAAATAGAATTTCTTTGTGTAATGGGAAAGAACTATACGTTCCTTTAATTTAAAAGCTTAATCGCTCAAATTTTTCTTAAGTCAAACGAGTTCCTTTTCTTTCGTACCTTTCTTTCCGTAGTACAAGGCTCCTAAAACATTAGCATCAAAATCGTGCATTAGCCTTGTAAATACCAAATTAAATAAAGGAACTACCAAAATTCTTTTCTTCCAAAAGAAACATCTCGAATACATGCCATACATTAGCCTTGAATGATTTCTTTTCTTCTTCCCTTATGGCACAAAATAATTGACTGATCAAAACATTGTTTAAATTCTTTAGGCATAGAAAAAATTAACAAACTATATATAAGTTTGAAGACTTATGCTTATCAATTTACTCACATGCTCTGAATGAAATACATACCTTATGCCTTCATATGTTCACCACTTCTTTATAAACATATTTATAATCACATGACCAACCACAATTCTCATATAAATAGATAAAATACAAACGAGAATTGTCACATAATTACTACAAACCTCATTCTATTTGTATAATGTCATTGTTCTTGCCACTGAATGCTTTCTGTCATTCTCAATCAATTCGCAAGTTATGCATCAATTTCATAATTAACTAGTCATGTACAATTGACTATACTGAGATATGAAAGCAAAATTGTAGACAAAACTAATTTGATTAGTCATGCAAATTCCTTATGGAGTTAATATCATTATAAACTGTACTTGAATTAATCCCCAATCATACTTAAGTGCTAGTATACTGCATTACTAATCAACACATTTGTGTCTTTATATATGAACATCTCAAGCTTAAAGCAATATAGGACGACCCAATCCCTTTAATAAAACATGTCATATGTCAATTTTGCTATATGTTTGCAAAACTTAAAATTTTAATCCATATTGATTACTTCCCACAGCAAACAATTACATGGCAATTCAATTCAGTCTATATATATATGTCCCATACCTGACGAATTTTATTTACCCATGGAGATCAGAGGCAATAAGGATTTGGGGTGTTTTCCAAAACCAGTCCGTGAGGCATCTGAGGGGTTGCTTAGTGTCCCCTTTGCTTCTGCCCAACTTGGAAACTGCAGCTTGTTGTTGAAGGCCAGCCAATAGTCTCACTCATGTAATACTAACAAAATAGCCATGAACAAACAAGATATATATGCACATTTATATGTATGCTTATGCCTTAAAAATTCAGCTTTTCTCAAACACACTAATTTCCACAGATTTGGGCAATTCATCAAGGAGCCCCCATCTAAAACTTTAACATTCGGAGGAAAATTACTTAAAGATCTGCTGCTAGTTAAAAGAAACTGTAAAACACTTAATTAAACAAGCATACCAAAAGGAAAGGTTATACCAAGATTTCATATGCCAATGTATATATATGAACCTTCACATCCATATATTAATGCCTTCACGTCTTTTCCACTATATGTTTTCATTCCATACATCAATTCCTTCATATGCCGGTATATCTGAACCTTCCCATCGAACTTCTTGTTGTATAGAGATCTCAAAAAAATTTCTCCAATGCAAGGTTAGAATAAATGTAAATATGTACATATTCTTACACAACTTGAAAACACATCGACATTACATGGTAAAACATTCCAGCCAAAATATTAGCATGAAAATTGAAGTAGAAAATTTGAAATATGCCATGATCTTCAGTATTGGCTAATTCAATGAACTGAGTAATCAAATTTTCTTTATCGTCCTTTATCAGAACTGTTGGTGGCAATCAAATTTGACTAATCATACTAGCAACCTCCTGACTTTGGTGGTTCAACTAAAACAAATTATATGCAAAAAGGCCTGCATAAAAAAGTCATTAACCTGACCATATATTATATGTAACTATGATAGGTATAATCTGGAAAACTGTTGGAATTCGAAGCAATCATCACCATTATTTAAATTTCATACTTCAATCCATGTTTGGATCCCATTGCAAAATATTTACATATTAGCACCATATACATATATTTATATGCTTCTCCAAATTCCTATTTGATCCACGACTTGCTACTATTCTTTATAAAATTTCCCCAAATTTATGCCATAAGATTATTAAAAGATATTCTTGATTAAAACAGAATGGTTATACAACCTATTAATAATCCTCAAATTCCACTAATTAATCCAACACGGTGGTGTTGCCGTGTACATGCAATTATATGCCGGAAACGTTATGCAGATTTCATGGAGGTTTGGCGTGATGGTGTTGCCAAGTGCAATCACAATTTGGATGTAAGATCAAAATCGCAATTCATGAAAATTTTATATAATCAAACTTCAAACTTAATAGGTCTTAATCATATAAACAGTGGCTCTGATACCAATTGTTAGCCGTGATGTTTGTATGATTAAAACACAAGATACATGAGCATATATATATAAGAACTTATATGAAACTCTTACTTGTTGAAGGTGCAGTAGCCATGCAAGCAAGACGTGATCGATAAAACTCCAATCTTTATGTTTGCCGTGACAAACAGAAACACCAACTCTTCTGTAAACTCCTAGCTTTACGACAATGCTCTATGGGAAGCCTTAGTTGTCGCGTCTAGGGTTAGCAGGGACCGGTGTTTATATACTAGCCAAAAAGTCTTAGATTCCATCCATAAGGGAAAACTAAAACTCTCCTTTCTTGGCTCTCAAGTAAAATATCATAATCATATATTATTAAGGATTCCATCAATTCTATTTCCAATATAAGACACCTTATATAGAATTAATATCTTTACGAGATTAAATCACAATTAACATTATTCTCCAATATTACATTCCTATTACATGTAGTAGACCACTTAAAGGTTGATTTATATTGGATAAATCCAACAAAATTATCATCTCCGGATTCCTTTCACCAAATCCACCCAATCACCTAATCCGGACTTTTGAAGTTTGATTCAACGGCTAAAGTTATTATAAAATTTAAAGGGACCCACTATTTGTAACATTTGAATCAAATTTCAAAAGTCCAAATTAATTAATTGAGTGAATTTAGTAAAAGAGATATGGAGATGATAATTTTCCCTTCAACACCCCTCCAGTCTACTCATCCAAATACAAATCCATCCGCTTTACTTTTCTTAAGCTACGGTGGGTCCCGCTCTGTCCACTGCTGACGCAGCAGCTGACATCGTGGTGTTGACGATACACACACAGGCTGGCCCACGTAAGCTCCTCCACCGACCTACCCTAATCCGGTGACACGACATCCGACGGTCCTAATTATCGGGAATGGGACGTTCCCAAATTAATCCTTGGCGGACCAACTAAATCAACAACGTGTTGAATCAAAATTTCATAATTAATAAAAAATTAGTTATTTGTGGTTGGTTGGATTTCATTGCATGTTGAATCAAAAATTTCTTCAATTAATAAATGATTACCAGCTTCCTTGTTTTAGCTTTTGTAATCAAAATAATGCTAGAATATTTATCACATTTGTTCGATTATATTATTGCAATAAACCATATTGTGTGGTATGATTTATATCATAATATGTTACATTTGTTAAATATAAAACCTCACATTAAAATTTTGAAAAAATAAAGTACGGTGTATGGTTCCTCTCCTAATAACATTAAAGTATTTTGTGATAAAACTCAATATCTAGTAATATGTGGTTAAGTTGGAACAATATTAATGTGATTTGTAGTGAGTGCACGTTCCCATGAGTTTAATGTAACATTATGCTTCCATGCTTAATGTCCGATATGGGTTTAGTTGCAAGTGTGGCCCACTGTGTGTTTTATGTGGTGGTCCAAGTGAGCAGACCATGTTGAATAAAAGTCCTACATAAGGGAATTGAGATCCACTCTTAATAACATCGATACATTTTGTTTTAAAACTCTACACCTAGTAATATGTGAGTAGGTTGGAACAATATTTGTATGGTTAGGAATGCACCAGTGACCTGTCTCTCTGAATATCTGACAATTCTAACGAGTAATGCTAGTGCTAGAAATACAACATTTTTGGACTGCATTTGTGTATAACTTAATGTGGTTTTCATACATACAATCAACATCTAATGAGATAAACTCAATAATTAGAGACATGTATGCATCACTTATAAACTTGGTTCAAAACCGAGTGCAGTGACGTTTTAGGATTCATACTACTAATCTCACTTAGTGGTATAAATTTTTCTGTTGTTGTACACATTACTTATCACATCCTATGACACATCCCGACTGGAGTCGAGGCATGCTGGTCGTCACCCGAAGGTGACGTAACCAAAAAGGGAAGTGAAGCATAAAAATATTGATAAATTTAAACTAAAACTAACAATTATTTAAACTAAAGTAAAGAGTGTGCAATAATGGGAAGAACCCATAAAGTACAAATGTTCAGAGCATAGATCGCATAAGTAGTGCAGTCGAAACTAGTTAAGTACTTATTACACAATATGAAAAGTCCCTACATTATTTATGAATATGTCAGAACCGTCGGATATTCCTCATACGCCACAAAATAATCCAGCTAACTTGGACCTGGAGGGGCGAAAAACAGAAAGGTGAGTGGGCAAAAACAAAGGTTTATAAAACACATTTATTTTCTGAACATACTAACCCCTCGCCATAAAACATGTATAGTTTACAGAAAATCATACTACGTATAAGTATGAAAACAATTGTAAGTCAACAATAAATCTATAAATACGCCAAATCACAATATCTCAACAGTATCATAATAAAACCAGGTGCTCATCAATCTATGCTAACACACGAGTTCATGCAGAGGATTTTTGACATGAAAAGGACTGGGTGTAATCATAATATACGCTCTAGTGCTACAATCACATGAAGACTAGCGCTATTCACAGTCGCATACTAGTCGGAGTTGCTTATTGCAACCTATACAACAAGACTGGCACCTATTTGGATCCAAGGCGAGCATGCGGTGCGGATGTGAACATACACTTGAAAGACTGGACCTGGCCCTGGGCCAGCACTAACACCAGGTGCAGCAATGTATGATGAGCAGGTAAAATGCATATGAACATGCCATAACAGTATATAAATCTTAACCACGTAATAACATTTCTAAAATTAAATAAAACATGGCATGATAGGCATAAATCAATCCAAAAGCATTTGTGGAAACTATAAAGTTTATATATATACACGAAAACAAATGCCCACTCACTGATACGTCGATGCATCGTAGCCTCCTAGCCTTGCTTGTGACACACCCCGACCCAGAATGTCCACTCGAACTTCGAATCGAGCTGTGATGGCCGACACCTAGAAGGTGACGAAGCCATAAAGTGTAGTGATGTGGAAAATGTGAGTAAATTTAAACCTAAAAGTACCTAAGTATAAGAATGCGCTGTGAGCAAGAATGAACCCATTTCACACGTGATGTCAGAGCATAAGTACAGTACAATACATTAAGATAGGGTGAGAATTATACCATCGAAGGTAATCGTCTACACCAAGATTTGCCAAGAATCCTTGTTACAACCACCCCCAATTATTGATGTTATATGTTATTTTACCCTAAACTGCCACGTGGCAACAATCTAACTCATCTTCTTTTTCTCTCTTTCTGTTCCCCCTCAACCCCTCAACCTCTCTCTTATTCATCTCTCTCTCTGTACTCACTCTCATCTCTCTCTCTCCCCCGCATCCTCCCGTGAGCCACACCCATTACCAACCCCGTACCTGCACCACCGTCACCACAATCACCCTATCATATTTCCCTCTCTTTCGTTGTTGCGGGACACGGAGGAACCCCGAGAAACTCTACGGCGGGATTTTCCTTTTCTTCCGGTTAGGTAAGGTTGGATTCTTTTTTAATCTGCCATTGATGTTATTGGATGTTGTGTGATGAAATTTTTAGTGTTTTTCCAAGGTTTTGAAGACGGGAACGGCGCGGGGGAAAATTACCCATTTTTCCGGCTAACCCGTGAGCTTCGAGGGAATCTCCGGTCACCTCCAGCCGTGTCACGGTTATTTGAGGGTAGCAATCTCTTCCCCTCATCTTGCTCTTCATGTTCGTACTTAGATCGGGGTCTATAACCCTTGTTTTCAGGTGACCGGAGCTGTAGCAGCTCCGGCCTTCTTCTTCGGTAAAACCCCGGGTCTTTCAGGCCGTTAGAAACCCCCTCGAGCCTTAGCCGTTTTGGGCCAGCCCAGTACCCTAGCCCGCATAGTTTTTATTTTTAATTTTAGGTTTTTAAAACCCAAAAGGCCACAGGCCTTATACCGAATGGCCTTGGGCCGGTTTCTGTTAAAGGGCTTAAAGCCTAACCCCTTTTGTGAGGCCTTAGGGCCAGCCTTTGCCCGTGTGTGTGTGTGTTTATTAGTGTGTGTGTGCGTGTGTGTATATGCATGCCATGCATGTGTGTGTGCTGGTGGTGTGTGTATGTGTTTGGGCTTAAGCCCAAACCACATTCATTCACCCTAGAACCATTTTTAACCCCAAAAACCTTAGAATTCTAAAACCCATTAGACCCTAACCCATTCAACCCAAATCCCTTAATTTATTTAGTTCAAGCCTAAATCTTTTAGAAAATCCTTTTATTTATTTATTACATTTTTGTGCTTAGGTAAAGTTGCTAGTGGAGAAATTCTTAATCCTTATCCGCGCAACTCTTCTGCTAAGGAATATTTGTGAGTGGACCCCTTCTAAAATTGCATGATTTTATAATTTAATTGCATAAATGATTAGCATGCCTACGAGTTTATGATTTGATTTATGTTAAGCCTGTTTACTGAATATATTGATTTTCGTCTCATGTTTTTGGTGAGGAATTAATTGTTGGCCTATATTGAGCTATATTTTAATATATCGTATTTTCTATAAAAACCATGAACTGGTAGACTATTCGATGGATGACGATAGGATGCTAGAACATGTTTTAGAAACCCCTATTTATAGTATAGACAATGGATGACTTTATACTATGAAGTGGTTATTTATGAGAGACGTAACTATTTGTGCGTACCTAGTAAACACTATGCCGCCTGGGGCGAGGATCTAGTGTTAGCAGATAGGCCGGGAGAAATAATCCCTAGCTACGGGCTGAGGGACACAAAGCAGGCATTGGGTCGGGAGTTGGTAATCTCTGGCTACGGACGTAGAGACCACGGAGCAGGCATTGGGTCGAGAGTTATATTTATTCAGTGATCTTTCTAGCAGCACACCGTGCTTAGACGATTTATGATACGTTTACTGTTTTGATTTTCGCGATGTTGTATCGCGATATGACTTTTGAGATATTTTTGTCATGCTAGGATTTTTATTAAATCCATCTCTTATTATGCTAGTAGTTTTCATTATATATATAAACTGTGGGGGTTAGTACATTGATAACTATTTTATTATTATTGTATATGAACTTGGTCCACTCACCTTTGTTTTGCGCCCCCATTCAGGTCTTAGAAACGAGGACTACGACGCGACGTACGAGGCATTCCCCTACCAGTAGCAATCTATCACCCACTTGTGTGATATCTTGTAATGATCTTTCCTTTTTGTAAATCTCGAATTTGATTGTGTTCTGTGCACTCTAGATACTTCCTTAAACTTTGTTTATTACTCTTAAATTATAATGTTTATTCATGAATATTTTCTCCTGATCATTACTTTTGTAATCAATTAATGGCTTTCGTCACCCTCGGGTGTCGGCCAACACGTGTCTATCCTGGTATTCGGGGAATATCAGGGTCGGGGCGTGTCAATCCTCGTCGATATGGAAGCTCATCTACTAAAACCTGGAAGGGCAAAAAACAAGGGTGAGTTAGCCTGAAAATAAAGTTTTATAAAAACCTTTATAAAAACATTGTAATCCCTCGCCGTAAAAAAATATAGTTTCCAAAATATACTTACTACGTATAATATAAAAATACTTACCGTAGCCTGCAAAATCTCAAGAATTCATTACGGCACAATATCTCGTAAATAAAAGCATGACATCCATAATCACAAAATTTCACATAAGCAACATATCATATTAGGTGCTCATCGACACATGCTGACACATGAATTCATGTAGAGGTATTCTGACATGAACATGATTGGGTGTAATAATAATATACGCTCTAGTGCTACAATCACGTGAAGACTGGCACTATTCGCGGTCACATACGAGTCGAAGTTGCCTATTGCAACCTCTACGACAGGAATGGCACCTACTTGGATCCAAGGTGAGCGTGCAGTGCGGATGTGAACATACACGTGAAAGACTGTCCTGTTATAGGCGAGCACTAACACCATGTGTAGTAAATGATGAACAAATAACATAAATGTAGTCATGCCACAGTGACTCGATAACTATAGTCGATATCACATTATTTATGAACATAAATATAATTAAGGCATCTCCTTATAGTAAGCTTACATGAGCATCCCGTATGATTATTTCATACTTTCTCAACCATAAGGCATTTCTTGTATATGTCATTTTAATCATGGTAATCACATTGATAATTTATTTATAAATGTATATATGGAAACTAACCAATATATATATATATATATATATGTCAAAGAAAAGACCCACTCATAGATCATGTTGCCGAGTCTAACCCATCTCGTAGCATCGAGAATCCTTGCGATCCGTTTCGCCTAGAAACGAAACCATTTAGGTAAATATAACATGCTAATGAAATTACGCGTTTTCGTACAAAACATGGCTAATAAAGGAACTATCCTACAATCGTCGAACTTCGGAAAACGGACGGCGGATTTGGAATCAACGCGTCAAAATATGCTAAGGAGGGTCCATAACCTTACACAAGTCAATCTGGGACATCCACACATGGATTTCAGATCCGTAACCTCCCAAAGTCCACACTATGCTTCTAGAACAACATACTAAAACTTCTTTATGATCTAACGGTTGGATCTCCGCCAATCGCAATTTCAAGTGGCGGTCAAAGTTAGATTTTACAAACTTTAGCAATTCAAGTGACGGTAACTATATTAAAACATCAGGATTTCACTAAACAGATGTCAATTATGGAATCAGGGCATCAAATTAGCCTAGGATGGTTAGGTGAAGTCTCGGCCCACGTGTCGCCGCCATGCACATCACTTAAGTGGTGGCCGGCCGCCGCCCCAACTCACCGGAAAATTCAACTATTTCCAAAAATTCTCAAATTTTACAGGAATGAAGATCTCAATGAGTAGAGCAAGTTTTATACATGTGGCCAAGTCTAATTTGGCCGGGAAAAGCTCTAATTTCCTTCGAACTAGTTGGAAACCCTAGAAATAGGTGGCTTCGATCTGTCACCTCCGGTGCTCCACCGCCCCTACAACTGATTGGGCTTTGTTCTAGGCCTCAAGATGAGTGTTTTCATGGTGGTGGTGGTCGACGTAGCTTTCAAGCGTGATCGGCGAATTTTCATCGTGGCATCCCCGGAACCGACAGTTATGTTCTTCGCGATACGGGGCCAACAAAAATCTTGGGTGTAAACTGAAGAGGGGATGATGGTTATTGATTTCCAGGTGGTGGCGAGCCTTGGATCGCCGGTGTCACATCCCAACCCGGGCTTTATTGCATCCTGGGCTCAACTCCGTCGTAGCATGATATTGTTCGCTTTGGGCCCCAACCACGCCCTCATGGTTTTGTTTCTGGGAACTCACTCGAGCAGAACTTCCCAGTGGGTCACCCATCCTAGCAATGCTCTCGCCCGAACTCGCTTAACTTCGGAGTTCCGATGGAACCCGAAGCCAGTAAATTCCCAAAAAGCCTCGTGCTATATAAAGGTGAGCATGTACATATAAGGCATAGAGAATCCACTCCCCTGGGTGATGTGGGATCTCACAATCCACCCCTCTTAAGGGCCCGACGTCATTCTCGACACACTTCCGATCAGGGATTGGCTCTGATACCAAATTGTCACATCTCGACCTAGGCTTCATCACATTCCGGGCTTGACTCCGCCGTAGCATGATATTGTCCGCTTTGGGCCCTAACCACGCCCTCAGGGTTTTGTTTCTGGGAACTCACTCGGGCAGAACATCCAAATGGGTCACACATCCTAGGAATGCTCTCGCCCGAACTCGCTTAACTTCGGAGTTCCGATGGAACCAGAAGCTAGTAAGTTCCCAAAAGGTCTCGTGCTATATAGAGGTGAGCATGTACATATAAGGCATAAAGGATACACTCCCCTAGGCGATGTGGGATCTCACAGCCGGAATTGGCGTCGAAACTCGCAAATTTCCATCAGGTCCGCGGGTCCATCTGTGACCTGGCCACTGGGCTTCCTATCCCCGTTCTCTCCATCCCTCATTTCTCTCCTTTCCCCTCTTCCCATTGGCCCATCCTCTTCTTCTCTCCTCTCATAATTCAGCTAACCTCCCTCATTTTCCCTCATGTTCTCCTTCTTCTTTTTCGTCTATCTCACTCATTTCTCTAAATTAATATTAAAATAATAATATAATAACAAAATAATGTTAAAATAATAATGTAATAATTATGAGAAGTATACAAAATAATAAATAGTAATCTTTACAAAAGTACCTTTTCAGATTGTGGTTCCGTAAAACCCCTATCATAACTCCGGTTTCGATTCAGATTACGCTTACGAGATCTTCCCGTCGAGAACTTCGAGAATACTATAAAATAGTAACTTGCACGCGTCACTAAATGACAATCAACGAAAATCAACAATCTCGCCAGTATGGGTATTTTTTTGTAAATTCACACTTTCAGAATTAATAAAAACGTAAAATTAGGGACGGGGTTGTCACAACTTGACCTCATACGTCCTCGGGATAATTTTCTCCTAGAAATAACTATAGTAATTAGTTAATTAACACATACACAAAAAGGCTAGGAAATACCCCCATGGTTTGCTTAAACAGAGGGTTTAAATATACGAAAATGTTTTACACAAAGTCACAGACCCGTACACATCGACCACACGTCGGCCGGAGGCCGGACGCATCCTCACCTAGGGAATATTCCGCTAACGGTAACAGCGTTACCTAACGGCATCATAATATTTCGTCAACTTTGACGAAATATTCGGTCTTCTTCTCCGATGGTCTTCTGCCGTCCGCCAGTACCGGCGTCGCCATTTGGTTCGCAGGTTTCTGGAAAAAATTTCAAAACTCTGTAACTTTGTTAATTCTTAACCATTTTCAATGAAATTTATATGGAATTGAAGCCCATGACAAGGAGAATAAGATTGTACCTCTTAAGAGTCCAAAAAGAACTCGGAAAAGGGCTGAAAAAGCCTCGAAAGCTTCGGACCTAAACTCGACGTCCCAAAACCGTGAGTTTCCTTGTCTGCTCCACTTCAAAACTAGGTTAATGGCCTCGAGGAGTTGCCTAGGTGCTCCCAAAACTCCAAAAACCTTGTAACTCGAGCTGGAAATCGACGGGGAACCTCCACCCGAGTCGAAGCTCCGAGTTGGAAACTCAAAACTTGTCCATTTCGTGATCAGTTCATACAGATGTGTTCGTGAGGATGAGAGGATCTCGATCGTGGTGGTTTTAGGCTCGATCTCTGGAGTTTGATAATGGTCTTTAGTGTTGCAGATGAGAGAGTTACGGGTGAGAGAAAGAGAATGAGAAGATGAGAGTGAGCAAGAGATAGCTTTTGATTGGGCAAAGCGGAGAGAGAGAAAGGTTGTCTGATTGGGTGAAAAGAAGAAAAAAAAAATCTGATTAGGTGCAATAGTGTGGAAAATGAAATGATTGGTGGTGAGGGAAAAATAAAAGGGCTCGGGGTAGATTTTTAAAGAGGGAAAAAGGATAAGATTTGGTGCAATCCAAAGGTACACAAAATCTGAACCCTTATCAAAAACAGTATTTCCAACATTGAAAAATTAACATACGCGTGTACAATTCTACCCGTTATTAACACACTTTAATTAAACATAACTTTTTCGTTACAAGTCCGTTTTGAGCCTAAGTCATGCTCACGTGTTCGTAACAAGTACTATTTAATTACGATAACGAGAAAATAATTTCAAACCGAATAACCACGTCCACGTCACTTTGCCCACAAGGGCATAAATGTCAATTTACACACTCGGGAAGAAAATTACATAGAAAATTAAGGACAGGTCGTCACATCCTATGATACACTAATATAATTAATAAACGTGGTATTCTCAACCTTTTCCTAAATAAATTTAAAGGATCATATTTTACGGAATCAAGACCCTAAACCCTAAACAAATGCATTTATACATTTTGTAATGGTTTGTTACCTAAAATAGGGATGGGCATCAAATCACCATTGAAAATTGAAATTAAATGTTAATTGGATGGAGTGTGCTTTGACTTTCCTTTTAAGTTGTCTGTGTCACCATTCAAAATTGACATTGTCAATTAGTTCAATAGTGTGCTTTGATTTTTCTTTTAAGTTGTTTGTGCGCTTTCAATCCACCTTATATGCCTTAAACATGAATCTTAACGATATTGCAAAACCAAGAATTCAAAAAGCAAAATTAATGCGAACAGAAGTCACACAAACAACTTAAAAACTCATCTCTCTAACCAAAGTCCTGATTAATTTGATATGTGCTAATCTGACCAAAGTCCTTAAAACCAAAAAAAAAAAAAAAAAAGGAGGGATTTTCGAGGGAATGATTAGGAGACTCTCAAATGTAGGATTTTTCATAAACTCTTTGTCACTTTACAGTTTAACGTCAAATCTCGTTCCAACATTATAAAATATTATACCAAAAACATAAAGTGTCAGAAAGTCTATGGAGAGTCCCATTTTTAAGAGGGTCTCATTAGCATTTCTCTGCTAGAGAATGATTGGAATGAATTAGGGGTGAGTTTGGTTTCATTCGATTCAGTTTTTTTGCCAAAATCGAAACCGAACCGAAGTTTTGGTTCGGTTCGGTTTCAATTTTTATTTTATTTTATAAAACTTGATTTTTTTTTAATATGAAATTCAGAAAAGAGGCTTGCATTGATAGACTACTAATAAGAAAATAGGGAAAGTGGGAAGGTAGTTATACATATACAAAGATCATATAAACCAATCTTATTCTATCAACAACCCTAATTGCAAAGAAAAATGATTAGCATATCTATTTAAAAAGCAAACAAATAGAGAAGTTCTTCCAAGTTCCAAAGCCTTCCAAAACTTTTCTCTATAACCAATAAAATATCGTCTCTAATTGAACCAAGTATGCTCCTTGAAAAAGCTCTAGGCTTAGTTTCAAACTTGGCAACAAAGTTTCACAAAAAAAACATCATAGACATACATTCATAAAGTGCAAAGGGATTCGGTTTGGTTTTCAAACCTCTAAAACCGAAACCGAACTAATAATGTTCGGTTCGGTTCGATTTTTTTCGGTTTAAGTTTGGTGTTCGGTTCCATTTTTATTTTATTTTTGGTTTTTTTTTAACCCACCCCTAGAATGAACCTAAGGCCTTATACTATGTTTGAATGAAAGAAATAAACTTGAAATTCGGACAAGTCAGATTATAAATTGACATGCATCAATTCCCTTGTTTAGATTCATAAACATAGAAATTTAGAATTTTCGTGTTAAAAAAATAACTTGGAATTTGGAACCTCCAATTCCCAAGTTTAACCTCCGTGTAATCATTTTCAAATTTCTATGTGAGTTAAGGAAAAAAAACTAAACCATGAGCGGCCACAATTGTCACCCTCATTGCCGCCAACACCACTATCATTATCGCCATCACCACCCACCACCTACCACCATCACCACCTCAACCATAATCATGGCCGCCACCACTAGATATCATTGTTGCCACCATTGTTGCCGCCATTATCATCATCGTCACCGCCACCGCCACCACCCACTATCATCACCGTCGTCACAACCACATCACCACCACCTTTACTAGCACATATCCTAACTACAATATGTCATTTATATATTAATGACTTTATACACACATTAAATTCCAAAATTTGAAATTTATTGTTCTTTTAGGTTAGCCAAATAATAAAATTCACAAATTCTAAAAAATAAAATTCCGTCATTTTAGTTTTTGTTATTTTAGATTTTTTTGATAATCTTAAATTTACTCATCCAAATACAATGTTAAGAAACATGTGTAAATACTCATGCGGTGTGATGTGATGGAGTTTAGTTATTTTTATTTTTGTTATTAATGGGGCAATTTGATATTGTCACTTCTGGTCGAAATTTAAACCAAAGGATTAAAAGCTAGATAGTGAATGTGCTTAAAATATTATTATTATGAAAACTAAGAAAAGTGCCATTAGATTCAGTTATTTAGTTATTTTGGAAAAGGTACAATATTAGAACTATTATGTGGAAGCTAGACTTGTGGCTAGGGGAGGCTAAAATGCCTCTGCTAGTATCCCCAGCCTCCAGAAGGGGTGGATAACTATGATTTACCACTCTTAGAGCATCTCCAGAAAAAATGTCAAATTTTAAATACAAAATTCAAATTTGATAGCTTATGTGGCAATTTGACAATTTTTAAAGTTTTACTTTCCACCCCATATGTCAAATTAAACTATTATTTTATTACATTAATTTTTTTTCACAGTTTATGATTTATGTTTTAAATATTACATTTATAAATAATTCATAATAAAAATTCTTATTAGTTAACAATATAATACAAATATAAGTGCCCCAGTGGTAAGGGTAGGGCGTAGACTACGGCTCTCCAAAAAACAAAAAAAATATGGGACCTACGTAGTTCGACGCTCTGAGCTAGTGAGTCTGCTTGATTATGGTGAGAGATATGATGAAATTTCCTATAACCGTAACTTGACACCAGTTATCACATTTAAAAAAAAAAAATTTAAAAAAACAAAAGACAACCTATTAATCGAAAAAAATAAAAATAGAAATCCAATTCAATAATCATCAGGCTTATCATACCTGATGCAAGATATGTGTGTTGAAGCTGCAAATACGAAGAAGCTACAAGATGTGCGTTGCAGGCTTGTCAGTCAAATTCGAAGAAGCTGCAATGCGTGTTGAAGCTGCAATTCGATACATCTGCAAGGTCGTTGGCCATTTAAACTAATATAAATTCTCAGTCTAAATAAAAGCAGACATAAAACATCATAAAACTATTCCCCTTCCCGTTAATTAATCAATAAATGCATTTAATAATTAATTAAAACAATTTCAAGCTGCTGTCAATTCACGTCATACCACATCATATTTGATTGTTTGATTAAAAAACATTGTTGTTGCATTTTTTTACTGTTAATGTTGATTTGAACATTTGAACATTTCCTTTAAAAATGATCTTAGAATGTTACCTTTCAAAATCCACTCAATTTGCAATTTGGCAAGTTCGGAACTGTTTGTCAATATTCAATCATCATATCATCAAATTTTAATCAATATATCAATCATGCTTAATTGATACGTCATCGTGATTTATTTTTATTAATTTTATATTCAAATATAAGAGAAGAACAAAATCGCTTTTTCACGTCCCACAAACTTGAAAGTTTTCTTTCTTTTTATTTTTAACATTCGATATTATATAAATTAAGGAGTGCGAGGATGAGTTAAGCTTTACAGTGAACTAAGTTTCACAATAAATTAACAATAATGTGATTCAAATTCGTTTTTCGCAAGAATCGAATCTAAAACTCACTTACAAGTAAAGAAGAACATTAGTCGACCGTTAATATTAAAGTGACACAAACTTGAAAGTTTTAGTTTTGTAAGAGATACAAATTTGGTATAAAAGAAAAACACATTTCAAGATTTCTAATATTGTAAATTTCCCAATTTCTTAGGCAACAAATTTTTAGGATTATTTTTTGTTGTTTGGGATAAGTAGGGTCGCGCTTTCGAAGAAAAAGAAAGGTGAAAACAAAGCCGTCGCGGTTTCGAAGAAATAAAAAATCAGAGCGAGCGAGCGAGCGAGCGAGCGAACCAGAATCTTCCAACCAAACGAAGAAAAAAGCTGAATAAAACCAAAACCACACACATTGCATTCACCACCTTCCCTTCTTCTTCTACCTCCTCCTCTGACTTTCCTTTCTTCTTCTTCTTCTTCTTCTCCTTTCCCCCCCTCTCTCTCTCTGCAAATTGCAAAGATGGCGGAATCGGTGGAGCTTCCCACTCGCCTCGGCATCCTTCCTTTCCGAAACAAGGTCCTCTTACCTGGCGCCATCATTCGAATTCGCTGCACATCCCCCAGCAGGTACCTTTGAGCCTAACTCTTTTGATTGATTGTTTTTTCTGTTTAATTCCTGCTGTATGCACTTGAATTGTAGCTGTTTGAGCTCAGCTCTAACTTTATAGCTCTCCAATTACTCTGCTTGCTTGGAAATTATGCTCCTTTTCATGCTCCTTGGTTGCCGAAAACGTGTCGTTTACTTTTTGCTGCCAAAAGTGTTGCGTATTTTGTTCTTCAATTTTGCCATTATCAATTTCAAATGCCAACTTTCCTTTTTCCCTTTTCTATGTAATTGATCATTATATGGGTGTGGAATTGTGAATTTCTAACTGCTGGATTATGGAATTGATAAAATTGGGAAATTTGATTAATGTAGTGTCAAATTGGTGGAGCAAGAGTTATGGCAGCGCGAAGAGAAGGGGTTAATTGGTATTCTTCCCGTTCGAGATGCTGCTGAGGCTGCAACAGTGGCCCCTGTGTTGTCTCAAGGTGATTTCTGCTTATTTCTCCATTCGATACAGATGAGTGGATGCCTATGGTTATTGGAAAATCAAATCTAAGAGGTCTTCTTTTGCTGTTGTTGTTGTTGCCTTGTTGGGAATTTGCCTAATTTTAGGTGTGGGAAGTGATTCTGGTGAACGAAGCTCTAGAGTTCAAGTTGGTACTTCCGATTCTCACAGGCCAGATGGAAAAAATCAGCAGGAAGTTATTCACTGGCATACAAGGTATACTTGAATCAAAATCTACTTTGTTTTTCATTGGAAAGTGTTTCTATTTTGTGGGGCCACAACTTAACATTACAGATAACGCAGTGGTCCATCTAATCATGTCATGTGCTGTGACTGTCTTTATTTCAATCAGTTTAATTGCCCTTTAGCACTTGAATGGGCCATTACCCGTTTTCTGGATCATTCTACATTTAACTGATTTTCTGTTTTGGTGCTTAATTCTGTTCGTTTATTCATAAGTTTTCCATTCGGTGTTTTTGCAGATTGTGTTTGTAAAGTAATTATGTTGATAATAAGTTTTGTTTATACTCTTAGGGGAGTTGCTGCACGGGCTTTACATCTCTCAAGAGGAGTTGAGAAGCCAAGTGGGAGGGTTACGTATGTAGTTGTCCTTGAAGGCTTGTGTAGATTCAACGTCCAGGAACTTAGCACAAGGGGAACATATTATACTGCACGAATATCTCCACTTGAAATGACAAAGTCTGGTATGTTATCAATTTGGTTCATGGGCTTGTTTTTGGTAGAAGATATTAGGGTTTATTGGTCGGCTTACTACATATGGTCCCAAGCTCTTGTTTCCTTGGTTTGAATTTTCTTTTCTGTTTCAGTGACAAGTAATTGTCTTCAGACTTCCGATCTTAAGTGTTTGTTTAATGTAACATCTGCCACGTATATCACATTTCTTTATGTATTTGGTCCTGGTTCATTAGTTCATTAGCAGTGTGTTTTCCATGACTAGGGGTGTTTCTGAAAGTTTTTTTCTCTCTCTCTCTCTCTCTCTCTCTCTCACGCGCACTCTTGCAAACAAACACGCACACACTGGCTCATACCATGTTGGTATTGTTCCTGAGAATCTGACTACATAATGCATGCCCCATAACTGTTCTGTCACTTTAAGGCCCTCATGTGAAAAGAATAAAGTCTTTAATCATTGTTTCTTAGGAAGAGCTGGTTAGATATCATTGGTTACTATGTTTTTCCTCTTTAAACAATCGACAATTTTTTCAACGTTTTATCCTTAACATATGCAGATTCCTCGTTTCTTCTAATGTGTTGACCTGAGTGTATCTTGTGGTTTATTTGAGGTGTTGTCCCTAAGATTTATGATTGTGATTAGTTTATCATTATCACATTATATGTAGAATCTTAGGTGATGAGCTTTGTGCCCTTATATACCAATATGTTGAGTTGTTTTATCTTTCTTATCTTCTTGAGAAATGGAGCAAGTGGAGCAAGATCCAGAGTTCATATCATTGTCTCGCCAATTCAAAGCAACTGCTACGGAGCTGATTTCTGTTCTTGAGCAGGTAATACTTGTGATGTTTGCATATTTCAGTGAATAAAATTACATGGATACCAAGAGTCTTGCCTTTTTTTTTCTTTTTCTTTTTTCCTTTTTTCACTTTGGTGTAATTTTGATTATATAGTTTTGAGTTGTGCAGGCTTATCATACCAAATTTCTTCAAAATAATAAGTCATATAGGTATCAGACTATCAATAGGAAACTACAAAAGCTTGACACACAAATACCTATTATGGTATATACCCTAATACCTATTATGATATTACCCTCTCTAAAAACTTTTAACCTCCTTTTCAAGCTGTGAGGCTGCGTGCCTTTGGTTGAACAATCCTTTGTGTTTAAAATGGTTTTTTCGGTTTTTGTTGTGGTTCATGCTTAAGGTTTGTAGGGAATATCGTTTGCCTGAAATTCCTTGATTTGGTTGAGCATTAACTGGGCTTCTTTATGTTTTGGATTCTTGCGAAATATTGATATTGTTAGACATAAGATATCTATATACATATTTACATATTGCTGATAGTATTACTATGCTGATAAAACACTGCGTAACCTTGTATTACTTGAATCAGTAACTCTCATTTTCATTTTGTGCTTGTAGAAACAAAAGACTGGAGGAAGAACAAAAGTTCTTCTGGAGACAGTTCCGGTTCACAAGTTGGCAGATATATTTGTTGCTAGCTTTGAGATAAGTTTTGAGGAGCAACTGTGTATGTTGGATTCAGTTGATCTGAAAGTAAGACTTTCGAAAGCTACTGAGCTAGTTGACAGGCATTTGCAGGTAAGTGTTTATTCACTGGTGCTGATGCTTAGTATGTTCACATGGTATCATCTTTACACTTCCTCGAGTTTTTAAGCAGTCATGTTGGTGTTACCTTGTGACAGTCTATTCATGTAGCAGAGAAGATTACGCAAAAAGTTGAGGGTCAATTATCAAAATCGCAGAAGGAGTTTCTTTTGCGCCAGCAGGTTTGCACTCTCACATCAGCTTTGATTTTCTGACTGAGTTAAATATTGGTGCTCATTATTTAGTGATAAAAGTATTGTGCTCATTATTTATATTCTTTTTAAAATTTACTTTTGGTAGCATTTTCAGTCGTTTTGTTCTGTTTGAAGTGCCATAGAAAATTTTGGGTGGAACAAATAAGAGATTCAGTTAGAATTTTACTGTGAAAAATTTGATCTTTATGGGAACTATTAAACCTTTTTTTTTTGTTTTTTTGTTTTTTTGTTTTTGTTTTTGTAAATTAGTCATTTATGAATGAAGGTGAATGTGCTAATTTTGTGGTGATGCTGGGCCTAATAGTATAATTTCCTCAACCAACCCAATAGCTTATCTGTCAAAATAGTCGCCTTCACATTTTTATGATGTTTAAATTTAACAAGGGATCTTTTAAATAAAATCAAAGAGTTGTGAGAATGAAGGAATGGTTTTCTAATTTACTGTGTGTAGAATCTCAAGGTTTAACAGATTCTAAATGTAATTATTTTTCACTTGATAGGTTAGCTTTAATTATGCACATATGAAAATTTCTAGGATTGGCACAATTTGTTGTAGTGCTGGAGGACTCTTATCAAATAGGTTTTATTTTATTTTTTTAAAAAGAAAAATATATTCAGAGGTATTTCTGATTTCTCATGTGTATACCCCTGGGAAGGTTGTAAAGGATACAATTCATCTTTTGCGGTTCATGGAAAGTCAGGGGCTGCTTGGGTTGATGAAATTTACTTTTTACTTTTTACTTAATTATAGGTAGTGCCTTTTTTTCTCTAGGTTTGCAATGTATTAATTTTGTATTTATATCTGTTTATATCATGGACCTTGATGGATATTGATATTGAAAATACTTACCCTAGGTGGATTCACATGTTGAATGTTTTAGGAAATATCTAAAGAAACGTTCCTCTGAATTGGATACACATACTGTTCTCTTCTATCATTTAGTTGGCTGATGGTTCCAATTCCTTTCTACTTTTTGAAATGTATTGCAGATGAGAGCTATAAAAGAGGAGCTTGGCGACAATGATGACGATGAAGACGATGTTGTTGCTCTGGAAAGAAAGATGCAAAGTTCAGGAATGCCTTCAAACATCTGGAAGCACGCACAGAGAGAGCTGAGGTATGATTTGGTTAGAAGAAAGGAACAAGGGTTACTGTGTTCTTGTGTGCAAGTAGTTTTGTCCTTTTGTTTTTCCAACAAAATTTTCCATACTATAGATACTGGTATTACTACTAGAACTTCGATGTAATCTTAACTTTGGTTTTTTTTTTCCATGTCAAGTAAGATATGATTACCATCCTCTTACAGAGAGTGTCTGACATAAAGGGTTTTGGAGAAAAGGGAATGATTACACTGTAATTGGTGCCCAGTATTATATAATCCTGACATCATTGCCAATGCTGGTGTGTTAAAGTTGTTTTGAATATATTGTTCTTAAGGTATTCAGTAAAGAAGAGGATATCGGCCAGTGTATATTATTGCATTTTAAAATCTGAAGCCACTTTGAAATATGCAGCTTTACGCAAAATGTCTGGGGCCACTAATTCTTGGGTGTCAGTGGTAATATAATTAAAAAAAAAATTGGGCTTTGTTAAGTTGGTCCAGAAGTGGTTGCTTTCATTGTTGTTTTCTAGTACACAGCCTTGTACTTCAGGTTCTAGAGTTTAGAGGGATCTCATTCATTTATTTATTTTATTTTCCCCTCATGTTTCAGGAGGCTGAAAAAGATGCAACCCCAACAACCTGGATATAATAGTTCACGTGTTTACCTAGAGCTTCTTGCTGATCTTCCCTGGCAGAAGGCCAGTGAAGAATATGAATTGGATTTAAGGGCTACAAAAGAACGTCTTGACAGTGATCACTATGGTTTAACTAAGGTCAAACAGCGGATTATTGAATATCTGGCTGTTCGCAAGGTGGCTAATTGTTTAGTTTTTGTCTGATTATTTTTTTATTAAAAATATTTGATGTTAATATGTTGGTTATGTGTGTGTTGCAGCTAAAACCAGATGCCAGAGGCCCAGTGTTGTGTTTTGTTGGCCCACCTGGTGTTGGAAAAACATCTTTGGCGTCATCTATTGCTACTGCTTTGGGCAGAAAATTTATACGCATATCCCTTGGTGGTGTAAAGGATGAAGCTGATATCCGAGGACACAGGAGGACATACATTGGAAGCATGCCGGGTAGGCTCATTGATGGATTAAAGGTATAATTTCGTCCAAGTCAACATTTTCATGGACTTGTGGTGTGATATTCATATGCTTGGTAAGGGATGGTGATGGGTTTGATGGTCAGTAACGACTTATAATCAAAATGCTATCTTCTAAGGGTATTGAACCAGCCAAGAAAAAGAAGACAAAATACAGTATTTTGTAATTGATAAGTGATAATGTTTGTCTATCGGATCACCATCACTGCCTTTAGACAAACAAATTTCAGAATTGAAGAAGCCTCCTTTGTGCTCTCTCCTTTTTGTATGTGGCTTAAGTCATTACTGGACACAACAACAAAAACCACTTATCCATATCCACACCCAGCCAAGTATAGAATTGATGTACTAGGACTTGCACTAAATTTTTTCTCAATTATGATGTATATCAGAAAGTAGCTGTTTCCAACCCGGTCATGCTGCTAGATGAAATTGACAAGACAGGTTCTGATGTGCGCGGTGATCCAGCTTCAGCTCTACTGGAGGTTCTTGATCCTGAGCAAAATAAAACATTCAATGATCAGTATCCTGTTCTTTATACCTTATTTAGGTCTGATTATTTATTTAGTTAATCTGAAAACATCCTCGTGCTGTATGGATTTTGGGTTTGACCTATGCATATCTTATACTCAACTCTTGCAGAAAACACAGATATAGTTGCTATCAAAATGGCCTGCGACATGATTGCTTGGCTTAAGAAATATTACATGGCTGCTTACTTTTTTTAAACGGCATATTTTTTTATATTTCTTTTTGAAAAAGAAGGATGCTGCTTTCCGTAAACCCCTACCAAATAACATTGCAAACAGGGTTTCTATATTGACACAATTCCTTAATTCAAGTCCTATAGCTATTTGAATGTTCCCTTTGACCTTTCAAAGGTGATTTTTGTGGCAACTGCAAATAGGGTGCAGCCTATTCCCCCAGCACTCTTGGACAGGATGGAAGTTATTGAGCTGCCTGGATATACACCTGAAGAAAAGCTGAAGATAGCCATGCACCATTTAATTCCCCGAGTTCTTGATCAGCATGGGTTGAATTCTGAGTTTCTTAGAATCCCAGAGGTATGTTCATTCCGATTTGTATCAAGTACAAGTATTAATGGTATTGAACTTGTGGTTTCCAATAGTTTCTTTCTTTAGATCTGAAAATAGGCACCCTCTTTCTAGTTTCCAGTATCAAGTTTTATGTCACAACTCACAAAACAATGGTTACATTCGTAACCAATGTTGGTTTATGAAAATATCATATTGAAACTTGTCTGTCTACTGTGGTAGGCCATGGTGAAACTTATCATTCAAGGGTACACTAGAGAGGCTGGTGTTCGGAATCTGGAGAGAAACTTAGCTGCCTTGGCTCGTGCAGCTGCAGTAAAAGTTGCAGAGCAAGAACAAGCTGTCCCTCTGAGCAAAGATGTGCACTCGCTTGCTTCACCACTACTCGAAAACAGACTTGCTGATGGAGCTGAAGTGGAAATGGAGGTTATTCCGATGGGTGTGAATAAGCATGAGATATCAAGCACTTTCAAGATTGATTCGCCATTGGTTGTGGATGAGGATATGCTGGAGAAAGTATTAGGGGTAATTATTCTCTTTTTAAAATCATTAAGAAAGGTTACTTCATAATTGGACATAGCATAGTGTTTGCTTGTAATTTAGAAACTCAATTAGTTTGACTTGTCAGTGGATTTGATACAATCAGGGTACTATGCCATTTTGACAAGTCTTACAATGTCAAAATTTATATGTAAACGAATATGTAGGATACTTTTGGAGCGAGTTTTGGGCTCAAGGAATACTTCTTATAAAAAACGTATCTTGGTTTTACCATGTATTAATTTTCCAGCTTGACATACGCATATCGCCCAAGAGATTCCAGCTTGATTTGTCATTATTGCTTAAGAGTTTCTGAGGTTGTCTGTTTGTGTTGTAATGCAGCCTCCAAGATTTGATGACAAAGAAGCTGCAGAACGAGTTGCAACACCAGGTGTTTCTGTTGGGCTTGTTTGGACTGCTTTTGGTGGAGAGGTTCAATTTGTGGAGGCCACAGCAATGGGGGGAAAGGGTGAATTGCATCTCACTGGTCAACTTGGAGATGTTATCAAAGAATCAGCACAAATAGCATTGACATGGGTAAAATGTTTCTTCTAAATTAATTTTATTTATCTGAAATATTGATACTCCTCTTCATGATGAGTCAAACATTTATGGTGGTGACTTGATGGTCACAATTTTGAATTGTTCATGCACCATTCTAAACTGATATTTAAGACAACTAAGAGATAATAACAGCACTCAACTTACTGTTATTATCCATTTTATTTCAGTCACATGACTTGCACTTATTCTTGCCATTTGGGTTTATTCTTTCAAATAGGTATTGTGTAAGGTAATCATAGTTGTACTTTAATGAAAAAGAAGAGGAACATAGAAGCAAGTTAGATTGGAAATTCTGATTCTGACCAACTCAATCCGAAAGTTTCCCATTTTGGCACAACGAAATCAAATCCGGGATATTAAATCCGAAAATTCCAATAAAAAAAATCGGAATGCTTCGTTACTGACAGACATTTATGTTGAGATCCCGATCATCCCGTCAGATTTACTTCGGTTTTTGGGACTGGTTAGTATAGAAAAAATGTTGTAATCTGTATATTCCTTGAACTTGGTATATCCCTATGTGCACAGAGTATATAGTGTTTTTTAATTTATATAAAACAGTATGCATCAACCATGATGCTACAATTTCTGCTCTGTAAATGTTGGGTTATAATGATTGATACTGAGGATTTTACTTATGTCTCAGGTGAGAGGCAGGGCAAAAGATCTTAAGTTTGCAACAGCTGAGGCAGCCAATCTTTTGGAGGGTCGGGATGTTCATATACACTTTCCTGCTGGGGCTGTACCGAAGGATGGACCCTCAGCAGGTGTGACTCTGGTAACAGCACTGGTTTCATTGTTCTGTCAGAGAAGAGTAAGAGCAGATACAGCAATGACTGGAGAAATGACATTGAGGGGTCTCGTACTACCTGTTGGTGGTGTCAAGGACAAGGTATACTCA
Source organism: Malus fusca (assembly GCA_035220775.1). Classification (NCBI taxonomy): domain Eukaryota; kingdom Viridiplantae; phylum Streptophyta; class Magnoliopsida; order Rosales; family Rosaceae; genus Malus; species Malus fusca. Next base: position 6,337,946 of record CM069064.1, on the reverse strand, counting down.
CCTCATGTACCAATCTAATTATGATAATCCGTGACTCTGTACGTATAACACATGGTGTATGAACTGAATGGTTTTGAGATCTAGTCATATTCATGCTTTTATACGATTACTGCCGTCAAGTGTTTTGAATTGTTTGCTAGTTGGGCATTTAACATTATCCTTATATGTGACCTTGTTTTTCATATACAAGTAATATACTGTACATCAAACTTGTTTGGCACAGAGATTTTCACTTTTCTTAGTACTGTCATTTTTATAATCTCCAGGCTATATACTACTATAGTCATTCCGTTTTAATATCTTTTTCTATAACCGTCGTCTAGGTAAGTGGATGTTTGATGGAAAATTGATTGGGATTTTAGCCAAGTGGAATAACACAGGTTTCTTGAAATGTGCTTATTTCTCATTTGTTCTGTCATTGGTTTTCTTGATCATCAACGTTGTACACCATTTTCAGAATTGTTTTGAGAAACTTTTTAAGCTTATTTCGAGAAACTTGTGTCATTCCCAAAACACTTATCGCACGTTTTTCTTGTATAATATTTGAAGGAACCTTCAAGCCACAGGTGAGAAAATTGAAGCAAAATTCTTTGCTAATGCGTATAATATTCTGGTACATCAGTAATGAGCCAGAGGCTTTGTTTGATCATTTGAATCTATATTGCTACAGGTATTGGCAGCCCACCGTTGTGGTATTACAAGAGTCATTCTTCCAGAGAGGAATCTGAAGGATTTAACTGATGTACCGTCAGCTGTTCTTTCCGGTCTTGAGGTAATTTTGGTTTTATTTGCAGCAAGGTGTTTCTCAATTATGTGTGTGATGTAAAATTCATCGAGGCCAGCTTATTAAGTTTTTTTTTTATCTCCATAGCTTGTTAGCTTGCTTTTATTGCATACTCAGCTGTTGCCTGTAGATACCGTGTATGGTTTCTGGACACGTGATATGTGATTATGATCAACGACATAATCTGTGATTTTTCCCATAACAGATAATACTAGCAAAGCGAATGGAAGATGTGTTAGAGCAGGCTTTTGAAGGCGGATGTCCCTGGAGACAGAACTCAAAGTTATGACAGGCTTTGCTGTGGGTGATCTTCTTATGCATTTTCGGGTGATTGAAATGCCTTAGCTGGTTGCCGTTTACACATGACATGCAGCTCCCAGTTTGTCCTACAGCAGCTGCCTTGGCTGCAAAGACGGAAGAAATTGTGAATCGCTATAAAAATTCGTGGCCCTGGGAGAAGAGGAATTCAGCTGCTCGTAGACTGCCAAATTTTTCTGAGTAAGCCATTGTAGTTATAAATTAATTCTCTGTTCTTGGTATAATATTATTTGTTTAATTGAGCAAAGAAAATCAACCCGACCCCGATATCCAGACACACATTGAAACAAGGTCGTGTTGGCTGATACTTGAAAGATGACGAATCGATTTCATGCATACATACGACATAATAAGCATAAATTTACGCCTTCAACTTATTGTGTTTCTTTGTATTTTCATGGATTGCATCGTTCCGGAAAAAAGGGAAACATATATTATTAGATTAATCTTTTAAGAGTCTTCAACGGAGTGGAAATTCAAGACCTTAGAGGGGCATTCGATTCGACAGATAAACAACAGTAACAATAACATCATTCCAGTAACCACGAGGAACGTGCGATCCAACAAGTAAAGCACGTGCAGTTTCAAAAATATGTTGATTTTTTAGCTCAGCCACATTATTTTATTGAGGTGTCTGAGGACAAGTCGTCTCATGTAGAATGTCATGTGTCTTAAATAGTGTAGCAGTAAATTACGAATATAATCCCCTCCTAGCATCACGACCAATAATCTCCAATAATCTCCTTATTAAGAATATCCTGTAGGAAACAAAATGTTGAATAAATTAGTATACACCATTCCAATTGCACAGTAACTTGCCCGACATACGGTCATTTATACAATTTCTCCGAGGAATCGTTAGAGGTAAAAACAGTCGAATCAATTATCTAACCTGAGGAATCAACCTCACTAATAATATACAAGGCAAATCCACAGTTGTCTTATCCGGGTAAGATCATAATCTGTAGACATCTGAACCATTCAACAAGGTATCAATTAGTGCAGCGGAAGTGTCATGGATCATAGCGGTAGATCATGTATGATCAGTGGCTCCCACCAAGTTCGACGATGGGACGGTACATGAACAACTTTTATAGTCATGAAAAATTGGCAAAGGCATTGGATTCATTGAACATATAGCATTCATTGAAAAATTGTGAAATCATCGGACTCATCGAATGGCTTCCCTTGTCAGTAAGGTCGTTGGAAGATCCTCTCCCATAATCCTTAGGGTTTTGTTTACGTGTATCGAAGTAGAGCAAAAATCCCAGGATCTCTGGTCTGATAGCATGCTAAAATATGGAACTAGGGCTTTTGGGATAATATGAGTTTACGGTTTATGAAATAATGAGTTTAGGGTTTATGGAATAATTCAGATGTATTATTCTTCTCAAATGTGGGGAGGAATCTTAAACTCGTATTACTCCATAAACCCTAGTTTCATACAATAGGAAAATACAGTCAACATATAAAATCTCTCCTCAAATAGGATACTCACGCCAACATCAACTACTTATAATATGGTGAAACTATCGCAAATTTCTCGGAACATCATTACATAAAACATCATACTTTTAAGTACTAAATCTTTTAGAGCATAGTCGATGCATATTGTAGTGCAAAAAACACATATAACGCAACTAGTTAAGAGTTTGGAGGATCACCACGAAAGTAATGTTCCACAAGTGAAAATACTCAAAAGGGTTGATGTACCTGCTCGGAAGTTACAAATACAAATCAATGGTAAGATAAAAAACAAATCACAAATGAGAACACATATTGATTAATGTAAATTAGAATAACGAACGGAAACATCGTCTTATCTCGGTACTCTTTGTATAACACGTCACTTTTAAGTCTGGCTGGTAAGAATCCTGGTCACCAAAACACAGATGAGGCCTTTCTTTCCGAACCTTAATCTACTGTCATCCAAACTATTAATCCATCACTTGAAGATAATGATGCAAATTTGTACATAGTTTGGACAACCAAAACTAATGGAATTGACAATTCATAGTTACTGAACAAGTCTTAAGCAGGGTAGCAAATTGCGCATCAGCTTCATCTATTACTGGTAGCTTCTTTAACTCTAAGGTAACGCTCTCGCTAATGAAATGTCTTTTCAAGAGCAGTGCAACAGAAAAACAGAGAAAATATACCAAGCTGAATCCAAATTAGGAGCTGAAGCCATACCTGCATCCATGAGTTTGCTCGGCTCGGTCAGTGATGCTGCTTAAGTTGGGGTCACTCTGAAAAGGCAGAGAACTGTAACCAGTAACTTCACTAAATTGTTAAAGACTCCAGAAACCATATATATAGCAACTGTATTTTCATTCATACTTTCCTTTTTCAGGGAAGTAGAAACAAGCAAAGGAAACAGGTAAAACGATGAATTGAAAATACTTGGCCAAGTAAAAACAGCCTGCAATGAAAAGCTAAACCACAAAAACTAGTCCTGCGGAAAATCGATTAAAATTACATATATGAGATACGAAAATTCCAGTGTCAGTTACGGAAACTCTCATTGTAGATGGAATAAAAGAAAGGCATACATTCAAAAGTTCTGCCACTTAAAGATTCTAATCCTAAGTCCTCTAAACTTCTTCTGCATCTGCTTTACTCTTTTTCTTTTTCTTCTTTTTCTCACTCTTATCAGCCTCGCCATCACCAGCGCCGGCAGAAGCCACAGTACCATTGTCCTCAGCGTCTTTGTTTTTCTTCTTCTTCTTCTTCTTCTCAGACTTTTCTGCTTCAGGTGAACCAGCTTCAACATTATCCACAGTGCCATTCTCTTTGTCCTTTTTCTTCTTTTTCTTTTCTGACTTCTCAACTTCAGGCTCAACTTCTTCGCCTTTGCTTTTCTTCGCAGGAACTGGAACAGGGCTCTCTGTGGCTTCCTCTAGTTTGCGCTTACGCCCCTCCTTAGCTTCCTTTTCATCCTTATGTTTGTCCTTCTTTTTCTTATCCTTCTTCTCCTTGTCTACGAGAGTGGTCTCCTTCTCTGCCACAGCAGTTTCAGTGGCAAGTGCACCAGCAGTGCTTGCAACAATAGAATCCCCACTAACAGGCAAAACCACATTCCTCATCCATTCTTGCGGAGTATTCTCAGTGGGCTTCCCATGCTTATCCAATTTTCCTTCGGCAATCAATTTCTTCTTCATGGATGCCCTCGGTCCCAATCCCCACTTTCTTGGGTAAGTATCCCGATCCATCACGACCCTCTTAATCTTTGCCACCACACCATGATCACAAGTTGCCATCACAGCAGTGGTCATCTCAGCAATTCCCAATGCAATGGCTTCTCCTTTGGTAGTCATCAGCACAACTTCCTCTCCTACCTCGATATCGTTCTCAAACCTGAGCAGCCCTGGAATCATTAACTTGGCACCGTAGCAAATGGCATTCACTGCTGAGTCCTTGACAACCAATCTCTTATAACTAGTCAAGAGAACCTCAAGAGGCATGATGACCCTCCTCAAATAACTCTCATCCCTATTAGTGTCATAAGCCCACTGAGCATCCATGACATCGTGCATTGTGACCATGTTGTCTTTCTCACCCATGATCCCAGACCTGACCCTCCTAAGCTCCTGCATATGACCTCCCACACCAAGAAGCAGACCCAAATGCACACAGAGCGTACGCACATAGGTTCCTGCTTCGCAAGAAATCCAGAAAACAACCAAATGTTTATCTGCATCATACTCAAGAAGCTTGCTTTCATAGATAGTCCTAATCCTAAGCTGCCTTTTGACTGCTGATATCAAAGGTGGCCTCTGAAAGACAGCCCCAGTCAGGGATTCAAGGGCCCGAGCCACTTTGGCAACATCAGGCACAGCTGAATGCAAGCGGGCAACACAAACATACTCTTTCCCTGCACCCTGCTGGGACTTGACAAGTCGTGTGGCTCGGTCAATGCAGACAATGAGATTACCTGTAACTTTAGGATCCAGGGTACCGCTGTGGCCAGTTTTCTCAACACGAAGGATGCGCTTAATCCAAGCGACAACCTCGTGCGACGAGGGGTTTGCAGGCTTGTCAAGATTGAGAACACCATATCGGATGTACTCGGCAAGAGGCCTCTTAAGGGGGGAAAACCCTGAGGGTAGAGGAGTGTAGTGTCCAGTTCGAACATTGAGGCGGTCATAATTTTTAAGAAGGATAGGCCACTGAGAGGTGTCCAAGGAGGGAGTTGAGCTCTGGGGCTTGATCATGAAGTCTTTGTCCAAATTGCTGTCCTTGTCCCTATGTTTCTTCTTCTTCTTCTTCTCTGAATCTGTCACTTTCTCCACAGCCTCAGTGGCCAATCGGTCATCATCAGATGAAACCATTTCCTGCACATTAGACAGAACAAAATATCGCTCAATTTTTTCTCGGAAAAAAAAAAGACCCAACAAAACACAAACAGCAGGTACCCCAACAGATGTACAAAACATGCACAGTGATAATACCTTTCCTATACACATAATATATAAAATATACAATAGTTATCGGTGCAGCGGCATGTTTGGCTAGCACATGAACAACAATATCTCCTACCCCATAACTTCTAAAACACAAAAGAAGAAATTTATGCTTAAAATTTACATGAAATCAGAGCATCCCTCAATCATAACAGTAAACCCACAACAGTGATTAGGTTTCCACCTTGTTTAAGCAAACAGATTACTCTTAGCATCTATCAAACCCTTTGATATTTTCAGAAATGTAAAAGCTACTGACATACGAAACTCAGAAAAGCTTCGGAATTTGTCGTACGAACACATGAAACAAGCGCAGAAATACGAAAAAATTGAAAAATGATTATCAAGCTCTGGAAGAAGTCAAGGAGATAATGAGTACCTTTGAATTTTGATTCCGGCTGCGGGCAAACCCTAGGGACTGAGACGGTTGAGAGAGATAGAGCGCGGCCACCCTGTGCGTCTGCGGTTCTCACTCACTCTTCGCTTTGCTTCTAAAACCCTAATCTGGGGTTTAAAAGCACCTTTTGATGAGGAAAAGGACAATCATGTCAACACGGCCTATGTGCTCTACGCTATGCATATGAGGGTAAAGTGGACTTTTCGACTTCTGATTTCATAATTCATTGGGTGAAATTATTAAGAGCAGCAAGTGGCTGTTTACCACAATGCTGAAAATGTATTGAGCCTTTACATGACAGTATGAATTCGAACCTCATTAGTGATTAATCTAATATTTAATTTAACAAAATCTATCATTTGACAAAAAAAGAATTATTAAGAGAAACTCCATCCCACTAGCCCCTTATCCTACGATATAGTAATATTTATCTTCATTTGTAAGTAAAAAGTTTTAGGTTTGATTCTCGTCAAAGATGAATGTGAACCATATTATTGATAGTCCATTATAAAGCATGAGCCCATTTCCCCACCCCTTATTGTATATAATTTCGTTTGTTAAAAAAAAAAAAAAACTTTACCCCACTTAGGCAATAATTATCCCATCAATTAGACAAAGGCAATTACTACCTTAATGAATAATAATTAACAATAACATTTAGACCAGGCAATTTTTTACACGATCCGTTAACACGACACATAAACGATACGAAAATAACGGGTTTTGGATCAACACGATAACTTATCGAGTCGTTATTGAGTCACACGATAAAAACACGTTAATAACGGGTTCTTAACAGGTTTATACGAGAGTGACAAGCGAGTAACCTGTTTCGACTCGATAAAGAAAATGTTATTTTGATGATTTTAATTGAATCCATATCCTCTTTGTGAGAATCCCGAGGATCCGTGAATCATATCCGTTCATCGTACATTGTGCGGTCAGAAATCATTTAAATATTTTTATTTAAAATTAAATATAAACAGTACCTGACAAAAACTGACTGCACGATTTATGATAAACGAACACAATTTACGAATCCGCATGATCCTCACCAAAAAGATCTGAAGAGAATCCTGTTGGATTTTAATTTTTTTAACTTACTAAAAAAAACTTACTATAAAATACAATAGATAAGTGGATATGTGACACACCCCGGCATGCTGACCGTCACGTGAGAGTGACGTAACCATGTGCACAATGCGGAAGCGATAAAGATAGCAATTATACGAGCAATTAAAAACCAGATTACTAGAGTGCACTTCTATACAGGAAGTGATAGGAGTTAAGTACAACAGTAACACTCCTAGTCAGAGCATAAAGTCTAGGTGCAGTCCAGTAGGACAAGTACTAGTTATACAGTACCAGGAATGTCCTACTATTATATGGATAAGTCAGAACTGCCGACGTCCTCTAGCCACCAACAGCAATCTTACTTAAAACTTGGAGGGGCGCAAAACAGAAAACGTGAGTGGGCAAAAACAAATGTTTTACAAAATCATTTCATTTATCAACATACTAACCCCTCGCTGTAAAACATATATTAATTTCCCAGAATCAAGATGTAATCATATACATATATATATCTGAAATCACAACTATTCAATTTCATGCTTCACATAATCAATTTCATATGTATGTCATGCCAATATATAACAAAGTAAGTAATTCAGGTAAGAATAATTTCATGGAAATATGATATATTAGCTGGAACCCCTGTGGTAGTCTGTACGGCTGAATTCATAGCTCAAACTCAATCTAGCCGGAGTCACTACTATGACCTATACGGCAATATATTGCACATAAGTCGAAACCACTGAAAATGGTATGTACGACAAGGTTGGGTGTAATATAATTATGCTCGATTCTACTCTCTCAATGCTAGTTGTGCGATAATACGTTAGTCACCTACGAGTCGGAACCACCTATAAGGGTCTGTACGACAAGACTGTGCACCTAATTGGATCCGATGTGAGCATATGTTGCGGGATGTGACATAATATACAGGCCTGTGCCAGTTCTCTCTGGCTAAATCGCAATCACCCTGGTGCAAGTTATGAGCTCAATGTTCATCAATGCATATATAATCATTCCATTCACAACTAAGGCCTTTGTCTCAAATAATGTATGACTGCATCTAACGTTTCGTTAGACTGCCTACGTACCATGAATAGGGATCAAGTCATTTGTAGTTCACATAGACCAAACATAGCTTAGATGTACTTACCTGTGCATCCACAACACCACAATTATATATATATGCAACCATGAAATGCATATTCAGAATATAAAGACATTTGGCATATTATTTCAAAGCATACTTTCATTTAAAACACATTTATGGGAAATATATCAAGTATATAATGATATACTGAAAACAAAAGCCCACTCACTGATATGTCGACGGGTCGTAACCCCCGAGTCGCCCGTGGATACGCTCGTCCTTGGGATAGGTTTCACCTATATGCGAATTAACTATAAAAACGTTATTTTAAAGCACATAGACAAAACTAACTAATAACTTCTCATACATTGCTCAAAATGGGTATATGAATATACCACAGTTATCTACACAACCTCACCAACATCGTGATATTTTTAGATAAATTTTTAGGTGGCTCACGCGCCCTCACGAGCCGGGGAGGGCACGGCCTCACGCGCCCCCCCACACGCATCATCTTCAACCTCCAGACGCCGGAACTGTTCACCGGCGCCGGATTTTGGGCAGACCTTCAAACCCACTATTCTCCTTCGTTTCTCAACCATTTTCTACGAAATTTTCACCAAAATGTCACAAATTTCAAGAGGAAGAAGGTTATACCTCTTTGGAGCCTCAAATCCTTCGAAAACACGTCGGAAAAATCTCGTCAAAACCGGCCACTTTCGAACCTCGTGATCCCGACGTCCAAAACCTTCAAACGAAGCACTCCGAGTTTCCTTGGGACCTCACTAAGCTCGCTATAAGCTTGGATTGTCCTAAAACACAACCATTTAAAAGTTCATGAATAGTGCTCAACTCGGAGCTTGAATTTTCAACGTGATATCGAACGAGTTCTTACCTGAAATTGGTACCTTTGAACTCGTATGATCCTCACGAACACAATGGTGCCATTTTCTTCCTCGATCAGTGAAGATTTGGCTTGGTTTGACCTTGTCTGTACGGATGAGAGGGAATAGAGAGTGAGTCTGAGAGAGAGAGAGTGCACGAGAGTGAGAGAGAGAATGGAGGTGATGTGGATGTGTGTGTGTGGTCCAACCTACACACCAATCACAACTAACCAAGGTTAAGTTCTCATTGGCCCAAAAAACTTAGGAAAATAACCACATTGGTCCATTCTAAAACTATCACATACGACACACAATGCCATAAACGCTCAAGGGCATTTTAGTCTTTTCACATCAGCGATAACAAAATAATGTACATTTCCGGGACGGGTTGTGACAATATGTATATATTGTTTATTAATTATAAATTTTAAAAATTTAAGTTTTATTTATTTATTTATTTATTTTTATAGAATACTATAGGCAAATAGTGAGATTAAAAAATTTTAAAACACATTAAAAATAAAAATATCAAGTAATTTAAAAATACTGATAGGATTTTTACGACTCATGTGAACGGGCTTAAAAACTCCTATTTTACTTGCAAGAATCACAAGGTTATTGTAGTATAAACGGATCTCGCAAGGTCATTCTCCACAGGGATTATTAAATAATTCGAAACAAACCAGATTCCAATTAATTATTGTAAAGTAGAATTTTAGATGATTGATTTTATAACCTACTTAAATTAAAAACGAATTTAACTATTAAAGATAAGACAATCTGCAATATTAAAACTAGAGAGAAAATAAAACAGTTTTGGGAGAAGAAATATCTAACATGCCACTTTGAAGGTTAGATTTTCCTAATTCATATTCTACACATGCCACTTTGAATGTTAGATTTTCCTAATTCATATTCTACTTGGAACCTCCAACATAGAACAAATATCTAAGATGCAACCCGTCCGGACGTTCGGATCAAATCTGAACATGAAAGACTCATTATGCTTTATGAAAATCCTTTGAAAAACCATGCAATCCTTAAGACGTGATATTCATCCTAAGCGAAATTACAATTATTAATCACAAGAAGCCAGCGTCAATTTCAGGGAACCTTCCGACCAAAATTGCATCAAATTACTTTTCTAAATATCCTAATGGTGATTAGGCATTAAAACAATTAGATAGTTTTTATCCCGGTGATTAACAATTCAAAGTATGCATGCAATCAATCCTAAGCAATTAAATAAAAATCACATATTCATGCTAAGGCTCAAGGCTTCGCCCTAGCAAAAGAAATTAGTTCCGCAAATTCATAATTGAAATCATAGAAAATATTATTAAGAAAAGGATTGAAAACACCTTCAAGTAGAAAATCTTCAAAACCCTAGCAATTCTCTCTGTCTCCAAAGTTGCATAAAAAAATGCGTTCTAAAAATATGGTAGACGGCCAAGCAATAAATCTGCTAAGCCCCCCACATAAACCCTAGGAAACTAAAATTAATAATCCAATAAAATAGGAAAACATAACCCTAAATTAAATGGTAAAATTCGCCTAAAATCTGAACAGCCACGTTTTGGACCCATAAGCTACTCCAAAACTGGCCTAATATAGCTGGATTTAATGTTTGGAATATTCTGAACACTTTTCCAGAAGGCCATGAACCCATCCGAGGTCATCTTGGGCTCCAAAAACGCAATTTAAGCCCAAAAACGTCATTTTCCAGCACTGCGCACTGCTTCTTTATTTCATCGCCAGAAAATAATCGCTTGGTGGAAAAATCCAAAATTTTGATATGATCAAGCTAAGTGACTCACGAACGTCCTCCAACTGGAATTACTCCAAAATTCGTCCATTTGGTCCTGTTTTGCTCCAGAGGAAGTCGAAAGTCCTATATTGAAAATACAATTCAAAGTATCAAAATTCTTCCAAAATATTAACCAAAATATACTAAGATTAGGGTAAAATGTATAATATAAAATCTACTCATCAAATACCAAACACATTAAAAATAATAATTAATTTACAAGTGCGAAAAATGTGAAAAAACATGCAAATGCTCGTAATCACATCCTCTACGCTTTGAGGATGGGTACATTGTCGTTCAAATTTTTAAAACCATACAAACCCTCATGAATAGTATTTTTAAAGGAGTTCAAAATGAATAAAATTCATAATCATTAATGTATAAATCTAAAAAATGTGAAAGCATATATAAACGCTCATGATTGCATCCTCTACGCTTAGACGATGGTTACATGGTCGTTTAGATTTTAAAACCCTCCCAATCTCATGAATAGTGTTTTTTATTTGTGTGCAAAATTAATAATAATTATTGTAGACGTGTGAAAAATGTAAAAAAATAAATACAATAACTTGTAATGACAAGCTTTACAACTTTCGTGAAGGGATCAACTTCGAAATCTGACACCAAAATCCATAAACCTTTGATTTAAATTTAACCATCCATTGTCGTTTACACTTTATTCTACTCATCAAATTTCATTTTTGAAAAGTGATCTTTTAGCGGATGTAGAAAAATGAAAGGTTCAGATTGTTGGTATGACATTCCTATATTTACGGTAAACTAAAACATGAGTTGATGTTATATAGTTTCTAGAGACTTTATAAACTTTGAGCTATATTTTCACTAATGGTAAAACTCTGAACGTAATATCAACAATCTGAACCGTTCATCTTTTTGCATCCTCTAAGAGATCATGTTTTCAAAAAAGAAAATCTGAAGAAAAAAAAAATTTGGTGAAAAGAATGGAGTGCAAATATAAACAACAATCAACGGTTAAATTTAGATCTATAGTTTATAGATTATGGAAAATCTTAGTGAAAACATCGTCAATATAACTCTTGAAGATAATATATTAGCCAAAGTTGCAATATCATTTCTCTTGGTGATTGATGAAAATTGAAGGGTTTTATTTTAAAAAACGTGCAAGGTTCCTCAACCTTGAAACACAACTCTCTTCATTTTGCATATCTTTGAACATTTGTATTTTGTAGTATGCACTAATGTTTTTTCATTAGCCTCTTATTTTGGGGTATGTAAACTTGAAAGACAAATGTTTTCTTATTTTATTTTATTTTTTTATAATGTTTTGAAGTAATATTTATGTGACGATGTGATATGTATATACTAATTTAGTATTATGTTTTACATTTTTTTTGGTCAAATTAAGTTTTTCATTTTCATTATTTATTGTTTTAAGTATATTTTTCTTAACAAGTAACGGGTTGTGTCATATTACCTGATAATATTAACGGGTCGGATCATTTTACACGTTTATTTTAACAGGTATTACACGACACGACCCGTTAAACTATCGGGTATGACATAAAAACGAAACGAACATGAAAAACACGACACAAATGTCAAATCTAAGTACATTTCCACCCGTAAAATAAATTGTCTCAGAGCTATTAAAACATATTATACAAATTTTATTTATTTATTATTATTTCACTTTCTTCTTCCTTTTTCCTTTTGCCCTTTTCTTTCTTTCTTTCTTTCTTTCCTTCAGCTTCTCGAGGCCTCTCCCCCTCATCTTTCCTTCCAGCTTCTCGAGACCTCTCCCCCGTCTAGTTTTCTTTCTTCATATAGTAAGTGAAAGCTTTGAACATTGGAAGACCAACAACAATGGCTATGCTCTGAAAAAAATAAAATAAATTTAAGGTAACAAACATTTTGCCCATCAAGTTTGGATATAATTGTAACTTCATATAACATCTTTAAAACATTTTAATTTTATACGTCTACAAAATCAGTTTCAATATTGAGCAAGTACAATTAAATAGTTTAATCGTTTATGGCTAGGATTAATTAATAAGTTAATTAATCGAATGAATAGGTTTGTATTAGACGTTGAGTTAGTATCGAGCTTTAAGGCCCAATGATATTCGAACCATTAAGCCAATTAACTTAAGTTTTATAACAACTTAAAACTCAAAGGGCACAAAAGCTCAATGGCTTTACACAGCCAGCCATAGAGAGGTTAAAGATTTTTCTCTCTTAACTCTCTCCTTTCTCTCTAGGAGGCCAGCCACCATAGGAGAGGATAGTAGCATCTTCCCTTTCCCTTGGTCACTCATCTCGCCAACATGGGAGAGGATACCAGCATCTTCCTCTCCCTTGGTCACTCATCTCTTCTTCCCATCTCACATCAACATCTTTCTTTGATGTGGAGATATTAGAGGATCCCTATTTTGAGAACTTGGAGATTCCTATTCAACCATCCAAATTAAAGAAGCAAAAGATCCAAATGAGCAAAGGAATGAAGACCCTCATTGGGTGAATAGCCTTTGCAAATGCAAAGAGGATCTACGAAGGTATTGTGGATTCTCAACTCTCTTGTAAATTTGAGTTGAGCCTTGGTTTACCACACCACTAGACTTTGAATTTCATGATTAATACTTGTTTTTAATGCATCTGAACATACTTCCGCCTTTTAATTGTTAATATCTCTATGTATATTACTCGAATGATATTTGGTTTTCCTAAATTTATACTTCAATAATCCATGGTCCTTAAATCTTTATTTATCTGAAAATGGAGAAAATTGTACCCCCAAAAAGGAAATTAACGGACAAAATTGTGCTGAGCAGATTACTGCTTAAGGAATGGAGAAAAAAAGAAAGAAAGAAAATGCATGGTGGAAAGAAGAAAATGCATGGGAAATGATTGATTAGCCAGTTATGGCAGAGTTGAGAGCACTATGAACATCAACTCCAATCTGAGCCTCAGCTTTCTCCAAATCAGTGGTAGCCGAAGAAAGCTTCTGGGTGAACTCCGCAAACCCCTTTTGTACTAAGCTTGCGTCAATCTGGTCAATCGGCACTGCCTCCACAGCCACTATATCAGCAACAGAATTTGCATGAATGAAAGCAAACCCGCTGCTCAAAAAATACTTTGTCACGTCGCTGCCTTCATGCACCGATAGGACCCCGGGCTTGAGCTCCGCGATCGTTGGAACATGGCCTGGCAAAACACCCATTTGCCCAGTTGTTGCTGGTACCATGACCATGTCAATCTGACACACATTCTTCAGCTTGTTAATAAATTGTGGTTGGAATCCAATAAAACAAGCATCAATGTGGTTAAGCAGCTAGCTATCTGAAAGTTTGAACATTACAAGTTAGCCGGTGAATATATCACGAATACTATATGTTCACCAAGGCGAAACCAATAAACTAGAAACAAATCGAGTGTCAAGCTGCATTTTCAAATGTAAGTTCAGCCCAGACGAGTTTCGAACCCTAGCTATGCAGCTATGCCGGCCGAGTTTCAAACCCTAGCTAGTCACACAGATAGATATGAGAGGAAAGATTGCCATGAAGGAGGACCTGCTACTTCCAATTGAACGGGGTGAAGCATGCATAATGATTGTATATGTTCCTGATGCCTCTCAAACAAAGCTTAATGATTGTATATATTATGTTTTCTTCTTTTGGGTTGTCACACGATTGCTGTATTCATTTGGACCAAAAAAAAAAAAAAAGAATACCGCAATCGTGTGACAACCCAAAAGAAGAAAACATAATACTAATATAACATCTGAATCATTTGACAAACTAAATCAAAATAATATCCAGATATGATAAAATTGCATGTATGTAGTGAAGTGAACCAATAAAGAAACCCCAGTACGATGAAAATGAATCCATGAGAATTAAGGCAAAATCCCACAACATAAAATAATCAAAATTGGAACGTGAGAAGCAGATGAATAAGTATCTGCTTCATGAAGAAATTGAAGAATTTCTTGGAAATCCTACAAGATTTATTCGTTCTTTTTTCTCTGACAGATGGTTAGAACTTCATCTGGGTTCGAATCGTAGTGACAGGTCCACTAGAGATTAGAAATTGTTGAAGAAAGAACAAGATGTTTCTTTTGTCCCTTCTAGGCATCGGCAATAAAGAAATAGTTAATATACTCAAGATAATTACGTATTTACAAAATACCGTCTCACTTCATCCTATTTCATCATATTCAGGATGTAATATGGTTCCGAATGCAGATAAAAACAATAAATTTACAAATCATAATAAAAATAAGGAAGTCAACAATCCAAATATGAGAAGATACAAACAATAAAGCAAAAAAAAAAAAAAAAAAAAACCAAAACTAAAGTGGGAAATCACGTATTAAAAAACATGAAGGGTTAAGAAAAACAAAGCAAATGTTAAATCCAAAAGAAAAGGCAATGGGGAGCAACGCAGACCGACCTCTTTGCCGGAGAGCTGGGAGGAATAAGGGAGGACGAAGTTGACGGTGAGTTTGGAAGGGAGGGAAGAAGGGGTGGGAGGGCGAGGTTCCATGTACGTTGATGGAGTGTGGGGTGGCTCCATGGTTGGACTCACTTTCTTCCATTCTTCCACGAAGGCTGAGTCCTTGTTGCTATTCGCTGGGACCTCCGTGCACATGGCTCGGACCCTCGGCGGCCGACTGGATCGACCCAAGAGACGTGATGCTTGCCGGAACATGGTGCTTGCGTGCTGCCTTTCCGGGTTTCTTGTGTTACCAAGGAATTCAGAACAAATTGAAAATGTTGAAAAAAGGCCTAGTCCCTTTTCCTAATGATTTTCCTCATTTTTATAGGACTCTGATCTGAAAAGTGAGTGGATTTTGGTGAAGTTGTTACAGACTTTTGAGTTTTTGAAAAGAAAAAAAAATGCTTTTCATGCTTATTGGTTAATTTGAGTTTAAATCTAGTATTCATCTTCACTTGTAAGTGAGAGGTCTTAGGTTCAATTATCGCCAAATGTGACTTTGAACTACATTATTGCTAGCTCAGTGTTAGGTTAAACCTAGCCATTCCCTTTTAGTATAGATGATAGCGTTTGTTAAAAAAAAACCTAATCGAGCTTTTTATTTTTAATAAAAAATTTGGAGTGCACAATAATTTTTATGGAGCGTCAATAATAGCATATAAAAATAACGCATATCAGTTTAACTCCTCTATAAGTGTCAGATTCAAGCCATTTAGTACTACAGTCTAGTGGTCTATCTCTTCACTTGTAAGTGAGAGGTCTTAGGTTTGATTCTCGCAAAAAACGAATATGAACCACATTATTGCTGACCCATTGTGAGACTTAGCCTACTACCCCACCCCCTTAGGTAAATAATATTGTTTGTAAAAAAAAAAAGTGTCGGATTCAAGAACTTTTCCTTAAATGGCGATGTAAAAAAACTTATAATTTAATTCTTAAATAGAAAGTGATGAATTGCCTTAATAGTTAAAACTCTCCCCCACTTTCCTTTGTGTACAGTATCGCCTGTACACAAAAAAATGGTGCTTTACCGCAGCAATGGCGGAAAGTAATTATGTTTATGCATCATGACGCGGGTTTGATCCTCACCGACTCTCATCCTCTTAATAATTAACTGTCTGACCCACTAACGATATTGTTCTACTAAAAAAAATCACATATTCATCGTCCATAACCACAAATTCTACTAATACAAAGTTAATATAAAAAGATTTCTTTTATCAATAATATACTAAGATTGTTTTAGCAGTTGTTATTGACACTCTAAAAAAAGTCCTTAGACACTTCTCCTAAGCTTATAATTTTTTTCATATATTTCTACATGGCTATAGTGCACACATGACTTTTGTAGAGTACCAATAATATATATTTTTTATTACAAGCGGTATTTTACGTTAATAGGAAGTTTAAATCCAAGATATGGTGGGTTAAAAACAAAAAAAAGGCTAACCACTAAGGCAATTCACTACTTGCAGAGTGCAAGGTTAACAATATTATACATATACTAAAACCCAGTTTCCTGTCACTGTTTTGCACTGTTAATGAACAGTAAAATGTCGAAAATGCCATTATTTTCTTCTTTGTTGTCCGTTGTTTTTCGTCCTTGGCACAGTAAACCACGCTGCCCACGTGTCGATCATCGTCGACTGCTCCGCTTCCACTACATCTCAAATCTTCCTTCCTTTTCCACCTCTCTCTCTCTCTCTCTCTCTCACAAAGCTGGGCTTTTCATTTGCTTCCTGCAGTCCTCCATTTGCTACACGAGCGTGTTCCATTTGCTTCTGGAATCTCTCTATTTCTCTCTTTCTCACAAACCAGGAACCTAAACATCTCTTCTCTCAAAATCGACGAACCACAACACGATCTCGCTCAAAACCTGCGAACCACAACACGAATCCAACTGCCTCTTCTTTCCTCTCCACTTCCACCACAACGTTTTCGGTAAGCTCTAAAACATTTTTATGAGTGTTAATTTCCGAATGCATGTCTAAACTTCATTTGGAATTTGGTTGTTTCCTCAATTTCATCATCAACCCCTTCTCACAAATTCATCTAAAATGTCCTACATGTACAATTTCATGTTCGTGTAGGTCATTTCAAACGGATTTCAAGCTGGCCTGCGGAGATTTGATTCATATTTGTGGATTTGGGTAAGACATTAAGAACCCCTAATCTTTTCTTACGGTTTTAAATGCCACATCATCACAATGATCCATCCAAAATCGCATTTTATATGATTCATTTTGCTGATTTTATTTTCTAGGATTTGAGTTTTTATCTCCTGATTATTTTTTGTGGAGGTATTAATTTTCCTTTTTGACTGGAAATTTGAGGGTTTTAAGTATAATGCTATCAAATTAATTCTATTTTTCTAATTTTCAGATTTTGGTGCAAAGCACGAAGTGCTAATATACTGATCCTGGGATTTTTTGTCTTTGTAGGATTTTGGTCTTTGAAATGGGTATGTGTTGTTTTTAACATTTCGGTTCTCACGTATTCTGGTCTTTGATTTCAGTTGTTTGCCTCTTTGTAAAAATAGTTGTAGTTTTCTGAGAAGGTTGGGACTTTAGTTATATTTTCTGTGTAATCTCAATTGAGTTTAAGACTCTCAAAACAATGGAAACCAGATAAGAATGATTAAAATTTTGTATCCGAATCGAGGAATTGGTTGCAACATTAAATCATCATACTGTTCTTCATATTTTGGAAACAGATTTTTATTTTTTGGTTTTTATTATTATTATTATTTTTTTTGCTGTTATTAGTATGAATTTTGTTTGATGGGAGGCTGGTTGAGTGTGGAAAAGATTGTATGGTCCTCTGCATTTGAAGGAAGATTTTCATAAAATTCCAGTATTTTTTTGCAAGTAATTACTTTTGTGTGTTTGAGCACTGTACTATTGTTTCTTGCCATTTCCATTCTTATTTTTGTGTTATTTGAGGCTAAGCTATACATATTTCTTAATAACGTACTAGCAATTATGTTTCCATAATCTTAAGGACTTGCAAAGATGTGTTGCAATTACTCTGTGAACTTTAGTATTGTATAATATTTCAATCAGTTGAATATATTTTCAAATTTTAGTATCAGATTCTTTTGGGGATGTGAGCAATCTATATAAATCCTTTGTTTCCCTTTTAGATTGTGAAAGAAAAGGGGATACTGGAACTTTCGTGACCTTTGCTAATCAATACATTTTAGAAAGCAGTTTTTTCCGTTTCTTATTACTTGATGTGGAAGCGGTACTCATATCAAGATTTTTTACCATAATGTTTAGCTTCATAGTTGTGCATATTTCAGTTGATCCTCTCTTTTGCTCATCTCCTACAGAAATGGATGAGTTTGGGAAATGGGTTGTCTGAATCCAAAGCTAAAGACTTGAAATGAAGGAGACTTGAGTAGTTGGAGCATTTCCCCAAAGTTTGATTAACGAAATTCAGTATCTTACTAGCTTATTCATGTAAACGTTTTTATGAAATGTTATTACTGCTTCTGAGTAAGCCTTTGTTTGGAGCAGGTTGGAAAGGTTCAAGATGTTGGTGTCAATAGAATTGTGCTTTCCCCCAAAGTTTCAGATGCTTTGAAAAGTTTTACTCTTACTCTCTTGCTTTTGTTCAACTGTCTTGCAGTGTGATTTGATTTTTTGGATGGTTTTTCTGGATTGTTCTTAATTTTATGTTTTCTGTTTTCTGTTTGCATTTGATTTGGTTCAATGGAGCTAATATGTAAATTATTAGAGTTTATTGGTAATTTTACTGAATTTGGCAATAATGCAGAAAAGGGTATGAAGCAATCGCAGAATGCAACAACCGCCGCCAATTGGAAGGGTTCTTTGTTTCTGGACTCTAGCTTTACTTTTGCTTTAGCTTTCAAATCATCAAATAAGCTTATGTAGAGACATGGGTTCAGCCTGAATAGAAATCCTAATATTGATTTTTGTTTCCTTATTCTTTTTTGTTTTTATTAATTTTCTGAACAATTTTATTTATTAGTTTTAAGTCCTAATTCACACAATCAACCAACATGCTTGCAATTTTGTCTAATAGTCTAAAATTCATATAATCATTTTATAAATTGGGATGTGTGAGGAAGTGTATCTCAATTTGAAATTATACATTTATATTGAAATTAAGCATGTGTTTGATATTTGTGAATTTACAACTGCTTAATGTTAAGGTAAATACTGATTACAAAATTTTTGTACGATTTTCAATCCCGTAGCATCGCGCGGACTATTCTTTGATAGTCTTTTCGAAAATCAAAGTCTGAATCAATTCCAATGTTTTTCTAGATAAAGCAAAGTTAATAGTTGACAATAAGTTACGGAACATAACGGTGTTACAGTCAGTTCCATATAATCAAATGTCATCTATTTTGTCACTTAGTACTACAATTTAGTGGTATTCCTCTTCACTTGTAAGTGAGAGGTCTTAGATTCAATTCCCGCCATAGGCGAATTTGAACCTCATTATTGCTAGTCTATTGTGAAGCTAAGCACACCCATTCTTCTTAGTTTAGATACTATCGCTTGTTAAGTCATTCACTTTGAAAATAAATGTGGCTCAAACTTCCAACAACAAAAAAATGACCAAAATAAACAAGAAATTATACGTATACGTCTATGGTAATTAAACTGATGTAGTTCTCCTATAAAACTGGATCACGAATCAATGATAATCAAATGTCGTTTTTCCTTCACTGTGATGTTCTGTAGAACAACTTGAGATAAATTTCTTGCTGTGAAAATTTTGGTTAAACTTTGATGTACGTGAAATTCCGTCTCCGAATTTCACTATTTTTGTATTTTGCAGTTACTTATTTAGAATCTGTAGACCTTTTGGGAATCACTCCTAGTATTTTTGGGTTGAACACGATCTTATCAATGTGTAGGCAAAAACCGTCCACAAAACAGAGTAATAATGAAGGAGAAACAAGCAAGCAAAGGCAGGGTTAAAATGATCATTTGGACCATCAATTTCTGAAAGGCTGCAGCAAAGCTGGAGTAGCTTTCCCTTTTTAGAAAGCCACGTGTGTGGCCCATAAAGGTTTCCCCCGTTGACCCACAACTGACCCGTTTCTGGGCAATTTTTGCAGGCAAATTTCCGGCTGCTTACGGTGGTTTGTCCCACCGAAATTATCCACAACCAAAGAAAGCTCTCTATATTAGAAACGGCGATTTTTTACATTAGACTATTAATTTCTAGTATAAACTAACTGATCGTGCTATCTACACATTTATTTTTATCTCTCACGCACTCTATTAATTTATGCCATTGATCTTCAATTCATTCGATACAATAGAAAACCCAGTGTAGTGCGAGAGGTAAAAAAAGGTGTAGATTTAGCACCACCCTAAACTGACAACCTATGCTCTGTCTTCTTTAATTTGCCCTAAAAATTTTACACTCCATGTGCCTCTATGATTCCATGGAGGAAAGCTGCACACCTATAATCAATTCTTTCATACAACTTTCAACCTATTTACAAAAGAAAGCAGCCACACCGATGCCGGAGCAGAAAATACCGGCGAAGAAGCCACACCGGTGCCATGCCAATGCAAAACATAAAGGATCCTTGCTTACAGCAGAATAGCAGAAAACCATAGAACCATCACGATCTCTATTGTCTTTCGTTTGTCTTACGGGCCAGACTCTTGTGCCCAAAAGGCGTCCGGATCTGGGATATATACAGAAGGATCTTCGATTTCCAAATTTGCTATATGCCAGTCCACAAACCGCGCTTGTATTAACTTCAATAGCAGGAGAATCGTTGGCAAAAGCCACCATTTATCATCATCCCTGAGACCACGCACAAGTCATAAGGAAATATACGTCACATTGATATGTATGTAAGATACAATGCACATATGAAGAAGATAAAAAGAATACTATTCACGCCAGGGCTTCTATCAGCATAAAACCATCAGTGCAGTGAGAATATTCTTCAACTTCCAAGACTTTGACACAGTTTGTGCAGCTATGTGAGTAATAAAAAGTCCAAAAAGGAGAACCGTGTTGTGTGATTAAATTTGTTTTCTCAAAATTTTCACTCTCTACCATAACCAAGCATGAACAGTCTTTTGGATGCCTTTCTATGCAAATACAATGGATGACTAAACTATTTTCTGTTGTTCGGTTTTGGATCCTTCACAAGGTTATCACATTTAAGGCACTAAGGCTAAACATGATTGCACCCAACGGAAATTTAACGTCAGCTCATTTCTAAAAATTTTAGTGGTTCACCAAAGTTGAGCAGAACAAAGAACTCTTCATGCTCTACAAACAGGTGAATATGGTAATGGCCACGAACCACAGATGAATTGGATTCGTCACCTTCTAATATTGAATCGATTATACTAATTTTGTAAACGTTCCCCTCACCTTGTCCTGGGCCTCCTGGCTATGCCAGTGCAATCAGAGTTGTTATGGATAGAAATATTGGTCCTAACTACATAGTTTCCTATCCCCTCAATAATGTTGTATTTGAAAAAGATTTGCAGATGTCCTATGAACTTTAGACACCCAAATCAATATAGCCTGGTGAAGCACAAGTCTTTTATTTATCGCATAGTTACGGAAGTGATCTTAATCCGCAAGGAGCACTATAAGCAATCAGGGTAAAGCGGAAGTTTTCAGAGACATTAACATGCATAACAAGGAATCTGACTATTAGGTTCAACTTTCAAGATAGAATGAAGTTGAGTTGAGGACTCACCTTCTAGTGTTCCATGTATCTGACTTGCCAGGTGGCCGGAAAAAGGAAAATCCATAATAAAAAATGCCACACATTAATGCGACCACCTGCAGAAGTCAAAATTGATTATATGATTATTAGAATAATACGCGACTGCAGAAGAACTGAACGCTAATGCTTAGGCTCAGCCTTGCATCACAGTAATTTTTAATGTGTATGTGTACATAAAAGAAGATATGTTATAATTAGATTAAGATAAAAGGAAAGCCAGGAAGCATCTCATGAAACAAAATTTGCACTCTACAAGGGATGTGACATAGCTCAGTGTCATTTATAACCATAAGTTGGCCTAACTTGCAATAGGGATTTCAAAAGGCAATCCCGCTAAACCATATTTCAAGCTCTGAAACTCACCACATTAGAAAGGGATGTAGCATTCCACAATGCATATACACGAGCAAGTGAAGCTCTTCTAAGTTCCTTACTGAATAAAGCATTTAATCCAGCGAGGAAGGGAGAAAGCAAGGATAGAGGTAGTATAAGCAATACAGCAAGGAAAGCCCCCAGAGATATCCAGTAGAACTGAAGCAACATAAGAAGAGTGACAGAAAGGTCTGCTAAAAGCATGAAACTTATCAGCAGCAACAGGGTGTCCTGCAACATGAGTTTTATTAGGTCTTGGACAGCATCGAGATTCAGCCTACATTTAAACACCATAGAAGACCTATTTGAAGTACCTGACGACCAACAGGTCTTGTGTTGTGCAGTAAGAGAGAAAGTGGAAACAGGAAGTCCCTTTTATAATCCAAAGATTTCAAGGTAGTATGATTTATAAGACCTCCATTAATTCCTCCAGTTATCCTTTTAACAGATAATGCATGACCTACCAACGGCCAACTTTGCTGCATCTGCTTAAGACATTTTCTTGTACATGCAACATTAGACCTGAATTTTGATAGACAATGTAATCAATAATCAACCATACTAAACAATAGATACAGGGTTCAGAAATTAATCATGTGAGCATTATAAGGGTTCTAGCAGGCTATTTACTTTATCTCCAAATGACGTCAGTTACTCGGAAGTTTACACCTACAAATGATCAAATAAAAAAGGAAAATAAAAATTCATTGTTCCCTCCATATCATGCCAGTCGTACTAGTTTGATAAAATTTCCAATGAACACTGACATAATTGAATGACGTCATCCTGATCTCACAATTGTACTTTTCGTTACTTTTCAACATGAAGATTTATTTCTTTGGTCCCACTATTTTTTCCTTCCAGCTCTTGGTGGAGGGAGAATTTCTTCCTTTCCAAATCAAAGTCCAGTGTTGGAATATATGTTGTCCCACATCCTAGCGGCTTAAGCTTTTGAGAATTTAAACAAACAATTTTATCATGGTATCACAGTGGAGACCCTTGTATCAGACTCAACAACCATCCCCTCACATTTGTCCAGACTCGGCTGTTTTGTGGATCAGTTATATCAGGTCATGCGCAGCATGCCTGGCCAAACAGAACATGTCTCGTGATAACATGCCCATGCAATACCATGTTACATTTTAAAGCTTTCAACCAAAACTAATCGGCAAGAAGTGGAGAGGTCAAGGCTCTTATATTTATTTTATACACAGCTTATGATTCCAGATGTAGGATCGTATTTATGAACACATTGTACTTTCAGTTCCATTTTGTTTTCGATCTCTCAACTAAAGGAAAACTAATCTATTACCGTGTTCTCAACTTCAAATCAACACAATTTTCATATAGGTAGATTAGACAAGGAAAATTAACATCTTCATCAGAAACAATCAGTCTGAAAGGTTCAAAGGTTGCATCTTAAATTGGTTGTGGAAACTCAAAATGGAAAACGGATAATCCCATTATATGTGTTTTGAAACATAAAAAATTGGTGATCCAGTGTGTGTTAGCAATCAACCTGCTCTTGAAAAAAAAAAAGAAACAAAAGTGCAATTGCTCAAAGTTACCTTGGTAGCTCGTTACCATTTCTATCCCCCATATCAGACTGGTGCACACTTTGAAGAGGATAATCCCCAACGACTACCAATATCCCCAGCTGATAATAACCAGTAGCTGTTGCTTGAAACCATCCAAGTTCAACTTTAACCCCATGAAATGCAAGTTGAGGGTTTGCATGGCTGTTTATCCAATTAATCACAGGAATGAGGTGAGAACGAATAGATCCATGCCTCACCATCCTCAACTGGGCATTCAAACCAGCCACCAAATGATTCCAAACAGTTTCTGGAACATGCTGAGAATAGAATGACATAATTTACATCAGATATAGATAACAAAAATAATGATTATATGGTTACTTAAGTATCATGTGAATCCACAGACCTGACCAAGGAGGTTGGTCAACAACGTATCATTGTGAAGATTATAAGGTGACATATAGCTGCCATCACCACCAAAAATTATGCACATGGGAAACCTTTTCTGTATGATTGATACCATATCTAGACGCTTCTCATCACCACCAAGGAAAAAATCAATATATGCCACCATTAAGTCTGGTGTTGCTCCAACCTGCATCATTTTCAATTCTGAATATGAGAGATAGAAAACATAGACCATTGAATAGCTAAGTGCCAAAAATAGAAAAATGAAGAACCAATGAAAACCCTATTACACAAAAGAACCAAAATGACCAACGAAATTTGACAAAGTAGGAAAGGATGTACAACCCGTTTACTCATTCATAATGAGACCTCGACATAACCAGTTCATACACTCAATGTTTGTTTCAATGCCTTGAGAGGATTTTTTTTTTCTACAGTTCCTCTCCTAAACAATCTACATAATCGAAGAGACATTACTCCACAAACATCTACTTTTGTCTCCCCTAAGCCCACTTCTAATGCACCTTTTTTTTTACTTTAAAGTGAAGTCAGTAGAGGAAAGATCCTATTCTATTAGTGAAAAGGAACAGGTAAATCGTGAATGCAGCTCCATTACAGACTGAGGTATAACCAAGTGAACTTTGGAAACCTAATAGAACCTACAATACTTACTTTATTGTTCACTACCAAGGATTTGCAGTTAAGTAACTTGATGATCAATTCAAAAAAGCATCCCACTATGATTTTATGATATGCAAGCAGATTGATAGAAAAAGCGGCAGATCCAGATAACAATGTTCAATGACATGTAAAATATGTTATAATTGCCTGACAACCTTTTCTATGGTCCAGATAATAACCTGCTAACTGATGGACTTATTTTATTTTCTTTGGTAAAAATTCTCACATAAAAATGACCACTTGGGAGTTGGGATATAATCCTTGTGTGATTTATTTTCATTTCCAGAGATCGTACCATTTTTTTTCGTTTCAGCAGTGAATGATAACTTTCACTAATGCTTGAGCTTGATTGATCCTAAGCTGATAAAGGAATGAATCTTGCCAAGAGTTGAAGACAGGAATCCGACTTTCACATTACATTACAGATGGATGCATCAAGAAAGATAAACGAAAGATCCGCACTCAATTAATGATGTTAAACGGCATCTGTAAGTTGTCTACTTCTGAGAGCTCGAGCAAGTTCTGAAATCTTTTTGGATTAAATTTTCTTTTTTTATTTCTAAATCTGGTGAAATGAGCATCCAACTGAGCGGAACAGCCAGCATTAGTCTCTAACGACCACTAGAGGTTCGCCAATCTTGAAAACCTACGGAGTATGTATATGAACTATGAAGCTTGAAAAGAAATTATTCATATAATAAATGTAATTACAAAAATACTGGTAAGGAAGTGTAATAGAAAGAGTAAAACCTTCATCCCTTTGTACAAGGCTCGTGATCTGCAAGACCGAAGGCATGAATGGTCATATTCTGACTTCACATATTCCTGAAGGCGGTGAACTTTATTTCTTTGCCGCCACTGTTTCCAGGACCAGGAACAAGGATATGCAAGAACTGAAAGTATACTATGCACAGACCCTTCCCACCAATCATATGCAGCAACAGAATTGATCTCATCAATAAATCTGTTAAATGCATCTTCGTACCTGTACCAAAAGTAGGGTTGAAAGTTGAAACACAAATAAATATTGTAATTTAGTAGACAGAACAACGGAATGCTAACCTAAGTGGTGCTTTGGATTCAAGACTTATCTTGGACCAACAGTTAACTACTTATAGTAGTTTTAAGAGAGAAATGTGTTATTTACTAAAGCTAAAAGTCCCGAGAGAAAAAAAAAAATCAAATCAAATGATTAGAGCCAACATGTTGGTTTCAAGTGTACTGATACCAATGGGCAATACCCACCCCAACCATAATCCCAGTATCAGATATACTAATTCAAAAGATCAACACCGCATAAAAATTATGGTGTCGTATGGTCTCAAAGTTCAGTAATTTTCTTACACAATTTCAATGACCGCACTAGGTGGAGAGTATGGAAGATGCCATGGTTCTCTGAAAGTATTTGGACCCATAAAGTACATCCGATGAACATGGCTTTGAGTTTCTTCAACTCTGGTTCCCCGCACCTAAGTTATTATTATTTATGAAAAAAAAACACATAAATAGGTCAAAAATTCTGCAAGTCAATAAAATCATCTCTAATAAAAAAAAAAAAAAAAGCATAAAAAATGAAGCGATACTTGTGTATACCTCAGATAGGGAAAGAAGATAGGGTAAGTGATGATGACTGTGCTGTTCAATTGAACCACCCCTCTGGTAAGAACAGGTTCCAACCAATTTGATTCTCAATGTACTTAACAACAGAGCAAGAATCCCCAAAATGCATGACAGTAAAATTGCAAAAGGCCAGGGACCCCCAAAGGTATACAAAAGCTCCTCAAGAGGTGTATAGCATTTTGGCATCCTATACTTGTCTGATACACATTTATAGGGACATGATGGCTGAGTCACCCCACCTGCAGCAAGTGCGCACGATTCGTGAGATGAAAGCCAGCATTTAAAAAGAAAGATCATACGACAAAAACTCCATTGGTAAATTTGGGAGGGGGGGGGGGGGTGGGTGGGGGTTGGACAAGGTCATCATAGTACCTCGCACATAGATAAACTCAGAACGACTGGGAAGAAGATCAACAGAACAGGGAGTACAAAGATGTGAATCGGAGCCATCAACATTTTTGAACGAGCCAACAGGACATTCCTGTAAAAGAAATCAATGCTCAAAATCCTTCAAACAAACCCAAATGGATCAATAAACCTCTGATTTCTATATATAGAATCTGCAACACTGACACTCAGCTCAATTCATTCTTTTATGATGTCTTACCCAGAAAAGGAAGGGAAGGGCAAAAATTGTTGAAAAGGAGTCCAAGAAGTCAAGCTTGAGGCCGAGAAAAGCCCCTGCTGCTTTCCTTTCTGTTATAGTGGTTTCTCTGAATTTATTTGTAGAATAAACTAGTCGTGTCAAGGTGGTGTGTTTCTTAGGTCCAAGGTCAAAGACACAACAGATGTGAAATCCAATTTTTTTAAGCATGTCCAATTGGTTTAGGTTGGGTTCATGTGAAAGTGCATGGGGTTTCCATCATTTGTTACGACAAATAAGAAAAGGAAATATCAATTACAAAAAATGCCACATGAATTCCTATTTAAATAGGTTGAGGTACATATCAAGCAGTCCTCTTTTAATTCCTTTCAGGTTGATTTGGAAATCTAAGGTTGCAACCAAGGTTAGGTTTTGTCTTGGTTATTGGTACACGGGAAGGTTAACACCTGAGATTTTCTCCAGACACATGCAATACTTTAGGGGAGAATGCACCGTGTTTTCTTCTCTTGCTCTTTTAGCTCGAAGTTACAGCTTTTCATAAATGGTATAAAGTTTGTTCAGAGGTGGCAAAACACTGTTTTTCTTGGTTTGGTGAGAATTTTAAAGTATTGGGTGGTGGATAAAGGCTTAATACATATGGGATCATATGATGATGTAGATTATTAGAGCTATTTGGACAGAAAGGAGTCAGCAAATCTTTGAAAATGTTAGAGGGTGGAAGTGGAGGAGATGTGGGAGAAGGTCAAGTATTGGGCAGCGCTTTGGTCTTCTGTCTCTCCTGTCTTTAGGAACATATCTCTATCTGATATTATACCAGGATAAGAAAGCTGTAGTGTCATGATTAATTTTGGTTTCTTAACCTAGAGACAGTTTCTCTTACGAAATAAAATTTCATTTGTTTCGTTTAAAAAGAAAAGAAAAGAGACAATATCAAATAAAATTTACCTTGCAGAAGGTGCCGTATAGGCCCTTAGGGCATTTTTTTCCAGTGATAGTGCCATCATTTCCATGACGACCTCCATCATCCCCAGCACCTCCACTAACAGACACCACCAAGAAAGTAAATGCTGTTATTGGGTTTTTTTTGTGCTATACCTTATTAAAAAAAGAAAACCATTCAAGAAACATTGATTCCAAGATGAAAATTCTGAGCTCAAAGATGCTTAAACCAATATGCTGCATGTAGACCTGAATGGAAACTTAAAAGACAACATGTAATATTGAAAACAGAAAAGCGTGTTTTAAAACACTTTTAGCATAGCATATAATCACTTCCACATGCAGCGTATTGGTTTTAGCATAGCAAATTATTTTTTGTATATGGAGTTTCTGCATTTTATTTATGAGAGGCCCCACAGAATCTGGCATTAAAATCATGCACAGAATTTGGGTGTAAGGAAGTGATAGTGATGTTTTCCAAGAGTATCAGAACAAAAAGCTGGATACTACACACAGCGTACTGTGTTAATTAACCATTTGTCATTCAAAAAGGATATTCAAAGAGTTGAAAGCAGCACCAAGTGTACCAATGTGCAACTTATGTAAAATATAAAGAAACTAAATTTTACCTGCTGTTAATGGAGCCACTTATACTAGCAACCGGAACATATTCATCTCCAAAATCTATCTTAGACCAATGAAAATGAACTCTTCCACCCCCACCTCCACCTCCACCCAGCGGACCACCTTTGCCCCCAGCAACGGATAAAGATGAACTCTGTGTAAGTAATCTAAGCTCCTGAAGGAAAATAAGGATTGTCCCACCTGAGCCTCCACCAAGTCCGCCAATCGAAGAACCATTACCCTTTCTAGCTACTTTATCAAAGCTTTGACCATCAGCACTCAAAGTTCCAAAGACATCAAGCCTTAAGAGTGGCCACTGGATGGACCCCATGACTGACAAGCATGAGATTGATTGTAAGTGAGATCCAAGTACAATGTCAAATATATCTAAACTATTAATCCATAACTTCAGCCTCTTGGATCTTGTATCAACAGAACAACACCAAATTGCATGGCACTACAATACATTAGTCCCACTAAAGGGGGTTCTGGGAAGGCATATCTAGCTATGGTCCCAACATTTGACATTTTTATATTAATTGACTGTTAGAAAATATTAATAAAGTTATGCTGAACTGTGCAAGATCTTTTACTGTTGCAAAATATTTGTTATGTCGTGGGTTAACAATAACTTTATATCCTAACACCACCCGCATATGCAGGACTCTTTCACCACCAGAGCCTAACACATAAATTTCAGCGTCTGTTGGCAGGTTGCAGTTGCATGGATTTGAACTGAAGATCTCACGAATACTATGAAAAATTGCTGGTTTACCTCTATTCTTAAAAGCTGCTATGATATGGGCACAATTTAATCTATACTATAACACTTACCAATCATTCCCCCTCCAACCACATATTTGAACTAAGATCTCACGAATACTATGAAAACTTGCTGGCTTACCTCTATTCTTAAAAGCTGCTATGATGTGGGCACAATTTAATCTGTACTATAACACTTACCAATCATTCCCCCTCCAACCACATTCCCATACGACGGATTCGGACCCTCAGCTCCACTCCCCAATTCACATGGGAGATCTGCATTGCCATATTCATTACCACCATTGCATACCCTCCCATTAAAATATCCAGAGCCCCCTCTTCCCCCATGTCCAGCACCACTACCAGCTCCATTTGAATAGTTTCCACTTCCAATACCTTTACTGCAACCTGAAAAACATGGTTTTGATTTAGTTAGATGCTTAAAAGATTGCACATCTTAGTTCCCGAATAAACTCCTTTACCTAGTTCTGATGCAGTGATCAGGCCATTATTATTAACAATAATAGTCCTCGCCCTGTGGATGTGAATAACACTTCCCTTCACAATGCCATCTACAAGAAGATCCTCAACACGACATATCTGTAAAATGTTAACAAATATTATTTTAACAATAACAATGAGCCTACAAGTTGATACTTCAAGGGGTAACCGACTGGTAAGAAAAAGTTATTTCATTAAAGAGTTGAAGCCGGATATAGAAGAAAGTAACCAAAAACAGAAGTGTTGGTATTAGAAAAACTCATGGTCAGCACCATAAGACCATAAATGGAAGCCTGTACAAACTTGGACCAGTGTCCTGCTTTTACTCTACAGGGAGAAAATATAGATAGATAGAAAGAAAGAAAGTAAGAAAGAAGAGACGGGAATTCCTCTTGCAGGTAAAAAATAACATTATGATTTATGATTTAAACTTAGTAACTAATATGGTTCCACCCAGGAAAGGTTAGATTCTGTATAGGAATTAATTTCCTGTGACTCCTATCCAAATGACTAGAAATCTAAGCATTCAAAAAATAGAGACTTCTAACCTTAAAAAGTAACCATAAAACATGCATAAGAAAATAAACAACAATTAATATACAGCAGATATCGCTGAATATGCATTAGAATCTCCATGTATCTCTAATAAAATTCTGCCTCTTACTTGAAGTGAAAAGGAAAGTGTATAATTAACATGGCAATCATCTGGTGGAGTAATCAAATCCAACGGGCATGTTTGACTCTCACACAGGGATTTTGTTACCCTACAAAATTGGATTCAAAACAAATATTCATAGAACTTCTCAGGCCAAATAAATAAGAAAATGTAAGCTGAGAGCAACAATACGCTAAACTTCATACTCACACATTTCTGCTAGCATCATCATCCAATGGAGCCTGAAGTAAAGAACCAGCACCAACCTGTTGTAAGAAGCATAAAAAGTTGTAAGGCGGTTTGACAAATGGAATTCAAGAGTTTCACATCCATAGAAAAGAATGTAGCAGAAGAACTGCATACAAAAATATCCACTTTGGTCAGAATAAAGGAAACAAAATGGAGCACTAGGGAGAAAAACACACATATAAAGTTAG
Source organism: Malus fusca (assembly GCA_035220775.1). NCBI lineage: Eukaryota > Viridiplantae > Streptophyta > Magnoliopsida > Rosales > Rosaceae > Malus > Malus fusca. The sequence goes on along the minus strand of CM069064.1, from coordinate 6,306,764 downwards.
TAATAGCAAAAATGTCACAATCTAAAAGCATTGAAAACAAAAACTTCTCATAGGTTCGAGATAGGGCCAAGTGTCGATACCACATCTTATTTAAAACAAATATCATATAGGATTGATGTGAGGATGATGATGATGATGATGTTGATAATGATGACAACAACGAGATAATGTATACTTATAAAAGAATCGATAGCCAAACAGGATTGATTTTGCAAATCTATGAGCTCTTGCTTTTTCAAATTAGAATTGCACTAAAATATTAGAAGCAAACTTTTAGAACATGATAGAAAGAAAGTAGTAAAATAATTTCGTGATACAAATTTATCCACGAATGGCTTACTGTTATGTTATAAAAGAGAGACAAGGAGAGTCGCTGGGCTTTTATTGCATCACCATGGCCAGTCAACTTCAGTAGTCCCTGACCATATACACCCAAGTTTGTATTTGAACTGATGACAGAGTTATGCTGCAAAACACAAAGCGCCAACCCAGATTTTCAATTCCAAGAAAGGTGAAAGGTATAAGTGCAAGTAATTTAAAGCATAAATTAGGATGAGGTTCAGACAATCATACCCTCAGAACAATCAGATTCCTGACTTCAAGAACGGAAGCAGTAACAATGGTATTTCCACCACCATCTATTTGAATTTTGGAGTTCCACATGAGTAACATCTTGACAGAAACTCTAAATGCACCAAAAACCTTCATTTTAATTAAAACAAAGAGAAAGCTTCAGTCAATTAGTTCATGAACAACACTCATGAGTCAGCTTATAACATAGGCAGACATGATTATATTACAGCTATAATACACAGAATCTAAAAGTACAAAAAGAATTATAATAAAACTACATATAGAAGTTGGATCCACTTTGGTGTTCCGCCTAAGAAACCAATTCTATTCCTTTTGACTTTCTTGGTCGGGTACCGTAAAAAAGTTATGTTAGCAAAATTTGTAAGTGCCATAAAAAAGTTTGAACTTGAGCTTATCTTTCTAAGGCAGCTTGAGCTTCGGTTCGAGCCCCTTCATAGAGGTAATGGCTCAAGCTTAATTGAGATTAGATCAACCCAAGCTCAAACAAGTCAGATAATGAACCTGTCTTGGCTTTCTTGGCTTGTTTTCATCAAGGATTTAAACTCCAGACAATTGCTTGTAATTCAATAGAACATTCTATTTACGAAAATGAAATGTTCTAATAGTTGCTTGCCTTTATGATGGAATCGCTCATCAGAAGTTCTTCTGCAACAAGCTCAAATTCTGAAATTGGATACTCAGACAGTCCAAAGATGATGCTGCCTCCACGGTATAGACTGATTTGGCCTCTCACCTTTCAATCAAAGAGGATGTATTCATAAGTTCAGTGCATGTATCTTCTGTACAGTGTATAAAATACAGGAATCCACTTATACTAAAGCGGAAATAAATACACGATAAAAATGTAATACTAGACACAAGCTTCTTAAACAAGTCTATGGACATGCCATAGTACCTTTAAGATGAAAAAACAGGTGCCTGAATCAAGTCTATATAACAGGGGAGATCCCACAATGAAATGTTATGAAGCCAGATTTTATGCATTATATAATTGTCACACCACCATGGGAACAGAAATATTTTTATAAAAACAAATAAATTGTCACATGAAAACTAATTAATTACTTGAGAAGACTTAAAATTGGCAACCTGAACTCTGGTCCAAAGAAGTGGAACCAACACTTTTGCATTATTCTCCACAAAAACATGAGACCATAACGGCCTGGTAGGAAAATCGAGCAAAGGGGTTTCAGTTGCTGTTGTGATATTGTCATTTCCAACTCTTAAACTAAGTAAATCTGCATTAAAGTATGTGCCAGCTGCTCCTGCATTCCCAGGACACCCGATACTCAAACCACCTGACATGGAAAAAGCATAATAAATTCAAAAGCTCCATTTTTCGGTAGAGAATAGCTTTACAAAAGAAAACGAATAGTTTTTCTAGAAATAATCAATGTTGGAAACTAGACATAAGCTTGTGTTTGTGAGTCTTTATAAACACTAGACGCTTAGAAACTGAAAAGTTTATTACTTGAAAGTACGTATAGCAATTAATAGAATAACACAGATATGCTTTTTTATCATTAAAAAAGAAACAATTTTATTAGAAGCAAACTAGTACAGACAGTAAACAAATGTCCACCAAGAACCAGTTACATACAGATTAACAAAAACAATACTATAATGGTAACGTTATCCTACAAAGGCCTTCCAATCTAGAAAAATAGACGACAGAGAACAATGAACAATCCATGTACTCTGATGAATAGAAGCCCAAAGTGAAGTCAACAACCTCACCCTTTCCCACACGGCTATTCCTCCATATGTTTTAAGGACGTATTTTCTGCATCTTGAAATAGGGGGAAACAAGGACACCCTTGTAAAGGGCATATTTGTAGTAGTGACACCCCCTTATTATTGTTAAAATATTTGTATTGTAGTAGTGCTACCCCCTTATTATTTGTTAGAAAATTTCCTATTGTAGTAGTGCCACCCCCATATATCAACATAAGGCTCTGCCTCTAAAAGTCATAACATTAGGGGCAGGGTGCGTTATACAGTGGTGCCTGGATGTATATTGGAGGCAACTAGCTACAAAAGAAAAGTGAGGCCGGAACATCCTTAGTCAGGAAAAGTTTTACATCTGTCCGATAAACAATACAGATTGAAAGGTCTCATACGTATACTTTCTAAGGTTTCACATAAATTAGGACTTTTGATCTACTTTCTAGTAGATAGAACAAAGTATGTAAAATAACATTACCACATTATGAACAATTTCTTGTACACAACCATTCAGATGGATATATTTACAACTCTAACATAAGAACCAAACATTTATAAGTTTAAAATTTTTTGCTCTATCTACCAGCTAAAGATGTCTGAAAAATGGTACAAACCATGCACAGTGACCGTTACATCTTCTTGTATGCTGTAGCAATCAAGTGATATTCTTCCACCACCACCTCCACCCAATCCTCTTCCGCCAGCAGCACTTACAGTACCATATCCCTTCCTGTGGACAGGACCAAAATGCAAACAATTGAAAAGAATCAGAGAAGTTAATTTAGTTTGAATGCATTCTTTGAAGTAAATAAATGCATAAGCATATCAACATTCATCTACCAACATTCTCAAGAAAAAAACAAAATGAAATAAGAAGAAAGAATGTTAATCCTATAAAGGTTTTGATGAACTGTTCATCATTATGGAAATTGATATAATTTTAAATTGAAGGTGAAGTGAACAATGAACAAGAGAAACAAATTGTTCAGTGTCCATGTATCTCTATAAAAATGCCAGTGGATAAACATTTTCAGCCTTGTTGAGTGAAGGGCTTGCAAAACTGGAAGGTGGGAACAGAATAACTTTTGAAAAGTATAAGGGCAGAGGTCGAAGATCTGTGGTATAGAGTGAATGTTCGGTCATCCTTATGGTCATCTTTCCCTAAACACTTGACTGACGTTCACGTTAATCTAACTCATATTGATTTGGCTGGAATTTTGTAGTGTGTGTGGTTTTCTCTGTTTTGCACTTCCTAGTTTCTCTTGCCTAGGTCAACTATTGTCCTCTATGAACTTTCTTTTCCAACCCATAAAATAATAACAAATAAAAATGTATCGACCAGCCCTTAAACAGTTTTGGGCATCATCCACACCAAAAGTAGAAGGACAATATAAAAAGTATCTACTCACAACTTTACAGCATGTACAAAAATACTTCCACCAGATCCTCCTCCGCCAGTAGTCCCTCCGTCCCCTCCTTCTGCAGTTACAGACCCATTTATATATACCATATCCTTGACTAGAAGCTTGACACGTCCTCCGCCATTCCCTCCAAATGGAATTTTAGTAGATGTACCACCACCCTTGCTCCCATAACTCCATGGCTCAGACAAAGTTGACCAAGTATAAACATCACCACCCCAGTAACTTGTCTGATTATTTTTCAAGCAAGAAGCACCTCTGCCGCCATGCCCTCCACCACCTCCATCATAGCCCACTGGAGTCCCACTAGTTTGAGAAGGCGGCAATCCACCCAAAGATGTTGTATTAATAAAAGAGTTGTATTCCATAGTCAGATTTGCCGCCGAAAAAACTACAGAACCAGCAACTATTTCCGCAGAGTGACCAATTTTAACATTTCCTGACATATTAAATGTAATCATGCAGCCTTCTATTGGACACACAATGGATACATGAGGGAGAATCTCCAAGTTTCCAGTCCCACGAATGTAAAGGTCAGAACTTAAATACAAGTTTGAGTTTAGCAAGCATGTAGTATTGAATGATCCAACACCCTCTAGGTCCTCACAAGATACTTTATCTTTCAACGGGGATGATGGCATTGGGATCTTGTAAGTTGAGGTGCTTCTTTGAAAACCATCTATTATATCTGAGCTGAGATTATGCAACCAGTCTTTTGAAACAGCTCTTGCACTTCTGTACTGCCCTGAAGTAAGAGAAAGGGCAGAAATGCAAACATGCCCCGCCAGAATGCAAAACCAAAGGTACCATTTCATTTGTAAAGGAGACATTACCACTCAGAGTGACGGAACTATTTACTCTGTCATATGCACGTAGATTTAACATAAATGTAATTTTTCAGGTCAGCTTCAGCATGCAGTAGTAGTTGCACAGAAAAATATCAGGTTTGTCAAACCATCTTCATGAACATTGCCACTTCTACTGTCCATTAACATTCAATGTTGTCCTGCAACTACAGTCATCAAGTTCAAGATGACTTTGTATCAAGGAATGGAGAAATCAAATAAACATAGGAAAACAAACCAATAATCAGACTACAGGGTACAAGGAAACACAAAACAAAACGGACAATTTAAAACTCCACAACTAAAACAGCAGCTTCAAGTTACAAAACGTCCAAGTCTTGCCGCAGCCATATCCTTGACCCACCGAATCAAGAACCAGTAAAACAAGCACCACCTGATGGAGATAACTCAACAACACAACTAAATAATATATCTTTTACTCCCCTTTCTATTGTTGAGACTTGAGAGCGAGACTTCAACCTGGGTGGGCACTAAATAAAACCGCAAGAAAACCACTTCAGCTAACAGTATCTATTTTATCCCCTTTTCTATCTTAAAATAACTTCTTCAGTCTCAAGCCTAGTTGATCAGAATGCATATGATAAGATCTAAATATTATGTTGGCATAATCCTTTTAAAACCCACACTTTCAGTTACTGCCGCCTCTAAAAACATTATTATTATCAGTATTTTGCTATTTTTGTGGAGTAGTTTGATATTTTACCGCTACAAAATAAGCTTCTATGTGCCCAATCTACCTTCCAGGCCGTTTTCCATTTAAAGCTGTTCAGCAGAATCTCACAATAACGCTAGACGTCTGTTGTTTAGTCTGTAAGAGTCATCCTAAACCCGAAAAAACTGATGTAAATAGGAAATTGGAAAGTTCTTCCAGAGTAAGTACGACATGGATGAGACACCAATCATTGGAGGGGCCTAGATTCTAAGGAAATTCCTACAATACACTAATAACAACAGGGAGTTTCTACGAAACAGTACTTAATTACCAAACAAACAAAGAAACATTGCATAATTTTCTGATATTTCTAAGTGGCCGTTTAGTATCCCAACTCCCTAAAAGTTACACAACAAAAAGCTAAAAAGAATCCTTGACTATCCGTTAGATTCCACAAGTGATTTGCATCAAAAACACGAGTGCTCAATGCAATGACATGAAACCACATTGAGTAAATTTCCTAAAAGACAAAGTTTTAATCACGTACAAATGCATTAGTTAGTTTACGTTCAACCCCACTAGATAAACACTTTGTGTGTAGAATACTAGAATGTCATACTATAAGAGAAAAACCTTAGTATGGAACAATTCATTTACATTCAAAGACTCTTTAATGCATTTTCAACACCCCGTCCTTTCGAAAAAGCAGCCCCAATTTACTATCCAGATATCATACTAGTCTTTCCAATTAATCCCGCACCGCAATTACAAGCTTCATTCATTGCCCGGAAGAAAGAAGCACAACAACGGAAGAGAGCTAAACAATCACTCACAAATTCAAGAAGACATACACGCACAAACGCAATCACTCAAACCAAGTGAACACAGAAAACAGTAGAGATAAACGGATTCGGCGTTCCATGATGATCTGCCATTTCAGCTTCTGGACTCACATTTATACAATAACTAGCAGAATCAAGCAAACTAAACCACGAACAAAAAACTCCGAACACATCTGTCAATTCAAGAAAGAATCAAACAATTCAAATTCCGAATTCAGTCAGCAGAAATAGCATGAAAATTGTACCGTTCGGGCGGAAGAGAGAAGGCAGCAGACGAAAATTCCCAAAGCGCTGCAAAGGAAGCTTCGCTTTTTCTTTTTTCTGCGCTTTGCTTTTATTTACTGTTTTTAATTGGATTGGACTGTTTGTTTTTCCTTCTCTGTTTGTTTGTTTTTGTATTTATTTACAACTGTAGAGAGAGAAAGAGAGAAAGAGAGAGTAGAGTCGAGTGGAGAGTGAGTGAGAGAAAAGTCTGTTACGGACGAGTCCGAGGTCTCCACGGCGGCAGAGGCTCTCTTCTCCTCTCCCAAAAGCTACGTTTTGCTAGCTGGACTTTTATTATTATTCAATTCTTTTTTTTCATATATTTTTAATTGTGATCATTTCCCTTCATTACAATTATCTTAAAAGGATATAAATTTAAATTTTCAAATTTTGTCTGTCAAAAAAAAATTTTTTGACTCCACAAAGTCCAATTTTTCTTTTTTATTCTGCTGCCAAAATTTGATAACCTTCACTATCAAGCCAACTCCCATTTTTTTGCTGATTATGGGGCATATGATTTGATTTGATTTGATTTTGGGGCATGTTTATTCGTAATAAAGTTATTTACTAAATGATTTGAAGTTAGAAATGACGTTGATTTCAATTAATTGTTGACATTGTTTTTGGGAAAAGAAAGAGATTTTATGTGAGGAATTTTTTTTTTTTTTTTGGAGTTGGCTACAATACATATATGTAATTAATACATTTAGGGTGTGTTTGTTTCATCTTCTTAGATGAGACTGGACTAGACTAGACTAATTACTAGTGTCGTCCCATGTTTGGTATGCACATGGATTAGGTTTAATGAGATTACACATGACCCCCTTGGATAATCTCGTTCGCTAGGAGTTCTTAGCTAGAGCTCCCAAATTATACCAGACTCCTAAGACAATCTTGCGACAGAGAGAATCGTCGCTCATCCTACGACAGAGACAATTTATTTCTTCGATTTTGTTTTGCAGATTGTGATATTGTTGGGCTTTGTTCGATTTCATTGTTTAAGGTTCAAGAAATTTTCAACAATAGACCTATGCACTTGAAAAAATTAGGTTTTTGATTTTTAGGTTCAAATTGAGATTATAATTGGGGTTTTCAAATTTCAACTTTTCTACATTCTCACTATTGTTTCTTCATTTGATCGACACCTCCTGATCTCTAATATTTGTCATGAAGTGGACTTGATATAAATTTCAAAAGACTGAGATCCCTTATCCCCTTAACTTTTCCTGATCGGTTGAGGCGGGGTTGAGTTTCATATTCGACTTCAGCTTTGCTTATAGTTGTGCTCTGTTCTCTCCATTTCCTTGGCTCTGATGGAGCATTTTTTAATTGGTTCTCTATTGTTATTGTCTATGCATCTCGCTTGATTTATTTTCTAAAAGCTTAAGTCTATAGTGTTTGTTTTATGTTCTTTTTTTTTTCAAATTGGAAATGTTGATGTTTCTTAATGTGTTTTGGTGTTTTCTTTGATGTATTTTGCAATTGTCTTAGTGTAGGCAGATAATGCTTCAGTTTCGTATTTTTAGTTTTCTTCCTTTAGAGGCATCTAGTCCTTACCATTGTATCATCGCATTTTATTAGTCATGTCTTGTTTCCTATTAAAAATTTGAAAAGTGAGAGAAGTTGGTCATTTCTATTTTTCCTACTTTCTTTTCTGGCCATGATACTAGGTGTTGTACATTTCTTGATGATTTCTTTCATACGAGATTTATAAAAATAAAGTTGTATGCCACGTGTAAGTTAGCAATTAGGGTCATGACTATGAAATCTTTACAAGGGAAGATACTCAACTTTGCTCTGTTTTATTTTCCTTGCTATTGCTTGATGTTTTATTTTTGTTGTTGCTGTTTGATGTTTTGGTTCTCTTTATATCATGAATTCTTTTGATCCAGTTCATTTTATAGTATAACTACTTCTTTTGTCAATGCCTTTAATAATAGAGATATTATATATATCATGTCTTCGTTTTTTCCCCTTTTTTTTTTAGTTTGAATATATATGGATTGAAGAAGCTTTTATTGATCTTTTTGTTAGAGATGTCTCATTTAGAGACAATTTCTATTTGTACAATTCTTGCGTTGATAATGCTAAAGGCCAAACAAAGACAACGCACTTTGATTAACCATTCACTTGCTAGATGAGAGATTAGTTTGTGTTATCTTGATGGTATAATAAGGAATAGTGATACTGAATGCGTCAACAAATAAAAAATGGATATAAAGACTTGTGGTATATTATGTGACGTACTTTGTCAAGATTGGAGAGTTAAAAATGATAGTTTGGTGTCTTTGGAGAAGCAGGTGTGTATGACCTTACAAATACTAGCACATCATACTAAGAATCATAGTATTGGTGGTAGATTTATTGGTTGTGAGAGGCTATAAGTAGGTGTTTTAATAGTGTTTTGCAAGGAATTTTGCGATTACAAAGTATGCCAATAAAAGCCCATCAGCATGTGCCTAGTGATTCTATGGCAATGTTTTAAGATATATGTGTAATATTTTATTTTAGTTAATACTTTTTTATGTATATGATTGATATTATGCAAAATGATTGGATTTCAAATTATTGAATGTAATTCATTTTAGCGATTGAATATTATGCAAAATGATTGGATTGCAAATCATTGAATGTAATTCGTTTTTGTTGATTGGATCTTATGCAAATTGATTCGTTTTATTGTGCTTTAGTACTTTCAAATATTTGTTGTTTAGGTATGGATAGTGACAATAATTTGAATGCTACTCGAGCAGAAAGGAAAGAGGAGTAAATGGGAAGCATTTGAGGAAGAAGCATTGCTATCCGTTCTTGGGGATTTTGTTACTAGGAAGCACCAGTGTGACACAAGTGCTTTCAAAGAAGGTACTTTGATTGTAGTTGCGAAAGTTGTCAATGTTTTATGTCATAATTCGAATATAAAGGCAAGTCCACATATTGAGTCAAAGTTGAAGAAATGGAATAAAACATATAGTCTAGTCCTTGACATGACGAACACAAGTGGATTTCTATGGGATGATGTCAAAAAGTGCATTGAAGTTGACAATGATGAAGCATGGCAAACTTTTGTGTAGGTTCATATCCTGTATTATTTACTGATTAGTTTTATTCTTGTAACTCTATTTTTAACATATGCTAAATATTAATATTGCTATGTTGATATAATCTTAGAAAGATAAAGATGCTGAGGGATGAAGAAGCACACTTTTTCCACTGTATGATAGATTTGCATATATATTTGGAAAGAATCATGCTACCGGTAATGTTGTCGAAACCCCTACTGAAATGATGGAGGAGCAAAGCCATAATGAGGTTGATGCAAGTGATATTGGAAATAAAAATGATGTTTCTTCAATGAACCAACAAAGCAACCAATCTGCAAGTAGTCAAAGAAAGGAAAAGAGGCACGAGAAGTTTAAATCATGGAACCGAGGTAATTATCCATGGACTGACAGAATTTTATGTTGAAAGTGGAAAAAGATGCAAAATGTCGGTACTGCAGATCATAGTGACATAGTTAACGAACTTAAAGCAATAGCTCTTTCTTCTATGGATCAAATTGATGAATCGACTCTTATTTTGAAAAAAAACCACAAAATGTGGGAGTGTTCAGGTCAATTGATTTCGAACTCAAAAAAGTGTTCGTCCAAAAGCTTTTAAGTGACAAAGCAAGCAGATGATTATATTATGTAGTGCCTTTTGATATGAATTTTATTTTGCTAATTGTACAACCTTAGGTTCTGGCTTCCAACTTAGTCTTGCACAGTGAAATATTTTGCCTAATGTTGGCTAGTTTTTTGTGAATCATGGAGATCTACTTTTGAATGATAATATTGTAGTTAGCTATTGCAAGTATGTTGCAAATTATTGTAACTAGCGTATATTGTAGTTATTGTAAGTATGTTATTTGGTTTTCGATTTGCTGGAAAGTTGTTGGCTTTAATAGAAGTTTGAAGCAAATCTGGTATAAGGTTGTTTGCCAGTTTACAATAAGCAATTTTTTTTTTATTCATTTGTTTTCAAATGTGGTGTCTCGGTTTCAAGCTGCACAATTAAAACAACAAAACCAGAAAATATAAGTAGGAAGCATCCAAAATTATCTTTTTATACAAGCATTTGTACTGTTAAGTTGATGATAGTTTATGTAAAATAGCACTTTAGGTCAATTTCAAGCTGGACAATTAAAACAAAAAGAACATAAATAGAAAAAAAAATAAACAAACATTCACATTCCAATATCAAAGGACTTTTGAGTATGTTTAGGGAAATTCCAGTATCAAAGAACAAGAAAGGGTTGAGTCACACTCTCATCCAATATTGTTAATTTTGATAATTTCTTTAAAATAGATCAATAATTTAGTCCCAGGCTGAGCATACACCAAAGTTGTGACGACCCGTCCCTAATTTATGTGTAATTTCTCCCTGAGTGTAAATTGACTTTTATGCCCTTGTTGGCAAAGTAACGTGGATGTACTTGTTCGACTTTAAATTATTTTCCTCGTTATCGTGATTAAATTGTACTCATCGTTACGAGTGTGCGTTAAATCATTTAGTGTTAAAAACACTGTTTTTGATAAGGTACGGTAGATTTCTTATGATTTCATCTGTTCAAACCTTATCACTTCTTTTCTTTAAAAACTGACCCGTGCCTTGCTCACTTTCACCACCCATCAGACTTTCCCTCAAATCCCTCACAACCAATCAAGTATTTTCCCTCATTTCACTCCCCACCAATTAGAAATCACCCTCACTTCTCTCCCCAATCAGATTTCATTCACACACTCTCTCTTCTCATTCTCTCTCCCTCTAACCCGTACTTTACCCTTCTCTGCAACAAAGAATAACAACACTAAATCTTCACAAATCGAACCAGTGACCACCACCATCGTGCTCCACTTGACCTCACGAACACAACCGTACCAATTGATCACGAGTTGGTTGAGTTTTGAGTGGTCAACGCGGAGCAACTCGGAAGCTTCGACTCGGTGGGTCTTGCTCCGATGAGTTTCAGGCCGAGTTACAAGGTTTTAGGATGTGGAGAAGCTTCTACAAAACTCCCTAGGGTCCCTAGACTAATTTTAGGGTCAAGTTGATGTCGAAACCAGGAGTTTAAGTCGAAAGCTTTCGAGGCTTTTTCAGTCATCTTCCATCCACCTTTCAGACTTTTAAGAGGTAAGATTTTGTTCTCCTTGTCACAAGCTTCAAATCCATGTAAATTGCATGGAAAATGGTTGAGAAATGAGCAAGTTATGAAGGTTTGAAAATTTTCCAAAAACCGGCAAAATCCCCAGTTTCCGATTAACCAGACGGCAACGTTGGTTGCGGCGGACGGCGGCAAACAGCGAGGGTCACCGAAGAAAACGACGAATATTCTTTCAAAGTTGGTGGAATATTCTAATGGCGTTAGGTAATGCCGTTACTATTTAATGGAATATTCCGTCAATTCTGACGGAATATTCCTAATGTCCGCTAGGGTTTTGTCAGGGGCGTGGCCGCGGGTTGGGCGGCGCGTCAGGCCTCCGGCCGACGAGTGGTTGACATGTGCGGGTCTGTGACTTTGAGTATAACATTTTTGTATATTCAAACCTTCCGTTTGAGCAAGCTATGGGGAGTTTTTCCTAGTTTTTCCGTATATGTGTTAATTACGTAATTATTATTAGTTGTTTCGCATATAGGGAAGACTTATCCTAAGGACGTACGAAGACAAGTAAGGCTAGGGGGCTACGATCCATCGACATATCAATGAGTGGGCATTTTGTTTTCGTATATATGTACATAAACTTTATAGTTTCCATAAATGCTTTTAAATTGGTTTATACTTTTATGCCATGATTTATTTAATTTTAAAAATGCTGTTATGTGGTTGAGATTTATATATTGTCATGGCATATTCATATGCATTTTTCCTGCTCATAAATGTTGCAATGTGTGAAATGCTAAAATAATCCTACGTCCTACGGGATGTGCAGGTAAGTTTATTATGCTGATTGGAATCATTGAATCATTATGGCATGCATATATTCATGTAGCCCGCTCATCATTGCTGCACCTCGGTGTTAGTGCTCGCCCCGGGCCAGGGCCAGTCCTTCATGTGATGTTCACCTCCCGCATCGCACGCTCACCTTGGATCCAAGTAGGTGTCAATCATGTCGTACATGTCACATTAGGCGACTCCGACTCGTAGGTGATTGCGATTATCGCCAGTTTTCACGTGATCGTAGCACTAAAGCTTATATTTATTTTACACCCAGTCTTGTCGTACATGTCACATTAGGTGACTTTGACTTATGTGCTAGCATAGATTGATGAGCAAATTAGGTCAGTCGTACAGGTCGCATTAGGCGACTCCGACTGGTATGCTATCATAGATTGTTGAGCGTTTGATTTCACTTATGCTACTATTGTGATATCGTAATTTGGCATGCTTTTGGTTTTACTGCTGAGTTGCATTTGATTTCATACCTATATGTAGTATGATTTTCTGGAAACTATACATGTTTTACAGCGAGGGGTTAATATGTTCGGAAAATAACTGTGTTTTACAAACCTTTATTTATGTGCCCATTCACCCTTCTGTTTTTCGCCCTTCCAGGTCCTAGATAGCCAACTACTATGTGGACACGAGGATCACCCGACGATTCTGACATAACTCTTTTTAATGTTGGGATTGTTTCCAATTGTGTACTAAGTACTTTTCTAGTTTCCACTGCACTATTTGTCATCTATGCTCTGAACATTTGTATTCTATGGGTTCTACCCACTTTTGCGCACTCATTTTAGTAGTTTAAATAAGTTCTAGTTTCCGTTTTAATTTATCCACATTTTTACATCATTCACACTTTGGTTACGTCACCTTCGGGTGATGGCCAGCATGCCTCGACTCCAGTCGGGGTGTGTCAAAACTAGTGACAGATTATTTTCATTATCCTACTTAGTCCGACACTGAACCAAACGCTTCACTAAGTCAGTCAAGCTTAGTCTATTCTAAGCCAATATATCTTAGTCTTTGAAGCTAGTCTAGTATGAGATAATCTGGTGCAACAAACAAACTCTTATAACGTTGATCGTGAGATGCATCCGATGGCCAGTAAAATTTGGATAGAGGAATTGGTTGACTCGCAAAAGGAGGAGGTGGTTGTGTAGAGGAACTGGTTGACTTGCCAAGTATTTTATTTCTTGCACATATGTACCTGCAAGCTCAAAGACGTGGCGTCAACTCTAAAAACTAAAGCATTGTCCTAAACAACTTTAGAGAAATATTTAATTCATCTTAAACTTTTATTTGTGAAATTGCATATTTTTGTACTTATTGACAATTATTGTGTCGAGGTGTGTTTCCTTGATATGGAACTAAGAAAAATTATAACTTATTATAAAGTGGAGTTTATTCCTATACATAACTCGTTCCAAGTTGAGGTTGGAATTTTTATGACTTTAAGGAGGTTATTCCTTTATAGAATACTACTCTAAGAGAGATTTACTGTTTTGGGTTAGGGTTAGCATGACAAATCATGGGAGGTGAGGTCGGAGGTGTTTCCACATCCATATTTACGAATAAATTAAGTGTTGTATTCAAAATATTGGAATTTACTATTTTGTTCCTAACTAAATAAATGATAATGTTTTGAAATCCTAATTAAGGAGGGCAAAATTTGGTACAGTAAAACCTTTATAAAGTCATAAATCTGGGATCAACCCAATTTTACAACTTTAGAAAGGTTATTACTTAATAGAGGTATTGACTTATTTATCCTTAATGGATATTGTATTTCCTAAATAGGATTCATTGGGCGCCAAGTATTTAATTTCTTGCACATATGTACTTAGATGGTTAAAAGAATGACATCAACACTAAAAACTAAAGCATACACCAAACAAATTTAGAGAAATATTTTAGTTCATCTTAAACTTTTATTTATGATATTGCTTATTCAGTGTTCGAAAAAGCAGTCTAGGCGGCGCTTAGGCGTTAAGCGGAGGGCCGCCGCCACAATTAGTCACAATCGTTTACAAAATCAGAAGCCTATTAGGCAGCCGCCTGGGCAAGATTAGGTGAGACTAGGTGGGTCTAGGCAGGACAAGGCGGGATGGATGGGGCTGGGCGAGGCCATGTGTAGGACTTCGCCGAAATCTGGAAATCTTTTAAATGCAGAGGAGACGGCAGAAACTGGTGGAGAATAAGATGTTTAAGTTATTTGTTTGATTAATATAACATTATGACGTCGTCGTTTTTCAGCCAAAACTTACCTCTTCTACTGACTTTCTTTTTTGTTTTTATATTCAATTATTTTCCTCTCAAGACCCCACCATTTCTTCATCCGTATAGCTTTTGCTTTTACTATCTCTTTCTTTTCTCTTGTCAGGCCCCACTTTCCCACCAAACAAATAAATATTTATAAATATGTTTCAAAATTAGAAACATACACTTATATTTTATAATATATCCTACGAATTTTTATCAATAATAACCAAAATTTAACACATAATTTCATAAATGTCACTTTTTATAACCTCTTTAAAAAAATAACAGAAACCCCACTTAAATAGACTTAAATACCCTCCTTTAGTATTTAAACAACCAAAAGCTTAAATGCCCTTCTTTGGAAGGCAAGAGATAAAAGATTCTTGTGCGATAATCAAAATCTCCCTTAAATAGACACAAATACTCTTAATTCATACAAATAACTAGTTGTTGATTAAAAGATTCTTGTGCGATAATCAAGTGGTGCTTTCCCTAATATTTTTCTCATTTTTTATTAGTACAATTAATTGACAATTTGTAGACCAAAATAAGAAGAATAAAAACGCAAAGAAAGTAAATTTTCTATATCGTAAACCCTAATTTTTCTAATATGCACTAAATGAATTTCAATTAGCTTTCCTCTAATAGATTGGCAAATGGTATTAGGTTTGCCAATCTTCTCTTGACAAAAGAAACATAATTTTTCTAATATGCACCAGAAGAATTTCTATTATGTAAACATAAAAAATATGTTTTTTGCACTTTCCAAGAACACAACAGATCTCTCGATTCACTACCACAATCAATGATAACTTTCAAAATAGAATCTGGACAAGAACAACACCCTTAATAATGCAAAGGTGTGGAAATGAAATACGAAGCACATATAATCTAAAGGGAAATTGAGATAAATAACGTTACAAAAATTGACAGTTCATTATTCCATAAATATTCAATTGAAGGAAGAAATTACAAAAGCAAAGAGAAAAAGTAGACGAGAAAAAATGCAAAAAAATTAACCATCTACACTCACCTTCGTTTAGGGGTGCACAAGTCTCCACCAATAGTCGGTGCTTTTACTAGGTCTCCACCAATAGAAATTATAAAAACTGACATTTTTGAAATTAGGAGCTAATATTTGACTATATTTCATATGTGACGACCCGTCCCTAATTTTCCTATGTAATTTCTCCCCGAGTATGTGTCTTGACGATTATGCCCTTATTGGTAAGTGACGTGGACGTGTTCTTATCGCTTTCATTTCATTTCTCGCTATCGCATTTAAATGGTACACATTATTACGAGTGTACGTAAATTTTATCTATTTCGGATAGATTTTCGATACTCTTTTCTGTACAAAATCTAAACCTTATCCCTAGCTTTTCCCTAGCCCATCCCGTGCACCCTCCTCCATTATTCACTCTCTCACCAATCCCATCTCTCCCTCATTTCTGTCACCCAATCAGAAAAAGGAAAAAAGGAACACACACACTCTCTATTCCTTCTCTCTCTCCCGTATACTCTTTTCTTCTCTACAAAACCCTCAGCGAGCTTTAAAGCTCTCAGATCGAACCTAAAAACCACACCATTGTATTCCCCTCATCATCATGATCATAACCATGTCCTTGAAATCTGATTTAGATGAGTTTCGACTCACCAACTCGGAAGGTCCGACTCGGTGAGTCTCGGTTCTACGATTTTCAGGCCATTCACGGCTTAGGTAAGCCTCAAGAAACCTTTAGAACCTTCATTTCAATTCTATGGGTTGATATTGATCTCTTATTTGTGTTTTGAACGTATGGTTTTACACAGAAAACTCGATAAGAGAAAACTGCATGTTTTTTAGTCAAGGACCGTGACCATTTGGTCATTTTCAACCCATTTTTTCGGTCAACCTCGACCATATCTGGACTCCTATTAGGTACAAACTTGTTCTCTACATTCCTAACTTCAAAATGGCTTTTGAATCACTGAGTTTGGTTAAGTAACGAGTTAGAAATCAACTCTGGAAGTTAGGAAGAAATTTCCAGTTTTATGGAAATCTGCAACCGTGGTCATTTGGCCACTTTCAAGCCAAATTCCTGAATAACACGGACCGTATTCAAACTTTCTGTGAAATGGGATCGATACATCACATTCATAGCTTTAATTTGGCTTTTGTAGAAGTGTTTTTGGTTGAGAATCGAGCTCGTTAGGAGCTCTGAAAGTTGGCCCAAAATCTGCAAAACTGCATAAATTCGGGAGGAAGGCGAGTATGCCTATACTCGCAGGCGCGTGGGGCGCGCATGACCAATTTGTGCAGCCCCTTGTGGCGGTACGTCCGGCCTTCGACCGGCGTGTGGTCGACATGTGTGTGTCCGTGACGTCGAGTAGATCGATTTCATATATTTAAACCCTAGGTTTGAGCAAACTATGGGGGTTTTATTTAGGTTTCCGTTATGTGCTTTAATTAATTTTATTTTAGTTATTTCACATATAGGGGAAACTTATCCCGAGAATTTACGAGGCCAAGCTAGGCTCGGGGGCTACGACCCAGCAACGTACTTGTGAGTTGGCAGTTTATTTTTTTATATATACATATTTATAGTTTCCAAATTTTCATAAATGCATCACTTTGCGTATATATTGCCAAATAATTGACAACTGCGATATAATTGTGATAAATGCTGCTATATGGTTGAGATATTACTGTCATGACATTCATACATAATTGTACATGCTCATCTTGCTGCACCCCGGTGTTAGTACTCGCCCCAGGGCCAGGGCCAGTCCTTCAAGTGTATGTTCACATCGCACCGTTCGCTCGCCTTGGATCCAAGTTATGTGCCAGTCCTGTCGGGTAGATTGCATTAGGCAATCCGACTTGTATATGACCGTGCTTCTGCACTAGCCTTCACGTGATCGTAGTACTAGAGCATATTGATTACACCCAGTCCTGTTCGTGTCAGAAATTATCTGTTCGAACTTGTGTGTGTCAGTTTAGATGGATGAGCACTTAGCTATACTTGATTATCACATGAGTATATTATTGTGGCATTTAATACATCATAACTTGGCATTTATTTGGTTATAACTCTGTTATAGTATTGTTGATTTATCGTTTACATACCTATGTAGTATGTTTTAAGGAAACTATACTTGTTTTACGGCGAGGGGTTAGTATATTCAAAGATAAAGGTTTTTACAAAACATTGTTTTGCTGACCCACTCAACTTTGTTTTTCGCCCCTCCAGGACCTAGATAGCTGTACTCTTTGTGGCACTCGAGGAATCTCGGCAGTTCTGACATTTCCTTCTGTTTAGACGTACGAACTTATCACTGTTATGTAATAAGTGTACTTTAGTTATTTTGACTACTCTTCTGTAGTCTTACTGTCTATTACGCTCTGAATATTGTAGTGGGTTCACCCCACGATTGCGCACTCTTTCACTGTTTAGTTCTAATTAGTTTTAATTTTATTCACTTTTTGCATCACTTACCCTTATGGTTACGTCACCTCACGGTGATGGCCAACATGCTTCGACCTTTCCAGGTCGGGGTGTGTCATGATAAATACTCATATTAATATATTATCCATATACTAAAACTCGGTTCCCCCGACACTTTTTTTTTCACTGTTGATGAACAGTGAAATGACGGAAATGCCCTTTCTTTCTTCTCACTCCCACGTTTTGTTGTGTGCTTGGTACAGCAAAATTCCGGTTTTGTCCATCTTTACCACGCGGCGCTCATCGTTTAACCCTTTGTTTTTGTTCCTTTTTCTCGATCTTTCTTTCGGCTTCCGCTTCTTCCTTATTTCTTCCCGACTTTTTGCTTCTTTCTTTCCATTTCTTTCGGCTCTCCTCATCTGTCACTCTTCCTCTGACTCTCTCATTCTCCACTGACTCTCCTCATCTGTTTTTTATTTTTGGATAAGTGTCAAGTAGTTTTAATTCTTTGTGCAGTCTTTGCAAAGTGTTTTTTTCAAAGAGGCATTTCTTCATGATTGTGTATTGCTGCGATGGCGACTAGAGGCTGCTGGTGGCGGAGTACGTGCATCATGATACCCTTGCCAAACATCTCTTCAACTGTGTGTGCCTCCTATATTCAGTTATTCAATGAATTGTTTTTTTTATACAATTTTTGGCTTTTCTTTTCTGCACAAGATATGAGTATAGAAAGATAAAACTTCTTCAGTAAGATTGTATTTCATTTCACAAATGTACAATTACACAGTAGAGAATATATATAGACTTTGACTCTTTACAAGTATACCCAGTATACCCTTGACTGCCTTAACTAAATTGTAACCATTCTAACTAACAACAGTAAATAACAAACTAACCACATTTAACTGTTTCTAAACTATTTTACATCAACAGAATTGGAAGATTTATTATCTTCCTTAATACACCCCCTCAAGCAAGAGGAGGAATCAGAATTGATGCCAACTGGAAGCTTGGAACACAGATATAGAAACTGATTTTTAGACAAGGATTTTGTATGAAGATCAGCCAATTGATCAGCACTACACACAAACTGGACTTTGAGAAGATTAGCAAGAACCAGTTCGCGAATGTAATGATAATCAATCTCAACATGCTTAGTGCGAGCATGGAAAACAGGATTAAAGGCTAAAGAGATGGCGGAAATGTTATCACACCATAAGATTGGCAGTTTGGGAAGAGGACAGTGAAGATCACGAAGGATTTTACAAACCCAAGTGAGTTCGGCAGCAGTATGAGCCAAAGACCTATATTCGGCTTCGGTAGAAGAACGGGCGACAGTACTTTGTTTCTTGGCACTCAAGCTGATGAGGTTAGGGCTAAGAAATACAAAATAGCCACTGGTTGAGCGCCTATCAAAAGGGCTGCCAGCCCAATCAGCATCAGAATAGGCGGAGAGATCAACAGAATTGCCCTTTGTAAACCATAATCCCTGAGAGACAGAACCTTTGAGAAAACGAAGAACTCGTTTGGCAGCTTGAAAATGTTGGTCACGCGGAGCATGCATAAACTGGCAGAGCTGATTGACAGCAAAGGCAAGGTCCGGTCGAGTCCACGTTAGATACTGAAGGCCGCCAACAAGAGAACGATACTCGGTGGGATTTTGGAGAAGAGAACCAGTGTGATCCAGTTTATGAGAACCAAGAGGTGTGCAACAAGGTTTGGCACCTTGCATATTGGCTCGCTGAAGAAGATCAAGCATATATTTAGTTTGATGAAGAAAGAGCCCTTTAGACGATCTCTGAACTTCCAGCCCCAAGAAATAGTGTAAAGGACCAAGATCCTTCACTGGAAACCGAGTACCCAGCTGATTAATAAAGTGAGTACAGAGATGGGAATCAGGGCCAGTAACAAGAACTATAACCAGCTGAGGACCAGGAAGGACAAACAGAGATGCATCAGAAGAAGATTGATGAAAGCCAAGATCAAGCAGAGCTCGAAAGAGTTTGTCAAACCAAGCTCTAGGGGCTTGCTTAAGACCATAAAGCGATTTGTGAAGTTTGCACACATGACTGGGAAAAAGAGGATCAGTAAAGCCTGGGGGTTGAAGCATGTAGACATCATCTTTTAAATCACCATGAAGGAAGGCGTTGCTGATGTCCAACTGATTTAAAAACCAATTATGTTGAACAGCAAGACTAAGAATGATTCGAATGGTAACCGGTTTAGCAACCGGACTGAAAGTCTCCTGGAAATCAATTCCCTGTTTTTGATGAAAGCCTTTGGCAACAAGCCGGGCCTTGTAACGATCCACAGTACCATCAGGTTTTTGCTTAACCCGAAACACCCACTTGCAGCCAACAATGTTCTGAGATGAATTCGAAGGAACTAATGACCAAGTGCCTGTAGACAGTAAGGCATTATATTCATCCTGCATAGCAGAACGCCAGTGAGGAAACTTAGATGCTTGAAGATAAGTACTGGGAACTGAAGCCAAGTCAACAGATAGAGGATGCTTAGTGGCTGTATAAGCCTTAGGTTTGTAGATGCCAGCTTTGGATCGAGTAACCATAGGATGAAGATTGACCGGAGAGGTAGAGACAGGTGGAGAAGCATCGGAAGTCGGAGAAAGAGCTGGAGATGGAGAAGTTGCTGGAGGTGGAGAAGCATCAACAGTGGAAGGAGCAGCGGGAGTTGAAGAAGCAGCAGGAGATGGAGACGCACCAGGAGGAGTAGACATGCGAAAACAAAGATCCATCGAAGAAGAAGACACGGGAGAAACATCAGGAGAGCAAGAAGAGTGAAGCTGCATAGACTGAAAAGGATAGACAGCTTCATTAAAAATCACGTGCCGGGAGATGTAGACACGGTTGTCAACCGGATCAAAGCACCGATAACCTTTGTGCTGAAGACTATAGCCCAAAAACACACAACTCTTGCTTTTAGCATCCAATTTACTGTGAATATAAGGTTTAAGCCATGGAAAACATTGGCAACCAAAAACTTTGAGTTTTGAATAATCCGGGTGCTGATGAAATAAAATTTCCCAAGGAGAGGACGAGTGACCAGAAATGGGAAGACGATTAATGAGATACAGGGCAGTAGAGAAAGCCTCGACCCAAAAAACATGAGGAACATGAGAAGCAACAAATAAGGTGCGGGCTGTCTCAACTAGATGTCGGTGTTTTCGCTCAGCACAGCCGTTTTGTTCAGGCGTGTGGGGACAGCTTAACTGATGAAAGATACCATGCTCGTTAAGAAAAGAAGCAAAAGAATGACCAGTGAATTCACCCCCTGAATCGGAACGCAACACTTTGATTTTATTACCAAGCAAGTTTTCTACATAATTCTTGAAAACAACAAATGTAGAAAATACATCCGACTTTGCCTTCAAAGGAAACAACCAGCTGTATTTGCTAAAATCATCAACTAGAAGTAAGTAATATCTGAAACCACTGCTAGATGTAACAGAAGTAGGTCCCCACAAATCACAGTGTAAAAGTTGAAGACTGTGAGTAGTTGCTGAAGAAGACAGGCCAAAAGGAAGCTTGTGGTTCTTTGCCAATGCACAATCAGAACAGAAAAAATCAACTGTAGGCTTGCCTTGGACAGCAAGTGTAGTAGTAGACATTACCCTACGAAAAATGGCAGAAGATGGATGACCCAATCGCTTGTGCCATATCTTTATGAGAGCTTTAATACTGACAAAGGCTGATGCAGCAAGTGAAGGAGAAGCTTTACCAGAAACGAAATTAGAGGATGTAGTAGACTGCAAAGGATAGAAGCCGTCTTTAACGGAACCCTGCAAAAGCGTCTTCCCCGTGGAACGATCCTTAACAACGGAGCCAGTAGAATCAAGAGTCAATGAACAATAATTGTCCCGGAGAAATTGAAAGGCAGACAGCAAATTGTGTTGCATATGAGGAACATGAAGAACATTAGACAATTGAAAAGAAGAAGTAGGGGTGCATAATGTAGATGAACCAACATGGGAAATGGGAAGACCTTTACCATCACCAATGTAAACCTTGTCTTCACCAGTGTAGGGAGTAGGAGAGGTGATATTTGAGATGTCATTAGTAATGTGCGAGGTGGCTCCTGAGTCAATTAACCAAGTAGGAGAGGACTTGGCATCAGAACGAGCACACATTGCCTGAAGTTTGGCAGGGGGAATGCGACCATAGATATCAGGATTCATGCGGTCAAAACAGTCAAGTGCTTCATGACTGGAGTTACCACAAATTTGACAAGGAGCCCGAGGACCAGAGGAAGAACCACGATTGAAAGAATTACCACGATTAAAACCACCAGTGACAGAGGGACCACGATTAAAACCACCAATGGAAGAATTGCCACGATGAAAACCTCGATTACCACGATTTTGTTTCCCACGATTGGAATTGTAACGAAAAGAGTGCTGAAAGGGTTGATTCTGAGCAACATACACCTGTGGAGGGTTGGGAAGAAGTGGGGGTTGAGCTTGAATCGATAAGGCATGAAATGGTTCAGACATACCAGAAGAGACACCTTTCTTGCGACGATTCAGAGAAAGCTCTTTGGTAAGGAGCAAGCCATGCAATTCATCCAAAGATGTAGACGATAACCGAAGCATGATTGAGTCGGTGAAGGATTCAAATTCATCAGGAAGACCAGCCAAAGTAGCAGCAATAAGATCACGATCAGCGATGGAGGCTCCAGCAGCAGTGAGAGAATCGGAGATCTCTTTGAGTTCTTGCAAATAATCAGACATGGATCGAGAACCTTTCTGAACACTGTGAAGGCGAGAACGAAGCTGATGAACATGTGCATCAGAGATACCTCCAAATCGTTGTTCGAGCTTAAGCCACAGATCTCGAGAAGACGAAACACCAACGGTGACAGGAATCACCTCTTCAGACAACGTGGAATTAAACCAGATCAGGAGATTCTGATCCTTCTCATACCAAATTTCGAAAGCTGGATTAAGAGTGCGATCAGGCAGAAGAGGAGCAGGACAGGGCTCAGTGCCATCGACGATACCAAGAAGACGATAACGTCGAAGAATCGGAGCAAACAGAGCACACCACGGCAAATAATTGGTCCTCTTGAGCTTGATTGGTACCATACTGCCAATATTTTGGATCGTGATAGAGGAATACGAAGAGGAATTAGGGTTCGAAGAAGAATTAGGGTTAGAAGAGGGATTGGGGACAGACACCGACTCAGACGAAGTCGCCATGAAAACAGATCAAGATCACCACAGAGAACAAATCGAGATACAGATCGAGGAATAAGATCAGAGGATCGGAGCGGAAGAGAAGAGGATCGAGAGGAGCCGTGAGGCGACTGGCGATGAGACCATATAGAAAGATAAAACTTCTTCAGTAAGATTGTATTTCATTTCACAAATGTACAATTACACAGTAGAGAATATATATAGACTTTGACTCTTTACAAGTATACCCAGTATACCCTTGACTGCCTTAACTAAATTGTAACCATTCTAACTAACAACAGTAAATAACAAACTAACCACATTTAACTGTTTCTAAACTATTTTACATCAACAGAATTGGAAGATTTATTATCTTCCTTAATAATGAGAACATGTTTGACACATTGCTTGAAATATGAGGAGGAACACTCTTTATTTGAAAGTTGCACTACATTTCAACGAATATGAAAATAAAATGGTTGCATCCACTGTCTATTTGTAATGTGAAAAGCCATGCAATTGAAACTTAAAAATTTTCAATCTCGATTTGATGACAGTCCTGCAAACATATTGGGCGTTCATCACTTTAAGGAATGCATTTGTTCTACTTGAGCATAATATTGTCATCTCAAACCACTTTCACAAAGCTGATTTATTATCTACAAATGTGTCATTTTCATTTCAATTTGTGACTCCTATTTTGCTTTTCCCATTCTCATATTCTTGACAAGTGACCGCTGAAATTTATTGCTACAGTTCCCTCATCCTGCGAGATTAAGAATACTTGAGAATGATGAGTTGAGATCAATGTACCAATTATTGCCATCATGTGCTGTACACTAAGACTAAAGTCTTAATGCAATTTTGAACTTTGCAAAACGAACTCTATGCACTGCAAATCCATCACTAGGACTAAATTCTCAGTGCAATTAATAATGTGACTTAGAAACTGTTATGCAGCTTTGGGACTGTCCTTTTGGATCTTCTCAGTGAAAAAACACCTCCCCTGATCATGTTATCTACTACATTTTTAAAATATCGATATCCCCTTAGTTTTGATCTTTCTTTTGTTTTTCTGCTGCTTTCGTGCTGAATTGTTGCTCTTTGAATTGTTTTGAGGATACCCAATTACCCAAATTGTTCAAATTTGGTAATTCAGTAAGTTTTTATGTGCATTTTTGGTTTGGTTTTTCTTTGAAATGAATATAATTTGTAAGAAGTATGTTGGCATAACCAAGTTTTTATATTCATTTCTTTCATAATTGTAAAGAAGAGAGAGGTCTGTTGTGATTGGTGTAAAGTTGATTTTTTTGTATTTGAATTATCTAGATGAGCAATCAGGTTTTTTTTTAGCTGCCAGCGAGTATTTTTGCATTGTGTGGTTAGTATTTATGTAGAATACTATTTACAATGTGTGCATTTAGTATTGTTAGTATATGTTATATGAATATGTTATAAATTTATATTTACATTATCTAGATGAGGCTGAACCAAAGTGTAAGGCAAAACGTTGGCTTCACTGGAAGAAAGAAAAAATCTGCAAAAGGGGCAACTGAAGTGATGGAAATTGGAGACAAGTCGTTACAAGCTAATCATACTGGTAATAGAAATTGAATTTGTACTTTAGAATTAGCGTTCTTCTTGAGGTTCAACTGCTTGGAAAGGTATTTTGAAATTTTATTTTACAATTAGTGTTCTTTTTGATTTAGAACAAAAGGTCAATAATTTCCTTCTTACATTCCACATGTATGTAAATATAGTATTGCCTATTGTAAATGAAAAATGAGACATCAATCACATGTGCGTACATAGTACATTTTCGATTCGAACTTATGACATGTGTTATATGATTTTAAAACCCGCAGCAACGCGCGGGCACTAATCGCTAGTCCTACATACTAAAACTCAGTTTCGGAGGTATTGTTGATGACCAGTGGCCGGACGCTCTTGCCCTTCGGTTTCTTCTATGCTTGATTGTCGTGTTGTTCCTCTATTCCACGGTAATAATCGGTTTTGCCCATATTGGCCATGCGTCTGTCATCATTCATCTATACGCTTCGACTGGATTTCATCGCCTTACCATTTGCTTTGCCTTTGTCTCTTGCCAATCACTTCTTTTCTCCGTCTGGTCTCGCCTTCGTTTCCTCTGAAATCCTGTGTTCTTCGTTTCGCAAAATATTCACCAAAGATATCGCCGTTTTCCTTTGTTTTTTTTTTTTTGGAGATTTTGTTTAGGTTCTCTGTTTTCAGAGGAGTTTTGCATCCCTGTAAACCTAGATTTCTCTGTGTTTTGTGGAAGGTCATAAAATTGGTTTCCAAGGTTTTTTTTTCCTGATCTTGCGATTGCTGAAGCAAGAGTTTCAAAGTATTTCCCTCTTTTTTTCGTCTGCGATTCCGCAGTTGTGATCGGCTTTCCAACGAATTTTTAGTACAGTCCAGGCACGATCTTTCTTCAGATCATCGTTAAAATAATTATATTGAACTCAGGTAGGTTCTGTAACACCGGTATGTGAGTTCTGGAGTATTGAGAAGTGCACTGAAAAGGTGAAAGCCGAAAAGTCCAATATCGTAGGCGATGCTTTACTTCCCCATGAGATCATAAGCTATGCGAATCCCTGGAATTTTGCACAAGCGGCTGAGCTTCAGTGGAAGACAATGGTGGAGCACTTCTTTTCAAAGCAAGGAAATCTGAACAACTGCTTGGCTGTGTGTGAAACGGCCTCGGTATACAACTGTAGGCACACCATTGACACGGTGGTGGCTTGGACACTCTTGTTGTCTGAGCTGAATGAAGAGCCATGGAAAGGAAAGACAATCAATTTCAGTAAGTCGCCTCAGCTACGTTTGATACAAGGCGATCAACTTAGTTACAAGTGCGAGTTTGTGAGGAGGATGGAGTACTTCCAAGACGACCAGGATTGATTTTCAGAAGGTGTTTGATTTGATTCTCCAAGAGGCTGTGAATGCTAATTTGAAGCCGGAGCAAATGATCAAGAAGGTGTTTGTGTTCACTGGGATTGAATACTTTGACGAAGCTACAGCCAGACGGTGGGACAAGGCTTATCCGGCCATACAGGGCAAGTTTAAGGAGAAAGGGTATGAACATGCGGTGCCAAAAATTGTGTATTGGATAATGCAGGATGGTGAGCCGAGGAGGTGGATGGAGCCTCGTACATATCCAGGGGTGACCGTACTAAATGGCTTCTTCGACGATTTGCTCAGGTTGTTCTTGGACAATGATGGAGAAATTCGCCCCGACTTTGGCATGGAAGCAGCCATCTAAGGGGAAGGGTATCGGAAGCTGGTTGTACTGGATTGATTACTGATGAGTTTTGATAACCCTCGGTTATTATGTTTATTTAGTTGTCTTAACTTTTCTTGAAGACCAAAAGCATTAAGTCAATGCATAAGATCCACTTTTGAATCGCAGCAGCCTATGGGATGCTTCAATTTCGTTGATTACAAAAATGTGTATTGTTGCTTACAAATCCCAGCAAGGCTCAAGCCATTCGTTTTGGGGAGTGATTTTCGTACACCATTTTTCACCTTCTGCGTACACCTCCTCTTTATTTAGCCCTAGATTCTCTTTTGATTTGGTTAATCTGGTGGCTAGAAAATAAAATAAAATAACCCCCGGTATTCATGTTTGAGCTCGTTCAATTGGTTAAAAGCATTTATACCTCCGAGATCGGTTGAACTTTCTAAACCTTTTTCTTGCTTTCTTCCCAAGTCACCGCTTTAGCACAAGCTTCAGATGCCGATATTCCGACACCTCAACAGCCAGCACAAACTCTCATGCACCAGCTTTGTTCTTACTTTAAACTGTTACCAAGTTCTTCCACTTCAAAGAAAATATTCTCTGTCAAAAGAAAGTAACGAGAACAAAGAAAACCCTAATATATATATATAACATCGTAGCAACACTACCTACCAAGTGAATTAAGGAAGAGAGCTGACATAATATGGGCACGAGACAAATCCAGGTTGCAGACCAAACCCTAGTTATCCACGAGCTAGACGACGTTAGTGACTCAACAACGGGTCGAGCTCTCACCGGCTCATGGGTTTGGGACTCGGCCCTTGTCCTATCCAATGTCCGAAATGCCGATAATATCGGCGATATTTCGCCGATATTATCGGTTTTTCACGTTACCGATATTTTAATAGGTATCCAACGGGTTTTCGTCAAAATATCGCGATATTAGCGATAATATCGCCGAGGCTCCGTCGTCGCAACGGCAGCCGAGGCTCCGTCGTCGCAACGGCAGCCGAGGCTCCGTCATCGCAGCTGCCAAGATATGCGCCCCTCTCTGCAATCCACGCTCAGACCCATCAAAATGAGCAATCCCTTTTCTCCTGAGGTGGCCGGAATATGGGTTGGGTGTCCTTGGGGTCATCAGGGTTCCTCTGCGCGTCGCCGTGCTTCCCAGAGACGGAGGAGAGGGAGGGAGAGTTCAGGAGGGTGGTGGAGATGCTGCGCTGGCATCGGGGTGGACGAATTTGGGTGTGCCTGGGTGTGGGTGCGATCGGGGAAATGGAGTCCTCTGCGCGTCGTCGTGCTTCCCAGAGACGGAGGAGAGGGAGGGAGAGTTCACGAGGGTGGTGGAGATGCTGCGCTGGCATCGGGGTGGATGAATTTGGGTGTGCCTGGGTGTGGGTGCGATCGGGGAAATGGAGTGAGAGAACGAGAGTTCGAGAGAGAGATGGAGTTGAGAACTGAGAGAGAGTGAGGGGTCCGAGAGAGACTCGGGAAAAGAGAGAGAGATAGGGTGAGGGTTAGTGGGCTGCCACGTGGCAGCGCGACGGAGAGTGAGAAATCAAGA
Organism: Malus fusca; assembly: GCA_035220775.1. NCBI lineage: Eukaryota > Viridiplantae > Streptophyta > Magnoliopsida > Rosales > Rosaceae > Malus > Malus fusca. Next base: position 6,278,719 of record CM069064.1, on the reverse strand, counting down.
TGGAGGGTCCAGATTAGATTAGGATAAAGGACTCAATTGCACAATTTATATAATTTTAGGGAAAGAGTGAAAATATAAATTAATCTGGGGTCCAGATTAGATTAGGATAAATGACTCAATTTCAGGGAAAGAGTGAAAATATATAATTTCAGGAAAAGAGTGAAAAATTTTGAACCTCAAAGAGTGAAAAATTTGCCAGCTCGCTATATAATCAACTTAAATCAGTTAAATCCATCATGTAATGCATTTCCTTCCAATTTTTTGTGATAAACTAGTAGATAATTGACTAAATAAACATCTTGCAAAGTTTCAATAAAAATTTCAAAGTTTTCCTTACAATTTCCGTGATTTCCATATTATTTTTATCGATATCGATAATATCCCGATATTTCCGTGTTTTTATACTACCGATATTTCCGATATCATCGATATTTAATACCTTGATCCTATCCAACTGGATGGCCACTCAAGGCGTAGTCCACTTTCACTTCCAAGATAAGTCCATCCTCGAGCTCGGTGCTGGGGCAGGACTTCCCGGCCTGACAGCGGCTCGGCTTGGAGCGAGCCGAGTCGTTCTCACGGATATGGGGCCACTCCTTCCGGGGCTGTTGAGGAATGTGGAGGCCAACGGACTCGGGGACCGAGTCGAGGTGAGGGAACTCGTGTGGGGATCGGACAAGTCACCGAGTCAAATCAGCGAGTTGGACCTAATTTTGATGTCTGACGTGTTCTATAACCAAGAGGAAATGGTGGGGTTGGCCAAGACGTTGAAGAGCGTGTGCGGCAGAGGTACTACGGTTTGGGCGTCAACGGAGGTCAGGCCGTGGACCGCCGAGTGCTTAAGCGAGTTGGTACATGAAGATTTTGGACTCGTTGAGTTACCGAGTCAACTGGTGGAGGAAATGGAGGAGGGCTTGGATTGTTTTGCCATTTTCCTAAGTCATACCACCACATGAAGATAACCAAAAAACTTTCATTGTCGAGGGCTCTATCTAAAGTTTCTTTATTTTCGTCCAGTGTACTTATTTTCGTTCGTTTTTCAACAACTCTCTTTTGAACAAACCATATTATCTACGAGTAATCATTTACCACAATGGTGATAAGGTATTGAGCCCTTACATGATGAAGTGAGTTCGAATTTTATCGGTAGCTAATCTAACATCTAATATAACAAAATCAGTCATTTGGAAAAAAAATAAAAAAACAATATTGTCTACGCATAAAGCGTGGGCTAATGAGTTAAGCCTCACAATGGCCTAGCAATAACGTGGTTCAAATTCATCTTTGGCAGGAACCGAACCTAAACATTTCACTTGCCAATGGAGAAATACCACTTAACCGTCATACTAAGTGGCTTCGTTTTTTTTTTTAACTTGTCGCCAACAGAAAAGAGAAGGAAACCGAGAGGACATATTCCTGGAGTCAATTACGCAGCATTTAAACGAAAGCAGATTACACAAACAAACCAATCATCAAGCTTTTTATATACCACCAGACCGGGGTAAGGGTACTACGCCGAGCAGCACAAGCACTGAATAAATACTCGCTAAAGATTTCATCATCGTCGTCTATGCGATATTATAATGTAGAGTATAATTACATGTCTGGAGCCGAAAGGGTTAGGCGACTTTCCCCGAGCATGCTGTACAAAATTTGTTGTAGAACTGCTTCTGTATATGAATAAATTGGGTCATTTCCCTGTCAGTCAGTCGCATATACAGCGCGCCCCGCTCTTCCAGTGCCAGAACCCTTTCGCCAAAAACCATGCCATGTAATGCTCTCATTTCACTTAACCATCTTTTTCTTACCTTTCTTCGGAACAATACAAAACTTCAAGCAGGTAATATCGGGGTTATCCTTTTCTTTCTCAGCACCGGATGTGTCGCTCTTGTTTGCTCAGAGACCCCATATGCTCATTTGCCCACTCTATTTGATAGTATTCCCAAAACCCAGAACATATCAACTAGAGGTTCTGGAGATAACCACACTGATCGCAACCGACAAATCTTCTGCAATTTAGGGCAGTTGTATTTGGGCACACAAGAGAGCACAAACCGAGTTGCTGAATGCAAAAGACTATAACCCATCACAGCCATTATTCCCTACTGTCTCTTAACCATTGTAGTGGATTTTCTGATTTTGGGAGGTCTGACCCTGCTGAGGCTGAGGCTGAGGCTGCGGAGGCTGCTGCTGCTGTTGTGGTGGGGCCTGCAAGTTCATTGGCTGTGTGTTGTAATGGGTAAAAGGCTGAGAGTACAGCGAGTTCATAAAGCCCTGAAAATATGTTGAACGTATCAGCTATTAGCACCGGCGAGGACAGCCACCACCAAGCCAAACTATGACTTGAAAAAGAACAGAGGAAGAATGCAGTAAACATGTTGGTCATATGCCCAACCCACTAAATGCTGTTGAAGAACAATGTGAAAGGACTTGCTAATTACGGAGCCAAATGTCTCTACATCCCATTTTATTATTTTCCCGTAGTAATCTATTAAATAGCATTTGTATGAAATGAAACCTGGGACTGGAGTTGATTGGCATTTGCAACTCCATAGTGGTTCTGTGATGCTTCATCCTGTGATGGATCATTAAAGCCCACCTGAGTAAATAGGCCTTGTGATCCATGAGGCATGTAGTCCTGTAAGAAAGCTGTTGAGAATTGCCCAAAGCACAGTAAAAATGTAACGAAAAGAAAGGGAAACTAGCAAACCTGAGACATGAAGTCATTCCCTGTACCAAATCGAGAATATCCAGCTTGAGAGTTCTGGTTCAGAAAGTTCCCTGGAAACCCACCTTGTGCTCCTTGAGTAACATAATCAACAGCATATCCACTTTGAGAAGCCTGTTGACCAAGCTAGCATAATGTAAGTTTTAATTTTTGAATACATGACTAATTCTGTAATTGCAAGTAACAGAGGTTCTTAAATTACATAACATTGACGATGGGTACATTTGGAAAGAAAATAGTGTGGACACAAAAAGGGAAATCCTCTTTCTATGAATAACCTTTTCTTTTCAATTTTTGATTAGCATGGTGTAGAATCACTTCTTCCAAGGGAAAATAATTCATCGAAGATGAAAACAAAAAAGGTATTTAAATGAAAAACATTGTCTAACGTCCTTCAACAAACAACTTAAGGCATAGCCCAACACATAAAGGCCAAAAAATGCATATTTGGTCACACTATTTTGCCTCGATTTCATTTTCAGTCAGTGTGTTTGGTTTTGCTAGCAATTTAAAAACAATTTTGAAAGTGAGGTGATTAACAAGTTAGAATCCAGATTTTCAATTTGGGGAAACAATCTGTCTGTTTTCAAGAAAATGTTGCCAAGGGATTGAAAGACCGCATTATCGGCTTTCTAAAACTACCTGCACTTTTCGGGTTTATTTGATAGAAAGACACTCTTTTCGGGTTTATTCAACTTTTGATAGTGATAAAATTGCTAACAAAAATTACACAGTGACTATTGATACAATTAAAACCACAGGACCAAAAGTGATTTTGAGTCAAAACACAGTGAACAAAAATATACTTAACCCAAAAACTAAATCCAGAAGTACACTGCTGAAGCAAACAAATAATGTATGGCCCATGGCCCAGCATACACTGAAAAAACAACAAAAGAAAAAAGCACCGCAACTTCATACCTGAGTGGAGAAGTCAGCAACATTATAAGGAACATGTGATCCCTGACTTTTAAAGTCGTCACCCAAAAATTCCTGGCAACATGCAATCAAAGATGAAATTAAAAGATGAATATCAACATCACAAGTTACTAAAAATATCACGTTTAGTACGAGAAAAACCTGAGACATGCCCGCCATGGAAAATCCATCACGAAATGTTTGGCTTGGCCCTTGAACTGGCATCTGTTGCATACAACAAGACGAGCACATGCATCAGGTGGATGAAGGAACAAGAACTAGGAGAATTGGTATATGATAAAAAAAAAGGGTCCAGTACAAACATTATTGACAAATCCAGGTTGAGATAAGGGGCCACCAACAGATGGTTGGCTATTTGGATTTTCAAGAGCAGGAAAGTTGAAGGTAGACCCCATATTCCCAACATTCTGTTGTGTGCCCTGCTGGTGCGGAAGATGACTGCCAATTGGAGCACCAGCATTTCCACGTCCTGCCCCAAAACCACGACTTCCAGGTTGAGGGACATGAGGAACAGCTCCAACTGGTCCATGCACAGCTCCACGAGTTGGAATAGCATACGGTTGAGAAAGGGGTCCTCCGTGGAATGGTGAAAGAGGTGCCCGAGGCATTGGATATCCAGCCGGATGTACACCAGGCTTATGGGTACCATTGGGTGGGCCAGGAGGTAGGTAAGAACCTGCATTTGACATAAACAATTTAGACATAGGAGATGTTTACAATTAAGATTTTCTACTTATTATTGGATTTAAAACTTGGAATTTAAGGGTTAATTATTTTATTCTATTTTCCTTGTCCATGTGGGATTAGTTATTTTTAACTTCTAAAGAGGAAAAAAAATTTAACATTTCAACACATGTGAAACCATTTATTTGGATTACTCACCATATTAAACGAACCCAAGTTTATACACTAAACACTAAAATATCAATAACCATTACGTTAAAAGCGTTGGCTTCAATTTTTCATTTAGATTTCTTCCCTTTTTGATCCCTACTAATAGGAAACGAAAAAGAAGTATCAAAACAAAGATAACAAGAAAAGAACACCATCAGAGTATAATGGAAAGTGTGGAGAAAACAAACAATGCACTTCATCCTACAATTCCTGGAGAGAGAAGGTAAAAAGGGAAAGATACTAGCACTAACATACCCCTACCACGATTACTTCTTCTGTCCGCATTTTGGCCAGCTGAGGCTACAGACCCAAAACTGTCATTGGGGATAACTCCAGGACCACCTCCAAAGAATAGGCGCCGATCATTGTAGATCTGTGTCAACAGTAGAGCAAACACAACATAATTTTACATCCATCATAAATTGGTGATTTCATAATTAAGATCCAACTACCACCACAAATTAAAAATGTGTACATCTAAAGAAAAGAATGAAAAATTAATTTTTGCCTTCTCCGCTAGTGACAAACCTTTTTAGGCTTTGGAAATTGCACCATACTCTGCTTCAGGTTATTTAGAGGCCCCTCAACCAAGCACTCGTGTTCCTAATGATGTATAAAATGTCAGTAATAGCAACGCTATAGTCTGAATATCAAGTTATCAACCCAGACAGCACAATCATTTTTAACCAGCACATACAATCAAAGAGAGAAGGTAAATAGAATAAACAGGAGGAGGACATAAACAAAATTTGCAGTACATCATCAATTAGCATTAACAAATATGCTGCCAGCTGCCACCAATCATTCCCAAGATGACTTCCATATTTTGGAAATGGGCTTTTTTTTATTTCCTTTTTTGATAGTACACATAACTTTATCTATAAATGAAACACTACAAACACCATGAACCAGAGGACCTAAAAGGACTTGAGAAAAACAAGATGAGAACGAAAAAATACATATCAAACAGAAAAATTGCCAAGTTAAATCAGAAAAGAATACTTGAGAAAGCCTTAACTCTTTTTCTATTAACTGGAATAAAAAACAAGAGGAACAGGTCAACATAAACCACCAATAACAGAATTACAGAGAACAGTTAATACCTTGTAATGTGTCAACAAGCTATTCCACAGTGGCTGTTTACTAAGAACTTTAGGGTTTCCAAGAATGACAATACCATATCGAGCACGTGTTAGAGCAACATTGAGCCTGCGAGGATCATTAAGGAATCCAATGCCCTGAAAAAGGAATGTATTAGCCAGGAATAAAACTATCATAAATATACTTCCTTCTTCAAATGAAGACGGCTCTTCTGAATTTTTTTTTTATCTAGTCATTCTAAATTATCTTAGAACCAAAATCTGGAACTCATTGACAATGAAACAACTCTGAAGACAGCCTTCAATGCCATTCTGTTTAATCATGACTACTCAATTATCAGTAACAACATCCCCCTTAACCCCACCCCCCCTCCCAAAAAAAAAACATAATAATAATAATAAGCACAAAAGAAAGTAAGTAATTTTCTGTGAGATGAACCAAAAAGTAGTGCACTGAAACCCCATATGTAAGATTTATAACGTGAATAATAGGAAAATAGCAACAAAACAATTCGAAAAAAGAAAAAGAAAGACGCATCTTTGGGACAACCGAAAGGAAAAAAGTACGTACTTCCCACATAAGTGGTTTTATGAACTCACCTGATGCTCATTACTCCTCACACACGAAAGGATGATATAATCCTTTTCCCTTCCCTGAAATGAATCTACGCTTGCAACCTGTAATAACAATAATGAAGCAATACAGTCAAAATAGGTCAAGAGCAAAGGCTTCTACATGTGACGATTCAGATATATTACCTCAATTTCCTTATAAAGTTGCTGTCTGAGAGCACCATTTCGCGACATATAGTTCACAATATAAGCTCTCTGTCCCTCATACGGTGTGATCACTCCAATCTATAAAGTGTTGATTGTTATTAAATTAATGAAACATGGAATCCATATATAAAATGCTAAACTCAAAACGAATGTTGTAGGTTCACCTGACTAGGGACTACGCCACTCCTCAAGAATGTTGTGACAATCTTTTCAACATTAGCAGCCTCAGTTCTGTTCAGATAGGATGTTCCACTAGCACTTATCTCCTCTTGGCCCATCTATAACACAGATGCATGAGTCCAGAACAAGTCTTTGGAGAAAATATGATTTTAAAAAAGTCAGACAGAAAACCATCCAGTAGACAAAGCCTAATTCTTTGCAATGCTATCCATATACCTCTTTTTCCCTCCCACACCCCCCTGTTAATTTCTGTCCTCTCCTCTTCAATTCATTCGATCCGACGGCCAAAAATTGAGAGATGTATGTGGAAGGTAAAAATGGGTGTGTGGATAGCACCACCCCAAATTTTTAGTTGGCTCAAACTACTTGACTGGCACTTATTGTTACCTGTACATAAAAGAACATGGGACGATTGGGAACCGGCCAAGGAAAATCAATGCCTGATGATTGCCTTTCATTGATGGTCACTCCATTTTGAAGCGTGCCCTCATAGAAGCTATTAGATGGAAATTCTGACAAGGCTGGATGCATTCGGTATTGAACCTAAAATTAAATCACTCATAAGATATATAAGTCTTGCAACATAACCATGCACGCAAGAGAAATTTCACTTTGAACGACATACAAGACAGAAAGTGTCATAAGCCTCTTAAGGGTGCACTGACAGCTACACTATGCAACTTAACATTTGAATCAGATACAAGATTGGTGACAGAAAATAATTTAAATAACATAATAAAGAATCCAACCAAGTTAAACGTTGAGAATAATCCAAACAAGTTAAATCACAGTGGAGTTGATTTGCCCAAAGAAGTTAGGGAAAATATGTGATAAAAAGGAGAAAAACAAATGCAGGTACCTAAATTCCAAAGCAACTAAGAATGAGTTAAGGTCAAATACATTGAGAATTGCAATAAGTTTACAATAAAGTGAAGTAAGGCAACACTTTATAGACGCATCTTAATATTGAATTGAATGTTCATGCAGTAACATTAAGAAGAAAAGACCAATATCATATCTATTGATGAATGGGTATACAAAACTCAGATTTCATCACTGACTATCCAACATAAAAAAGTAAATAAACAAATATATTTAAAAAAAAGGCAAGTACATGTACACTAGTAGTGATACTATGCACAGCTAGCCATGCACAAACAATCTAAACTCTGGACCAATTACCTGCAATCTAATTGGTTTCACACCAAGTAAAACGAGGCGTTCAAAGAGAGACTGGGCAAGCCCAGCACGAGCTGCTTTCTTGCACATAATGACTGGACCAAGCTGGCAGTGATCTCCAACAAGAACAACCTAATATGGAAATTTCTCATTAGACTCTAGGCAACGATTTGTTAAAAATCAACCTCAGACTCAAAATTTAGCAACGTCTATATATTTGACCTCAGAGTACCTGCTTTGCCCCAAGAACCAAAGGAATCAGGCATTCAGGCTCCGTAGACTGGGTAGACTCATCAATAAGTACCTAAAAGCAGAGGATAGATTTGTGTAAGCTATTTTTAAGTTGTGACAGATAGTAACTAACTGTTAATGTAAGACGTATTTCAACCTGACGGAACCTAAAATTGGCCAATCGTGGATCTCCAGCACCAACACATGTGCAACAAATGACATCAGCACTTTGAGAAATCTCCCTCTCGGTTGCCCGCTTCAGTGCCTTATATTTTTTCTCATCGCTACTAGACAATTCTCCTGTAAAATTTCAGGAACTAATTAGCATCAAGTCAGGACAATATACATAGAAGTTTTTAGAAAAGCAAAGTGACCTTGCTCATCCTTCAATTGTTGTAGCTTGTACAGTTCACTCTTTTCTGACGTGTCAAGATGACGAACCTGAGATTAACAGAGTCAATAAGCATCCAGTTAAACAAGTGAACAAAGTAAAACCAGACAATAAAATTAGTAATTAAGTCAACAAGTCAACACAAACCTGGTAATGAAGGGTTAAATGCTCAACAGGAGAACTAACAGCTTCCCTTGATTTTGCACAAAGTCTAACAACCTTAAATACCAAAAGGAAGATAAAAATCAGACAAATTCATAAGAAACCTATCATTACCAAAGACACATATAATAAAAAAAACATCTGTTGCAATGTTTCATGCAAAATGAGTTCCGAAGCTCATAAACAGCACCCAACTGTAAACCAACTTGTTTTAAACAAATAAAAATCAGATTACACACTGCTATGCTTTACAAAGCAGAACAAGTGGTACTTGAGAGACAGTCATACTAAGATGGACATAAATACGTTTAGGTACTCATATTCTGATTTCTTGCAGTTTGTAATTACTTTTCTTTGATAGATAGAGATTTCTACTTGGTATAAAAAGCAACAACACATGAACAGTGGACAACAGATCTATCATAGAGGAGCAATCTAAAATTCAGAAAAAAAGGAAACTACTGAACAGCCGAGCAACAAAACCATCATTTAACCCAGGCAAATAAGAAGCTCTCCAATCTAAAACTATCAGAGAAACAGAATCCAATTATGTGTCTGCACAACAATGCATACACAACTAAAAAGATATTTAAATATTCATTCAAGAAGAGCCGCAAAAACAAAGGGGACATTCTATAGAGTCAGTATCATTGCAGGCGACGGCCAAGCACTGGTCCTCTACCTTCAACCCAGTTGCACTTATCTTCTCAGCTAGTTGGTCTACAGCAACATTACTAGGAGCACAAACCAAAACCTGGTAAAGAGATAAATTGTGATTAAAAGAGAGAGAGAGAGAGAGAGAGAGGAAATAACAAAAGTGAGTTATTTTACCTGTCCCTGGCCTTGTTTAGCCATGTGATACACAATTGCTGCAGAAGTCACAGTTTTTCCTGTGCCAGGTGGACCCTGGATCAAACTTATAGGCTTCTGAAGGACACTCTTTACAGCAAAAACCTATCAATAAAAAAGTGGTAAGACACTCAGATTAGACCAACACCAATTACAACAAAGAACCCTCAAAAGGTCCCAGAAAATGCTATTATGAAATACTTGGGAAAGAGATGCATTTGAAGTGAAAAACTAGTATATAGAAAGAGAGGATAACCCAGAAAAGAAAGTAATGTGTCATGAACTAGAGGATAACAAAAAAGTGTATAATCAAGATATCATACTTGAGATGCATTGAGCTCCGGAAGACCAGGTGCACCAAAACGACGGGGCAATGTATTACGGACCATTTGAACCTCTACTTCATGGCCTAACAAATGATGGTAAATATATCTGCACAAATAGTATAAAAGAACAATTAAGTTAAATGCAAAACATAAAACACCACTGCAGCTTGACATGATTTATTTATTTTTCTTTTTAACATACTTTCATTGAATAAAATACAACCTGAAATAGCCAATGCAATATCTGCCCTAAAAACCAATTTATGCTTGTCATTTCCATACAATATTTAGCAATACAAGAATTATGAACATAGAAGTAGAATCAACACTAAGTAGCATAATGATCAGCAAGTTATCAATTTTTTAATTTTTTTGAAACAAGACTGTTATTTCTAAAACTTAAAAGTCAAAAAAAGAGAAGGAAGAAAAAAAAACACTGCAAACCTACCCACTAACACTTGTCTCGTCCACTGCAAAAGCTTTCATGGCCCCCTGCATCCGATCAAAACTTGTACTCTTCCAGACAAAGTCAACACTGAAGCCATGGTTCACATCAACTGGAACTCCCTGCAAACAACATGAATACACATTAGTAACAACCAAGTTTGCTGAATTAAATAACAATATATAAGCAGCACTAATACTAAAACTACCTGACTGGCACGAAGTTCAAGTGCAACCTCCTCTTGTGCAGTTAACTTGATCTGAAACAGCAGATAAGTACTATAAGTTCCACAAAACTACAACACATACACAACATATACTCTTAATGCTTCAGAAAGGAAAGAGGCATACAACATGTCCCACTGACTGCCATGCTGGATGAGCTGCATCTCCAGAATAACGAAGCCGCAACTCATCACCAGGTACAAGACGTAACTCATTGTCTTCCTGCAACAACCCAAGAAAAAACTGAATGTTAATAACACATACATATGAGCAGAATGAAAAACATGCATATAGTACTAAAAGAATTCACCCAAAAAAAACTCAAATTTTCGCAGACAATCACCTTTGGAAACACAAAATAAGCAATACGCTTCTTGTTAAGACCAATATCCCACCGAAGTGTGACATTGTCTTTGCTTTGAGATTCTTTCATCATCTACAACATAAATAAGATCATAAGAACTTACAACTAGCTTGTTCTCTACCACAGGGATCATAAGAAATCTTTGAATTGAGAAGAAAAAGGAAAACAGAGGTTTGTCTGCATACTTTATCATAGTCAGCTTCAAGTTTAATAAGTGGTGCAAACACATTTTGATACTGCATCAGAAACAAGAAAATCATCAGCTTATCAGCAAAACATCCATTTAGAAGATGCAAATTCTACAAAGGCTTCTCGTGTTATAAAATGGACACGATCTAAGCCTTGTCACATTTCAAAGTATATACAATGAATTCCAAACAGATTCACCTGGTAAGCATCTTCATACTTCAAGGCCACAGGTTGGGGTTCATCATCCACACCAGGCTTCTCGAGGTCTTCAAGGGAAGCATCAGGATTGGACTTCCAAAGTTCTTCTACTTTATTTATTTGTTGAGCACTGATTTGGCGCGCCCTTAGCTGCTCCTGTTCAGACGGGACCTGCAAAGCACAGCATCTTAAAACTACTAAACAGAAAACCATAAATTGCCTCAAATGAAAATAACTATGATCCTGATGATAGCAAAATACCAAACCTTAACAAGCCACTGCAAGAAACACCTATCATCTATCAGGGGACACCACTGGCTCAGATCCCAGTTCATATCCTTCAATGCATTAACACTTAAGCAGGGTTCCCTACAAAGAAGAACAACAACACTCTCTGTCTTGGCTGAAATAAATCCAAGAAGGAATACATTACGACATCCACAGTTGTAGCATTCAAGGATTGTTTCTCCCAATGGGCTATCTTTATGAAGACAGACTTCCTTGTGTTTTGCTCGGACCTACAAAACCCAACATAACAAACCAATTAGGAAAAGTTACCAGAATATAATGTCTATCCCATATTAATAACATCAGCTTTCAAACTCGCATTTAGGAACCCACCATATGCAACCACCCAAGAATCAGCATACTATTAAGAAAAAAAAGTTATGTATGATATCAGGCTCCAAGAGCTGGTACTTTCATTAAATTTCACAGATTATTTGTGGTTGCATATCCTTAAAATTTTGCCCATGAAAAGGCTGTTCAAAGCATCAACAAAGATTAATTTTTCAAGATGAAAAACGAAAAGATGTGAATGGAAGATGCAGTTTAATTTCTACAAAAAATTTATATCTGCTCAATGTGATGTGAAATCAAACGGGGCAGCTTATGGTAAGTTCCCGTTACACTAGAGAAAAGAAATTGAAGTCCATGTAATTTAGAGCCTCTCGGGATTGCTTCTGGAAGGGCTAAAAGCCTTGCTGACAGCCAAAAGTGCTTGCTGATTCCGTTTGGAAAAAAACTGTTAGAATTGCTTCTGGGTCATAGAAGTGCTTTCTGAAGAAGCACCTGCCAGACGCTTCTCCAGGAAGCATTTTCAACAGCTTTTAGAGGAGGCATTTGAATATTTAATAGAAATTTCAACGTATTTCTAGTGTAAGCACTTCTAGACCTACAGAAGCAATCCCAAACAAGGCCTCAACAATTATAGAAAACATTTACTGGCATCACCTAGATATTAAAATGTTCAAATCAATCAAACTCCATCATAGAAATTATGACTCCTTACTTTAGCTTGTAATTTAACTTAAAAGAATTATTTGGAATCCATCCATGATCCCACTAGAGCTAACATAAACCGAAAGAGGATATAAAGGATTCTCTAATGCTCTATCATAGATCATACAATGTAATAACGAGAGTACAATCAACTCAAGATCAGCCACATGATTGGCATAAAAGATGTACAGCATTAAATTAAATCATGCAGTCCTGTAAACACCAAAATCTGAAGCATAATGCTGGTTACTTAAATCATATTAAACAGATGTAACGTTAACTCCATTCGTATGTAAGGTCCAATTATGTCCCTGCAGACAAATCAGAGGAATATTGATCCAGAATTGCTGGTCAAGTGCCCTACCATTAATGGAAGTTTAATATTAAGTGGTGTGGGAAGTAGAAGACTTCTCAACTTTTGTGTCAACAAATACGTATCTCTATAAATTTGCATAGATATATCAGAGCATGTTACTGCTTATGTTATTATGAAAAATTATTTAAATCAACCCATATATATAGGGTTTCTAAAATATGAGGCCAAACCTAGCTGTAACATCAACACGAACCAAATGAATCTCCAATAGACCAAAAAGTAGTCAACCCATTCATGCAACCAAATTACAACTCAACAAAAAAAAGTCCATCTGAGTATAAGGTGCCATGATTAATCGACAAAGAAAAATCATCAGAATCTACTTTCTCTTTACCCAGATTGCCTCCTATCTCTGCAATCCAATACCATGTTTGAACCAAAATCTCCCAAAATTTAGAACTAAAAACATCTTGAAACCGGGATGATAACCCAAACCATCATGATGGCATAATAATGCAGCTCTAAATGTACCTAAAACTTAGTTCAATCTTCGTATAACCAATGCCAACACGTGATAGCGTATCAGCAAGTTTGTCTCTTACAAAACACGCTTATTTCCCTGCATTCTCTAACTACTAAATTTCCTCCAGTGACATCCATTTTGTGACTAGTAATTTCCAGTTCTTACCCAAATTCCCATTGGACTCATCCCAAAAAATTATAATCACAAAACCCAAAATTATAAATAAAAAAGCAGAAACAATAACACTCCGAACTGGGTGACTTACCAGGTGATTCACAATATGAGAGCCGGACGTGTTCCCCCTTGAATTACAGAACCATTTTCGACACGAAGGCACATTACACCTCACAACGCAAGCCGGGTTCGACACGCCGCAGTACCGGCACGCATGTTCTGTGAAATCCCCTTTTCCAAACTCGTAATTGTCGTCATCCCCAGTATCCTCAAAGTTAAGCACACTCATCCCAGCCGTTAGGACGTCAACCACCTGATTATTGCCGGCGTTACTGCCCGACCCACCTGCCCTAGCCTTTGTGGCGCTGCCCGGGGCAGCAGAAACCGGCGACGCATCGGACTGGTGGTCTGACCCGACCCCACCACCGCCACGGTCACGGTCTGCAGGTTCCGATAAGGAATCTGAAGGGGTGGGCCAGGCGACAGGAGAGCGAATCGGGTCGCGGAACTCCGGGTAGTCAAAGTCCTCGCCCTGGGTGTTGAATTCGAGGAAGGTGTAGGCGTCGTTGGCAGTGTCGGGCTGCGACGCCGTGTCAAAGAGGTTGTTGGGCTCCGAATCCATGGTCGGGGTGCGGAATTGAAATCTTTTGGGGGTGGAAGGGGAGTTAGGGTTTGGGTTAGTGTTTGGTGAAGGAAAATAATGCGTAGAGAGAAGAAAGACGTTTAAGAAGAGTGTGTGGGAGGTGTGACGGGTGAAGACGTCGTGGAGAGAGAGAGAGAGAGAGAGAGTCCGTGTGAGGGGGTTTTTGTAAGTTTCGTTTGGGCGAGTGCCCAAATGGGACCCACTTTTTTTGCAATTTTGGGACGCGCCGCTGTGATTGGGCAGTGGGACTGCTTTTCAATGCGCACGTGACCGGGTGCGTCTCTTGGAGGTACGACGTGGCACGTATACATGTTGATGAAACAAAGACAAGTGTAAGCTTTTGTCTATGTGTTTCAACAACATGAAAAGGTTTGGTATATGTGACTATTTTGTTGACGCGTGATGTCACGTCGTGAAACAAAGTGTTATGTAAGTTATTCTCTTCGAAAAATTAAATGTTTGTATATCATGTGAGAGAGGTATAGCACGTCAACTTTCAAAAGCATTGGTTACTATGATCTCGTTTAATATACATAATTGGATTGCAATGGATAATACTCATATTTTAGGCCTATTGAAGCTGGAAGTGAATGCCTTTTCATTTATAGGGGATTAGAAGAGGAGAAGGAAATTTGTACCTTCAAATTCCACCATTTTAAACTAGATTGAATTGGTAAGTTTCTTTCATGAGTAATTCATCTAGGTGATCATTCTTTTACGATTTCTCTTTTAACATACATTTAATTTAGTGGGTTATCTATTCTAATTCAATCATGCGTACCAAACGAGTTCTATGTCTCTAAGCACATGAGAGGATTACATGCCAAAAAATCTTGTTATCATGACATGGTAGGAATACAAAATAAATTAGTTTTTCCATCTTTTTTAATTATTGAGTTTGAAGTGTTTTTCTAAGTATAATTTTATCGAAGTCTTACGTGTGAAAACAAATCATTTTTCTTATATGAAAATAGGGTAAAGTTTTTAGGATCACTTCGGGCCTCAAAAATCTTAAAATCGGACCTACTAATTGGCAGACTAAAGAGGAAGAACATTCGTTCACTTAATTAATAAATAAAATAAAGTAAACATTGGTGATACCACATAATTAGTAATTGAAAACTAAACCGACACGACTTTGAAAATTAACTCAAATTTAAATGAATTTGGAGAATACATAGTATTAAATGCAAAAAACATGTTTGGGTTGGATGTAAATGCCCCTCATTGTTTGATTATCCGCACCTATTTTGTTTCAACGATAGCTTCCAGACTTTTCTCTTAAAAAAAATATCTTCTCTATGAGAGTGTTTAGGTCCAAGACGATGTTTTGGGCCGAAGGTAACAAATGGGCCGAGACTATTGATCCAGTGGTCGTAAGGTGGATTATGGGCCGGCTGGGTACTGGGAGTTGTCTAGTTGGTTTCGATCGAGTCCCTTTGTGAGAAGGATTGATTTGGATAAAGATGAAGGATGAATCCTTAAACCCCCATAAGTGTTAAAGCTGAAGGCACTAAGGAACGCGGAAAGAATCTGGTTCGTTGTGAAGATGTGTTCAAAGTCTTAATTGAATTGGGATTGACCGAGTTTTAGTTAGATCAGGATGAAGAGTCATAATCTGAGTAAGGTTCTAACTCGGCCAGAAGAAGGTTTGTTCCTATAAATACAGAGGTTGAACACACATTGAGGGCTCTCCCACTCAACACACAAACTGCCCTGCACAAACTCTCGCTCTACGCGAAACCTCTCAATAACCTTGAGATTTTTATTTTCTTTTTCGTCGACACATCTTTAGTTTGGATAAACAGCAATGTGAAGGCAACCGGCGAACATCTTCAGTTTGGATAAACAACACTGTCGTCGTAGAATCAGCCGACCGCGAAGCACCTTTAGTTTGGATAAATAGCACTGCGTCGAGGCCGACTGATTATCTATCCAAGCCTCAGTCGAGAAGGGTTTTCGAATCCTTATTGGAAGAGGTCATCTCACGAGCCTTCTCGGCGAAGTGAGGTGTTACGAATCACTAGACTCGGTGCATTGAACGCCAAGTTATTTTATGATTGGGTATTCACAAGTTGGATTTAAAGTTCGGCATTCTGACGGCCGAACCACATTTACGATTAAGACGTACATCTGCTTTGAATACTTGTGTCCATATAGTCTGGTGTCGATTCGGCGTGTTTATACTCTTACTAATATAATCACCGTGACCGAATCCGACGCCGACAATTTGTGAACTTCGTAGAACTAGCAGCTTTGTCTTCATGCTCTAGAACCCGAAGGCCGAGACGTGTTCATTCCTCGACCGCAGTTATGAGATTCAGAAGTCAGCAGCGCGTCCAACGCAACATTAACAAATTTTACTCACCGGTCGAGCTCTGACGTTGAGTTGGCACGCCCCGCACACAACCGAAAGACTTAGTTAGATTATTAATTACTCGGCATGCGCACCACGTAGGCTTAGTAGTTTTTAGGGTTAATAGAGAGTTAGAACTTTTTCTCTCCGTGAGTGAGAGCAATAGCAATACTAAGGATTTTTCCTCTTGTCGCCGACCCTAATTTTGATTAGGGTCGGTGGCAGGCCTTCATTCTTCTTCTCTGCTTTCTCTTTCTTCTTCTTTTTTTCTGGTGTTTTCCCTGTTTTCCTTCCTATTTTGTTTTCCTTTTACACCCCGATTTTCACAGGTATATCATGTTGCCCTCAGATCTTCATCCATCCATATACATGTTCTTATTTTGGCTTCCACCGACTTCATCTCCATTCCGATCTACAATCAATTTTAACCGCGAAGTGAGGCGGTCTTCAACTGAGAAGGTGCGTAGAGGCTGCGATCGGTGAGATGTTATATGTTGGAAAGCGAAATTCATCTTTTTTCCATCTCTGACGTGTGGGTTCCTGGTGAAAGTTGGTGTGATCGTGGAGTGCAGTTCCAATGCTTTCGACGATGTCTTTGGAAGGAAGCAGTTATGTTTAGCTTCTATGTTTTTTTGTTTTGGGCATTTGGGTTACTATTGAGATCCATTCTTTTGCTTATGTGTCTCAATTTGTGTAATTAGTTTAGTTGTGTTGTGTTAATAAAGTAACCTTTGACCAAAAAAAAAAATTTCTTTTTTTCAACGATAAACATGCTTACGTGGCACTGAGAGTATTAGGGGGGAGGTCAAATTTTCGTGCACCTAAAAAGTCATGTGGCCTCGTTGTGGCCTTTCTAAAAATGCGATACGTGTCCACTTGCTCAAAATCTTATAAGATAACAGAGGGTTAGTAGGTGAGTGAACACGTCTCATATTTTTAGAAAGGCCACATGACCTTTTGGGTGCAGAAGATTTAAACTCATTAAGGGAAATATGCACCCTCTTGCCCCTGTTTATTATTAGTAAATCTAATTTTAGGTGCAATTTCATCATCCGGCCCCCAGTACTATTAGATGCATATTTTTTCATTTTTTGCCCATATTTATTATTAGAAACACTATTTTTAGGTAGGGGTGGTTCGAGTCGAGATCCCGAAGCGAAACCCAAAGCCCGAATCCCAAACCAACTCTCTTCAAGATACGATTCTAAAACCCGAAACCGTACCTGAATTTTGGTATTCCCAAATTTCGAGAATCCTGAAATTGTTTCGGTTTTTCGGTTCGAGATCGAGAATGGATGCAGTAAAAAGATATCAACCTAATTTAGGAAGATCGAATGAATGCAGTCCCCAAATAACAAATTTCCAGTCTCCTAATCCTAAATTTGCAAACAACCCATAAAAAATCAGACAGTCAATGATCGAAGAAGCCGTCGATCAAAATTCAAAAGCAGAAAAATACAAAGCAATCAAGCATGCAGTAACCGAAATTAGGGGATTTTCAAAACAAAAATCCTAATTTTAATTCTAAATCCCCAAATTGAAAGTTCAAAACCCTAATCCTCAATTTCAGAATCCTAATCCAAATCAAGGTACAATAATTTCATGAAGTTTGGCACCTTCAAATTAGAGAAGCTTCAATTTGGAGGTCGTTGGAGGTGGAACCATGGAAGTTTGGATTTGGAATATGGTGTAGTGGTCGATGACTCGACGGCTGACGTGTTGAGTTTGTGACAAAGGGAAGAGGAGGAGAGCAGAGAGTGCAGAGAAGATTCGAGGGTTTAGAGAGAGTGTTGAGTCCGAGGATGTTGACATAGCAGATGAGGAGATGATATAGTGTAGAGAGATCCGAGAGGTTAGAGAGAGTCTGAGTGTGAGAGAGAGAGGCGCATAGATTCATTTGAGAGATAAGAGAGAGAGTTGGCTCAGTGGTTAAATATAAGTAACTAATGGTTATTAAGCATATAAATATATTTTCTGTATTATAATTTCAACGATCGAGAGTTGGCTCAGTGGTGAAGTTCCATGATTCCCAAGAAGAGATAAGGGGTTCGAATCCTTGCGGTCTCATTTTTGAGGTAATAATCTAAAAGCAGTTCGGTTTGGGAAAAACAGAAATTCACAAATGCTAGACCGAATACCAAACCAAACTGGGCGGTTCGGGATAATAACCGAACTGAAAATTTCGGGATAATTTCGGTTCGGGTTCGGTCGGGATCAAGATTTTTGGGATATTTTTCCAGCCCTAGTTTTAGGTGCAATTACATCATCCGGCCCTCCTTACTGCCTGTGTTTTCATTTTTTGCCCCTAATATCATCAAATAGATCAAAATATTAACGCCTCTACTTCTTCTTAGTTTCATAGTGACAATTCAGCTCATTTTAAGCCACAAAGCCTTGTAAGGCTGCTTACGTTGGAGAAAATTTTCAGTGTGCTGGGAACACAGCTCAATACACCAAGTTTCATAGTACAAGTAGTTAAATATTTTAAAAAAAATAAAAAATAAAAAACCTCAAACCACTTGTATTATAACATTTGGTGTACTGGACCATGTTTTCGTCACATTGAAAATTTTCTCCTTGCCTTGTTACATTTATTTTTTTTTAACAAATGATATTATTTACACTAAGGGGGAGGAGAGCGGGTTTAGCCTCATAATAGGCTAGCAATAATGTGGTTCAAATTCGCATTTGGCGAAAATCAAACTTAAAACCTCTTACTTACAAGTGAAAAGAAATACTACTAAACCGTAGTCCAAGAGACTTAAATATAAATTCAATCTTGACGATTCTTAAGCAATGAGCAGGCCGTGAGTATTACTCACGACCTCAATTGCAGTACGAAATGCATCATTCAAATTCGGTCCGATAAAACACGAGGTCATTAAACTTTAGATCCAACTAGTTGGCTGTGAGAATGTATATCCATCAGAGGCCTTGCATTTTTTTTTTTTGTTTACTTTTCTTTTTCTTTTTACGTATATAATGACCCAAGGTCCCAAGGTATAAGGCCTTGTAAAAAAATTTCAGTTGTGAATTGTGATGACCTGCCACTTTTTTTTTTTGAAAATTTTATCTTTAATGTTTATGTTTTTGCAAAAGGCCAAACTACCCATATACAAATTATGGTGTTTTCGAAGGAATTTTCTTGTTCTCCAAACATACTTGATTGGCCAATACTGATCTTGGGCTTGAGTTCGATAAACTTGACCACTTCCAAGTGTGGTCAAGTCGGCCTTATATATTACGGTTGCATCGAGTTGGACAAAATTTTAGCATTTCAACTCTTGAACGATCTGATAGTTCGCAACTTCATCTTTCTCACCTAAGGTGGTTGCCTCAATTTGAGTCGAGCCTAAGCTTATAGTCTCTTGGGTGGACTCATTTTTCTCAACTAATGTGAGGTTGTCAATATGTAAATCGGTTTGAAAAATCGATCATAGGGTTGACCCAACCCCCAATTTTCTTACCCAAATACTCTCGGCCTCCTAAGTTATTCTCATGTTGAAGAGATGCAGTGAGTGGTTGCACTTGCATTGGAACCTCATTGAGGCTTAGGTTCAAATCTTGCCCCCTGGTCGGGTGATTAATTTGTTCTGACATCTCGTGCAAAGTTCGGGTAAGAAGATCAAATGAGGCTCGACATCCCTCCTAAAAATCTTTAAGAGCAACATCCATTTTATCACAAGAATTGTTTATATCTCTTTGTAAAAAAATTGGATGTCTCTTTAGTGTCACTCCAATACTTTTCTAAAATTTGGTTGAGGCCATTGTTCGGCCTCTCACTCATACTCAGATTGTATTGGCTATTTTGACCACAATAGGCCTCATTATATATTATTTGGATGGTAATGGCCATACAAGTAAGTAGAATGTCCCCCGACCACTTGATTGTTTTGGTCACATAACTCATTTCGATTGTAGTATCATTTGAACTATTCAAACACATGAAATCATTTCTCACTATGAATGTAGTGACCGTATTGGCCACGTGAGTCATATTGGCCACTAGAACCACTTGGGAAGGCAGAATGCGCCCCAACCACTTGAACGTTTTCGTCCGATGACCCATTCAGGCTATTGTAGCCATATTGGTCATTATAACTAGTCACCATATTGGCCATAGGATTGGCCGCTAAAGCTTATTAGTTGTTGATTTGTTTACATAAGTTGGTGGTTGTAAAATTCATCTTTCACACCTAAGTGTAGGCAACTAGGCTAGGACCTACGTAGGTCTGCCCATGATCTGGGTTCTCCACTGCCATTTTTTATTGTTTGTCGTTGTTGGCATGAGTGGAAGACTGGAAGTGTTCATACTCAGTGGATGTTGTCGGTTTATCCTCAATATTTGGTAGATATTGTTAATATATCGTTCATATTTAGTATCAATATGTTAATATAGGAAAGTGATTTTTTCACATCTTTTTAGCTTCTTTTTTAATTTATGACTATCAGATTGAATAAGTCAAATGAAATCAATGACTAGAATTGAACAAATGATGTGTAAGATGCTAAAAAGAGTGTGAAATCACTTCCCGTCAATATAACTTTGTTAATATTTTTATATTCAATCATGGGATCGTTGTTCATGTCTTTCCTATCACTATGTGCACTGTTTTTAGTCCACTCATACATTAACTTAATTTTGCAGGACCTGCCATAGATTGACTAGCTCCATGAACTAAACTTGGCTTGGTATGGCCTAAAGCAATACTAGAATAATAAAGCGTTTGATGCAGTGCTGGAGTAACTATGACTTTTTTTTTCTTTTTTTTATAACTATGAAAAACTATATTCCACATTCTTATCTATAGCTCACCAGAAGAACGACGAAGTAACAAGGTTGGTAATCCTAGATATTGCAGCTCAGAGTTATTTATCGACATTTAGCGAGGTGTGTAGTCAGGACGAGTCCGACTTAGTCTCCAATTCTGGCTCGCACTAAACGTAAGATAATAATCCTACTTCAACCAGTCCCTCTTGAGACTGTCAAACAAACACGCCGCAAAAGCTTCCCAGACCTTTTACACCATACATAACACCAGCACAAGAAAGACCAAAACTAGGCCAGCCCAAATGTCGGATGATTGGCCATTTGTGTTCTCATTTGCTATATTGGGTTTGTTAGGCTCTAACTTTTCTTCGACAGATGTTTCCATTTGCCTTTCGGCTTTTCACGCTCTTACATTCCTTTTCAATACAAAATATCACTCTACTTTTGTGCTAATCCGTTGGAGTTTGGAATCTTTCGGAACGGCCCATATGTAACGTGAGGAAAACAAAATCAGTAGTAAAGTCTTTATTACCATCCAGTATATATGTCCACACACAGTGTGTGAAATTTTTCTAATTTTGTTTTTTAAAATTAGAGGAGAGAGGAAGAGAGTGAGAGAGAATTTGGGAGTGAGGGGAGAGGGAGAGAGGTTTGTTTTTTTAATTTTTTTTTAGATTAGATATGATAAAATTAGTGTAGGTGAGACTTAAAAAAAGAAATGTTTTTTTTAATACCTTAGTGGGTAGGTGTTGAGTTTTTTTTTTGTCGAAAGAGAGATTTTATTAAACTCGAATATAAATATTTACATTAGAAGCCAAAATGTTAAACAACCATTCTAACTTGAACGAATCCCATGTATGAAATCATAGGGTGTTGAGTTTACACCCATGCGTCCGGATTCGAAACTCTCCCCCTTCCTATATTATTTTAATAGTTTGGAACCTCTCCCATTCTCTTAATAATAATTAATTTTAAAAAATAATTATTTATAACTAATTAATTATTATTTTATTAATATAGCACCACACATTGATTGTAAGTTGGCCGTACATATCTTCAATATTTGGTTCGATTCCAAACACTCTTTCATAATTTGGTAAGTGGATTACAGAGAATCTTTGGAAGCATTTAGAATAAATGAAGGTAGAGCTTTAGGATAGATTCAAAGACATAGCACATTTTGATTTCCGGTGGAGATGAATTTGCTTTGAACACTTTGAAATTCGAGACCTTGTTAGATTAATTTTTTTTTTTCAGAGCAATTCCACCCATGAAGCCCTTCCCCCTGGCAATCCACTATTCAATCCACCCTATTAAACAGTAACTGCCTTAAATGAATAGTAAATACCATTAATGAACAGTAATTGCCATTTACATCTCCACCCTTGGAACCCTCCCCCTGGCAATAAGCAATTAAAATAATAGTTTTTTTTGTTTGTTTAAATAATAAAAAACCCCCCCTCTCTCTCTCTCTCTCTCTGACACAAAAAAAATATAAACAATTACAAAGCCCTCGGGCCACAGGCCCGTCGACTTCCCACCCCCCCTTCGCTCGGCCTCCCACCCTCACTCGGGCCCTTCCCCGCTGGAGCTGCTCCCACCGGCCCTCAGGCCCTTTCTCCTCCCCTGTCGCCCGAGCAACCAGCAACGCTGGAGTTGCTCTCATTTAGCTTTGGTACCGTATAAGGTGGCATCATACTTATAACTTTTAAACGGTATGCTAAACCAAAGCAGGTGGCGAAAAAAGTATTCATAGAAGTTCAAACTCGAATTGAGAGTTCCAAACTTTTGTTCTCTTCCCACTAAATTAAACCATTAGGTTTAACCAATTAAATACATGCGAAAAATTCAAAGATTTAATATGCTTTTCAAAAGTGTGATGTGTTTGGTTGTGGGATGATGGAGCATCTCTACATTATTTTGCTTTGCTTATTAATATTCACTAGTCGCTAAATATGTAATTATACTTTTCTTAATTGAAAATTATTATAATTTCTTACGGTGATATCCATAATTATAATTTCAAAGTGTTAATTATAATTTCTTACGGTGAATATCCATAATCCATAATTATAATTTCTTACGGTGAATATTCACTAATTACGCTAAATATGTAATTATAATTTATTACGTGGAGAGAGAGGTAAAGCAATCGAGTTTGATGAAGCCAGCCTGTTATATTACATGCATATTGAATATTAAAATCGGATGGAATTATCACGGCCGCCACTACCTCCTTATCGTCTTCAAATGTCCCATTATTATCATCCATCTTCTTTTCTTTTCATTTCTTCATATAAATATTGGTTAAAACTGAGTGTAGGAGCATTTTAGAATTCGGATTGAGATCATCTGCGGGTTTCTTACTTCGGAGCATGTGGAATGGATAATTTGAACCGTTCAAGAGAGAGATTTAGATATTAAAAAGAGAGATTGTGTATAAGGTGGGCCAGTAAAATATGCTAATAAGAACTGCATGATTTAAATTGACAATCCAAATTACTCAGTTCACTAAGATTCATACAGGATCCTATTTAATGGGATAAAATTTTGGTGTTTTTGTTGTTGTATATTTTTATTGAAAAACAAAGAACTTACATGCATTCATCCATATATCCATCCGTTTTCCTTTGCGTGCAAAAACTCACATGCTATATATGTAAGAGTAATATAACAGTCACGTATCTTCATTGCTAAAAAACACATCAAAACAGAAAGCAAAAAGAACAACATGTCTGGTTTTCCCACAATGTTAATGATGTTCACTTTCTATAAAAACTGATCATCATTATATCATAAGATTCCACGACCAGCCTGCCTATTAAATTATACATAATTACATACATAGGATAATAATATTTTACAAAATTTTGTCATATAGTCCCTTACATTGAGGGAGAATATTTGCTAGATCTTTGTTAGAGCTTAATCTCTAATATAATCGTTTGGTTTATCTAACCGTCATATGGTTTTGATTATTAGGACATTAATTAAAATATAGACGATTCGGATCTTTGAATTCCTAAACTGAATCGAACTATATTATCATATACGTTATTGAGCTTTTCAATTTGTAACTTTGTTGTTTGAGGATGCATCCATCCATGCAGATCTCTGACTTTGTCCCTAGGGACCAATGAATAAAAATTAACAAAACTTTGTGAGAGATAAAAAAGAGTGTGTGAATAGCACTATCCGTTCTAATAATCTACATAACTTTGATTGACATGTTGTATTGTTGAGAGCGCGCATAATTAAGTACGTGTGCTTATATATAAACAAGAGCCTTTCCCTCTCCAAAGCAACTCTCATGTTCAATAGTTTCTCAAAAGGCCCTTTCGCTGAAAAGAAGGGGAAAAATGAGGATTCTCTTCTCTTCGTTTTCCAAGATTTTCATCACCATCACCATCACTTTTCTGATGCTCTTTCATAGCACATTTGGTTCTAATAATCTCATCCAAAACTCTTGCAAGAAAGCCTCAGATGGTGATCCAAATTTGAGCTACAATTTCTGTGTTGCAAGCCTTGAGGAGGCCAACTCTAAATCCCACGGCCAAAGTCCAGATCACCTTGAACAACTAGTCCTCATTTCACTTAACCTTACCATATCCAACGCGACGAACATCAACTCCACCATTTCGAAGCTCTTGAAGGACAAACAGTTCGACAAGTACGCAAGGGATTGCTTGAAAGGCTGCTCAGAACTCTACTCGGACGCCATCCCTACGCTGCAAGAAGCTCTTTGCGCCTTTCGGTCCAAGGATTTTCCCAAAGCAAATGTGGAAGTCAGCTCTGCCATGGATGCTTCTAGTACTTGTGAAGACGGTTTCAAGGATAAGAAAGGTGAAGTGTCTCCATTGAGAAAGGAGAATGATGTCTTCTTTCAGTTGAACGTCATTTCTCTTGCATTTATCAATACATTATCTAGTTGATTGAGAAAGGCAAAATATATATAGATGTTAATTTATAGGTTTATGATATATAAGCAGTATTGTGTATAATATATTTCCACAATAAACAAGCCAATAAGCTCGGCAGTAGCCACTAATTTCTTTTTGTATATTCTTTTATCAAGTATTTACGACGTACGTGCTTGAAAAAATGTTTATTGTTGACCTAATCATAACGCACTTCTCTGCGAACAAGTTCTGGGCGAACACAAAAATTTCTCTGGTTGACCACATTCCAGCTCACCAAAGATTATAACTAACATTGGCAAACTGTTCAACAAAAAATGACTTTGCCTTTTGCTTCGGGAGATTTTAGGGATCAGTTTCTCTCCATCACCATTTGTGCTAACCCCAATATTAACACATTTTTTTCGTAAGTATCTAAAATCGGCTCTGTTTTATTTGTATTTTTAAGGAAAAAAAAAATTTACGGATCGTTTAATCAACTTATCAAAACTATTACATCAGGAAATTTACCAAACCAAACACAAAGGTTTCTAAAGGTATAGATAGTACGAATGTCTAAAAGAGGCAAAAGTCTTGCTTTTCTTTTTTGCAGTAAAGAATGTGCAAGAAGCCATGTAATCTCAATTTATATTATTCATTTGAGGATAGGTCTACTATTGTGTGTGACACTTTTTCTTTAGACCAAGTTGAAATTCTCGGTAAGATTTTTATCAAGGCCCAGTAAACATATTATCCTTAATTTGTACGTATTCTAAGTTGCTTTAATGAATATTGTACTTCTTTCAAAAGAAGCCATGTCAAGTTAATGAGCAAGAAACATTTAGGTTTTAATTATGTATTTAAAAAACCTAGTTTAATAATGTGGCATAACCATCACAGCAGTCACGTCAAGTGATCAATAAATATGGTCTCTTTAACATTTTCTTTAAATTAATCAACGGAACGGAATCTTCACCTTTTCTTAATTTAGGCCATGTTAATGCTTGTTCTCCATATGATTGGCTAGAAGAATTCTTATCAAATAATAAATAATTTTTTTTCTTTTTAGTTTTGAATTAGATCGACATTCCAATACACGAATGCATGTGAACTGGGTGTGAAGTCACACCATGGCTTTTGTCACAATTTGCTGAACACGTACTTGTCTTTTGTGGCGATAGATCGATATCGCCCATGTCGCCCTCGCACACAACTTTTTTTTTTATCGAAAAAGACATCATCTAAATATGAGATGAGATCATGGGTTGGGAAGAAGAGAAAGAAACCACGAAGGGTCTTCCTTCCTCTATCCACACCTTATCCTCATAAAACAAACGAAACCCATATCAACTGCACAATTATTTGCTACATATGCTGGAAAATCCTCCCAATATCACACAATAATTTTCATATGCAAATTGTAAAATTGAAAGCTGATTGAGGAGAAAAAACTTAGACGTATGGATGGCGTGTTACATCCTACATCGTCCAAGTGAGTGAATCATGTAAGCCTTATATGTATATTCTCATCTCTACCTAGCACAAGGCCTTTTGGGAGCTCACTGGCTTCGGGTTCCGTAGGAACTCTACAGTTAAGCGAGTTTGCGCGATAGCAATCCCATGATGGGTGACCCACTGGGAAGTTCTCGTGTGAGTTCCCAGAAACAAAACCGTGAGGGCGTGGCCGGGGCCCAAAACGGACAATATCGTGCTACGGTGGAATCGAGCCCGGGATGTGACAATTTAGTATCAGAGCCAATCCCTGGTCAGAAGTGAGCCAACGAGGACGTCGGGCCCCCCTAAGGGGGTGGATTGTTACATCCCACATTGCCCAGAGGAGTGGATCCTGTAAGTCTTATATGTATATTCCCATCTCTACCTAGCACGAGCATTTTGGGAGCTCACTGGCTTCGGGTTCCATCGGAACTCTGAAGTTAAGCGAGTTCGCGCGAGAGCAATCCCAAGATGGGTGACCCACTGGGAAGTTCTCGTGTGAGTTCCTAGAAACAAAACCGTGAGGGCGTGGTCGGGGCCCAAAGCGGACAATATCGTGCTACGGCGGAGTTGAGCCCGGAATGTGGTGGGGGCTCGGGCCGAGATGTGATAATTTGGTATTATAGCCAATCCCTGGTTGGAAGTGTGCTGATGAGGACGTCGGGCCCCTAAGGGGGGTTGATTGTTACATCCCACATCGCCCAGGGGAGTGGATCCTGTAAGCCTTATATGTATATTCTCATATCTACCTAGCACAAGGCCTTTTGAGAACTCACTGGCTTCGGGTTCCGTAAGAACTATGAAATAAGCGAGTTCGCACGAGAGCAATCCCAGGATGGGTGACCCACTGGGAAGTTCTCGTGTGAGTTCCCAGAAACAAAACCGTGAGGGCGTGGTCAGGGCCCAAAGCAGAAAATATCATGCTATGGTGGAGTCGAGTCCGGGATGTGGTGGGGGCCCGGGCCGGGATGTGACATGGCGAGATAATAAAATAAATGTCTCATCACTGTCTTGTTGAGAATATCGCGTTTAAGAATGGGAAAAATAAATAACCAAGATAAATAACACCAAGAAATTACGTGGTTCGGCAATATGTGCCTACGTCCACGGGACATCAACAACAATCTTTCACTATATCAATAATGAGTACAACCAATAATCTTGCCAAATCTCTAGAACTAGGACTGGACGAAAAACCTGAAAGAACAAGAACAAGAAATACACTATCTCTTTTCTTTTCTCTCGCACACACAATATTCTCTCACTCTAATCCCTTGAGTGGTAATCAATTTATTGTTTTGCTCCCCTCCCTCAAAACTAGTACAATAGCCCATTTATATAGACATAATAAAGGTCTTCGTCAATAAGGATTATTAATCCTAATTGGAATCTAGTTATGAATCCTACTCCAATTGAGAAACTAATTCCAATTGGGAAAACAACTCCAATTGGGAAAACAACTCCAATTGGGAAAACAATTTAATCCTCTAAGACTATTAATTCCCAATAGACTTAGGACAACTAATCATGGGCTGGAAAAACCCCAACATGTCTTGCTTGCTATTTGCTAATTGGTTTTGGAGTGGAAGGTTTGCCTACATATGTTTGGGCCCAAAATATCAATTTGGGCCGAGTACAGAACCATCTCGGCCCGGAAGACCTGACAACAAGGGAGCCTCGGGTCGTTTGGGTCGTGGGCTTCTAAAACTAGGCCGGCTAGGTTATTTACGAAGACGAGTCCTGGTACAACAAGGAGTCTCGGCAAGTATGATAATCCGGAAGGGAGCCGACTCAAAAATGGACTAGGTTCACAATCCTAGTCAGGATAGGACTGGTCGAGGTGTTGTTGATCCGGAGAAGAAAGCCTAGTTCGAGTAGGATTGTAACTCAAGGTCCAGTGCTATAAATAGGGGAGGCTGCAAGCCAGTAAAGCCCCCGCAAAATCAATACAAAATTGCCCTGCGCAAATCCTCAACAACTTTGAGATTTTTTTATTTTCTCTTTTCGCTGACACATTTTCCGTTGGCATCAACAGCACTGTGAAAGCAACCGGTGATATCTTAAGTCGGCATAGATAGCTCTGTCACCGTAGAATCAGCCGGTATCGCAGCATCTTCCGTTGGCATCAACAGCACTACGGCGAGGACGGTTGGTTATCTATCCAAGTCTCGGTCGAGAAGGATTTTCGAGTCCTTATTGGTCGAGGTCATCTCATCAGCCTTCTCGGCAAAGTGAGGTGTTACAGTTATTACATTTGGCACATTGAAAGCCGAATTTGGTATTGAACTTCGTAAGAATAGTAACCTTGTCTTCAGGTTCGAGAGCCCAAGAGGCCGAGACGTGTTCCTTTCTCGGCCGCAATCGCAAGACGCAGAAGTCAGTAGCGCGACCCAACGCAACATCAACAAATTTACTCCTCGGCCGAGCTCGGCCGACGAGTTGGCACGCCCCGCATTCACCGAAAGACGTAGTTAGCTTATTAATTACTCGGCCTGCGCGCCACGTAGGCTTTGTAGTTTTTAGGGTCAACATTTTGGCATGCCCAGTGGGACCTAGTGCTAAACTACGAAGTTCATGCCAATTGAAACGCGATCGGTAAAAAAGAAAACAGCTATGGGAAAATCAACAGCCGATTTGCCGATTCAGAACATAGGACAAAGTGTGCCACAGGCGCAGAATCCCCTTAGTGCCGTGACACCCGAGTCCACAAGCGCAACTCGCCGAGAGAGGGAGATTAATCTCGGCGGTCAACTCCGCGGTCTAGAAATCCCTAATAGGAACACCTGTGTTCTCAACGAATGGATAGTGGAAGATTACGACGAGGATGACGGTGAAGGATCCGACCCACCAACAAGGTCGTTTCTTCGAAAGCGACTCGACGAGCAGTCTCAGTCAGTCGAGCAGACGTTTAGTCGAGGTATTGATAAGCTACATGACGTGATACTCAGTTCCAATGAGCAACAGATCAGGTTGCTCGAAATGCTGGTTAATAAAGTCACTGACGGCAGGCCCTTCGACTTTCCCCAGCGCTTGCCACCAAGAAATAATCCGTTGCCAATCGTACAGGCCGAGCCAATTCCTGCTCGGCTCAAACCAATTGACTTGGAAAAAGGAGGAGGGTCGAATAGTAGGTCAAACGGAATCGACCAGAGGGTCGAAGCAACACCTGTTGATATGACCGAAGTCTAGCGGATGATCGACTCGGCCATAAAGAAGGGGCCGAAGTTTCCTAAGTTTATCCATCCGTACTCGGCCTACGTAGAAACGTTCGGATACCCGAAAGGTTTCAAGATTCCAGATTTTAGCCTCTTTGCCGGTGAATCGTCTCTGTCTTCATTGGAGCACGTGGCTCGATTCACCGCGCAATGCAGAGATGTTAATGGTGATTTCCATAAGCTACGGCTGTTCAACTTCTCATTGACCGGCTCGGCATTTGCTTGGTATATCAATCTTCCTCCTAATTCCGTCCAAAACTGGGAGGAGTTGGTCGAGAAATTCCACGAGCAGTTTTATCGGCCAGGGATAGAGGTGTCGGTTTCTTCGTTAGCAAGGATGGCTCAGGCATCTGATGAGTCACCAATGGATTATCTTACCAGGTTCAAATCATCCAGGAACTGGTGCCGAGTGCCTTTACCTGAAGTTGAATTCGTCAGACTTGCTTTGAACGGCCTCGACGTCGAATACAAAAAGAAGTTCTTGGGGGCAAACTTTCGGGATATGTACGAATTAGCCCAACATGTCGAACAATATGACTATTTGCTCCGCGAGGAAAAGGTTTCGAAAGCTCCATCTCGGGGGACGATTTACAAGAATCCTACTGTCAATTATGCATCAACCGAGGATGAATGCGTTAGCGTGGATGCAGCCGAGATAGTGATAGATAAGCCATTTGTTTGCAAGGCATTGACTCAAGTTGACTCTAGGGAAGTCAAAAGCCGTTCAGCCGCTGAAGGAACATCGAAACCGTCAAAAGTTTATACTTTTGATATTACAAAGGCTGACGCAATTTTCGACCAACTGTTATCAGCAAGAATCATTAAGCTTCGGCCTGGCCACAACATTCCCAAGGCCGAAGAACTTAAAGGAAAGGTGTATTGCAAATACCACGATTCAAGCAAACATACGACAAACACTTGCGTCGTGTTTCGTGACAACGTCCAAAGCTGGATCGATAATGGTAAATTGAAATTTCCAGAGAAGAAGATGAGTGTCGATACTGACCCGTTCCCCACGGCAACGATAAATATGGTCGATGCATGCCTCCCTAAGGACAAAGGGAAAGGGAAGGTCGAAGTTGTTAAGACACAACGTTTTCATAATCAGAATTCTCGGCCTCGTTTCATGGCCGATTTTCGTGCAAACAAACCACCTACAGCTTTAACGGGGCCCGCTATTGTTAAACCTATGAGGGATTATAGCACCGATGAAGACAGTGGAACGGCAGTTTTGTGCAGTAAATGTAGAACCGAGGTCGGCAGTGAGCCAGAGGTGAAGCCCTCTTCGCTTATAACGGAACGACCTACGGTCGCAATCCAGCAAAAAGTAGCCAACGTGAGCCGGCATCAGGGGGTTTTTGATCGGCTCGGTCCTAAAGCACGGATGGAAGAGACACCCTCAGTCAGGCGGCGCCTCGACTTTGATACTGCATTTTACGACGATGACTACTATAAACGTAATTCTGGCAGTTCGGAATCATCGCGGAGCCAAAAAACTTTCAAACCTCCCGAGCCTAGAGATCAACGTTGGTATACATATCATTCTTCAAAAGGCGTCTACACTGCACTGTCCAAATCCCAGAAACGCCGGCACCAAAGGATAGATTGCATGGCACGCCGACGGGCAGCCCAAGAGGCCTCGGTCCCTAAATGGCGGCCGAAGGACATAATTGCTAATGAGGACGAGCGACTACATCCAACTATTATGACAGCATCGGTTCAAGGGAAGCAGCTGGTCGACCAAGATGTCGAAACCATGTTTGAAGAGGCTGATAAATGGATCAAACTTCTTATTCGACCAGGGGAGATGAAGGCACGCATTGAACATTTCAGGCAAGAGGCCGAAAGCAAATTAGTTCCGCCGGCTATACAAGAACCTCTAATCAAAGTTCGACAAAATTTGCATCCACCGTTCCTTGGGGAAGCTTTGGAGTATATGCGGGAATTTCACAAGAAGCATTCGGCCAACGACTTGTATGGTTTGCCTAAGGCATGCCAGGACACCATTGATCTGGTCTTGGTTTGTCCTGATGCCGAGCGAGTCATCCAAAAAACCTCAGACCCAGGATTGAAAGCAAGGTTCCAGCACATACGAGAAGCCCGCGTCTTTGGATTTGAAGTCGACCCATATACTGATATTGAAGCAGCCGAACTTCCTTTCTCAATGGAGGACCTTCAGTATTTACGACATCACTTCGAAGTATTTTCGGCTGTTTCTCTCTTCGGCCTCACGACCGATGAAATAGCACGTGTTGCACGTTTAGATGCGTATCTCGATACCAGGGATGCCCGGATACATTACCAGGAGCAGATTCGGACCCTGACCCCAGGCACACTGTCAACTTCACCCTCATCTGAGGCAACCTCACAGACCCAACAAGTTGCCGAAGCAGCACCACCGGATCAAACCGAGGAAGAAGGAACAGAAGAGTCTCTTTGTCCAGCTTTGACAAAAACGGAGTCCATAGTCGCCGATCAAGCAGAAGATGAGGATAGCGATGAGGGTTCTAACCCGATGGGCCCCTCGATCTTGGATAACATGGACATTAGTATGGTCCATGTGTTACCCGTTGATTTTCAATCAAGCACGGCTCAACCGAATTTCCTCGATGGTGATGTCGTCGCCGAAGACGCCGGCCATGTGGATTTTGTATCTGTTGTTGAAGGTGAGTCAGCAACAAAAGATGAGAGCTTAAAGGCCGCCTTAGCCGAATTGTTCCCTCGTTCATCATCGGCCGCGCTTCACCATTTAAAGCCATTGTATGTGACGGCCCATATCGAGGGATACCCAGTTTCTAAAGTTTTTGTCGACTGTGGAGCTACCGTCAATATCATGCCTCTGACCATCATGAAGGCCTTGCGTCGCTCGAATGACGAACTGATTCCGTCAGGGATCACAATGAGTAGTTTTGTCGGTGACAAGTCCCAAACAAAAGGTGTACTTCCGTTAACTGTAAATATTGCCGGTCGCATTCACATGACCGCCTTTTTCGTGGTTGATTCCAAAACCGAGTATAACGCACTGCTCGGTCGAGATTGGATTCATCAAACCAGTTGTATTCCTTCGTCATTATATCAAGTGCTTGTCTTTTGGGACGGCAAATCGGTCATTGTTCACCCGGCCGATAGCCAGCCCTTCGAGGCTAACATGATCCAAGCACGGTATTACGATGACCACGTCGGCTACATTACTTTGCAAGGCTTCAATGATGAAGGACGGCCGACTCGGATTTCTGTACAGAAAGCTATCGAGGTTGACGCCGAGACTGTCCATCAGGATTCGGCGAGACTCGGATTAGCTAACTTCCTCCCCGACGCCGATGTCTGACATCGATCGGGAAACACGTAGGGCCGCGGTTTCATCCACGATGGAACGACTGCTGGCCCATTGGTATATTATATCTAGACGACCAAATTCGGCCGTTAATCTCGTTGAGTTCCTGGCCGAAGGGGATAATGGTCATGTCTTATCTCTTGATAAAATTCAAGCAGCCCCGGCCGAGCTCGAAGATCATCGGCCCCAAGTTAAAGACCCCCTGGAGGAAATTAATGTTGGGACAACCGATGACCCACGACCTTTGTTTATTAGTGCTTTACTTCCTCAGCAAATGAAAGACGAGCTTCGTGCCTTGCTCACGGAGTTCAAAGATTGTTTTGCTTGGAGCTACCATGAAATGCCCGGTTTAGATCGTACTCTTGTCGAGCATGAATTACGTATTAAGCCCGGATGTAAACCTTTCCGTCAGCCACCACGTCGTTTCTCGAGAGAAGTGCAACTCAGCATCAAGGACGAACTGGTTCGGCTTTTGAAAGCCGGGTTCATTCGGACAGCTCGATATGTTGAGTGGTTGGCGAATATCGTACCTGTTTTGAAGAAAAACGGTGCCCTGCGCATCTGCATCGATTTCAAAAATCTCAATCTGGCAACTCCCAAAGATGAATACACAATGCCGATTTCAGATCTGTTATTCATTGCTGAAGCCGACGTGCACAAAACTGCTTTCCGTTGCCCGGGGGCACTCGGCACTTACGAATGGGTTGTCATGCCATTCGGTCTCAAAAATGCCGGCGCCACATACCAACGGGCGATGAACACCATTTTCCACGATCTAATTGGAACCATCGTCGAAGTTTACATCGACGATGTTGTCATCAAATCTAAACGCCGACAGACACATCTGGATGACCTCCGACAGGCTTTTCTCCGCATGCGTCAGCACAACCTCAAGATGAATCCCGCCAAATGTGCCTTCGGCGTGTCGGCTGGAAATTTCCTTGGTTTCCTCGTGCATCACCGTGGGATTGAAGTCGATGCGAATAAGGCACGCGCAATAATCAATGCCCCACCTTCAACGACGAAGAAACAACTCCAGTCCTTACTCGGTCAGGTCAATTTCCTCCGCCGATTTATTGCTAACTCGGCCGGTAAAATGAAAGCGTTCTCCACGCTTTTGAAACTCAAGGACTCAGATAAATTCGTATGGAACGACGAACATCAGGCGACGTTTACGCAAATCAAAGTCTCCCTCACGAAACCACCTGTCCTGGTTCCTCCTCGGCGCGGGAAACCTCTTAAGCTTTATATCTCGGTGGCCGAAGAGTCCATCGGCTGCCTCCTCGCACAAGACAGCGACGCCGGTCGAGAGCAGGCGATTTTTTATCTAAGTCGCCATCTCAGCCACCCAGAGATCAATTATCCCGCCGTCGAGAAGCTGTGCCTGGCCTTATTTTTCGCCGCATCCAAGCTTCGGCATTACATGCTCCCGTTCGTCACCCAAGTCATTGCCCAGACCGACGTTATCCGGTACATGCTTACCCGACCAATCGTAAAAGGCCGAATTGGGAAGTGGACGATGGCGTTGTCCGAATTTAGCTTGCAATACGTGCATCAGAAAGCCGTTAAGGGCCAGGCGATGGCCGACTTCCTTGCTCAACACCCTTCCCCCTACGGTTTTGGGGATGCCGATGTTGAAATCGGCATGGTTGCGACGCGCGACAATCATTGGACGATGTACTTTGACGGTTCCAGTACGTCATCCTCGGCGGGCGTAGGAATTGTCGTTCAATCCCCCAACTAGGATCGTTGGTATTTTTCGCTTAAGTTAGATTTCGAATGCACCAACAATCAGGCCGAATACGAAGCCCTAATCATCGGCCTTGGGATCCTTCATGACCTGCGGGCGACCCGCGCCCTCGTCCTCGGCGACTCCGAACTTGTGATTAACCAACTTAATGGTTCTTTTCGTTGCATGAGTTGCACCCTCGCGCCTTACCACATGATCGCCAGCTATTTGGCCGAGTCCTTCGATGGTATTACATTTCAACATGTTTCCCGGAGTCGTAATACCGACGCAGACGAGTTGGCTCAAATCGCCTCTGGCGCACAACTCTTGGGGGGCAAGCTAGGCCGAGAAATACCCGTGTTGCGACAGCTATACCCGGCCTTGGTTAACCAACAAGTCCTCCAGCGCGACAACGTGATACGTACAAGAGTCATGTCCTTACCTTCGTTGTTGGATCGAGACGACCCAGTGGACGTTTGCGCCGTCGAAGCAATACCAGATGATTGGAGAGGGCCCATTATGCGATACCTTGACAATCCCAATAATAAACACGATCGCAAGACAAGAGTTCATGCCACGAACTATGTCATGTATCAGAACGAGTTATACCGAAAAGGCGAAGATGGTTTATTATTGCTGTGTCTCGGCCCCCAAGAGAGTGGTCGGGCGATTACAGAAGTCCATGAAGGGATATGCGGAGCTCATCAATCCGGACGGAAAATGCGATGGCTACTTCGACGGCACGGCTATTTTTGGCCAAGGATATTAAAGGATTGTATCGAGTTTGCGCGAGGATGTGTACAGTGCCAAATCCACGGACCTATACAAAGGGTCCCAGCCGAATCATTGCATTCGGTCATAAAGCCATGGCCGTTTAGGGGATGGGCCATAGACGTGATCGGCAAAATCACGCCATCTTCTGGAGCCGCTAAGCACGCATGGATAATAGTCGCAACCGACTACTTTACCAAGTGGGTCGAAGCGAAATCATACGCCGAACTAACATCTAAAGAAGTTTGCGACTTCGTGGAGGAACACATAGTGACCAGATTTGGCATACCAGAAACGATCATAACCGACAATTGAACCATTTTCACAGCCGAGAGGTTTAAAGAGTATACGGCGAATCTGAGCATTCGGCTCGAACAATCTACACCGTATTATCCACAGGCGAATGGGCAGGCCGAAGCAAGTAATAAAGTGTTGATCGGCATCCTCGAAAAAATAATAAAAGAAAGGCCCGGCATGTGGCATTTGAAGTTGAACGAGGCATTATGAGCATATCGAACATCGCCCCGATCAGCAACTGCGACAACCCCGTATGCATTAACCTACGGACACGATGCAATGTTACCGGTCGAGTTAAGCGTAAATTCGTTGCGATTAATCGAACAAAGTAGTTTGTTTAGCGCCGAATATAATCAATCCATGAGACAGGAACTAGAAGATTTGGAAGAATCGCGACTTGACGCTTATAACTTACTGGCGGCACAAAAATGAATTGCCGAGCGAGCCTATAATCAAAAGGTGCGACAAAAAACATTCGGCGAGGGTGAGTTGGTGTGGCAAACGGTGTTGCCCGTTGGACTAAAAGATCCTAGGTTCGGCAAGTGGTCGCCGAATTGGGAAGGGCCGTTCATGGTGCATAAAGTATATGGCAAATGGGCATATCATCTTAAAGACCGGACCGGTGTAGTCCACAGGTTACCAATCAACGGGAAATTTTTGAAGAAATATTATCCGGTCACATGGGAAATGCGAGAATAAAAAAAAAAAAAAAAAAACCGATTCATTAAGATTAATAGGTATGTACAAAATAAGTAGGTCAACCGATTTACAGTCGGATACATTCAAGGTGAAGGAGGTAGAAGAGTGCCGAGCAAGGCCTTCAGCTCCAGCCACCGTACTTCGCCCATGATAACCTGAGCCTGCCGATTCTTCTTCTCCAGCTTCAACTGCTCGACCCGTGTTGCATTTGCCGCATACTCGGTCAAGCAGGCTTTGCCGCCCGACTCGAAGTCCTTGGCAAGATCGGAAGCAATGGCCGATCTTCATTTCGCCAATTCGGCCATCTGACGATCGAGGTCGGCCAAGACATCCCCTTTGGCCTTCAAAGCGTCAATTTTCGGGCGAAGGGTCTCTTGAACGGCCAGGGCAGCCTGCAGGTTCTGCTCGGCCCTCAAAGCACTCTCGGAAACATTGAAAGTTTCTCGAACGCGCTTCAAGGCAGTTGAGGCCTGAACAACAGCCTCGCCGCTCAGTTGACCGTCGGCTCCGAGGTCGTTCAGACATTCACCCAGCCGATCAAGGCCTTTGCGCTCAAGGACTTGCGACGCCGAGAGCGACAGAACTTCTTGCAGCCGAGTCAGAGCGTTTGAATCGGCAGGTTCGGTCGCGGCAGCGGAAGGACCAGCCCCTCCAGTAGTACTGGACATGAGAGCTTTGAATTCGACCTCCCATGACGCCTGCACACACAAATCAAATTAAGCTCCAAAGAAGTTATAAAAGAGCAAGAAAAGTTTTGTTTTTTAACCTGCCGAGAAGAGACCTCGGCCATGTCTCCAGGATCGTTGCTTGAACCTAAAGAACTCAATGGCCGAGCCCAATGTCTCAGATTGCTTCTCAGTTCTCGCGGCCGATGGAGGTTATCTACGTTCGATGGCCACTGAGGCGGCCACGAAATATAGATAACGCCCTTCGGCGCATAGAATTTTTGATGAAAAGAGTGTATAGGCACCGGACATTTAGTATTTCCGCGTTTAGAATTCTAAAGCAGTAAAGTAATCAAAGAAAGACGGTAAAGGGTACTTACGAAGGCCGAAGTAGCTTCCTGCGAAGGAATGTGGAGGTCCTGGTCCTGAGGATGCACGGGCGTCTCTGCCGTTGCCTCTGGCTCCTCGGCCGGTCGTTTGCCGCGATCGGCTGCGGACGGGCCGACTGGGACAGTCGCTTCGGACGAAGGGGGAACGCCCTGATCCTGGGGAGAAGCGGAAGGTTCGGCCACCATGACCGGTTCTTCGGCCGGACGTTTGCCACGGTCAGCCATGGAGGGACTTGCTTGAACAACCCTCTCGGATGTGGAAGGAGGTTGTCGATGAGTACGAGGACGAGTTGCCAGCGGAGCCTCGTCGCTCCCTTCGCTCTCATCCAGAACGAAGACAAAGGGTTTTGGATTTACAGGGGAAGCTCCCTCGGCCGCAGACACCGTCTTTGCCAAAATCGGCGCAGCCTCGACAGAAGGAGGTACAACTGGTGTACCGGCCCTGGAAACAGGTCGCGTCTGAATTATCTCTGCGGCCGGAACTGGTCGCTCCTCGACCAAGCGATGGCCGACGGCAGGTGGAGGGGAAACACTGGGGGTCGTCGCTCCAGTAGTATGACTGGAGATGACGTGGATCTCCCGTGCGCCCTTATTTGCCAGTTTCTTTACCCGCTTGGCAGGCTGTGGAGATTGGACAGCCGGCGCGGCCTCTTGGCGAGGCCGTTTGGTCAGCCTGGCCCGGCCAGCAGTTTTATCTGTCTTCGCCACGACCGATTCTTTCCCGGCTGCGGCGACTGCCCCTACTTTTCTCAATGGCCGACTACCTGGGAAGATAAAAGCAAATTAGCACGGCAAATTGATATGCAAAAGGAAAAGTGGAAAAATGAACAGTTACCTTGAGTTTGGGGGGCCGAGGCCTTATTAGGTCGGTCGCTGAAGAGTTTGTCCAGCACATCTTCGACCGGAGCACCAAAGAATTCCTGGATGTAAGCCTCCCACCAATCACCGAAGGTGTCAGTGCATAGGGTTTCTGGGGTGGTCGGTCGAAGGCGGAACTTTTGGCACTGCTCCTGAAACTCCCTCGTAGCAGTTCGGCATTCTTTCTCCGAGGAACGGGGCTCACGTCCGTGGCTTAGGACTGTCTGGGAGGAGAGAAGGGGGACCGGGCAGCCTTGAAGATAACCGAGCTGTCGGGCAAGGAAGTTAGTATGGTACACTTCCCAACCCGCTCGTTTCCCATCGCAGCTAAGGGGAAGGTCGCGAGTAAGCACAAACGACCCCCATGACTGACGAAGGTCGGCGTCTTCCCCCGCGCCCCACATGGATGTAGGCAGTCTGATGGAGGAAGGGTAGTCCCTACGACGGCATATCAGGAACTCGTCATTGGAGAGGTCATCAAGAGCGAAGAGGTAGCTAAATACCTCTTCGGCTTGATGAGGGGGTGTCGGTAGGGAGGCCAACTGAAGCCCAAGTGCCTCCGTTGGTGAGAAGTCGGCTATAGCCGGCCGAAGGGAGGCGAAATACACTTGTAACCAGAGCTGGAAGACCCAGAGGGGACCGTTCTGGTGTGGGTCGATCTTGTGCAGGGTCGCCTCGGCCAGGCAGCGGAAGAGATGAGCGAGAATGTTAGAGCTCAGTGACAGGACATGGCCACTAGCCAGAGCCTCGGCCACCGGCATATTCTCGACCAAGCACTTGTTCGACTTGGTACAACAAATGTACTTGTTGTACCAGTAGAAGAGGAAGGCTTCATGTTCCCCTTCTCGTAGGTCATCTTCTCCTCGGCCGTCGAAGTGGAGGTAGAGGGTGTTGTAATTGAAGAAGTTTTTGTGAAGCTTGTGAATGTCTTCTTTCGACGGGATTCGGTCTTCACGGTTTAACGTCTCGAAAGCCCGTCGATCAAAAAGGTCTTCAGGTCAATATTCGACGGGTACCCAGAGAGGGCCGCGTCGATAGAGAGCCCGGTCGCTGAAGTGCCCAGAATGGCGGTGACATCTAGAGTGGTGGGGCCGATGGGACCAAGTGGAAGCACCATGGTGTTGGTGGCCGAGCACCAAAAGCACAAGGCGGCTTGGAGGAGCTCCTTGTCGGGAACGATATCCATTGACGAGAGGAGGATGGCGTCGTGGATGCCAAGGGCCTTCCATTGCTTGCCGAATAGCTTCTCCATTCGGACAACCCAGGCTGCCCAGGTTGTGGTCGTCGAGGGCCAGGAGCCTTGGGGTTTCGCCGCGTCCCATCTCGACCGTTCAAACCCTTGGAGCAAGGGTGTTAGGCAGTGCTCCTGGAGAAGGCCAGTAATAGCCGACGGAACGGTCGCCTTGAAAAGAGGACCCAGGATTTGGTGGGGAGTGCTCATGTCACTCTCAAACCGTATGGTTTTGATCGAGCTCCGATCGAGTATTTTTTGATGTTGTTCGCACTCCTTGGAAAGCTTTGAGATGAAGGATGCCATTGTAGGAAGGAAACACGGCGTAAAAGGTTTTCTGGGTTGGGGGATTTGAAAGCAAAGACCTGGAAGAAAGAGATGAATTCAAGAGAAAAACGGCAAGAAATTTCAGAAAGTTTTGAGAGCGTAAAGTACAAATGGGAAAATTCCAGTATTTATAGAGATGGGGAAGGAAGTGCAATCGTTCGAAATTCAAAATAAAGGGTAAAATCGACCGAAGAAATCACTGATCATAATGAGCATTCAGGGAATGCAGTTGAGAAGACCGATGGTTTCAAGTTTTGGGGGCGCACGATTGCGTGTGACGGCGAGATTGATGGCGAAAGACGTTTCGGCGTCCGCACGCTGAGAAGTGGCTCACGGATTGAGATAAGGATGGCTAGGTTTAGCCATAAGGTCATGATGACCTGACGGTTCGAGTAACCGCACGCTTCAGACGTCATTATTAGGAAATGCCGAGTCACAGGCTGCCACGTGGAGTGGAGGTTTGCAGGTTCAAGATCGTGCGATCGTGTTCAATAAATGCGCCTTGAAAATAGAGTACTTGGGTTCTGTGAACTAGATTCGCTTCTTCAAGGTCGAAACTCGGCCAAAGAGTTCAGGCCGAAGACCTCAGAAGCGAGGGGGCAATGTTTGGGCCCAAAATATCAATTTGGGCCGAGTACAGAACCATCTCGGTAAGTATGATAATCCGGAAGGGAGCCGACTCAAAAATGGACTAGGTTCACAATCCTAGTCAGGATAGGACTGGTCGAGGTGTTGTTGATCCGGAGAAGAAAGCCTAGTTCGAGTAGGATTGTAACTCAAGGTCCAGTGCTATAAATAGGGAAGGCTGCAAGCCAGTAAAGCCCCCGCAAAATCAATACAAAATTGCCCTGCGCAAATCCTCAACAACTTTGAGATTTTTTTATTTTCTCTTTTCGCTGACACATCTTCCGTTGGCATCAACATCACTGTGAAAGCAACCGGTGATATCTTAAGTCGGCATAGATAGCTCTGTCACCGTAGAATCAGCCGGTCTCGCAGCATCTTCCGTTGGCATCAACAGCACTACGGCGAGGACGGTTGGTTATCTATCCAAGTCTCGGTCGAGAAGGATTTTCGAGTCCTTATTGGTCGAGGTCATCTCATCAGCCTTCTCGGCAAAGTGAGGTGTTACAGTTATTACATTTGGCACATTGAAAGCCGAATTTGGTATTGAACTTCGTAAGAATAGTAACCTTGTCTTCAGGTTCGAGAGCCCAAGAGGCCGAGACGTGTTCCTTTCTCGGCCGCAATCGCAAGACGCAGAAGTCAGTAGCACGACCCAACGCAACATCAACAAATTTACTCCTCGGCCGAGCTCGGCCGATGAGTTGGCACGCCCCGCATTCACCGAAGGACGTAGTTAGCTTATTAATTACTCGGCCTGCGCGCCACGTAGGCTTTGTAGTTTTTAGGGTCAACAACATATTAAACCATCACAAAATTAAAATTAGTCGCATGTTGGCCTTAAAAATTTGTCACATGTAAGAAGGCGTATGAGATTGTTGAAGGAAAAATTTGGCTAAATAAAGATCATTTCAGCAACATACATAGAGCTAATTAACAATTGAAAGGCGGAAGCATGTTCATATGCACTTTAAAAAAAATCTTACCCATGATATTCAAAGGCTACTAGTGTGGTGAACTAAGACTCAATTCAGATCTACAAGAAATAGTTGAGAATTCATGATAATAGATTCCTATTTGCATGGGCAAATGCTAATCACCCAAGAGAGGCCCTTCATTCTTTTGCTTCTTTCTCCATGGATTCATGATGAATAAAATCTCCAAAGTTCCCAAGGGAGGAAACCTCTAATTTCTCCATAACAAGGCAAGAGATGCGAAGAGGAGAATAGTAACCTAGGAGGAAGATTCATGCTAGTGAACTTCCTCCTAGGGGCCGGCTATGGTGAAAGGAGATGACTACTTTTTATTATTTCAACTAGTAAGTTCTCATATAACATGAGTACAAGAACTCCTCTTTGATTGTGTTCATTGAACTCATTCTCTATTGAGCACCTACATACTTGCCTTGGTGTCTTTTAGACCAATGATTCGAGACCAGTCACTCTCTGAAGAGAAAAGACATAGTATGATATTATCTTACCTGCTTGTTAGTCCCCAATTAGCGATCATATGATCAGGAATGTTTAGGATATATGTTTGAGAAAGAAAGGTCTCATGAATCTAACTCTGTTACATTACATTCTCTATATCACATATTCTTTAGGCTTATTGTCTAGGTGTATAACATTTAATGAGACAGCTTTAAACAATAATATTTGCCCTTAGATTAAACTAAATTAGTTTAATATGCAAAATGTTCGTAATGTATCATCTCATGATTGGCTTTTATAGCACATTTCTAACATAATGTGAATGTAAAAGGCAAAACTCAACATAGGAGAATCAAGAAACTTTGCAATGGCTTATAAGAAGTTGAGTTGCTCCTCCAATTTTCAATTAATTTTGAAGTGAAACCTCAACTTCTTTCTATAAAGTGATCAAACCTTGTTAAGCCGAGTCTTTAATGTGAATTCTATTCTATCAATATCTTACAAGAGGTTAGAGATTTTTAAAAATTTGCACTTCATGTTTCTCACTTACAAAACTTCATAGGTGTCCAATTTAAATGGCATGTTCATATTCATCAACCGATTTACATATCTCTATATATAAAGCCAACACTGTTGCGAATAATATTTTTTAGGGTCACAGGCTTCACAAAAAAAAAAAAGATATGGACAAAAATGCCCTCAAAAAAAAAAATTGAAAAGCAGCTCGAAATAATGCATCAAATGTGGCAGGCGTATTTTTGTCATATAAACAGTGTTTTTATATTTTACTATCCAATGTATAGTGATAAACAGTGTTATAATATTTTAATATTCAGTGTACAGTGATAAACAGTGTTTTTAATATTTAACTTTGGCTTTTTAGTCAAAATGGTTCCTGAGATTTGCATAACACCTCACTTTGGTCTCTGAGATTGAAAATCAATAGAAATGGTCCCTGAGATTGTCCACCATCTATTATTTTGGTCATTCTGTTAAAAACTCCGTTTAGTGTCTCGGAGCTCTTGGCCGAAAGTTTGGGCAATTTTCAAAGCTTCGTAACTCAATCGTTTCTTAACCAAATTCGACACATAATATATCGAAATGAAGATAGGAAAGTGTAGAACAAGATTATACCTATTTGGAAGCCCAATGGTTGTCGGAAATGGCCGGAAAATAGCCTGAAAGGTGATTAGTCAGTGGGAAAACTGGAAAACTTGCCGAAAACTAGGTAAACTTTAAATGTTCATAACTTCTTCAATACTCAACGAAATTGAGTGATTAAAAATGAAAATCATACTTCTCGATGAGACAAAAAGAATGGTATCTTTCTAGATGGCTAACTTGCCATGGTTTGGCTGGAAAACGACTCGAAAGTAGCCATCTTGGTCTCAAGTTAGCCACTTTTAAGCCGTTTTCCGGCCAAACAACGGTGAGTTAGCCATCGAGAAAGGTACCATTCTCTTTGTCACGTCGAGAAGTATGATTTTCGTTTTTCAATCTCAGGGATCAAAGTGATATGTTATGCAAATCTCAAGGACCATTTTGGCTATAAAGCTTTTAACTTTTTCCTGTACAGTTTTATTTTTTTTAATAATTAGTACCTTGCAATGAGCTAGCAATAATGTAATTCAATCAATTATTTATTAAATATTATTTTCTCAAATTTTAAACACGTTCAAAACATTTTAAGATCTGTGTACCGTCGGTGATAAAAAATGTCTTTCACATGCGCACAATAATGTGATTCAATCAGTTGTATTATTTTCTCTATTTTAAACACTTAAAAGACACATAGTGCTAGTTATAAATGCGGGACGGTTGTTCCGTTCTACATTTGGTACATGCGGGACGGTTGTTCCGTTCTACATTTGGTATGTGCTGGACGGAACGGAACCAAAAGATTGAATGACTAACTTAACCCTGTTCTGTCT
The DNA here is from genome assembly GCA_035220775.1 of Malus fusca. NCBI lineage: Eukaryota > Viridiplantae > Streptophyta > Magnoliopsida > Rosales > Rosaceae > Malus > Malus fusca. The sequence goes on along the minus strand of CM069064.1, from coordinate 6,234,586 downwards.
GTTGTTTGGTATAATGTTTATGCGTGGGACGGAACGGGGACATTTTTTTTTTGAACTTGTTCATATTTGAACACATATAACAATACCATGATTAGCTTTTGGAGATTGCAGAAGAAGCAAAACGAAAAACAATGACAGAGAATTTAGAGAGAGAAAGTGAATGACTAAAGATTGCATTCCTTGAACAATGAATGAATTACAGAGAGAGAGAGGTGTTTGTTATTAATACAAGTATTCTTTGCTTCACTCATAAGCTACTAACCAACTAACTTATATCCCTACAATCCCAATAGACCTAATGTGCTGCAACATCCATACTAAACCCACTGTGTAATGCTAAAGAATACAATTCCTATCTTTCGAGCAAATAAAATAACAGTGCACCATGTGTTATCTAATGATACAACAACTCTTAAGTTGTTGAGTTGTTAACATGATTAGAAATCTTCTGCAGGAATTCCAGTACCATGTCAGTCTAATAGTCATTCCTAGAAATAGTCAGATAGTTGAAGCATCTAAGCTCTCAAAAGTCACATGCAACTTTCACTATATTCTCAATGAATGCAACAAATTCTTCATTGGAGGGTTCCTCCATAAAGAAACTGTCACTGCTCGACAACGGCCGAGGCGAAACCAGAGGCATGGATACTAACTGAGAAGAAATCCAATCTTTAAGGCTGTTCATCCTTCCTGCAAAATATTCCCAACTGATAAATCACATATCTGACTAACTATATTACACCTTTTTATAAATCTGATTCAACCATAATATAAGGCTAAAAATACAGACAAAATTAAAAGGAAAAAAAAGCAATCCTTAGCTTATGCTTCCAGCAACTGCAGCAAGTTTGCTTCTTTATGTAATTTTATGAATTTCTTGGCAAATTTGTATGAAAAAAGGACGTAGAATTTTACCTGGAAAATACGAATTTTGCAATGAATTTGCTTTTACTCTACTATTTGGAGGAGACGACTATCGACACCATGAGAGACGAAATCAAAGATTGGGGCAGCACAGAAAACCTTAATTCACAGAGCCGTTGAATCAGAATGGGTGACGAAAGAAAGGGTGTGAGAGGCTGAGGACGAACAAGACGAATCGACGATGACTATGATAAACTTTATAGAAAACAAAATCAATCAGAAAATAAAACTCAAACCAGGAAGTATAAGGTTATTTGTTACATCCCACATCGCCCAAGGGAGTGGATCTTGTAAGCCTTATATGTATATTCCCATCTCTACCTAGCACGAGGCTTTTTGGGAGCTCACTGGCTTCGGGTTCCATCATAACTCCAAAGTTAAGCGAGTTCTCGCGAAAGCAATCCCATGATGGGTGACCCACTGGGAAGTTCTTCTCCCGTGAGTTCCCAGAAACAAAACCGTGAAGGCATGGTCGGGGCCCAAAGTGGACAATGTCGTGCTACAACGGAGTCGAGCCTGGGATGTGGTAGGGGCCCGGGCCGGGATGTGACATTATTCATTTATTTAACATCCATTGTAAAAGACCCAAAAACTAGAATATACAGTTTAAATCTATAATCTAGTTTTTCTTCATTTCCTACCAAACTGTGACAGCCCATCCCGAATGTATATATTATTTTATCCTCGATAGTGTGGAAATTCCTTTTATACCATTGGACGTTGAGCACATTGTGTAGTGGTGTGGTTTGAGTTTGGGTTTTAGACTAATCTAGTTAGTTCCTAAGTTTTTGGAACTTAAAGTTAATGGTTTTGTTGTTGTTAGTAACCCAAAGCTGGACCACACACACACCATCCCACATGCTCTCCCGTTGACTCTCTCTCTCATTCTCTCTCGGTTTTTCTCCATTTTCCGTACGACCGTACGGACAACTCCTACCCTAGCTATCCATTCAAGGATCAGGGTTTTGGAAGTTGTTTTCATGCTCATTGCAACCTTAGGAGTTGATCTTTAGTGTTGGATAGACGTGAAGACCTCGTTTTCCCGAGAACTAGAGAACCTAGTTTTGGAGCACTGTTCATTTGATCGTGATCGTGGACTTTTCAGTGAGTTTTAAGACCCTATGAAGCTTTAGAACATCTTCACAAAGCTCGGGGAAGAGTTTTGAAGTGATTTAGACGTCGGGAAGTCCCAATTCGCAGAGTTGCAGAGGTGGCCGGAGTATCGAGGTTTTCCCGGCGAGATTTTGCAGGTTTTAGGTCTTAAAAGTGGTAAGGTCTTGTTCTTCTAGTCCTAAGCTTCATTTTGGTATATAATTCATGAATTTTGGTTGAGAATCGAAGAAAATATGAAGTTTTAAAGATTTTTCTAGTTTTTGACGACAGCAGCGGCACCTGCGCCGGACTTCGACGAACCAAGGAAGAAGGAGGAGAATATTCTGTCAAATTTGATGGAATATGATAATGCTGTCAGGTAATTATAACAGTATATGCTGATTTTTAATGGAATATTCCCTAACGCCGTTAGGGAATCCGTTTGGTGTGCCAGGCACGTGCTTGGGCGTGGGCCGCGGGTCTGGCCGTGCCTTGGCCGACGCGTGAGGGCGCGTAGGTGCTCGGAAATTTTTTCTAAAAATATGGGGATGTTCTTGAGGTTGAGTAGGTCTTGGTGGTATATTCAAATACCCCATTTGAGCAATGTATAAGAAGTTATTAGCTAATTTTGGTTGTGTGCTTTAATTAACGTTTATTTAGTTATTTCGCATATAGGTGAGACATATCCAGAGGACGAGCGCCATCAATCGAGGCTCGGGGATTACGACCCTTCGACATATCAATGAGTGGGCTTTTGGTTTTCCGTATATACCTATATACTTGAGATTTTTTCCCAGAAAATGAATTTGAATGATTATACGTTTTGAAATGCCATGCAAAGTATCTGCCTATTTTATTTATGCATTGGTAATTGCATATATTTATGATTTGTGCTGCGGACGCATAGGTAAGTGCCAGGTAAGTTCATAAATTAAAGATATGAAATTGCTTTAGTTGTGCGAGATATGATGTGATGCATTGAGAGCTCATAAACCTGCATCCCAATTTTAGTGCTCCCGCCCAGAGTTAGGGCACAGTCCTTCACGTGATGTTCACTTCCTGCACCATATGCTCACCTTGGATACAAGTTAGGTGCACAGGCTTGTCATACAAACCATTATAGGTGGTTCCGACTCGTAGGTGACCCGCGATCATTCGCACAGTCTTCACGTGATCGTAGCACTAGAGCATATTTATTTTACACCTAGTCTTGTCGTACAGACCACTTTAGGTGGTTCCGACTCGTGTGCAGGATTTGATATGATTGAGATTGGTTATGAGCTATAAACTCAGCCGTGCAGGTCACGTTAGGTGGAGCCGACTGATATGATATCCGGCATTGATATATTTTAACTGAGTTACTTATAGCATTTCGTTGAGATACTTGGGCATGGTATATTTCTATGGATTTTCATCCTGAGCATGATTTCTGATATAGCCTATATTATTTTTCTGGGAAATTATATAGGTTTTACGGCGAAGGGTTAACGCTTTTGATAAATGAAATGAATTTGAAAAGCTTTGTTTTTGCCCACTCACACTTTCTGTTTTGCGCCCTCCAGGTTTTACGTTGAAGTGCTTTGGTGGCTCACGGGGCTTTCGACGGTGGTTCTGACAGAACATCATAAATGTAGGATCACATTTGGGTGTTGTATAATTAGTACTTGCCCAGTCGGACTGCACTTAGGCTATTTATGCTCTGATTGTGTATTTCACACTTAATCTCGCACTAGCACCTTATTTTAGCTAGTACTTTTAGTAGTTTGGTTTTTATTCACTCGTATTTCTCCATATCATTATTGCTTCCGCACTGTGCACATGGTTACGTCATTCTCACGTGACGGCCAGCACGCCCTGGCTCTATTGTAAGATCCCACATCGCCCAGGGGAGTGGATCATATAAGCATTATATGTATACTCCCATCTCTACCTAGCACGAGGCCTTTTGGGAGCTCACTGGCTTCGAGTTCCATCGGAACTTAGAAGTTAAGCGAGTTCGCGCGAGAGCATTCCCAGGATGGGTGACCCACTGGGAAGTTTTCGTTTGAGTTCCCAGAAACAAAACCGTGAGGGTGTGGTAGGGGCCCAAAGCGGACAATATTGTGCTACGGTGGAGTCGAGCCCGGGATGCGGTGGGGGTCCGAGCTGGGATGTGACAATTTGGTATCAGAGTCAATCCCTGGCTGGAAGTGTGCCGACGAGGACGTCGAGCCCCTAAAGGGGGTGGATTGTAAGATCCCATATCGCCCAGGGGAGTGGATCCTATAAGCCTTATATGTATATTCCCATCTCTACCTAGCACAAGGCTTTTTAGGAGCTCATTGGCTTCGGGTTCCATCGGAACTCCGAAGCTAAGCGAGTTCGCGCGAGAGCATTCCCAGGATGGGTGACCCGCTGGGAAGTTTTCGTCTGAGTTCCCAGAAACAAAACCGTGAGGGTGTGGTAGGGGCCCAAAGCGGACAATATCATGCTACGGTGGAGTTGAGCCTGGGGTGTGATAGGGGCCTGGGCTGGGATGTGACACAAACAGTCCATAAACATTAAAATAAAATTCAAAATAAACCTTGCACAGACATTATATTCCAAATCATTTCACGAAGATATTACAAGAAAACAAAATTGACTATAAAATAACTACATCCAGAAAAATTAGAAGAATTTTGAATACCATAAACAGGGCAGCTAACATGATAGAAACCCCAAATTCAAGAAACTATAGCAAGAACAAAAATTAGTACGAATTAAAGCAAAAGGGAGATCAATCGAGATCTTACAGAGGCGAGAATCGTGATCTGGTGAAGCCGAACTCAGAATTGCAGAATCGGACAAAAAAATCAGAAAACCCTAACTTGCAGAGAGAGAGAGGAAGAGAGGGGAGAGATAAGGAAATAGAGGGGAAGAAGGGTGAGATACATGAGGATGACGATGAAGGATGAGGAGGAAGGCTACGCGAAAAGGAAGGCATCGGAAGAGAATGGATTAGGGTTTGTTTTAGATGGTGTAAATATTGAAAAAGATAAGGGGTATTTTTGTCTTAAAATGTTATAAATTTGTGTTCCACGGAGGTGGAACAAGTCGTTCCAGGGGGGTGAGGCGGAATGAAAATTCACCCAAAACTCATCCCATGGAACAGCTCGTTCCACCCGTTTTGGGCGTACCAAATGTGGGACGGAACGTCTCGTCCCACTCCATTCCGTCTCGTCCCACGTACCAAACGGTACCTAAGATAACCTCTTACTTGGGCATGGCTTATCCCACATTTGAAACCCCTCAAGAGAAGCCCAGATTTATGCTTGCATGACATATGTATGATTGACTTGTGAGTATCATCAATAGCCTGCACAAATGTAATTCTTTAGTACAAGTTTGTTGACCGAAATAGCAGTTTGAAGACTAAAATTTCCCACATCACAATTATGCACTTTTATAGACGATTTTTTTTAATATTATATTATTTTCTATCCAAAATGAGACAACTTGGTCTCACGTTTATTTTGTTATTGGACTAATTGAGGGAGATGGTGGACAAGGCACGTTATTATAATAAAAAGAATGTTTGTGGAATAGGGTGAAGAGTCCATAGATATGGTGAGTGAGCTCAAGGTCCCAAATTTGGTGAGTTGTGTTGAAGAGTCTGTTGGTTGGAGCTAGTTTATCCTATGCAGTTTTTCGTACTTAGTAACAAACACCATTCCATTTGGCAAGTCTGTTGGGGTTGCTCAAAAGTTGCTTCCAATGCCAAGGTTAAAAAACTGACGCATATGTTGATTAGACCAGTTGGACAACATTCTCGGCTCTCCCGACTCAAGATTGCATCCGGCTTTCCGTTAATTAAAGCAGTTTAAAATAGAATACGGCATTTAAAAAAGAAGAAGAAACTGACACATCAGTACACCAGTTAACTAGTATAATAGATTGCGTGATCAGTTAACAAGGAAGCAGAAGACAAAAGAGAACAAGTACTACAAATCCAGGAAGCTTCCTCTATATACTTTTCTGCAAACCAGATTCCATTTTTAGAACCATACACACCTCACTTGGTATTAACAAGAAAGCCAAAAGCAAAGGAAAAATGCATCGCATTTCTTCCTTTTCAATCTCTTTGTGCGGCTTCTTGTTTTTCCTGATGATTCCTCACGAAAAACTCTCCACCGTTGCAATATCCGTTGACATAATTACCCAAACCTGCGAAAAATGCGCAGCTGAATCCGACGTGCTTAGCTACAACGTTTGTGCAGCTTCTCTCCAAGCAGTGCCTGTCAGCCATGTGACTAATCTTCAAGGACTAGCAGTGATAGCAATGGAGCTGGCACTGCACAATGCAACCAACACGCTTTCGACCATAAAGGAGTTGTCGAATAACAAAAGTTCGGATCCTTTTGCTCTGGTTTGCTTGAAGGATTGCTTGCAGCTATACTCGGACGCGATCACAACGTTGGCGGATGCGGTCGGAGCATTTCTGAGTGAGGATTACGGCACGGCGAATACCTGGGTGAGTACAGTCATGGAAGCAACAACTACATGTGAGGGAGGGTTTAAGGAGAAGGAAGGCGAAGTGTCTCCATTGACAAATGAGAATTACAATCTTTTTCAGTTATGTGATATTGTACTCTGCATAAGTAAATTGCTTAATTACTCAAAGTCTACAGCAACTTGATTATTTCTCAGGTGGAATAAGAGCTCTGCAATTATCTGGATTTTTAATTCTTCAGTACATGATTTTTTATTTATTGCACAAGCGATATTGATGGAAAGGAAAATTGAGCTCGGAATTCGGGTGTAAGGGGTAAATGTCTTAGCCAACTGAGTTACATGTTTTTTCCTTTGCATGTACCCGTTATATGCAGCTAAAGAAACATACTTTGTGTTGTACTATGATCCTAATAATCAAATTAACTGTAACATTTTCTCTGTATAATCGTATGTAAAACTAAGTTTTTGGACATTAAATTAAAGGTAGTGCTATCCACACTCTCGTTTTTACTTCTCACACATCCCTTTGAATTTTCAGCCGTTGGATTTGATGAATTGAAGAAGATTAATAACAAAAAAAATTAACAAATGTGTGTGAGAAGTAAAAACTTAGACGTGTGGATGGTGAGATAATAAAACGAATGTAGCATCATTGTCTTGATTGGTATTTGCTAATTGGTTTTGGAGTGGAAGGTTTGCCCATATATTAAACCATCACTCAATTAAAATTGGCCGTGTGTTGGCCTAAAAAATTCGTCACATGTGAGAGGGTGTATGGGATTGTATGTTGAAGGAAAAATTTGGCTAAACTAAGATCATTTGAGCAACATACATAGAGCTAATTAACAATCGAAAGGCGGAAGCATGTTCATATGCACTTAAAACAAATCTTACCCATGATATTCAAAGGCTACTAGTGTGGTGAACCAAGACTCAATTTAGATCTACAAGAAATAGTTGAGAATTCATGATAGTAGATTTCTATTTGCATGGGTAACCTAGGAGGAAGATTCATGCTAGTGAACTTCCTCCTCGGGGCCGGCTATGGTGAAAGGAGATGAGAGTTTTTGGTTTCTCTTCATCTCAACAATGTGCGGAGCAAACTTTGGGGTTATGACGCATCATTAAATGACCAAAGATGTACCCACAAGATACTTGTGGTGTCTCGGGTCACATGACTACTTTTTATTATTTCAACTAGTGAATTCTCATATAACATGAGTACAAGAACTCCTCTTTCACGGGCGGAGCCACCCACAAGGCTAAGGTGGGCTATAGCCTAGGGAGGTTTTTTGTAAGTCTAATGTTATTCACATACCCATTTTTATTTCTCACACATCTCTCTTCATTTTCGACCTTTGGATCGAATGAATTGAAGAAGATCAATGACAAAAATTAATAAGGGTGTGTAGGAGGTAAATATGGAAAAGAATAGGCTATTCAGAATAGCACTATCCTTTTTTAAACTTATACCTTAATGGCTTATGTTAATGCATGTAGCCTATTAGCATACTCAATTTCAATATAGGTTATTATTTCATATATATTTAGTTGAGGATACGTAATAAATAATACTTTTTAATAATAAATTAGTTCTATCTCTCCTCCCCCATTTTATCCTAGTCGTTAAAGAAAAAGACCATTTACTCTATGTGATTTAGGCTATGTGCTTCTTACCCAAGAAAGAAAAAGAAATTTTTTAGTCCACAATTAAATCCCTATCTCTGCAATTCCTTACTTTCCATTACGATTTTTCAATGAATGTAACCTTTGGTACATTCTTAATCTCTTTATTTACTTATTTTTTTATTTTTTTAGTAGGTAATATCATTTATACGGTCCTTGAATTTGACGGTTAGGGTTATGATTTTGAGAATAGTTTATATTCTATTATTATTCTTTTATATTGATTATTATATAGTTTTTATAAGCAAAAGAAAAAATAAACATATGATTTTATGGTATTAATTTCAGCTAGCCCACCCAAGAAAAAATTCCTGGCTCCGCTCTTGTCCTCTTTGATGGTGTTCGTTGAACTCATTCTCTATTGAGGACCTACATACTTGCCTTGGTGTCTTTTAGACAAATGACTCGTGACCAGTCACTCTCTGAAGAGAAAAGACATAGTATGATGTTATCGTACCTGATTGTTAGTCCCCAATTAGCGATCATATGATCATGAACGTTTAGAACATGTGTTTGAGAAAGAAATGTCTCATGAATCTAACTTTGTTACATTACATTCTCTCTATCACGTATTCTTTAGTCTTATTGTTTAGGTGTATAACATTTAATGAGACAACTTTAAACAATAATATTTGCCCTTAGATTAAACTAAATTAGTTTAATATGTAAAATGTTGGTAATGTATCATCTCATGATTGGCTTTTATAGCACATTTCTAACGTAATGTGAATCCGACTCATGATTGAATCCGACTTTCCGTTAATTAAAGCAGTCTAAAATAGAATACGGCATTGTTAAAAAAGAAGAAACTGACACATCAGTAAACCAGTTAACTAGTATAATAGATTGCGTGATCAGTTAACAAGGAAGCAGAAGACAAAAGAGAACAAGTACTACAAATCCAGGAAGCTTCCTCTATATACTTTTCTGCAAACCGGATTCCATTTTTAGAACCATACACACCCCACTTGGTATTAGCAAGAAAGCCAAAAGCAAAGGAAAAATGCATCGCATTTCTTCCTTTTCAATCTCTTTGTGCTGCTTCTTGTTTTTCCTGATGATTCCTCACGAAAAACTCTCCGCCGTTGCAATATCCGTTGACATAATCACCCAAACCTGCGAAAAATGCGCAGCTGAATCCGACGTGCTTAGCTACAACGTTTGTGCAGCTTCTCTCCAAGCAGTGCCTGTCAGCCATGTGACTAATCTTCAAGGACTGGCAGTGATAGCAATGGAGCTGGCACTGCACAATGCAACCAACACCCTTTCGACCATAAAGGAGTTGTCGAATAACAAAAGTTCGGATCCTTTCGCTCTGGTTTGCTTGAAGGATTGCTTGCAGCTATACTCGGACGCGATCACCACGTTGGCGGATGCGGTCGGAGCATTTCTGAGTGAGGATTACGGCACGGCGAATACCTGGGTGTGTACAGTCATGGAAGCAACGACTACATGTGAGGGAGGGTTTAAGGAGAAGGAAGGTGAAGTGTCTCCATTGACAAATGAGAATTACAATCTTTTTCAGTTATGTGATATTGTACTCTGCATAAGTCACTTGCTTAATTACTCAAAGTCTACAGCAACCTAATTATTTCTCAGGTGGAATAAGAGCTCAGCAATTATCTGGATTTTTAATTCTTGCGTACATGATTTTTTATTTATTGCACAAGCGATATTGATGGAAAGGAAAATTGAGCTTGGAATTCGGGGGCAAGGGGTAAATGTCTTAGCCAGCTGAGTTACATGTCTCTTCCTTTGCATGTACCCGTTATATGCAGCTAGAGAAACATACTTTGTGCTGTAATATGATCCTAATAATCAAATTAACTGTTAACATTTTCTTTGTATAATCGAATGTAAAACTAAGTTTTTGGACATTAAATTAAAGGTAGTGTTATCCACACTCTCGTTTTTACTTCTCACACAACCCTTTCAATTTTCGGCCGTTGGATCGAATGAATTGAAGAAGATTAATGACAAAAAAAATAACAAATGTGTATGAGAAGTAAAAATAAGTGTGTGGATAACATTTTTCTAATTTAATAAGCATCCCCACATATTATTGGCTTGGCCTGCCATATGACAAATTTTATGACAAGAAAAAGGCTCGTCTAAAAGTTGATCATGCATGGGGCTGAATCTGCGAAGCTTCAAGGCACTTTACTTCGTATGTCCAATCTCCCGCACTACTCGTTGATTGCTTGATCACACGAGGCCCTTCTCAAATGGATCCCGCTTCACTGTTTATGGAGCGTGATACTCGACAACATATCAAGATATATTGACACTAATTTCGACATCTATATAAACAACATGTTGAGAGAACATATAAATATTCATGATCGACACCAAATTGACATCCCATATCAAGACAGTAGCATATCAAATTGAGTACCCCACTTTATGAACAATTGACCGTGATTGCCCTTCTCAACGGGATGGTCGATATGTCGTCAATATGGACTCGTTCTAACAAGTTGAAGAGACAAACAACTAAATCAACTAGCTATTTGATAGTTCAGCTGGGCAGGACTAAACTCAACTTGGATATTGGCTAGAAACTTGGAAATCAAAACAAGGTAAAATCCAATCTGTTTCAGTAGAGTAAGAATGCAAGGGAGGACTGCTAACAACATATGCAGCACCTGTAAGTTTAATCTAAACAGGCCGATAACATATCGAAGAGGATCATTAACGGCTTTATGAGCATGATTAAACTCTCAAAATTAAACGGTTTAACCACTCGTATAAAAGTCATATACCTATCATTCAGTGACCACACTTGTTCAACAGAGTAGAATTAACAAGAGACCCCTTTAACAATCTCTCCACAATCTGCATAATTGCTACCTTTACCAAAAGATTGCTGAAAGTACAAACCTCCAACATGACAAATGTTCTATATTCACGTCACCTAACAAAGCAGAAATTAAAAAAGAAAAAACTCAGACAGAAAAACATCAAAATATGAGTTTAAAACCTTTTATCTATTCTTCCGATTTTTCTTCAACAGTACATAGCACTAAGTGGTATGAAAAATGAATGGCTGAGATTGAAAACAGAGGATCTAATAGTTATGGAATTCAAATCTAACGGCTAAAATCCCTAAAATCCATGGTGGATCAGGATGAGAATGAATCCGGCAACCCAGGGCATCCTCATATTGAAACCCCACCCTCTTCCAAACAATACATGAACCCCAAAGAAAACATTCCTCCTTTTCTGTGGGCACCAGCCAGAGTAGATCTCTTTAGAACGTTTGAAACTCCTAATTTATACAAATATAAACAAGTCACTGCAACGTTGAATGAAATCAAAAGGTAATCTAGAAGGATATCACACAACGTACGGACAAATAACATGATTTTCCAGATTTTGGAACTTACACAACTAGTTTACTCCTTAAGAATGTTAGATATGTCAGGCCTATTTGTACGGATATGGTAGAGGGGCGCATTCAATCCTTGTTTGTCCATTAATTCTCAGTTCTTCTATGCATCGCGGGGTAGTACAACAATTAAAAAAATTGCAAAGTTTATTGCAGGAAATACAGCTATAAAGATAGTTGCATTTGATCTCAAAAGAACAACACTAATACAGAAAACATGTGCTATAAATGAACAGACTAACAAAACAAAAGGAAATCTACATTTTTATTAATGGTTGTTTGTAAGTTAATTCACGCTGGGTACTTACAGTTTCATAAAGTGTTTGTAACTGAACTCATCTCTTTCGTTTCTTGACCACAAGATGAGAATTCCTAGATCAACTTTGTAAATGACTACAACTCCAGCATTGGCAATAAAGTAAAATACCAAGCATGTTATTCTACATCCCAAAAAGTGAAAAAAGGAAACAGAAGAAATTATGGAATCGAAAACTCAACAGATTACTGAAAGTTGTAAAAAGACAATTGAACAAATGATGAACAAGAAATTTCTGCACTCAAAACGAAAATATGTGCAAGTTGTAGAAAGTGTAAACTTGATAAGAAAGAATAGTTAACCATATACCATTCCCCTAATAACGATACAGCTAACATTTCTATAACTTGCCAGCAAGCGTACCAGTAAAAGCCAACATAATGATATGCCACATGAATAACTTCACCTTATTACTGTGGTAGTAAATTTTTTACATCTGTGATACACAAAACTGTTTATCATTTTCCTCCTCTTCTTTAGTCCTATGCTCAAGTTTCTCCTCGTTCGATCCCAGCAGCAATAGTTTATCTCTTTCAATGTTAGTGCTACCACTATTGACCAAGGAAAGTTGATCCAACGTGCCAGCATTCCGTTTGTAGTTCCAAACAAGCATTGAAACGTAATCCTGAGGTGAAACAAGACCTTGGTCCATGATGCACCTATGCTGCTCCTCAATAGTTTTTGGATCATCAAGCCTTATATATTCAAGTAATGCCTTCTCATGATCGGGCCTCCAGTTACTTGGGAAAGGGCTGTAATCTGTCTCAGGAACAAGAGACATCCTGGTATACTGAAGCCCATCAATTGACTCAGCAAGACCCATCCTCAACAAATTATGGTACTCAGGTGACTGCCCCTTCTTCTCCTTCAAAGGACGACTCAGATTCCTCGAACCAATCTTGTACACCTTTGCACGTGAACGGAGCTTGTACTTTGCTGCATAGAGCTTCGCAAGTGAACCCCTTAAAATGTAAGAGCAAAAGTTCACAATTTTTTTCCGGTTATCTGCAAATCTATACCACTCAACCATTGTGGACAGAAACTTATTCATTTGTGCATTTGTATGAGCTTGGGTGGCATGAAACATTCTGAAACAAGGTTGTGGGTCTGGATCCCTGTCTCCCTTAAGAAAGCTCAACTTCCTAAATTGCTTGATGCACTGTTTCAAGCTTGCTGTAACTGATAAAAGAGTGCCTACACCCTTCTCACTAATGATTTTCCCACCAGTAGCAGTGTAACGAAGCGTTGGGTACACAACTCTGCGACACAACACATGATCTAGAAACATTATGCCCTTTGTTATGTGTTCTATAGGGAGGCTCTCATTGTCAAGCTTGAGCATATACTTCTGATCAACAAACTCAATCAACTGTTTTCTCAATGTGGCAGCATCTGATCGAGGTCCTCGAACACCAATTAAAATATGACCACCATATCGAATGTAATCCATCTTTCTGGTCTTATCTGGGCCACTTGTTGGCACAAATTCAGGCCAAGATGTATTTCCATGTTCTGCTTCACCTTCAGGGCTATTCCATATGACATCACTCTTTGACGGATGATAAAAGTCCTTAATCTTCCCCTCCATCCAGCGGTCCAGTTCATCCAAACAAACATTAGCCAAAAGGGGGCTAAGTATCCCACAATGGCCCCAAGAAGGAAGCTTCTCTGCCTCCTCAGGTGCAAACCCAAAAAAAGTCTCTAACCAATATGGGTCTGGTTTCGGCTCATCCTCCGCCAACACCCTCTTCTTCTGATATTTTCTCTTCTTTTTCTTCTTCTCCACTCCATCATCCTTACTCGTAACCACTGGTGTAACCAACGCTGCCTTCACCAAATCAATGATCTTCTTATCCCTCACGTCCCTGATCAAAGCATTTATCACCAAACCCACCTTCATCCCATCCAAGATAGTACTCAAATCGCCCTTTATATACCACAAATACCCTGCAAAACTCCTCCTAATCACCCTCAACACTGTATGTGCATTCCTCCCTGGCCTAAACGCAAATGACTTTTGAGAGAACCGACCCTCATATATTGGCTCCAAAATCATTAACAGAACTTCCTGCACTAACTTATCTTGAAATGGGGCCGGTTGTGTAGTTGTCAGAATGGCCTTAATTTTCCTCTTAGACAAAGACTCATATTCAGTCTTATCCTTGGGTGATTTAATAAAGAACTCTAGTCTAGCACCCCACCTAAACCTACTGTCAAGAACAGCATTACGAAGAGCTAACAAGTCCTCAAGCGCTGACCTCTGTATTTCACCGCGGGGCATATACGCACCCATCTCATCGGCGCAAACCTTCTGGTACGCCAATACCCACAACTCGAATCGGCGAAGGTAAGAGGACAAATTAGTCACAATCCTATCAGGTTCACGAAAATTCTCAATCCACATTTGGGATAAAACAGAAACGCCATCTTCTTTTATCAAATTGGAGGGGTCTTCGGGATCAGGTACGCGGCGGTTCACAGGAGAGTACGAAAGTAAGCGAATTGAGGCGAACCCATTGCCCCTGTGACATGAGGGGTTGAAATGGGAGCAGAGGAAGAAGGTGCTGTTGTGCTTGGTGGTGGTGGGGAGGATAGAATTGGAATTTGTAAGAACTTGGTGGGTAAAAATGGCAAGGCGGCGATGCATTTTGGGATTGGGAGTAGAAGAGTTTAGGTCATTCTCTGGGTTTGATTGTTCATCAACTAACGACAGAAGAGCATTAACAGTGAGTGAATAAACCCTAGTAATAGAGAGAAAGAGGAATTTGAAAGCTTACTTGAATGGTTGCCATGGCAGTTCAACAGCCAAGCGCTGTCGTTTTCGGAGCAAGGTGCGAGTGCAACAGAGGTTGAAGACGACAGGAGCAAAAACCTTGGCTTAAACCCTAGGGCCTCTTGTCTTTGCGGAAACCAAACCTGCAATTTTCTTCTTGACTGTAGTTGTGACCCGCTAACTTCTGGTATTTCTACTTTGCTCCTACAAACTTATCGGATTTATTTAGTGCGCCCTGGCACTGGTCGTTGATCGATGAATTCTTGGCTGCACATCTAACTTTTTTTATTTCATTTAGTGCATGTCATAAACAAAAGCATAGTAAATTTTCGCAAACGTAGTTCGTTATCCAACATGTTGGAGACTAAATAAATCAAACGAAATTAAGGATTAGTAGTAAACATAAGTGTGTAAGAGGCAGAAAATTGTGTGTTAAAGTCATTTCTCTTCTTATATTGCAGCTGAAAAGTTTTTGGATAAATTACATAAAACTATCTCAATTATAGGTCAAACAACAATCTCATACCTTATATTTTAAAAATTACAATGTCATAGGTCATCTTACAAATTTGTTGCAATATCAGATCTCCGTCAGTTTTTTTGTTAATTTCTCTACTAAATGCTTTCGTGGATTGAGCACGGCCACTCCCTGACCCAATTCAATTAAAAAATTAATTAAATATTAAAAACTTAAAATAAAATCATTTAAATATTTGTATAAAAAAATGTGGGACCGACCAAAATATTTAAATGATTTAATTTTTAATTTTTAATATTGAATGAAGTTTTTAATCTAGTTGGGCTATGGGTAGGTTTTCTCTCAAGCCACATCAACGTTTAACATAGAAATTGACAGAAATATTGAAGGAGGTCTGACATTGTGACAAATTCGTAAGATAGGTATGACATTATAATTTTTTAAATATAAGGTATGAGATTGTGCTTCGACCTATAATTGAGGTAATTTGGTGTAATTTACCCAAAATTTTATCAAAACATGCACTTGAAGTCATAACTAGGTGGAGAGGTGTGTTTCTGCCAACAAAATAAAAAACCCAACTAATCAGACCGCCTAATTTCGTTTGGTTCGATTTTACATTCAATTTTTAAATTTTTTTGAATCAAACCGATCCTAAAATACATTCTGATTTGGATGAAGTTTTGTAAAGATGATCTTTCAAGGAAGATCTACAAAGTGAAAGACTCAGATTATGTGAAATTATTGCTGAGTCAACTCAAATGTTGCATTTAACTGACTAAACGAATAATGTATTTAAGAATAGTCTATTTAAGATGTTTGGAGAGTTAATAACAATTTTCTTCAGACAAATAGAAATTACAGAATGATCTATTAAATGATCATTTCCAATCATAATCATGAAATTACGTACTGAGAATTTGTCCTACATGTGCCACAAGTTAGAATATCCTGAGTGCTTATTTTATTTGTAGATTGTGGTTTATAATTTAACCTAAAACTCCCACAAAAGGAAAATGCGGTAACCAAATTCACACCCACAGCTCCACGCCTACCAAGTGCTCGACTGAAAGCCCCAACCGTCGAAATCCCAGGATGGAGTCGAGCATCCTAGAGTCGATCGGCGTCGAGATCATCGGCGTCATGTCCCCAGTCTCGATCTGCATGCTTCTTGTTGTTCTCTTAGTCTACGCTCTCTCTCCCTCCAATCCCTTCTCCGCCTCCGCTCCTCCGATCCGCACCGCCGCCAACCTCGTCTACCTCGAGACCCCCACCGATTCCGCCGCCCAAAAGCTTGAAGGCGCCCTCCTCAACGCCCTGGTCTTCGTCGTCCTCATCGCCGTCGTCACCTTCCTCCTCGTCCTCCTCTACTACTACAACTTCACCAACTTCTTGAAGAACTACATGCGCTTCTCCGCCTTTTTCGTGCTGGGCACCATGGGAGGTTCGATTTTCTTGTCCATTGTCCAGCATTTCTCCATACCCATTGACTCCATTACTTGCTTTTTGCTGCTTTTCAATTTCACTGTTGTGGGCGTCTTGTCCGTCTTCTCCGGCGGTGTACCCATTTTTCTACGCCAAGCTTATATGGTTTCTTTGGGGATTATTGTGGCGGCTTGGTTTACCAAGTTGCCCGAATGGACGACTTGGGTTTTGCTTGTGGCGCTGGCCGTCTATGATTTGGTGGCCGTGCTGGCACCGGGCGGCCCACTTAAGCTCTTGGTGGAGTTGGCCTCTAGCCGGGATGAAGAGCTCCCAGCTTTGATTTACGAGGCCCGCCCAACTGTGCCAAATTCTGGGCGTCGTGGGACCGGTTTGGAGCTTTTGGTTGCTGGGGTTTCGGATTCTGGGTCTGTGGAGCTTCAGGCAGTCCCCAGGGGCAATGGGAATCAAAATGAGAATGAAAATGGTGGTAATTCTGAGTATACCGCTGTTGATGTTGAGGTCGCGAACGAGGAAGGTGAGGGTAATAGAGATGAAGGGGAGAGATTACTATTGGAGGATAATTCATGGGGTAGGCCGTCGCCAAGTAGTGGTTCTTCAAGATATTCGAGTATGATTGTTCAGTCCGATAGAGCTACACAATATGGCAGTGGGGCTTCTGAAATTATTAGTGAGGAAATGTCTCCTCTTGTTGAAACGACAGTATTGGAGAATGAGAGAGAGCAATTGAGGAGGGAAGGTAGCGAAATGTTCAGTAAAGGTATTAAACTTGGTCTAGGGGATTTCGTTTTCTACAGTGTTCTTGTGGGCAGAGCTGCAATGTATGACCTTATGACTGTGTATGCCTGTTATCTTGCCATTATTTCGGGACTTGGGTGCACACTTATTTTGTTGTCAGTGTACCATCGAGCTTTGCCGGCTCTGCCCATATCTATCATTTTGGGTGTTGTTTTTTACTTCTTGACTCGGTTATTAATGGAGCCTTTTGTTGTTGGGACAGCTACAAATTTGTTGATGTTTTGATAGTCCATTAGTTTTTGGTAAGAGAAAGATTACATTAAGAGGAAGCTAATGTTTTGTAGCATGAGATCTGTATACAAATTAAAAGGTATTTGTTCCTTTAACTTTCTCTCGTTGTTGCACATGTAATTTCTTGTGATCCATCCAGAATCAATGAATTGGATAATGTAGTCATTTGAGACCAGAAAATAGAAGAAAAAAAATTGTTCTTGTTAGTCCGTTTTATAAGTTATTTTCGTCAGCTTGCTTCCATGTCCATTTGATACATGTTGACACTTTCATTTTGTTTGTGTTTTTGCAATGCTTTGATGAATACGTAAGTAATATAGAGAGAATACTCCATTTATTGTGAATGCAAAGCCGCCAAATATATGCATTCAAAATCTCAAATGGATTTGAAATCACAATGAACTCAGTGCAGTTAGTAGTTATTAGGCAAATGTGATCTTCTTTATTTTTAAGGTTTGAAACATCTTGCAGAATTTTTATAAGTAGGAATTTTGCTTTAAGTACTCTCTTTCGGAGTTTTAATTAAATGTTAGGATCCCTAAATGTTATAGGGTAGTGCTATTCACACACCCCCTTTTTACCTCTCACACACCCTTGTAATTTTCGTCGATCTAACAGCCGGAAATTGAGACGGGCGTGTGAGAGGTAAAAATGGGTGTTTGTATAGCACCACCCGTGTTATATCATGCATTTCCTGCTTCAATCTGACAAGTTTCGAGAGCTGGTGATACTAGTGAAGTCAAGAAAAACAAATTTTCTGGTCAAGTTTGAGCACTGAAGTGCTAATAAAAGCAGATTTTTTCCTCAGCTTATTTTCTAACAAACAGATAAAGATGCGCTGAGATAATCAGGCTCAAGTTTGCTTAAAAAGTGCCATACCTCTCATCAGGTATGCTTGTCTAGATGTTCATGTATTCTGTGAAGGTTTAAATTCAGGATGGATATAGACCAGTTCTAGACTTCCTCTGAGAGGAAGTAAGCATTTAATTATATTTATTTGGCTAGCATAATCACCACTTTCTGTATATTATTCATATTTGATCTAATTATATTTATAGTAAAAAGGCTGAGATTGTTGCTAGTAATCTATTGTTACACTTTAATATCTTTCTCTTATCTCCTCTCTCACTAAGAGTTAACACATAAGCAACAAATGTATTGTGTTTTCCGTTAACCCTAGAAGTCGCAGACCAGAACACAGAGAGCAAGTTTAAGAGAGAGTGAAAGAGAGCAAGAGGTATTGGGACTCTCTCTCTCTCTCTCATGTGATTTTTGTACTCCATTTCATTTCATTTCGGTTAGGGATAGCAGAGAAAGGGGAATTGGAATCGTGAACCACGATTTTGATTGTCCTTTGTTCTTCTAAAATTAGCTTCAATTAAACAAGACTTTTGAGAGACTTGCTGGTCACCGTTGAGGCAGGTAAGTGAGTTTCAGTTCCCGTTAATTTTTCTGAATTTTCTCAGCAATCATTTTCTCTTTATTTGAATGTTCTCTCGCTTGTATGTGTTATATGGGTATGATAGGGAATAGAAATTCGGAGGTGCATTTGTATATTTCGAGAGGAGGCACACACTTATTTTTCTGCAATTTCATGCTATAGACCAGAAATTAACTGCTATAAGAATGCAATTTCTTGAAGTATCCTACTGTAGGATTACGCATGAAAGACTGCTGCTCCCTGGGGTGGCTGTGGCCTATGCTTTCAGAACATTAGATTATTTTCAATAACAAAGAATGGATGTGTTGCTTCAAATTGTGCCACAATTCATTAATCAGTTTGATCTGTTTAGGATTATGTTACTGTCTTGAAAGTTGAAGAATCTATGGTGTCATATAAATGATTTGAAATTGCGGGTTGAAACTATAAGACAAGTGTTAGCAAGTAGATCCATTTTATGATTGCTATGTATCTTTTCAATAGTAAAGTGTATGACCAGTATGAGCATGTTCTCATGTTTAATTATCCATTGAAAGGGTCTGCAGGTTTCAAGTTTCGCTGATATGGAACAGGTGGAAAACTTTGATTCGCTACTTATTGGATGCAAGTGAAGTTTTGGAGGAGCTCATTTCTTATAATGACTTTTTGATAGAATTATGAATAACTTCGTAATGTTGTAGTTTAAATTCTTGACAATATCTGATTGCATGCGGTACCCTCTCATTTTGTACATACTACGTCTGTTTTCTAGCATGATATGGTGATTTGATGTGTTACTTGTTGCAGTTTTCTAGCATGATAAGTTAAATGTTGTTACCCCTTCTTCCAGGTTTGGTTATTATGCTTCTGTAGTCTCTTCTAAGTAGTATTAATGCCAAACATATTTTCTTTCTCATGTTTACGATGTCTATAGTCTGTCTGTCTGAATAAATTGATGTTTGGAGTGGTTTATCTCCATATCTGGAGCTCTAAGAGTAACAAAACTGATTGGGCCTAGCTGGTGCAATCTGCCATATCGCATACGATATCCCACCGGTGGTCGAAGATATTTGGTTTCACCGTATGCTTCAGCCTTGAATGTGGTGAGTTACGCATGCCTCCTCTGTGCATATGTTTGTCTGGGCTGTGGGTTCTAAAACACCGTTCCAGGATAAAAGAGCTTATTCTCTCCACTTCTCATGAGTTTTAACCAAACCCTTGTAAATACTAGACTTTTTAGCCACAATGGTTCATGAGATTTGCACAACTCATCACTTTGGTTCCTGATATTTGAAATCGACAGAATTGGTCACTGAGATTGTCCATCATCAATTATTATTCCGTAAAAAATCTCTATTAAATAAGAATAAAATGACAAAAATACCCTTAATTTTTGTCAAATCATTTTGGCCTGTTGTTTATTAAATTAAGGGTATTTTTTGTCATTTTAATCCTTATTTAACATAATGATTCACGGAAAAATCAAAATGATTGATGATAGACAATCTCAGGGACCAAAGTGATAAGTTATGCAAATCTCAGGGACTATTTTGGCTAAAAAGTCTAAATATTAAGAAAAACACAGGGCAACTACTTCAAAATTTGTGGTGCGCCGTTCCTATATGATGCATATGCTTTCATGTTTTTCCTGTCACGATTACAATTTCCTTTCTGACAAAATTTTTCTTGCGGAATGTTTCTTATGGATTAACAATATCACTAAAATAAATAATACATAAATGGTGTGTGAAAATGGGAGGTTGTGATATGGAACTTAGTGTGAATGCCCCATATGTAAGGTAGCAAACCAAGTTAGATTTTTAGTGGCAACCTTAAAGTTTTTGGTAAAAGTTCTAAGGTGGTAAGTTTGTCTTTGGTAAAAGTTGTAGCATAGTAAGTTTTTCTCCATGCATATAAAGAAGTTGTCGGATGAAAATTCCTATAAATAGAGGGATGTTTGTAACCTCATTACAACACACCAAATCAAAAGTGAAAAACAATAATACCATTATCCCCCTCCTCTCTTTTACCATTGCCCTAGATATCACTGGGAAAAACTACCTTACCTGGGTAGTGGATGCCAAGATCTATTTGGAGGCAGGAAATCTTGGAGAAACCATCAAGGAGGGAAACAGTGCATCCTCTCAAGATCAGGCGAAAGCCATGATTTTTATTCGTTGCCACCTCGATGAAGGATTAAAGTGCAAGTATGTAACGGTTAAAAATCCACTGACTCTCTCGGATGCACTGGGAAACAGATATAATCACTAGAAAACAATGATTCTTCCAAAAGGTCATTATAAATGGACATACTTGAGAATCCAAGATTTTAAGATGGTTGCTGAGTATAACTCTGCAGTGTCCATAATTAGCTCCCGAATGAAACTTTGTGGGGAGACTACTGAGGAAGATATGTTGGAAAAGACTTTCAGTACTTTTCATGTCTCTAACATGCTCCTGCAGTAGCAGTATAGAGAGCAAGACTTTACTGAGTACAACCAGTTGATATCAGTGCTCCTGGTGACTGAACAAAACAATGAGCTACTGATGAAAAATCATCAGCCTCGACTAATGGGGTTGGCTCCATTTTCAGAAATGAATGCTGCTTCTCTTAAAGCAAACACCACCTTCTCTCATAGCAATAATTACAGACGAGGACGTGGCCACAAGCGAGGCCAATGGAATGGGAAGGGCAAAAACCATGGTGTCTAGTTTTACAACCAGGGTCCAAGGCATAATTCAGGCCAGAGCTTAAAAAATGTAAATCGCCACAAGGGTAAAGCTCATATAAATAACACTCCTAGAAATCTTGAAGGAGTTTGCCATAGGTGTGGTGGCAATGGGCATTGGGTACGTACCTGCCGTACCTCAAAACATCTAATGGATCTGTATTAAGCTTCACTCAAGGAAAAGAATGTTGAAACCAATTTCATCGACCATGTTAAACCAATGGATATATCTAATCTAATGTTCGATTTATCAGGCCAATTGAACACAACTCATCTAGATATTTTAGACTTTGTTGCAGAAAGAGGGAATGAAGTATATCGGTCCGATTAAATTTTATGCTTCATGTACTCTTACTTTATTATCTGAACTTGTCGTTTAAAGCTTGTATCTCAATTAAATAAAAAGTGGCATTGTAATTTCTTTTTTATTATGAATAAATTAACTCTATTCTCTTGCTCAAAAGCATGGATAAAAACTATGGTTGTTGTAACACCACGGCCCCGAATATTTACTTTCGGGAATTAAATTGGTGGATAGCCCCAGAATAAACTTCGTTTTATTCAGCAAATGTTAAATCACGATTCTTTATTTAAATTCCTTAATTCCTTCTCAAAAAAAAAATATATATATATATATATATATATATATATATATAAACACATCCTAATTACCAAGGTAGTGCATAGGTTCTCTTCTAAATCTAAAATTTCTTCTACTAACTCAACTTCTTAATATAAATAAATTCTTGATGAACAGACTATGAATTACTCACAAAATCTATAACACATCTCATTTTATGAGAGCATAAGGATTATGTGTTGTAAATAAATCTCCCAATTACTCTTCTTGGACCAATTCCAACGTATGATTATTCTCGGTTATTTAACTATCACCGGTCGAAATTCTTTAATTATAGGTCTTACTTCCATCCATGGTCTATAATTCATAATTCCCCTTACCAAATGTACTACTTATATTTTCACTTTGTCACTTCCTCCCTTTTTATAGATAGATTCCCATTCAAAACAAATTTATTCTTGAAGTGGTTAAGGCTGCATCTAACATTATTAGACTGCCTTTGTACCCTTAAGCGGGATCAAGCCTTTCGTAGTTCACATTTCCAAAGTTCAAACCAAATCCGAATATATTCATTTAATCCAACATATACTACAATCATATTAATATTCAAACCACAGCAACTAGGTCTCAAAAACATAATTAGAATAACGAAGTTCTCATAAAACACAATTGTCGGCTCCCTGGCCGTGCGCCGCCGCACCAGCCACCACGGGTGGCGGTCGGCCGTCCTGACTCGTCGAAAAATTCAATTATTTCTAAAAATTCTCAAAAATTACAAAAATGAAGATCTCAATGAGTAGAGAAACTTTCATACCTGCGACCAAGGCCAATTTGGCCGGGAAACACCTCAAAATGGCCACGAACCGTCGGAAACCCTTGTTTTTGGGTGTTCTTGATTCGTCTCCAAACTAACTCCGACGCCCCTAAACTTGTTTGGACTTTGTTCTACACCTCAAAAGGAGTCTAATGCTAGTGGAATTGGACTTAAGTAGTTTCAAATTTTGGTTAATTCGAACCCAATGCCGCCGTACCGCCATGGTGCGGGTTCTACCCATTTCAAGCTCAAATCCCATGATTTTTTAGGTGTAGTAGGAAGAAGGAAGGTTATGGAGGGTTTTACAATAGTTAATTTGATGTAATTCGCCGGAAAAAGGGCTAACTTTCGTCGGACAAGGGAAAGGAAACTCGATCGGGTCGGGTCCGGTCACCTGGGTCGCGGGATCCCCCGCTCCCCCGCTCCCCCATGCTCTCCTTTTTCCTCCTCCCCCTTTCCCCATTGGTCCTCCCCCTCCTTATTCCTCCTCGCCTTTTAATTCTGGGCGTCTACGTGGCTGATCAGATTTCTCCGGAAATCTGGAGCCTTCCAAATTAATGACCAATTTACCATTTTGTCCCCAACTTTAAACGTTAATAACTTCTTCGTTATAACTCCGTTTCACGAATGGTTTGCGCCTACGCGTTCATGAGATCGAGCTCTATTAAAAAATATAAATTGTGACCTCAAAAGGTCTATGGATTTTAAATAATTAATTTCCAAACTGTAAACCTCGTAATTAGTTTAATTTAAAAACTGATCTCAAATAAACTAATATAATTTCTTGAAAAATAACATAAAATCTCAATAATACAATTACATGAATTATAATAATTTCTCAATTCTATCTTCATAACCGTAAATCGATTTATTTTCGATTTTCTCCACATATTCATAATTATGAATATATTTCATATATTTAAGTTTTCAGGGTATTACAGTTGTTCTCAAAGCAAGAGCAATGACAGAGATATTTGTCTTGCAGACAATGCAACCACACATACAATACTTCGAGATTGTAAATATTTCTCAAGCTTGATGCTTACAAAAATAAAGGTAACAACAATATCAGGCCAATCAGATGTAATGGAAGGCTTAGGAAAAGTCTAGGTCATGTTACCAAATGAAATAATGTTGTCCATAAAAAATGCATTGTACGTTACTCGATCTACTTGAAATTTTTTGAATGTTAAAGATATACATTTGGATGGATACCACATTGAAACAAAAAATGCAGAAAATGTGGAATATCAATGTACTACCTCCAATGATACCAAGAAGCGTACATTGGAGAAGTTGCGTGGTTTATCGAGTGGATTGTATTATACATACATAAAGACAATTGACGCACATATTGCTTGAACCATAAGTTCATTGATCCAAAAATTTACATGCTTTGACATGACCGTCTAGGTCATCCAGTCATCCAGAATCCATCATGATGTATAGGATCATTACCAACTCTAATGGACATACATTACTGAGCAGACATATTGCTATATCAAATGATAACCTTTGCAAGGCTTGTTCTCAAGGGAAGTTAGTAATTAGACCATCATAATCAAAGATTAATGCTGAATCCCCATCACTTTTGTAAATTCAAGGGTATATTTGTGGGCTTATTCAACCACCTTGTGGGTCATTCCGATATTTTATGATTTTGGTTGATGCATCTACTCAATGATCACATGTTTGCCTCTTGTCTACTCGAAATGTAGCTTTTGTGAAATTTCTTGCTCAGATAATTAAATTACAAGCACAATTCCCAGATCATCCTATTAAGTCAATTCGACTTGATAACGTTGATGAATTTACATCTCAAACTTTAGATCATTATTGCATGACACTAGGCATGATGTTGAACACCCATGTTCCTCATGTCCTTACTCAAAATGATTTAATAAAAACATTTATCAAGCAACTTCAATTAATAGTTCGCACTTTGCTCATGAAAACAAAATTGCCAGTTTCTGCATGAGGACATGCCATTTTACATGCTGCATCATTAGTTCGACTAAGACTTGTTGCGAAGCATCACTATTTCTTAGTACGACTCGTGTTTGGGTATCAGCCAAACATTTCACATTTACAAGTTTTTTGGTTGTTTTGTTTATGTGCCTATTACACCGTCACAATGTACTAAAATGGGACCTCAGCATAGACTAGGAATTTGTGGGTTTTGATTCACAATTTATCATTAGATATTTGGAACCCTTGACATGTGATATTTTTACCACTCGTTTTGTGGATTGTCACTTTGATGAGACAATTTCCCTGCCATTAGGGAGAAAAGACCGTTCAAAAAAAAATGACGAGAATTAACATGGGATGTACCCATCGTGTCTCATTTTGATTCACGAAGCACTCAATGTGAAAATAAAGTGAAAAGATTCGGTCATCTTCAAAGTATTGTTAATTAAATGCCAAATACATTTAATGATGCAACAAAAGTGACAAAATCATATATACTAGCTGCAAATGCGCTTGCAAGAATTGATGTCCCTATTGGACAAAACAAAGTGGCAAAAAATGATTCATCCAGTGCACGCCTGAAGTGTGGTAGACCCTAGGTTCGTAAGATTCAACTTCTCAAAAGAGAAAGATGAATGCACAATTGAATCCAAATGAAATCCTTCATGAAAAGAAAATGAATGACAAATCCACAATTCATGATTCTGTACTTCCAGAAAAAGAAAATGTCCTTGATGTGACACATATCCCTGAAGAGACAGAAGTACTTGAAAGCAAAGAAATCTCCATAAATTATGCATGTGATAATGAATTGTGTGATCAAAATGAAATAATCATCGACGACATGTTCGCATTCCCAGTAGCCACTGAAATCATATGAAACGATGATATTGAGCCTCACTTTGTTGATGAATGCAAACTGAGACAAGATTGGCCTAAGTGGAAAGATGCAATCCAGGCAGAATTAAATTCCTTGGAAAGGCGAAGTGTTTTTGGACCAGTAGTCCAAACCCTGCATGGCATGAACCCTCGTAGGTTATAGATGGGTATTCACAAGAAAATGCAATGAGAAAAACGAGATTGCAAGCTATAAAGTATGACTCGTTGCATAAGGTTTTTTTACAATGCCCTGGAATTGGTTATGAGGAGACATACTCTCCTATAATGGATGCAATTGCATTCTGTTACTTAATAAGTTTGGTGGTTTTAGAAAAACTTGATATGCGACTTATGGATGTTATCACCGCATATATATATATATATATATATATATATGGAGAATTAAATACTGATATCTATATGAAAGTTTCAGAAGGACTTAAGTTGCCTGAAACGACTAACAAACCACGAGGTATGCTCTCAATTAAATTAAATTATATAGACTGAAACAATACGGATGAATGTAGTTTAATCGCCTCAATGAGTATTTAATAAGGAAGGGTATACCAATAATGTCATTTGTCCTTGTGTATTTATTAAGAGATCAAACTCTGGATTTGATATAATAGCAGTATATGTCAATGACATGAATTGGACCTCTTGAAGAGCTCAACAATATTGCTGAATATTTGAAAAACCAATTTAAAATGAAAGACCTTAGGAAAACAAAAGGGTAAATAACATAAAACTACCTCAACTATTGGGTCATTAATAGTTTCATACCTCGTCTTTAAAAAGTTTCAATGTCATACCTTATCTTGGAATTTGTTGCAATGTCATACCTCCCGTCAGTTGTCTGTTAGTTCATCTGTTAAATGCTGACGTGGCTTGAGACGGAGCCCATTTTCTATTAAAAAAATAATAATAATTTACCCTTAAAAAAAAAAAACCACACCCATCTTCCCCGACCCCTTCCCCTTCCCCTTCCTTGCAACCTAGATCCCTTTCCCTTCCCCTTCCCTGCAACCCAAATCCCTTTCCCTTCCCCTTCCCTGCAACACCCGACCCCTTCCCTGCAACACCCGACCCCTTCCCCACCCATGCCAACATCTCCACCCGCCACCACCTCTTCCGCCCCCGACCCAATAGCTCCAACCTTCCCCACCTCCTCGCCCTTCGCCTTCACCCAACAGCTCCAACCCGATCCTCGCCTTTCGCCAACAGCTCTAACTCGATCTTCGCCCTTCGCCCATCTCCTCCACAGCTGCTACAGCTCCAGGGCCCTGCGGTCCCGCCGTCGGGATCTGCAATTCGCCAGACGTTTTTGAAATTGAAAGAGGGTTTGGGGGAGGAGTCGAACTTGGAGATTTTGGGGGTGATTAGAGGGATTAAGGAGAGTTTTGGGGAGATTAATCAGATTAGCATTGGGGAAAACTTCTCGTTTGAGAGGGCAAAAAGGTATTCGATTGCATCACTGACGGTGTTTCCGGGCGTGAAGGAGCTTGAAGGTTTGGATTCGAAGCAGGAAGATAGGATGTGGGGAAGGTGGGAGGGTTGAAGTTGTTGGCGTGGGTGGGGAAAGGGTCGGGGGCGGATGAGGTGGTGGCGGGTGGAGATGTTGGCATGGGTGGGGAATGGGTCGGGGGTTGCAGGGAAGGGGAAAGGGAAGGGTCTGGGTTGCAAGGAATGAGAGGGGGTCAGGGAAGATGGGTGTGGTTTTTTTTTAAGGGTAAATTATTATTTTAATAGAAAATAGGCCCCGTCTCAAGCCACGTCAACATTTAACAGATGAATTAACAGACAACTGACGGGAGTTATGACATTGCAACAAATTTGAAGATAAGGTATGACATTGAAACTTTTTAAAGACGAGGTATGAAACTGTTAATGACCCAATAGTTGAGGTAGTTTTATGTAATTTACCCAAAAAAAAAATATTGTCTCAGCCTGCAGATTGAACATTGTGCTAATGAATTTTGATCCATCAATCAGCTTAGATTGAAAAAGTCTTTGATATGGACAAGGCTTATCCACTTAGCACGCCAATGGTCGTTCGGTTTCTTGACATTAAAAGTATCCATTTCACCCAAAAAAAGATGACGAGATGGTCCTTGGTCAGAAGTACCATATCTGATTGCAATAGGTGCTTTATTGTATTTAGCACAATGCACTAGACCATACATAATTTTTTTTTTCAGTCAACTTGTTAGCATGGTATAGCTCTGCTCCAACAATTCAACATTAGAAGGGAGTCAAAAATGTTTTACGATACTTTTGTGGGACAACACACATGGGCCACCTCTACTCGGAGAAATCCACAAATGACCAAAATCTTGTTGGATATGCAGATGTTGGTTTTCTTTCCGATCCGCATAAAGCCCGCTCACAAACTGGATATGTGTTCACTAATGGAGATACAACGATCTCATGGTGCTCAATAAAACAAACATTAGTTGCTAGATCTTCCAATCACTTAGAAATACTTACTCTACATAAAGAAAGTCATGAATGTTCTTGGTTAAGATCAATGATCCATCACATTTGGAATTCATAAGTCTACCTTTAAAGATAGAAACTCCAACTAGCATTCATGAAGATATTCATGAAGAGCGATAAGACTAAACACATATCTCCAAAGTTTTTCAGTGCACATGAGCTTCAGAAGGCTAAGGTTATTGAAGTCAGACAAATCCGTTCCAATGAAAATCTGACAGACCTATCCACCAAACCTCTACCAAAGTGCACGTTTCAGAAGCTAGTGCATGGTATCAGATTACGTTTGCTTATCAAGCAGTCTAATTGAAGAATGTAGAATCAGGGGGAGCATCCAAGGCACATGCATGTTGTACTATTTTTCCTTCGACTAGGAATTTTCCCACTTGGTTTTTTCTATCAAGGTTTTGATGAGGCAATATAAGCATACTTAACATAAGCATACTTAACACTATATCAATAATCCAAGCAAAGTTGTACTTTTTTTCCATCGCTACGGTTTTTTCCCACTGAGTTTTTCCTAGCAAGGTTTAACAAGGCAATTGATGTTGATATTGTGGGCATCCAAGGGGGAGTGTTATGACTTAGTGTGAATGCCCCTTATGTAAGGTAGCAAAACAAGTTAGACTTTTGGTGGCAACCTTTAAAAGTCTTTGGTAAAAGTCCAAATGTGGTAAGTTTGTCTTTGGTATAAGTCTTAGCATGGTAAGTTTTTCTCAATGCATGTAAAGAAGTTGTTGGATGAAATCCCTATAAATAGAGAGATGCTTGTAACCTCATTACAACACACCAAATCAAGAGTGAAAATCAATAATACCACTATCTCCCTCCTCTCTCTACCTACATCCTTTGTGTGATACATTGCACCAATTCCGCTTTTATCTTTAGCAAAGGTTATCTCTCGGTCGTCCAACGATTCACCCAGAATAACAGGGTAACGGAAGTTTTTATAATTTTTTCAATTAATTTTGGTACACCGATTCCTGGCAACAAATTTTTTTTTTGTAATTTTTTAAATTAATTTTGGTATTGTTCAATCTCTGTTGCTCCCAAAAACTTGACCTGGTTTCGCTGCACTGCATTGCTCGAGAGGGAGAGGTTATAAGGACATACTCCATTCATTTGTCTGAGAAATGATAAATATACATCATTTTTCTTCTCTTACACATTTTTGTTTAATAGTCAACATTTATGTGTTTCGAAGCAACAAGAAAATGTTATTTGTAACAAGTAGTTTTGTTGGTTGATTAATTGGTCACATTTTATTCATGGGATAGTAGCATTCGGTGGAACCAGTGAACTACGCTTGCTTTTGGATGTCCGCTGTCATTTGTTCAAATGGTGTGTAAAAATTAACTTCTCTTGAATATGTCATTCATTAATGGTGCACCCGAATTTCGACCTACCTGCCAAAGGACATACTTCCTTCCCTTGCTCCATTTTTGGCCGAATGAGCTAGTAAACTCGCCCAAAAATTTAATATAAAACTTGAAGGAAAGCAGCTGTTACCTTGCTATATTAATGCATAAATCTTATGCTAACCGACTTGCTCTTTGTCAGATTACCCTAAAAATACTTAATTACATTAACTTTGTCTTACAGGCTATAAGGAATACGATTGATGAAGACGCATATCACTAAATTACAGTAATCCAACTTTCCATCTAGTGTTATAATATCAAGTAAATTACGTCGACTTAACTTTAACTTTAGGGTAAATTACACAGTAGCCCCTCAGGTTTTGAGGTTTATTACAACCCCATACAACAACTTTAAAACATTTCACTTTCATACCTCAAGTACTATTTTATTTCAATATAATACATCCGTTAGATTTTCCATCCATTAATCCGTTAAATGCTGACGTGGCTGCCACATTTGTGCCACGTGGCTACCAAATGTCTGCCACGTGGCAAAAAAAATAATTTTTTATTTTTTTTAAAAACCTGAATTTTCTCAAAAAAAAAAAAAAAATTCAAAAATTGAAACCCACATCTGCAACCAGCGATCAGAAGGAGGAAAAGAAAAAAAAAATTTGTCCCTCCCCTAGCGACCAGAAGAAGAAAGAAGAAGAACCCCCTCCGACGGCCCAGCGTCTTCTTCTTGTTGCGTTTCTATTTTATTTTATTTTTTTTGATTTTCTTCCTTCTTCTTCTTCTTCTTCTTCTTCTTCTTCTTCTTCTTCTTCTTCTTCTTCCTCTTCTTCCTCTTCCTCTTCTTCTTCTTCTTGCAGTGGGTTTCTATTTTTTTTTCTTTTTCTTTCTTCCTCCGTCCTCTTCTTCTTCTTGCAGATGTCGGTTTCAAATTTTTTATTTTTTTTTATTTTTATTTTTTTGAGAAAATTCAGGTTTCTTAAAAAAAAATTTAAAAATTATTTTATTTGCCACGTGGCAGACATTTGGCAGCCACGTGGCATATATGTGGGAGCCACGTCATCATTTAACAGATCAATGGATGGAAAATCTAACAGATGTATTATATTGAAATAAAATAGTACTTGAGGTATGAAAGTGAAATGTTTTAAAGTTGTTGTATGGAATTGAAATAGACCCCAAACCTGAGGTATGAAAATGTAATTTACCCTTAACTTTATTATTGCATTCAATCAGAGTCCGATGTATATCACTAAAATGTTAGGATGCCAAGTGGCATCACTTAGTTAGCCAGGTGTCAATTGTTGAGTTGGATCTTTTTAGCATGTAACCAGTTATATAAGCTGAGATATGTGCAGATGCAAAGGGGAATGAATATTTGATTGTGTTAGTGTTTTTGTTAGTATATCTTGCATTTGAGTAAAGGTTGAAGTGAGGTTCTATCATTGGTATCAGAGCCTAGGTTCTCGACGATGCGGAGGGGGAGACCTGGAAAGGGCTACCTTAACGGGACGACCAAAGGGTGTGCTGCCGTTAAGAGTGAAAGCCATTAGAGTAAGGGCTGCCGTGGGTGTTAGCTTCCGAAGGGTGGTGTAATGTTATGATCCCATATCAACTATAGGGGTGCAGGGGTTCTTAAGTCCTTGGACTCCTCCCACCTATTGAACTAGTCTTTTGGGTTCGGCTCTTCCTTGGGCTTGAGTACCTAACATTGGTATAGAGCCAGTCTTGATCCCTCAGAGCACCTCTAGCGGGGGAGGTTGCTCGGGGGCTAGGCCTCCAAACAGTGACAAATTGCTGGGGGGATGACCTCCAGTGTTGGGAAGCCCGAGCGACAGGTGAGGCCTGAGGAGCAAGCCCGTCGAGGCTGCGTCAGGCGCGTGCGTGTCACGCGCGCGTGGGCGCGCGTCTTCAGAACCATCTTGCTGAGATTAACGACACTCTCAACCTGCTAATCCAGCGATTTGACGCCATGGAAGCTCGTCAAGATTCTTCTGATGCTCAATTCGAGAAACTGTGCTGCGATTTTGTGGACAAATGTGATATGGGCTCGCATCTGTCGTTCACCAAAATGGCATCTCCTATCTCTGTTGTTAAATCAGATCAAGTCGTTCTCAAGCTTCAATCCTTCCATGAGGAAAAGATTCGGGCTCGAGAGAAAGCTGATGAGTTTTTCTCTCAGTTTCGTTAGAGATACAAGCCCAAGACTCGTCCTTGTCTACGACCCATATTAAAGAAATTCAAGAAGGTTCATGACCACGGCAAACACCACGACGACGGTTCTGCAATGTTTCGTTCCAGTTCCAAAATTCAAGAAAGTTTTGGGTTTTTTTCGAAGTGATTTGGCTGGGAAGAATGAAAAGGGTTCGATTTACTCGACAAGAAAGTTGAAGATTCTGTGATAGTTTCTCCAGTTCTTGATTCTGATTGCATGAAATCCAAGATTCAAGCTTGCATTCTGGGTTATGCATTCCTTGTATCTAATGTGCAAAAGTCAAATTTCACAGATCATGGATACGAAAGGGTTAGTTCTGTCAAAGGAAGATTCAAGTCTCCTGATTTTTCTATATCTGATGGAATTGTTATAGATTTTCCGATCCGTTTCGACCTGGGTTTCATTCTTAATTCAAAACAGATGTTAATTCCAACATCAGGAGTTGGCGTTCACTTGGGCCACAACGTGTTCGACGAATTGCCACTCAACAAATAATTGTGTTCTTCAATTAGGCTATCATATGACGATTTCTGACTCGGGAGGTACACTTATTACTGGGCATTTTACTTCCAAATTTCAGGTCAAAGATGCTTACAATTTTAAATTTCTTGTGTGTGATGGTGAATTCTTGAAAAATGGCACTACGGATCTTCGAGACGAAATTAAATTGGTTGTTTCAAATTTTTGTGATAAGAAAAGTGATGAATCCAAGATAATGGCAGTGGGTTTTGTGGGTTTCTATCAGTTTATGAATCCACAACCATCAATTCTTGGGAATGCATGCCAAAAAGAATTGGTTGGAATGTATGGCCACCATGTGTTTGTTGGAATGCAGCAAACAGTCAAAATTGTTTCTTTGAAGCTTAGCTTCCATGAGTTCATTCTTGACAAAGGCGGACCAACTATTCAAAGACTCCTTGATTCGAAATCTACTGGAAAAGTTGAAACCATTTTAGTGCAAGAAAATGCTTTTCTCAACTGTTTGATGCACTGTAGCATTTTGGTGGGTTTTATAATGATGCAGTTGTTTCTGTTAGTTTTCAGTTCACCTATCATAAAGGAATTCGTGATAAAGGTGGAACTATTTTTCTCTCTGAATTCAATTCAATGGATTTCCTAGTAATCTGCGAGTTGGGTTTTGTTCTTAATGCGAAAAAGAGGATTTTTTTGGAAGAAACTGACCCCTTGATTGTACCTGTTGAGACGACTTTTCTTGCTTTCAATCTGTTTGATAAAATGTGGTTTTCAAGTTGCTCTATTGTTCTCAATCGTGACATGTGCTACTGGAAGGGCATTCGGGCTAAAGGTGGAGGCTCCAAATTCAGTAAAAAATGATGCTGAGCAGAGGAAGTTGGATGTAGCTTTCATTGGTGCACAGTACATGCTAAAGCTGGAAAATGGGTGGTGTTTCAGTGGCAAATGATATGATCATACAAGTTGGAGACTCTAACTTTTACTTGCGTAAGCTTCCAATGGTTGTGAGAAGGGTTATTTGTTTGCTACTGCTCTCCATATGTGAAAATTGGATTATGGGAAATAAGGGCTGCATTAATGATTGTAAGGAAACAGAATGTGGGGAAGCAAAGCAATTAAGATTTCTCTATGGTCAATACCATTGCTCATCTTTTTGGGAGGGTGTGAAAAGAGCTGGTGAACATCTCATTCTTCAAGATGGTTGTATTAATTTGTTCCAGAAAATTGTCAAGAGTGAAAACTTGAATGCAAATGTTCACGTTCTTTCATACTGTTGCTGTGGTGATCTCATAAAGTCAGCCTTTTCATCAGGGGGTTTAGCCTAGCTGGATGTGCATGCAAATGAGTTTACTTTTAAGGAATCCATCTCCACAGGTATATTGCTAAAAAGGTGGAGTTTCCTATTGACAAGGTTCAACCTTTCAAAGAAAATTTGAAAAATTAATAGGAATGCTGCTGCTATATGCTACTGGCTTATGTTGCTCATTGTCTCTAGATCAACCTATAGGTAGTTGGATCCATTGCCAAATCATAATCAAAAGAATGCTACTGGAATTTTCAAAGCTAAACCTTGAGGACAAGGTTGATTTCTAAGGGAGGGGTAATGTTAGGATGCCAAGTGGCATCACTTAGTTAGCCAGGTGTCAATTGTTGAGTTGGATCTCTTTAGCCTATAGCCAGCTATATAAGCTGAGATATGTGCAGATGCAAAGGGGAATGAATATTTCATTGCGTTAGTGTTTTTGTTAGTATATCTTGCATTTGAGTAAAGGTTCATAAACCGCATGAATGCAAACTCCAAATAAAAAAGGACAATACTTCACAGCATATGGCATGAATCACATGGTTCATATTTTCTATGATTTGAATCTTGGTTTACAAGCCCAAGAGAGAGACAGATTATTATGATAATAAGCCACGCAAATCAGGTGTACATAGAAAAGTAGTGGATTGCCTACTAAATAGGGCATTCATCTTCAACCTACTGCGTTATCAGCCGAGTTCAAATCCTTCACATCATAAACTAAGTAGTAATCACTTGTAATTAAAAAAATTAAAAATAGGTATAATCTATTAAAGAAATAAATAAATACATGACATGCATGCTTCTCTATAAATGTCATTTTGGTTGGTTAGGTATATACATCTAGCACTTTGACCTAGAACCCTCAAAACCTCTTCATACACAACATACTCAAACAATGGCCAAACTAGCAATAGTAGATTTCTCCAATGAAGACTACTTCAAGCCTGGGACAAGTTCTTGGCTCTCAATACGCAGACATTTGCCATGCACTCGAGGAGCTTGGCTGTTTCGTGGCAATATTACCCGACAAAATTTCTTCGGAGCTTTGCAATACCTTCTTTCGTATGTTGGACGAGTTGTTTGATTTCCCAACAGAAATCAAAGTGAAAAACTCTTATGACAAGCCTTACCCCACTGGCTACCTAAACGTTAGGAACACCGCTTATGAAAGCTGGGCTATTGCTGATGCTACAAACCCTGAACAAACTCAGATATTCCAACATCATTTTTGGCCCAATGGAAATGATGTATTTCGATATGATTTACTCAACTTAATTCTGCCAGAAAAATCGAAATATTAATTTTTTTTTACGTACATTTACACAATTAATTTGTTCTTTGTTGGGCAGTGAGACTGCTGATTTGTATACCAAAGTGATGGAAGAACTACATCATGCTGTCACGAGAATGGTGTTTGAAAACTATGGTGTAGAGTACGTTGATGATCACCTTCAGTCGACTTTTCACACGTGCCGATTTAACAAATATAGTGAGCCTGATAGAACTGATGTGGGTCTCCGCAGTCATAGAGACAGAGACTTAAGCACCATACTCTGTCAAAATCATGTCAAAGGTCTGGAAATATATTCAAAGGACGATGAGTGGATATGTTTTGATCCTCTACCTTCGTCCTTCATATTTCTAGCAGGTGATGGACTTCAGGTATGCCACAAACACAAGTATGTGATATGTACGTGCGTAATCAAATTATCATGACTATTGTTAATTTCTAAAGGTGCAAAACATTTGAAATGACATATTTTGTGATCACATTATCATTATTTTGTATTGGAAAATATAAAATAATACATTTCTTAGCAGGAATGTTTGTGTGGTTTTGCTTGACTCAGGTTTGGAGCAACAATAGAATACGAGCTTGTAAACATCAAGTGACCTTGAGCGAGAATGATGTACGGTACTCGCTTTATTGGAAGAAAGAATGGCAACTAGGGTTAGGTTAGGTTGCATGTTCACCGTACAAAGGATTTTAGGGTGATAGATAGTGTTGTCAATTCCCTTAATTCAAGGGATGTGTCTCTTGTTGTCAATTCCCTTAATTCAAGGGATGTGTCTTATTTGTTCTTTTTTTGTTAGCTTTAGACGTAAATCAAGGAGGGATATGTAGTCTTGTTTTCTTCCCTCTAGCACATATATATTTGCTATCTCTTGTACCTGATTGTCTTATGATGAATATACCATTCACAAAATTCAATATGGTATCAGAGCAGTGACCATAACCAGCCTGTCTCTGTGGTGTTCTCTTGAGAGATTTGTGAGCTTCTTCTTGTCCTTCAATCATGGCTGAAGAAAGCTCAGTAAATTTGGAAGGAGACGGCTTTCATGCTACTCCACCATCACCACACTCAGATATTGATATCAACCCAAATCAACTTCTTAGTTCTGTCTTGCTAAATGAGTTTAACTATCTTCCATGGGAGAGAGCAGTTTCTCTTGCTCTGGGAGGACGATCAAAGCTTGGTTATGTTAATGGTGCTATTCCAATGCCTGAGACTACCTCACCGGAGTATGATGCTTGGCTATGCAAAGACTAATTGGTCATGTCATGGCTACTCAATTCCATGGATCGTAAGATTGCAGAAATTTTTAGCTATGCTGAATCCTCCATGACTTTTTGGAAAAATCTCAAGGAAATGTATGGAAATCAGAACAATGCGGCTCGTGTGTTTCAGTTAAAGAAGGACATTGCTGGTTTGCAACAGGAAGGGAAGCCATTTGTGCAACATCTTGGAAAGCTGACCACTATGTGGAACGAGCTGAATGTGTATCGACCACACACCATCGACGCTGCTGTGCTAACTAAGAGAGCAGAGGAAGACAAAATATTCCAACTCCTAGCAAGCCTGAGCCCTGAATTCAAAGATCTTCGAAGCCATATCCTCATGAATCCCGACCTGCCTTCTTTTTCAAGTGTGTGTGCCACAATTCAAAGAGAAGAGGTTTGAAGGAAAGTCATGACCTTGGACATAAAGGCAAATATACCAGAAGCTAGGGCTTACTTCTCTAACCAAAAACTTGGTAAAGAGAGAGGCTACAAAGGAAAGAAAACTGGCTTAAAATGTAGCCATTGTGATGCTGGTGGGCACTTAAGAGACCGATGCTGGATTCTTCATCCAGAGTTAAAACCAAAGTTTCCTAGGAATAACAAAGGTGTCTCGAAACGCTCGTACAACCCTTCTTACAAGGCAAATCATGTTGCCACAACTTCTTCTGAGGGAGCACTGAAGTTCACCACTAATCTAGCTGCACTGATCAACGAGTTTGCTATGTTTCTTCATAAGAAACAAGGTCTTGGAGATAGTGAAGGACCACTAAATCAGTGTGACAACAATCAAACTGCACTACTAGGACAGTTTGCTGGCTTCCTGGCTGGAAATGAAGGCGTGGTACAAAGGGACATCCTAGGTATCTTACACTCATTCTCAACTGCTCTCAACATTGGTAATGTGCATGATTATTGGATTATAGATTCTGGAGCCACTGATCATATGACTAACAAGTCTACAAACTTGCATAAATTTGAAATTTTTTCTATTCCATCTCAAGTATCAGTTGCCAATGGAAAAAATGCTATGGTTGTGGGAAAAGGAAAAATACATTTGATCTCAAGTGATGTCGAGTCTAAGGCTCTTTATGTTCCCTCATTCCCTTTTCAACTTTTATCAGTTGGCAAGATCACAAACTCATTAAATTGTCTTGCCATTTTCTCTCCCAAAAATGTGATCTTTCAGGATGTAGTCACCAAGAAGACGATTGGTGAAGGATTTTTCTTAAATGGTCTCTACTATCTTTCCAAGCATATTCAAGTTCCCAAGGTTTTTCAAGTCACTTCAAGCTTAGCTCAAGAACAACAACTTTGGCACCAACGTCTAGCACATCCTTCTGAAAAAGTTCTATCCACCTTGTTCCCAAACATGTGCAAAGTTACAAGTCCTTGTGATGTTTGTCATTTTTCTAAGTTTACTAGATTACCATTTACTTCCTCTTTGTCTAGGGCTAGTAATCCTTTTGAAATCGCGCATTCCGATGTTTGGGGACCAATTCTAGAATCTTTTGATGGATACCTATATTTTGTAACTTTTGTGGATGATTTCACAAGGATTACTTGGTTGTATCTTTTGAAATTTAAAAGTGAAGTTATGGAAGTTTTCAAGATTTTCATAGACTTGTGGCCACCCAATTTGCTTCAAAAATTCATATTTTACGATCAGATAACAACACATAATATATGTCTCATAACATGTCACACTACTTGAGCACGCATGGTATATTACACCAAACAAGCTATGTTGGAACACCTCAACAAAATGGGGTGGCCGAGAGGAAGAATAGAGATCTACTTGAGAAGACTAGAGCTCTTATGTTTCACATGAATGTGCCTAAGAAGTTTTGGTCTCAAGGAGTTCTTACTGCGGCATATCTCATCAATAGATTGCCTAGTAAAGTGTTGAATTTTAAATCACCTTATGAGGTCTTGAAAAATAGAAAGATCAACTTTTCCCATTTGAGAGTCTTTGGGTGTACATGCTTTATTTACATTCAAGCTCAAAATCGTGACAAGCTAGACCCAAGGGCTGCCAAATGTGTCTTTCTAGGTTATTCATCTACCCAAAAAGGTTACAAGTGCTATAATTCAACAACTAGAAAAATGGTTGTTTCAAGGGATGTTAAATTTGAAGAACATGTTCCTTACTTCTCACAATCACTGGATTACTCTAGACAGGGGGAGCATTTGATGGACTTATTTCCTTTTCCATATCCAAACGGAGAAGATGCAACATGCACTCCTACTGATCATGTGCCGGATGATGTTAATCTTCACTCGGTGGAACATCTTGAAGATGAAACCTCTTCCTCATCGGAGATTCACACTGCACCCTCCAGTGATCCTTCCAACCATGATGTTGTTCAAATACCTATAGTTCAATCTCCTACAGTTCGTTGCAATCCTGCACGAGAGAGGAAACTTCCATCCAAGTTGCATGATTATGTGACCTACACTGCCAGGTATCCCGTGACTGATGTTATTGACTATAGCAAAGTCTCATCTTCTTTTGCTACATTCCTAAGTGCCATTAATGAAGCTCGAGAACCTCAAAGTTTTCAAGAAGCCAATTTTCACAGTGAGTGGAGAAATGCTATGGCATATGAGCTTCAAGCCCTCCATGAAAATAACACATGCACTATAGTGAAACTTCCAAAAGGAAAGAAGGCAGTGGGGAGTCGTTGGGTGTATAAAACTAAGTTTCATTTAGATGGCACAATTGAAAGGAATAGGGCTCGCTTGGTTGCTCAAGGTTTTACACAAACCTATGGCGTCGATTATAAAGAGACATTTGCTCCGGTGGCAAAAATGAACACTGTTAGAGTATTGTTGTTGGTTGCAATTAACAATGCATGGCCTCTCTTTCAAATGGATGTTAAAAATGCTTTCCTGCATGGTGAACTTGAAGAAGAGGTTTACATGAAGTTACCCCCAGGTCATCCTCAATCAAACAATCCAGAAATGGTGTGCAAACTCCATAAATCCATTTATGGTCTCAAGAAAAGTCCACGTGCATGGTATGCCAAGCTCAGTCATGTTCTGGAAAGGGTTGGTTTTTGTTGAAGTATTGCAGATTCTTCCCTATTTGTTCGTTCCAGCTCAGTGGGTAAACTAGTTGTGCTCATTTATGTTGATGATCTAATTGTGACAGGTGATAATATGTCAGAGATTAATGCTCTTAAACAGTATCTCAACAACAAGTTTGCGATCAAGGATCTTGGCACTCTCAAATACTTTCTGGGCATCGAGATGGCACACTCTCACAAAGGTTTCTTCCTCAACCAACGCAAGTATGACATGGATCTTCTTCACGAAGCAAAAATGACAGATTGCAAGCCTGCTCGTACCCCATTGGATAGCAACTTGAAGCTAAAAACTCACGGTGATCCAGTTCCCAATTTAAGTTACTATCAAAGAATGGTTGGCAAACTCATTTATCTGACTATCACACGTCCTGATATATCATATGTCGTCAGCATTGTTAGCCAGTTTATGCACTCTCCAAGCATGGATCATTTAAAGATTGTTCATCGTGTGCTACGTTATCTTAAGGGTTCCATTGGTAGAGGAATTCTTATGCGCAACAATAGTCACACTCAGATCTCAGGCTATACCGATGCTAACTAGGCAGGCAATTCTCTCGATCGCAAGTCTACCACTGGGGTTTGTACGTTTGTGGGAGGCAACCTAGTTACCTGGAAAAGCAAGAAACAAAGTGTTGTTGCACGCTCTAGTGCAGAGGCAGAGTATCGTGCTATGGCGTCGACTGCTTGTGAACTTATTTGGCTCAAAAGCCTTATGTTGGCTTTAGGTTTTCCTCATCAACAACCCATGTCCCTACACTGTGATAATCAGGCTGCGATGCACATTGCATCAAATCTTGTATTCCATGAGCGAACTAAACATATTGAAGTTGATTGTCACTACGTCAGAAATCAAGTTCAGTCCAAGGTGATCGATACTCACTACACACGCAATCATGATCAACTTGCGGATATTTTCACAAAAGGATTAACCTCTGCTAATTTTCAGCGTCTTTTGTTCAAGCTTGGATCAATTAATCCCTTTGATCCAGCTTGAGGGGGAGTATTGGAAGAAAGAATGGCAACTAGGGTTAGGTTAGGTTGCATGTTCACCGTACAAAGGATTTTAGGGTGATAGATAGTGTTGTCAATTCCCTTAATTCAAGGGATGTGTCTCTTGTTGTCAATTCCCTTAATTCAAGGGATGTGTCTTATTTGTTCTTTTTTTGTTAGCTTTAGACGTAAATCAAGGAGGGATAGGTAGTATTGTTTTCTTCCATCTAGCACATATATATTTGCTATATCTTGTACCTGATTGTCTTATGATGAATATACCATTCACAAAATTCAGTATGCTTGGACTATTTTCATTCAGGGCAGGGGAAACACATACACCGAAGGAGCTTATAGACGAGGACCACCCCCTACAGTATAACCCATTGAATAACTTGGAATATATTGAATATACAATGAAAAATTACTCCAGCCTTGGACCTGACTATACCGTCAAGGCATATTGTGGCGTTTGATTTGTCTTGGTCTAAGGCTACAAGCCAGTTCCTTTCCTTATTTACCTTTCTTTACCTCTTCTCGTTTCTTTGTATTTCTTTCCTGTCAAACATAATGCTGTGGAGCGTCCTATGTTGTTGTTTGGTATATGTTATGTCGTGGCATTGTCCCGTATTTGCTGTCAAGTTGCAGCACCGTTTGAATAGTTGAGTTCCTCGAAGGTCTTCTTTCGGTGTTGGGTTGATTTTCGTAAGTGCAAGATAAATAAAAAATCATAAATATTTGTGATGCACGCATTATTGTATTAACCCCCTAAGGGGATTCTTCGTGACCAACAATAGCAAGTTGTTAGAGGGCTTCATTGTATCCGCATGGCTCATTCGAATACTTTGTTTTGCACACTAGATGTAAGAGCGAATAAAGTCTGAAAGATAGTGTATATACTATACATTTTGAAGCATTCTTTCATCCTCATCATAACCATAACACCCATGTTACAAAATTTCTTCACTGAAAATGAGACTTGTTATTTAATTGCATCGTTGACTAAACTACAAGAACAAAATTAAGATAATTAAAACGCAGATGTTAGGCATGAGGATCCATTGTCATCCAGCGGTTAGGATATACGGCCTTCAACCAGGAGACCCGGGTTTGATTCCCGGCAACAGCACTTTTTGTATTCTTTTTTCTTTAGTTTTGTTACTATTCTACACTCAACCTTTGTGTTCCCAAAACCTTCCCCTCTTTTCGCTGCAGTGCTCGAGAGTGAGAGGTTATAAGGACATACTCCTCCATTCACTTTGTGGTATATTCTCTTACACACCCTTTGTTTAATGTTGTCCAATGTCATTTGCCCAATGGTGAGTGGAAATCAACTTCCTCTTTCAATTTTTTCATTCGTTCAAATAGTGTGTGAAAATCATTTCTCTTGAATCTATCAATCATTAAATGGTTTTGTGCACCCGAATTTCCACTTACTTGCCAAAGGACAGCAGCCGGCTTCTTTCCCTTGCTCAATTTTGGCTGACTGATCATTGTCAATCATCAAGACAATGGTATTTAAAGTTTCACCAAGCTATTATGGAAATGGGCTATAAAATAAATCCATTGGATCATTGTGTTTACTCTTGGAAGTGCCAAGATAAATTTTTTATGTTATCACTATATGTAGATAACATCTTACTTGCAGGTAACTCTATAGATATGATTGAAAAGACTAAGTCATATTTGGGATCCAAATTTGAAATGAAAGATATGGGAGAAGTATCTTATGTTCTAGGAATTAAAATTACTAGGGATAGAGATGCCAAAAAGCTCTATTTGGATCATCAAAAATCTGGATAAAATATTTAAAAGATTTAATATACAAGATTGCAAGCTAGTTAGTACACCTATTTGTAAAGGAATGATGCTTTCCAAAAATATGTGTCCGGTACAGAAGCAAGACATCATTGATATGCAAAATATTCCATATGCCCAAGCAGTTGGAAGTTTGATGTATATTATGACCAACACAAGACCTGACATATATCATGCAGTTGGATTGGTAAGTAGATATCAATCCAACCCTGGAAAGCAACATTGGATGATAGTAAAGAGAATTATTAGATATCTAAAAGGAATCCAAGGTATGAAACTTTGTTTCGGATTAAATGATTTGGATTTAGTTTGTTATTGCGATGTAAATTTTGCAGGCGACTTCGATGACAGAAAGTCAACAAGTGGTGACATTGTCTTGTTTGGTGGAACGATTGATTCTTGGTTAAGTAAGAAACAAGGCTGTGTTGCAAAATCTACCATGGAAGCAAAATATATATCTTGTAGCACAACAGTAAGTACTGCAGTATGGGCTACACAATTTTTCGATAATTTAAATATAGGTATACCTAAGGAGCCCGTCAATGTGTTTTGTGATAATAAGTCCGCCATCTTTCTGATAAAGAGTGGAGCAAATAGTTCCAAAGGAAAACACATTGATATTGAATATCACTATATACAAGATATAGTGGAGAGAGGAGAGGTAAAGGTTGACTACATACTCTCCGAAGAGATGGTGGCCGATCCAATGACCAAGGGATTGTCTCTGGAAAAATTCAGAGAGCATGTGACTACAATGGGTTTGCAAAACATCTAGATGTGTTGTAGTGTGAGACGTGCGGCGGACATCGTTGTATGGTTTTAGGGATGCCTGAAACATGGACAAGTATATGCGACTCTATCTGGTTCTTTAGTACTTGGTCGGTTAGAGATAGAGGTCACTAATGGGGTAACCATGTTATAATAAATTGTCCTGAAAGTAAAATCCGTACTAAGCTTCAAGAAATAATTTATATAACACTGTGGCGTATAGTGTGTGACTAAGTCATCATTTGTAATCGGGTATGGATTGTTTTTCCTCGTTACTTGGGTATGATGCCATTTTACTAAAGAGTAAAATGTTATCAAATAAAGTGGAATGGTGCGCACCAGGTAAAGAAGTCACATGTCTGATGTTACATTGAATTTCTTTATGAGTAATATCTTGAGAAACAAATCAGAATAGGAAACTATTTATGTCATCATAATCAAGTGGGAGATGTTGGAATATGATTATGATAACATGGTTTTCACAATAAGTGTAATCATGTGTGAAGGTACACCATAACATTAGTGTACTAATATACATATGATTGTAGTGAAATAAGTTAATTAATTAATAAAGGAAATAATATAATTAATTAATTAATTCTAAAAAGATACAAACAATTGTATTTTAACGTGAAAAGTTATAACTTCTCATGAAGAATACAATTCCTCCAGAAAGGTTATTTCCATCTCTATATATTTGTCAAATCCTTTTTTATTAGATTCATTCAATTCCATACTCACTCTCTGTTCATATCATTCACACCATATTGTGATTGATAATCTAAGCGACCTCTGTTTTCGATCCTATGAACTACCCAATTTCTATCAAACTCGGCCAAATATTTAACATAAAACTTGAAGGAAAGCAGCCATTACCTCTCTATATTCATGCATAAATCTTATGCTAACGGACTTGCTCTTTGTCAGACTACCCTAAAGATACTTTTAGTTATGTTAGCTCTGTCCTACAGGCTACAAGGAATGCGATTTATGAAGTCGTATATCACTAAATTACAGTAATCCAACTTTCCATCTAGTGTTATAATATCAAGTAAATTACGTCGACTTAACTTTATTATTGCATTCAGTCGGAGCACGACGTATATCACTCAACCACTAATTACAAGAAATTATTCAGATTTTTGTCGGTTGTGATTATCTTGTGCTTCCATTACCGCATCTAAGTAAGAAATCTAATCATGAATGCAAACTCCAAATAATAGAGGACAAGACTTCACAACTGTTCACAGCATGGCATGTAAGCATGATTCGTATTTTCTATGATTTAAATCTTCTTTACAGGCCCAAGGGAGAGTAGATTATTATAATAATAAGACACGCAAATCAGGTGTACATACTAAAGTAGTGGATTGCCTACTGGATAGAGCATTCTTTTTCAATCTACTGCATTATAGGGTTCAAATGTTTTACACTGTAAACTAATTAGTAATACTTTGTAATCTCTATATATAGAGAGATTAAAAAGAGGAGTGTGTTATCCACACATTTTTTTTTTACTTTTAACACATCTCTCTCAATTTTGGCCGTTGGATTGAATGAATTGAAGAAGATCAAACACAAGAAATTAACAAAAGATATGTGACAAGTAAAAATGGGTGCTTGTCTTCTCCTTTTCTAAGGAGTCTTTTTGTATT
Source organism: Malus fusca (assembly GCA_035220775.1). Taxonomy (NCBI): domain Eukaryota; kingdom Viridiplantae; phylum Streptophyta; class Magnoliopsida; order Rosales; family Rosaceae; genus Malus; species Malus fusca. The sequence goes on along the minus strand of CM069064.1, from coordinate 6,189,850 downwards.
TTCTTCACCATGTTGCTTTATTAATGGAATTCCTATTGATAAAAAAAAAATGTGTAGATTGCACTACCCTAAAAAAAATAAAAAATAAAACCCAGGTAGTGGGTCGTTTATGGTGGGCTTCATTTTTTTTAATATTTTTTAACAACAAAATATAATTCAGTAATTAAATTTAAATCCTTTAAACAATAATTCAACAAGAGGGTATTAAAAAAAAAAGAAAAAAGTATAATCTATTAAAGAAATCATAAAATACATAACTTGCATGCTTCTCTATAAATGTCACTTTGGTTGGTTAGGAACATACATCTAGCAGTTTAACCTAGAACCCTCAAAACCTCTTCACATATAGTATACTCAAACAATGGCCAAACTAGCAATAGTAGATTTCTCCAATGAAGACTGCTTTAAGCCTGGGACAAGTTCTTGGCTCTCAATACGCGAAGACATTTGCCATGCACTCGACGAGCTTGGCTGTTTTGTGGCAATATTACCCGACAAAATTTCTTTGGAGCTTCGCAGTACCTTCTTCGATACGTTGGCCGAGTTGTTTGATTTCCCAACTGAAAAAAAAGTGAAAAGTTTTTATGAAAAGCCTTACCCCACTGGCTACATAAAAGTTGGCAACGCCGCTTATGAAAGCTTGGGGATTGCTGGTGCTACAGACCCGGAACAAACTCAAATATTCGAACATCATTTTTGGCCCAATGGACATAATGTATTTCGGTATGATTTACTCAACTTAATGCTACCATAAACATTGAAATGCTAAATTTTTTTTACGTACATTTACACAGTTAATTTGTTCTTTGTTGGGCAGTGAGACTGCTGATTTGTATACAAAAGTAATGGAAGAACTACATCATGCTGTCACGAGAATGGTGTTTGAAAACTATGGTGTAGAGGAGTACCTTGATGATCACCTTGAATCGACTACTCACATGTGCCGATTTAACAAATACAGTGAGCCTGAGAAAACTGGAACTAATTTGGGTCTCCCCGGTCATACAGACTCAAACTTTAGCACCATACTCTATCAAAATCATGTCAAAGGTCTGGAAATATATTCAAAGGACCATGAGTGGATATGCATTGATCCTCTGCCTTCGTCCTTCATATTTCTAGCAGGTGATGGATTTCAGGTATGCCGCAAACACAATTATGTGATACGTACGTACGTAATCAAATTATCATAACTATTGTTAATTTCTAAAGGTGCAAAACATTTGAAATGATATATTTTGTAATCAAATTATCAACATTTTGTTTTGGAAAATGTATAATAATATATTTCTTAGCGGGAATGTTTGCGTGGTTTTGCTTGACTCAGGTTTGGAGTAACGACAAAATACGAGCTTGTAAACATCGAGTGATCTTGAGCGAGAATGTTGTACGACACTCAATCGGACTATTTTCATTCAGGGTAGGGGAAACACATACACCGAAGGAGTTTATAGACGAGGACCACCCCCTACAGTATAAGCCATTGAATAACTGGGAATATACTCAATATGTAAAGAAAAATGCCTCCAGCCTTGGACCTGACTATACCGTCAAGGCATATTGTGGCGTTTGATTTATCTAGGTCTAAGGCTACAAGCCAATTTACTCTCCTTATTTACCTTTCTTTACCTCTTCTCGTTTCTTTGTATTTCTTTCCTATCAAAACATAAGGCTGTGTAGCCTGTGTTTGTTGTTTGGTATGGTTATGTCATGGCGTTGTTTCTTATTTACTGTCAAGTTGGAGCAACGTTTGAATAATTGGCAGCCGTCATTTGGTTTATTTGGCTGCCACCACCGTTCTAGAATCCTTTAGTTTCTTTAAAGTCTTCTTTCGGTGTTGGGTTGGTTTTCGTAAGTGCAAGATAAATAAAAAAACAATAAATATTCGTGATGCACACATTATTGTAGTAGCCCCAAAGGGGTTGTTCGTGATCAACAATAGCAAGTTGCTAGGCTTCATTATATCCACATGGCTCACTTGCATACTTCTCTTTGCACAATAAGTGTTTAATCTGAGTATGAAACACAAGATTAGAACATAAGGCTAATGTAGAGAGATTATCACAATGTAGCAATGGTGGCGCTGACAAAAATTGATGAAGATCTTTGAGCAGCAATCTAATCCATACTACATCAGCTGCACAATATGCCAAGGCCTTATATTTTGCCTCAGTGGAGCTTCTAGAAACTGATGAATGTTTCTTGGATTGCCAAGAGATGGGATTGTGTCGCACATACATCACAAAACTAGTAATATACCTTCTAGTATTAGGATCAGCTGCCCAATCCGAATCAAAGAATGTAGTAATATAGTTGTCATGACATGTAGAACAAGTAATACCACAAGTGACAGTACCTTGAACATATATGAGGATTCTTTTCACAAGACCATAGTGTACATCAGTAGGTTGATTCATATACTGACAAGCCATGTTCCCAGCATAAGAAAGATCTGGTCTGATAAATGTGAGGTACTGTAAGGCTCCAACACGATTTCTATACATAGTAGGATCACCTCCTGTTCCTGTAGTTACTAAGAGCTGAGTGTGTGGCTTGCATGATGTGGATGCAGGTTTACAACTATCCATACCAACTTTATGGATCAAATCTTTGGCATACTTGGATTGATTCAAGAAAATATCACCATTATCTCTGTACTGAATCTGCAATCCCAAAAAAACAAGATAATCTTCCTATATCTTTAAGATCAAAGACATCTCCCAAATCTTGAATAACAACCTGAAATTTAGTTGCATTAGATCCTGTAAATATAATATCATCAACATACAACAATAATGCAATAACATATGTTCCATCATGTTTGACAAACAAACTTGTATCACATTGAGACACTGTAAACCCCATTACTGGAAGATATCCTATAAACTTAGGATTCCAGGCCCTAGGTGCCTATTTCAAACCATAAGGAGATTTAACCAATTTGCACACATTATCAGGATGCTTAGAATCCACAAAACCTTGAGGTTGCTTCACGTAAGCCTCTTGATAGGATTTTTAGTACCTACGTAAAGAAGGTTAAAATCACACAAAATACTTGCAAGAATACAAGGTTGTTGTAGTATATATGCTTATGCAAGGTCATTCTACAAGGACTATTCAAATAATTTATGTAAAACCAATTCCTAATTACTTACTTAAACTGGAAATTGAGAAAGATGATGCGGAATTTGGGTAATATTAAAAACAAATTTTAATTAAAAGCCAAATAATAAATTCAGCCAAAATTAAGAAGTTGAAGGAAAAGGGTTTTTAAATACCAATTTATAAAAGTACTAGGGTTCAACCATCACCATAACAATCCAATGTATCTTTACCAATTACTTATGATCTACATATGCAACTTTGAAGGTTAGGTTTTCCTAATACATATTCTCCTCGTGATATTCAAGTAAGAACGTATATCTAACATGCAATATGTCTATGATATTCATATCAAATATAAACATGCAAGACTCATTAAGTTATGTGAAAACCCTCCGAAAAACCATGCAACCCCTAATGACACACACACACCTTGACCCGAAATGTCCACATGGACTCCGAATTGAGCTGTGCTAGCTAACACCCGGAAGGTGACGAAGCCATAAAGTGTACTGAGGTGGAAAATGTGAATAAATTTAAACCTAAAAGTGCCTAAATGTAAGAATGCGCTTGTAAGCAGGAATGAACCCATTTCACACGTGATGTTAGAGCATAAGTAAAGTACAGTAAAAGTAGAATGAGAATTATACGATCGAAGGTAATCTCCAATGCCAAGATTTGCCAAGAATCCTCATCAACACGAAAACTCAGCTACTAAAACCTGGAGGGGCGAAAAATAAGGGTGATTGGGCCTAAAAATAAAGCTTTGTAAAAACCTTTTCAAAAACATAATAACCCTTCACTATAAAACAAGTATAGGTTTCAAAATATACATACTACATATGGTATGAAAATACTTACCATAAACTGTAATATCACGAGCATATAGCATTTCACAATATCTCATAAATAAATACATAATAATCCGATTATCACAACAACTCCCATAAACGAATATGAAACCGAGTGCACATCGACATATGCTGACACACGAGTTCATGCAGAGATATTCTGACATGAATAGGACTGGGTGAATTAATGATTTATGCTCTAGTACTACAATCACGTGAAGATTGGCGCTATTAGCTTTGTAGACATTAAAATTTCGGTGAAATAAGTATTGACAATTGTATTAAAATTACAACCCTCATTCATTTGACCTACATCATACACTCACTTCACATACATCATACACTCACCTCACCTACAACATCCACTTACTTCACCAAACAAATGGATGGTGGTGATTCATTCTCAAAGCCTATAAATAGGCTTCTCCATCAAGTAATGAAAAAAAAAAGGAATTCACATACATTTTCTCTACTTCCAAATTAGAAGAGAATTCATACCACACCAAAGCCTTGAAGCCTCGAAACTCTAAAGCTCTCAAGCAAATCCCGAAGAATCAAGAAAACCTTCTTCGTTCTTCGTCAAAATCCTCCTTCAAGATCAAGCCCCAACGACCCTTGAAGAAACTTCCACTAATTCAAGATCAAGCCCCGACGGCCCTTGAAGAAAGTATTCATCATTCATCATTCATCATCCGTTCATCCTAAAGATCAAGCCCTAACGGCCCTTTGGATCAACAACATCAAATCTACCCATTACAAAGATAGAATCAGAGGCTAAATTTGTAGAAGAGATTGTAACCCTTAAATCATTAATACAAATATTATTTTGTACACATGTTCTTGTCTCGTTTATCGCAGGAATTCCTGTGTTTACAAATTTGGCACGCCCGGTGGGATATTCTCTACCTCTCATCTCTATCTTTGAATCCGCAAAAAAAAGCACAAATGGCATCAAAGAAGGCTCAAGTTGTTCTCGCAGCCAATGCAAAGAACAAGAGCGTCATCACCGCATGCGGTGTCACTTCGGGAGTCACAACTCGAAGTAAGGCAAGAGTTATTTCTGCCGCCTCTTCCACCCCTGCATTAACTCCGCCTAAGGAACAAGAGCACCTGAGGCACGAACCTGTGATCACCTTGGCCTCACTAAGGGCACCAAGGAAGGAAAACCCAAGGAAGTACTCTGGTTCCATGCTTTCCGATGCCGACTCAAGCGGCAGCTCAGCCATGCAAGTCATGACTACTGGAGTGACTTCAATCGATGAGCAGTTGGCTCATATGAATGAAGCGATCGCAAGGCTAACACGGATTGTGGAAGAAAAAGACCAGCAAATCGCTGCACTCGTCAACCAACTAGATGTGAAGCCCGACGTGAAAGTCGAGCAAGGGGATAATCTGGTAAAGAATGAAAACGACAAGGATGAGAAGCCTCATGCAGAGAAAGTCGAAGAGAAACTAAAGCTAGACCAATCAGCGGCACTTATGGGATCTCTCTCTATCCAGCAACTGCAAGAGATGATCGTCAGCACCATCAAGACACAGTACGAAGGAAGTTCACATGACTCCGTACTATACTCAAAACACTACTCCAAGAAAATTGATGCTTTGAAGATGCTGAGGGGTTATCAGCCACCAAAGTTCATGCAGTTCGATGGAAAGGGAAACCCGAAGCAACACGTCGCCCATTTCATTGAAACTTGCAACAACGCGGGGACATAATGAGATTACCTCGCTAAGCAGTTTGTACGCTCGCTGAAAGAAAATGCCTTTGAGTGGTACACAGACCTAGAGCCTGAGTCCATCAACAGTTGAGAGCAATTGGAAAAGGAATTCCTCAACCGCTTTTACTGCACCCGCCGCACTATGAGTATGCTAGAGTTGACGAGCATGAAGCAATGGAGGGATGAGCCTGTCGTGGACTACATCAACCGATGGTGCAATCTAAGCCTCGACTGCAAGGACATACTTTCAGAGATCTCTTCAATCGAGATGTGCGTCCAAGGCATGCAATGGAGGTTACACTATATCCTTCAAGGCATCAAACCACGGACCATTGAAGAGTTAGCCACCTGTGCCCACGACATGGAGCTGAGCATTGCTCACCATGAAAAAAAAAGAGCTAATCACCAACTTCAAGAAGGACAAGGTGTTTGCCCCAAATGTAGATAAAACTGGGAAGAAGCTCGCCAATGAAGGTTTTACTTTCAACACTGCGCCCATCAAGACCTCATCCGCGCCTATCAAGATCTCCTCCAAAACCAAAGCAAAGGAGATAAAGAGAGGTGAGCCTCCTCGCACCCAAGACAGGTACAAAAGCACCTTGAAGGAATTGGAGCAGAAGGCGTACCATTTTCCTAACTCAGACATGGATGCAATGTTAGACGACTTGCTGGAAAAGAAGGTGATTAAGTTACCAGAATGCAAGCGCCCTGAAGAAATCAATTGCGTGAGCGATCCTAGGTACTGTAAGTACCATCGTATCGTGAGCCATCCTGTTGGCAAGTGCTTCGTCCTCAAAGAACTCATTATGAAGCTAGCGCAACAAGGGAAAATCGAGCTCGACCTCGAAGACACGGCCGCAACACATACTACTACAATTGCATTTGGATCCTTCGATCTCGTGCCTCTCCAAGCGACACCTGACCATTCCTATCAATGTTCAAGTTGCACGATACCTTCTGCACAACCATCACCGGGGGCAAACGAACAAGATGCACATACCGATGATGAAGAAGGATGGACATTGGTGACCTACAAAAAAACAAGGAAACCAAAACCACAAGCCACAAGACCAAATGTGGAACAAGGGAGAAAGCATCGTCGCCACAATAGTAGGAAGTCCAAAAGAAACGTAAAAGCTGCTAAGCCAATGTATGCTGGGGAATCTATAGAGCAAGAGCCACGCATTCCTATCTCCTTGCACGAGTACTTCCCGAATGACTTCTTCCAACATTGCATTATCGCTGCATGTCACATGGTCGAAGTAGAAATGGAAGAGCCCTCAAAAGGCAAAGATATCGCCACTGAGGGAGAAAAAACTCTCACGCTCGAAGAAGGTCTGCCAACACACTTTAGCATCGAGAAAGCGCTACGATTACCAAAGAAGATGCGAAGAGCACTGGCAGCAGTTTTGGCAAGTCCTGACGATCACGAAGTGCAAGAAAGCAAGAACGAAGGCTTGAAGCTTCGGCCACATGAATGTACCACATGCTGTGCCGTCAAGGACGTAATCCACTTCACCGACAAAGACTTGCTGCTAGGATCCAAGCCTCACAACCGTCATCTCTTCGTCTCTGGGTACGTAAGGGAGCACAAAGTCAACCGCATGCTTGTGGATGGTGGATCAGCCATAAACATCATGCCAAAATCAACAATGACTACAATCGGCATCAAGGCGGATGAACTGTCCCTAAGTCGTCCACTAATCCAAGGTTTTAATCAAGGAAGACAAATAGTGACGGGCATGATCCGAGTGGAGATGACTATTGGTGAACTCAAGTCAAGTACGATATTCCACGTGATTGATGCAAGAACTTCCTACGGTTTGCTCTTAGGAAGGCCTTGGATCCATGCGAATGGACTAGTACCGTCCACCATTCACCAATGCTTAAAATTCTACTGAGAAGGAGTGAAGTTGATCTATCACGACACCAAACCATTCAACGAAGCCGAATCACATTTCGCAGACGCCAAGTTCTACATGGATGAAGACAAGGTGCTCGAAGCTCTTCCAAAAGAGATCAAATCCACGGGCAAAGCAACACCTAAAAAGCAGGAGTGGCAAGCTATGCCCAATAAGCAAGAAGAAGAAGCTATGCCGTCTTCAAGCAAAAATGATGATGAGCTGGCTAAACTTGCAACAACCAAAGGGAGCATGACGCCCTTAAATGGACCAAACACACCCATCTTCCGATACATCCCAATGTCGAGAAGAAAGAATGGTCAATCTTCGTTCGAAACCGGAGCAAGCAAAGCCGATGCATAGCGGTACAAGGATAATGTAAAGTTGCTCAAGACGAATGCAGTTTTGCCTCTGACATAGCTAGGCGACTCTAAGGTTACAAGATTACCACAAACCTTCATAAAATCTCTACCAAATGGGGTGGAACCAAGCTTTCTCCTAACCAAGAGGACGGAATAAGGTTTTGATCCAAACGCCTACAAACTCATGTCGAAAGCTGGGTACGACTTCGCTTCTTCTTCAAATCCTGGAAAGAAGGTTTCAAACACTATCAACAACAAAGAACGTGACCTCACCGAGACTCAAAAAAAGTTGAAGAAGCATGGTTACGAAGTTAACAACAACAAAGCTGGGCTTGGCTTCACACCAAATGCACCCGTGAAGATTTCAAGCAAAGCGAAAAATGCTAGCACTTAACACATCAGCGTGAGCATTGAACAAGATCAAGAGGAGCCTAAATCTGCCCCTCGAACGTCAGTCTTTGATATGATGAATCGTTCAAGACCCAGAACGTCAGCACTTGATCGCATTGATGGTCAAAACCGAACCTCCATCTTCAATAGGCTTAACAGGCCAACATCCCAAAGCTCTGTTTTTGAAAGGTTGTCAAAACCTAAGAAACAAAGCAACACGGCTAGCTCTCCTCCTTGTCAGTCATCTTTGGAAAGATTTGAAGACAACATGAAGTTTTCTGGAAATAGGGAGACAACGTCAAAGGAAGAAAAGCTCGACAGGCTAGCAGAAAAAGGCGATATTCGAAGCTCAATTCCTTTAAGGATGAAGCGTCAAGCAATCTTGGAGGTTGACGCAAATGGACCACTAAAAGTAAGAAGGCGCACCATCATCCACATTGGACAATCTTCATGCCAACAAGCCCAAAAAGACGACACTGAAGAGAAAGTCCAAGATGTCTTCCACATCACGATCCAAGAAGGCAAAGAAGACGAGATCCCCGAAGAAGATGTCACTGCTGCGCCATCACAACTTGAGGATGGGGGGCAAGCCACGGTTGACGATCTCAAGGAGCTCAACTTAGGCACAAAAAAGGAGTAGGAACCTATCTTCGTAAGTGCGTTGCTAAGTGCGGATGAGATAGAGGAGTATTACCAACTGCTATCAGAGTACAAAGACGTCTTTACTTGGACCTACAAGGAAATGCCCGGCCTTGACCCTGTCATCGCCGTGCATCATCTTGCAGTCAAGCCTGGAACGCGACCAATAAAGAAAACTCAAAGGCGCTATCGATCCAAGCTCATTCCATAAATCGAGGCAGAGATTGACAAGCCAATCGAAGCAGGCTTCATCCGAGAAGTGCAATACCCCAAGTGGATCTCTAACATCGTCATCGTCCTTAAGAAATCTGGACAAATACGTGTTTGTGTAGACTTCCGGGATATCAACGACGCTTGCCCAAAATACGACTTCCCCTTGCCAATCATCGAAATCATGGTGGACGCAACCACTAGCCACGAGGCACTGTCATTCATGGACAGCTCTTCTGGATACAATCAAATTCGCGTGGCTCTCGAAGACAAGGAACTAACAGCCTTCCGCACTTCAAAAGGTATCTACTACTACAAGGTGATGACCTTTGGTCTGAAGAACGTTGGAGCTACATATCAACGGGCAATGCAGAAAATCTTCAATGACATGCTACACTAAAACATATAATGTTATGTAGACGATGTAGTGGTCAAGACAAAGAAAAGATCAGACCACTTGAAGGATTTACGAACAGTGTTCGAAAGGCTACGAAAATACAACCTCAAGATGAACCTGTTAAAATGTGTGTTCGGCGTCACCTCCGAAAAGTTCCTCGGCTTCATTGTCAAGCACCGTGGTATTGAAGTGGACCAATAAAAAATCAAGGCCATTCGAAGCATGCCTGAGCCAAGAAACCTGCACAAGCTGAAAAGTTTACAAAGACGGATAGCATTCATCAGACGCTTCATCTCCAACCTTGCAGGTCGTTGTCAACCATTCAACCGACTCATGAAGAAGGATGTTCCATTTGTATGGGACGAAGCATGCCACAATGCTTTTGAAAGTATAAAAAAATATTTGTCAAATCCACCTGTCTTGAGGGCACCTGTGCCCGGGAAACCACTCATATTGTATATCGCCGCTCAGGAAAGTTTAGTTGGAGCACTCTTGGCGTAAGAGAATGAATCCCAGAAAGAATGAGCGCTCTACTACCTTAGCCGAACTCTCACCGGCGCCGAGTTGAACTATTCCCTAATAGAAAAGATGTGCCTTGCCTTGGTGTTCGCCATCTAGAAACTCAGGCATTACATGCATTCTTACACTATCCACTTGGTTGCTAAAGCCGACCCAGTCAAATACGTCATGTCCAAACCAGTCTTAGTAGGGTGACTCGCTAAATGGGCGTTGCTTCGTAATCAGTATGAGATCATCTACGTCCCAGCTAAAGCCGTCAAAGGGCATGCACTAGCAGACTCTCTTGCCGATCACCCAATCCCAGCTGATTGGAAAATCTTAGACGACTTGCCTGACGAGGACGTGGTTTACATCGACATCTTCCCGACATGGATGATGTTCTTCGACGGATCTGCACGAGCGGACAGAGCGGGGGCAGGAGCAGTATTCATGTCGCCACAAAGGCAAATACTACCTTATTCCTTCTAACTAAGCGAATTATTCTCTAACAACGTCCCTGAGTACCAAGCACTGATCATCGGGCTCCAAATGGCGATCAATATGGAAATCACAGCTCTCGAGGTATATGGCGACTCCAAGCTCATAATCAATCAACTTTTGACTGAATATGAGGTAAGGAAAGATGATCTTGTCCCATACTTCTGGCTGGCAACTCAATTGCTACAAAGTTTTGAGGCTGTAACAAGCTTCGACAAATCCTCCTTGAGCAATGTAAGGTCTTCCAACGGGCACTTAGAAATCCTCTCCTCAATATGGCTATTGATCTCCATTGCCGCACCGAGACTGATGCGATGGATGAGTCGCTCAGTACCGCTAAGGTTCGGCCCTCTCAAAGAGATCTCAGAGCTAGCTGGCAAAGGTGTTGGACGCATGATGGGTTCTTGCATACCTCCACCTACACATGGAAAACTCGGGAAGTTCGGCGGATTTGGAACAAGCTCTGCACCAGGCGGATCCCCGATCTCCCTGTATGTAGGTAGATCGCCTGCAAATAGCATCTCCGTATAGGAATAAACATCTGCAGTTGCTAAATCAAAAGGACAAGAAGGCCTAACCTAAAGAAGATAAAGAAAGATGTTAGAAACGAAAGCCAAAATGATGAAAGCAGAAGAAATCACGAGAGAAAATGAAGTACATACATCTTTCTCAAATGGTACACGGTCATCGAATTGAGGAGGTCTAAACGCTTCTTTCTTCTTATGACGAAAATTGACATTGTTGTCAACCTGAGCATCCTCAAGTGGTCGCTTGTTTGAAACTTTTTGACGCTGCTGCAAAATAAATCCATCTTTATGCGAATCAACTTCATCTCCCGCCTCTTCAGAAGCATCCGGATGTCGAGGAGACAAGCATGAGTGTTGATGAGCTAAAGCTACAGGTCTATCTTGTAAGGGAGCCGCACTCGCGCAATCAAGAGGTACCAATTGCATAGGAACCACAGGACAACCCTCTCTCGACATATCATCGCCTGAATGAGAGTAATTGGTACCACTTGCCATCCCCAAGTTCTTATAATGTGTCTTTGACCACCAACGTGCGTAAACACGGGTCACTGGATTACTCTTGAACTCACTCTTAGCTGGCAGCGTGATAACAGCATTTGTGCATGCATGGGTACAAGACTCCCAATGCATGTACACGGTTTGTAGGGATGCCGACTGGTTCTTTTCCTTCAGCTTGCTTGGCACGTTTTGGACAAAACCAAATTGCCTGCTGAAACGGTGGGGACTATATGGCTGAACAATGCATCGGTCTTCTTGCCGCAAAGAAACAAACCCCGAGTGAAGACTTATAGGATAAGACAGAGAAGCGAAGATGCGAATTGTCTACGATGCCTCGTCACACCAAGCCAACTCTCGCTAAGGGGTCCATCCTCAAATCTTCACAACTTTTAAATAGCGTTCGCGCCTGCAAATCATCAAGGCTCTTCGCGAAGAGCACAGCAGAATACTTCGTCATCAAAGGCCCCAGCTTGGCTCCAGTCGATGAAGAAGGCCTTGGCTTGTCTAGAGTCGACAAAGAAAAATGAGTGCCAAAATATTCACCCAACCAACCATACACATAGTGGTAAGGAATCACCGTAACACGATCTTCAGTGCTTGCCGAGTCCGAAACAATGCTCAAGCCATTGTAAATGTTGGCTAAAATCAGAATATCAAGACTAAAATGTTGGAAGTATGCCCACAAAGCCGCTCATTTGATGTAATAGCTTTTTGGAATACTTATTGTATTAAACTATTATATGTTTAATGAAAGGCAAAGCTTATTGTTAATCACTATTTAATGTATCATGTGTTTAAGCAATAAGGGAATCCAAGGAATGTATTTGATCTAAGAGAGAAGTGATTTAAGTAAGTTAGATTAACAAGACCTTTCTCTTATGTTCATTCCTAAAACGTTCCTAACCATAGGATTGCCAATTAGGAAGTTTGTTCCAAATCATATTCAATTGAATCATATGGAAAAGTATCACATTTGATAGTAGACATGAAACAAACTATCACTCAAACAATGCGATTAAGAGTATTGTATTAGAGAATGACCGTATTGCGTTGTAGTTGTAACTGGATAGGTTCTCCAACCACTTATACTTAGCTTGGGTAACCATGACATGCTGCTAGGTGTCACTCATGGTTTGTGGAAGCCCTGAAGATTAGCAAACACTAATCTTAATCAAAGGGAAAATTGAAATGTAGTTTCAATTCATAATCGATCGTTAAGAGTAACAATCGCCCACTGCCTCGCTAATTGGAACCTAATGGATCGTACACCGAGTAAGGATAAAAGTGAAGAAATATAAATGAAATGGATTAGCAATTAAATGGTTTAATTGAAAAATGGTCAAGATTAATTAATTAGTTAATTAATTTTACGAAAGGTTCGTATTGGGCTTCTAAGTTGGTTTTAGGTTTCGGGGCCCAAAAGTGTTTTGGTCCACAAGGCCCATTATGTTTAAGTTGTATGACAACTAAAACAAAATGGGCAATTAGCCCAATATCAAAAGACAAGGCCGGCCATAGGGAGAGTGGATGCAAACTTGAATTAATTACAAGTTTGCCACTCAAATGTGATGTAGTATAAAGTCAACTTTATAGCTATTTTCTCATAAGGGTTTTTCTTGAAGAAAATAGGTGAAACCTATTCTCTCTTTTTCAACAAGGAGGCCGGCCACTCAGAGGAGATTTAGCTAGCAATCTTTTCTTCTCTAAGTCATACATTTCATCTTCACACCTCATCCTTGGTGTGGAGACTTAGAGACACCAAACCTTTGGTGTTTTGGAGATCCTTTCCTCACATCCTCAAGGAGCAAAGGAGCACAAAAAGGAAGGAAATCACAAGGAAGATCCAAGGAGCTAGGAGGTGACTTGAAGGCCCTCCACTTGGGTGAATCCCTTGTGTAAACAAGGATGAGCTTCAAGGGTAATGAATCTCTAAAATCTTACCTTATCTTTAATGTTGTTAAAGAGTCTTATGGTTCACCATTCACTAGGCTTTGAAAGTCATGGGTTTTGGAATTGTTTTTGAATGCATGCCTACTTTAATGTGTTAATAGTTTGCATATGTGTTCAAATATTCTTATGTGTTCTTAGCTAGGACAAAATTTTTCCTTCAAGTGGTATCAGAGCCTAGGTCTAGTTTATGGTGAATCCTTTTGGGTTTTGTGATATTCATAATTTATGATTTAAATGTTGTAAATGTTACAAGCTTTGTTCTTGCTTTGAATATAAATTTTGCTTGAAAATTTAGCATATCAAATGTTGTAGATGTATTTCATTTAAGCATGAATATTGGAACTAAATTTGTGCCATGAATGTTGGGAAATTCGTCCATTTTAAAAGGGTGGATTTTGGGTTCTTGTTTGTCTTGTTAAAATGGTTTTAAAGTGACTTTTGGAACCCCTAAGTGCCCTAGGATATTAACCCTCTTTTGAGTAGTGAAATTTTGAGTTTTGATGAGTGAAAACATTCATGGAGCTATTATGAGTTTTCATGAGTATTCTTCAATGTTCTTGAAGTTCTTGCCAAGAACAAAAAGGTTTTGAAGTTTTGATTCAAAAGTTTAATGTTTTTCATAAAGTTTGGTTTATTTTTTATGGGTGATGGGTATTGGTGAAGGATGATTAATGCCTTTAATGTTAGACAAAACTTTTTTAATGTTTGACAAAAACTTTATCTTACAACCCATCCAAATCACCTTTATCTCACCTACCAAATCAACTTGCAAAATTTTTTTCAAAAATGTTCACTTCTTCACTCAAAGCCGGCCACCCTATAGAATAGGGTATTTTTGGAGCCTTTTATGCAATTACATGCAGTTTTGATACTTTTGTGTTTTTGTATTTTGGCCCAAAAATTTACGTTTTTACGTTAAGGCCCAAAAACTCTAAAGGACAAATTGTTTTGCTCCTTTAATGATGTTTTTACATTGTTAAAATTTTGGGTTATAGTTGTAATTACATGAAGTTGTGGACTCTTGTGTTTTTACAAAGTGACCCCAAAAGTTTTTTGTTTATTAAATAATGGCCCAATTGTTGAGGTCATTGGTTTTGGCCCAAATAAGATGAGAACAAAATGGTTTTGTCTCTTTAATGAGAATTGGATTTTCATTTCAATTAGTTCCATTTAAATCAATTCTATGAATCCGAAAACCAATTGTTTAAGTTGCTTTCTTAGTTAATGTGATTGATTAAGAAAATGGTGATTATGAACCAAAGGCCTCGATAATTGAGCTATGTGATTGTCCGCTTTACATTATGAATGTTTGGGTTTAGTAGTTTAGATTTGAATGTAATTTGATTAGTTCAATTTGTTGTAAATGGACATAAGTCCATCAAATGTGTTGTAAAAGGGCATAAGCCCTTCTCTTTATTTCAAGTATTCCTTTTTGTTTAAATGTATGCAAATTGGAATAGTTGGGTCCAACGCCCAATAGGAAATAACGGTTTAATTAGATTAAACGCGTAACTAAAATCAACAACCATCTACCTTAAACCCAAGGTCCAACACAAGGCTCGTGTTGGATCAAATCAAACGGTTCATAATCATCCTAAGACCTAATATGACTATATAGTCCATATGAGGATGCAAAGCATTCGTTAGTAGTTCCATATAGTCTCGCTTATTTCATCGAAATAGTGGGAGTATTATATACTACTAATTCATATTAACTTGGACCAATGGTTGTGATAGGCCCAAGTTCTTTTAATGAGATTAACATTAAAATTGATGTAGCCCAACACTACTCCCTCAACAAAACGAATATTAAGTTGATAAGCAAGAGATGTTTTGAACATCTCTTCGTAGGCCTTCCATCATGATGGGCTCCAATCGTTTGGGACTCCTACAACGGCTTCACCCTATCATGGGGGAGTTCAAAGTATGTGCTTACATTCAGGAGGAGTCCATATATACATACATGATGTAGTGAGGTAGGCAACGAGGATGGCCGACATCGTATCATCGTGAGTCTATTCTTGAACCCCTACACGAACTAAGCATGGTGGGAATAACTTAACTAAGTGCAATGGTGCCGACATCGTATCATCGTGAGGCAACATTCTCTAGAGGCCGAAAAGATAGGTAATTACAAGAGTTGTAAATGACTAAAGCGTTATTCTCTCATCATTATTTTTGCTAACCAACATCGTATCATCATGAGGTGGGCTTGGTAATGGTGAGTCTCCCATACCCCGCTAAGAGTTCAAAATAACTCTCGAATTCCATTGAGGGATGTGGAATTTGCCAAAAATGGTGGGTGGTACTATTTGATTTAAGACCCAATCAAGTAGTTTTAAAACAACAATCTAATACGATTTCTGTTATGTTATGTAGTTAACGACATGCCTAAAATTATACCCACCATTATACTTGACAAAAGGGGCCTTAGGGGCCAACGTTTCCTTGCTTGGTATCGCCACATTGAGAATGTCTCAAAGGTGAAAGACATATTGTATGTGCTTAAGCAATCCCCTCCTCATGTACCTCCTACGAAATTAGCTTCAAATGAGGAGTGTCAAGATTATGCTAGACACTATGAGGATGACTTACAAACCAAATTCTTAATCCTCACTTCACTTAGTGAGGAGCTTATGAAGCTACATAAGCACATGGACACTTTTTGTGCCATGGTTGAAAGTTTGCATAAGATGGATAACATTGAGACTAGTAATGTACGATTCTCAAATGTTTGTAGTCTAATGAATGCCAAAATGGCAAATGGGACATCGGTCCATAAACATGGACAAAAGATGGAAAAGATCTTTCAAGATCTTGAAAGTTTAGGAACTTCCATCGATGGGAAAATGGCCCAAGACTTTTTCCTTGCATCTCTCTCGGATGATTTCACTAAGTTTATTGTAAACTATAAAGTGAATAGATTCGATCATACTTTAACCGAGATAATTGACATGTGCTGTAAGTTTGAAAAAGGTTTCAAAAGGGACAGTGGGAGTGAGAACGCAATAACAAGGAAAAGGTTGCATAAGAAGAAGGCAATAAAATCCAAAGGAACATGCTTTCATTGTGGAAAGGATGAACGTTGGAAGAAGAAATACAGGGTACACATTGCGAGCCTTATGACACGAACTTTTGAAGAGACTATTTCTGTCATAGAGAGTGCTTTTACAGTGAGCTCCAATTCCTGGATATTTGATTCAGGCGCTAGTCAACATATTTGTAATACAATGCAGGGACTAGCAGGGAGCAGGACACTGCGCAATGGGGAGATGGTTGTGCGAGTTGGGAACGGCACTAAAATCTCTGCAAAAGCAATAGGCACCTACATGCTTAAACTACCCTCTGGGGAAGTCCTGGAACTTAAAAATTGTTTATATTTTCCTTCATGTATAAAGAATTTGATTTCTATCTCTAAGCTTTTATGAGATGGGCACTCAGTATTGTTTGACAAAATGAGTTGCACTTTATACTTGAACGGTCGTATTATCTCTCATGGTAATATGATAGAGGGATTTTTTCACCTAGAGACGAATAGTGGGATGCACTGTATTGAAAGCGGGAATACCTCAAAACCCAAAAGGGTTAGAGAAGAAGTTAACCAAGAAAGGATGTGGCATCTTAAACTTGGACATGTGAACCTTGATAAGATTCGCAAGATGTCGAAAGACGGATATTTCCGCCCATTAGGTAATGACCAGATGGGTACTTGTGAATGTTGCTTGAAAGGGAAGATGACCAAATCTCCATTCATTGGGAAAGGAGAGCGTGCCACTGAAATTCTAAAGTTAATCCACACTGACGTATGTGGACCTATGTCTACTACGTCGAGAGGAGGCTTCTCCTACTATATCACATTCACTGATGATCACTCTCGGTTTGGCTATGTGTATCTTATGAAGTACAAGTCAGAATCCTTTGAAAGGTTTAAAGAATTCAAGAATGAAGTTGAGAAGCAAACTGGGAAACAGATAAAGACCCTAAGATCGGATCGAGGGGGTGAATATCTGAGTAACGAGTTCCTAGATTATCTCAAAGAGTGTGGAATAATATCACAGTGGACTCCACCGGGAACTCCACAACTTAATGGAGTTTCTGAAAGGAGAAATCGAACCTTGATGAACATGGTTCGTTCTATGATGAGTTCCGCTGATCTACCAGTAACATTCTGGGGATACGCTCTATATACAGCAGCTTACTTGCTTAATAGAGTACCTTCCAAGTCAGTTTCACAAACGCCCTATGATATATGGCATTGAAAAAAGCCAAGTCTTAATCACATTAAGATTTGGGGTTGTGAAACATATGTCAAGAAGCTTGAAGCTACTAAGCTTGAAGTGAGATCAGTTAGGTGCTACTTTATGGGATATCCTAGAGAAACTATGGGATATGAGTTCTACCATCCTGACGACCAAAAGGTTATTGTCGCCAGAACTGCTAAGTTTCTAGAGGACGAATTTGTTCTCAAAGGAACTATAAGTAGAACGATGGAAATTAATGAGATTAATGATGAACCACAAACAAGCACTCGACAAGTTTGCAACCCTGTTCCTGAACCCCTAGCTCCACGTAGATCTGAAAGGGTTATCAAGCCACCTAAGAGGTATGGCTTAGATAATGACTTTGGGGAATTGCACCTTCTAGGTGACAATGACACAAAGGAAGACCCTAGAGACTACATTAAAGCAATGTCCGACATTGATTCAAAGAGATGGCAAGAGGCCATGAAATCCGAGATGGATTCCATGTATCAAAATCAGGTCTGGACTCTTGTAGACCCTCCAGAAGGTATAGTACCTGTTGGAAACAAATGGGTCTTCAAGAGGAAGATAGGCGTTGATGGGAACGTGGAGACTTATAAGGCTAGACTAGTAGCCAAGGGTTATAGGCAACGAGAAGGGATTGACTATGAAGAAACCTTCTCTCCTGTAGCCATGATTAAGTCTATTCGGATTTTGCTTGCTATAGCTGCGTACCATGATTATGAGATATGGCAAATGGACGTGAAGACGACCTTTCTGAATGGCTACCTAGAGGAAGAGCTCTATATGACTCAACCCGAAGGTTTCGTGTCCAAGTCTGAAAAGGCTAAGGTATGCAAGCTTCAAAGGTCCATTTATGGACTTAAGCAAGCCTCCAGGAGCTGGAACATTCGTTTCGATACTGAAATCAAAACGTTTGGTTTTACTCAAAACGAAGACGACAATTGTGTTTATCAAAAAGTCGTAGGGGATGCAGTTGTATTCCTAGTGTTATATGTAGATGACATATTACTATTCGGGAATGACACTGCAGTACTTTCTTCTGTGAAAGTGTGGTTGTCCAAAACCTTCCACATGAAAGATTTGGGAGATGCATCTTATGTACTTGGGATAAAGCTCTATCGTGATAGATCCAGAAAATTAATTGGATTATCCCAATCTATGTACATAGATAAGGTGCTAAGTAGGTTCCAGATGGAACAATCTAAGAAAGGTCTTCTTCCTGTAAGACATGGAATTCACCTTTCTAAGTCCATGGGACCTAAGACTCCTGAAGAGATACGGCAGATGAGTGATATTCCTTATGCTTCCGCCATAGGAAGTCTCATGTATGCCATGATATGCACAAGGCCTGATATCGCATATGCTGTGAGCATTACTAGTTGATATCAATCTACCCAAGGATCAGAACACTGGACAGCTGTCAAGACGGTCCTTAAGTACTTAAGAAGAACTAAGGACATGTTCCTCGTTTATGGAGGAGCAACAGAGTTGCGAGTGGAAGCCTATACAGACGCAGATTTCCAATCTGACGTCGATGATAGAAGTTCAAACTCCAGATATGTATTCACTCTAAATGGTGGGGCTGTTAGCTGGAAAAGCAAGAAACAAAGTGTAATTGCTGATTCCACGACGGAGGCAGAATATGTCGCTGCAGCTGAAGCTGGCACAGAAGCGTTTTGGATGAAGAAGTTCATTACTGAACTTGGAATGGTTCCAACCATTACATCACCAGTAACTTTGTACTGTGATAATAGTGGGGCGATAGCTCAAGCCAAGGAACCCAGGGCTCATCAAAAGAACAAGCATTTTGACAGGCGCTTTAATATCATTAGAAGATATGCTGCCGAGGGGAAAGTCAACATCCTCAAGGTTGCCTCAGCAGATAACGTAGCAGATCCACTGACAAAGCCAATGTCTCAAATCCAACTTGACCGCCATATGGAAAAGATGGGTATTAGATACATGGGAAGGTGGCTTTGAGTGCAAGTGGGAGATTGTTGGAAGTATGCCCACAAAGCCACTCATTTGATGTAATAGCTTTTTGGAATACTTATTGTATTAAACTATTATATGTTAATGAAGGGCAAAGCTTATTGTTAATCACTATTTAATGTATCATGTGTTTAAGCAATAAGGGAATCCAAGGAATGTATTTGATATAAGAGAGAAGTGATTTAAGTAAGTTAGATTAACGAGACCTTTCTCTTATGTTCATTCCTAAAACGTTCCTAGCCATAGGATTGCCAATTAGGCATTGACAATCCGCTAAGGTTAGTATGTGTTATGTCAACTCAAGTGCGAGTATGACTAGTCTCAAGTCATTTAGTGTTTGACACTAAGACAAACACATAGGTGCTTGAAAGAGTAATCAAGTACACTGAACAACGATCAAAAGAGAGTTCGAACATACATGTCATGTAAGAACTCGTAAGTTGCAATATGCAAAGTAGTCCTTTGACCTGAGGCATCATAGATGTCTAATGGTTAGGTCCTTGATCTTTGATCATGTCAAAGGCATTCCATTGAGAGTGTCCACGACATTGTTGGGGTCAAGCTATCTAGTCATGTAGGCATATGAACGCATAACAAGGGATCTCTAACCTTCCATGGTAGAAGGAGAATACTCTAAGATATGATTCGAGAGTCTTTGGCCAAAGCATATGAATATGACTTAGGAAGTTTGTTCCAAATCATATTCAATTGAATCATATGGAAAAGTATCACATTGGATAGTAGACATGAAACAAACTATCACTCAAACAATGCGATTAAGAGTATTGTATTAGAGAAGGACCGTATTGCGTTGTAGTTGTAACTGGATAGGTTATCCAACCACTTTTACTTAGCTTGGGTAACCATGACATGCTGCTAGGTGTCACTCATGGTTTGTGGAGCCCTGAAGATTAGCAAACACTAATCTTAATCAAAGGGAAAATTGAAATGTAGTTTCAATTCATAATCGATCGTTAAGAGTAACAATCGCCCACTGCCTCGCTAATTGGAACCTAATGGATCGTACACCAAGTAAGGATGAAAGTGAAGAAATATAAATGAAATGGATTAGCAATTAAATAGTTTAATTAAAAAATGGTCAAGATTAATTAATTAGTTAATTAATTTTACGAAAGGTTCGTATTGGGCTTCTAAGTTGGTTTTAGGTTTCGGGGCCCAAAAATGTTTTGGTCCACAAGGCCCATTATGTTTAAGTTGTATGACAACTAAAACAAAATGGGCAATTAGCCCAATATCAAAAGACAAGGCCGGCCATAGGGAGAGTGGATGCAAACTTGAATTAATTACAAGTTTGCCACTCAAATGTGATGTAGTATAAAGTCAACTTAATAGCTATTTTCTCATAAGGGTTTTTCTTGAAGAAAAGAGGTGAAACCTATTCTCTCTTTTTCAACAAGGAGGCCGGCCACTTAGACGAGATTTAGCTAGCAATCTTTTCTTCTCTAAGTCATCCATTTCATCTTCACACCTCATCCTTGGTGTGGAGACTTAGAGACACCAAACCTTTGGTGTTTTGGAGATCCTTTCCTCACATCCTCAAGGAGCAAAGGAGCACAAAAAGGAAGGAAATCACAAGGAAGATCCAAGGAGCTAGGAGGTGACTTGAAGGCCCTCCACTTGGGTGAATCCCTTGTGTAAACAAGGATGAGCTTCAAGGGTAATGAATCTCTAAAATCTTACCTTATCTTTAATGTTGTTAAAGAGTCTTATGGTTCACCATTCACTAGGCTTTGAAAGTCATGGGTTTTGGAATTGTTTTTTAATGCATGCCTACTTTAATGTGTTAATAGTTTGCATATGTGTTCAAATATTCTTATATGTTCTTAGCTAGGACAAAATTTTTCCTTCATAAAAGACTCACCTGCAGCCATGGTCTAAAATATCCATAATATCCCGATATTTCTATCGAAATTTCCGTGTTTTTGGACTACCGATATTTTCGATATCATCGATATTTTAGACCTTGCTAAGTCACTCATGTGTCTTACCATGCAATGTATAAAGTGTAAAATATTGTACTAATTCATTATATATAAATGATTATGGTGTGTTTAAACTTCTTTCATTACTTACTACATATTTTCTACACTCACAATGTTTGCTAGCTCGCTATATAATCAACTTAAATCAGTTATATCTATCATGCAATGCATTTCCTTCCAATTTTTTGTGATAAACTAATAGATAATTGACTAAATAAACATCCTACAAAGTTTCAATAAAAATTTCCAAGTTTTTCTTACACTTTCCGTGGTTTTTATTCAATTTTTATCGATATCGATAATATCCCGATATTTCCAATTAAATTTCCGTGTTTTTGGACTACCGATATTTCCGATATCATCGATATTTTATACCTTGCCTGTAGCCATCGTGCTAGCAACTTTGAAAACTCCAGGACGAACTAAGTTGATGTCGCCCGTCGGGAAAACAAACTTACAAAGCCAGCAAGCTAAGAAAGCAGCTAGGTAAGACTCATCCACATGCTCTGATGCTATGCCAAGATCCTCAAACGCTCTCAACTCGTCAGAAGAGCGGCGCCTGGTTGAGCCAATAACACCGGACAGGTCTGAGTCTCCCTTTAGCCTAGTGGTCTTGTTATGGCCACTTTTCTTCAAAGACTTCTTATACCTCATGGCCTCCCAGTACCAAAATCAGATCCATGAGGAAATCGTCACGCCTGATTTACCTTGAGCATCCTGGAAAAGCTTGTGATACGCCTAAAACAAACAGTGGCAACTCGCAGGCAATCCTCGGCTATTGCAAAGAGAAAGTTCCTCCGCACTGGGAACGACCTCGTCATAAAACTTACCTTGGATCGGCAAGCCTCCTATCCTGTGAAGATCCCAAAGTGAAATTGACATCTCCCCTTGCGCCGTGTGAAATGTGTTGGTCGCTGAACACCGATGCTCAAAGAACGCACGAAGGGCAGAATGATGACGATCATAAGTAAACAAGGATGCGTACACAGCATGGTAAAGGCCCACGTTAGTAAGCACATCTTTAGATCAGCTTAAGACATCTTCAAGCCACTCCCAATAAAACTCATCAAAAACGGCTTCCCCAGTAGTCGACAGGGTACCATTCCAAGCTATGACTCCGCTGCGGATGTGATCACCAAGAAGCTTAAACGAGGCCGGATGATGGTCACGAGCATGGTGCGAATGATTCAAAATAAGAACCCTCGATGTGCATGCCTTTTTCTTCGTATTTGGTTGAACAGAGTCTACCACTTCCCAAGATACTTCAGAAGACCACGACTTAATATGCATGGAGTTGTCTTTCGCAAGAAGACCAAGCGCCTTAGGACTAGTCAGTGGCGCATAAAGCTTCAACGTTGTTCCCTCATCCTGTGAATCGTCTTCCTTTGCAAGAATGGTGATGGTGTTGTTCTTAAAACATTTGAAAAATACCATGACCGCAAAAAATAAAAAATTAAATTAAATTAAATTAAAAAAAAAAAAAGAGCCACAAAACTTGAGCAGCACAACAAATAGGGCAGCTACAGAGCGGTCCTTCAAGGCACGCTACAGTGGCAAAGGAAACCAAAATGCTACGCAATCGCACTACGCAAACCCGCAGCGACTACGCAAGCAGTTTCCTGCCTCGCACGTCGATATCACCACCAAGAAAGAACTGTGACCAAAAGGCATTATGCAACGAAGCCCTGTTGCAGGCTCTTGCACAACACCACACGACAGCGCACCACCGAGGGAAAACTGTGATCAAAAGGCACTACACAGCGAAACCCCGTTGCAGTCTTTGGCACAAGCACTAGGCAACCTGCTCACTCCGCCACCAACTACCACGTCTCTGAAAAGCTTCGTGAGGACCCCAGCAGCCTGCTCTGTCTTCTCAAAATTAATGAATCCTAGCATTACAACAAAGAAATCCATTAGTAGGGTACACATATATTATATACAAATAAACACATTAATTGTGGTATATAATATATATATGTGTATATATATATATACACACACACACACACACACATGCATGCAGAAGTGAAAGGACACATGAAGGAATATATATATATGTATATGTATGCAGACGATGATATGACAAATCACCTTTCTCACACACACACACACACACACACACATATATATATATATGTACATATGAATGCATGCGACCCCAGGATACCGAAGTCGTCCTCGGTTTCAAACATGCACTTACAGCCTTCGTGTCTTCCTCCACCGCAGTCTTCGAACATGCACCTGCAGCCACTCTTTTTCTAGCATCGATTGCAACCAGGCAGCAGCTGTGTAGTGAATATGCAGTACCCTATGTGTGTATGTGTGTGCGTATGCCTATATATATATATGCATATGCCAATATATATATATATACAACGATCTCAACAATTGCAAAAGAGATTGATCCGCATACGCAACGGTAGTGCGGTGACTGTGCAAATAACAGTAACTGTGCAAACGACCACCCGTGCCTGGGAAAGAAAACCAAAATGAGAGGTGATGGGATGGTGCACTGGGAAAATATGATTATGTACACACACAAAAAGAAGGTGCAAGCTACTGTTAGCAAGTCAAGAAAGAAAAAGGAAAAGGGTGGTGAAGACAGAATGATTGAAATGGAGAAAGTAAGGGGAGGAAGGCAAATTTCTGTCTTAAAAAGGGGTGATGGAATGGTGCACGGCACCATCTTGGAAAAGGG
Source organism: Malus fusca (assembly GCA_035220775.1). Lineage (NCBI taxonomy): Eukaryota > Viridiplantae > Streptophyta > Magnoliopsida > Rosales > Rosaceae > Malus > Malus fusca. The sequence continues at coordinate 6,165,351 of CM069064.1, read as the reverse complement.
TGATTAAAAAAAGAAAAAGAAAAAAGAACATGGTGGAATCTTGGTGCATATGCACCATGCAAAAATAAAGGGAAGTAACACATTTTAGTGAGATACACGTTTTGTTTGTATTTAACATAATACACCGAATAAAATAAAGCATGTCCATTGATATCTCTAAGAAATTACAAGTACGTAAAAAAAAAAAAAAAAGCAAAAGAAAAAAGAGAGAGCCTTCACAAATGTCACTTATGTGAAGCCTCAGTACTTGAAGCCTTAGTACTCGGCGAAACCTTAGAAGAGGGAGGCACTGAAGATAGATTAGTCGGAGCCTCAATACTTGGTCGAACTCCAGATGACAAAGGCAAAAAGTGCCTCTGGAATACATCCACAAACCTCCGATGGTCACTTTGAATCCAACCTTCGGAGTCCAGTAGCTGATCAAGCTTCCTCTTCATGCCCATCGAATAACTATTTGCAAGCACATGCAACTCTTTATTCTCACGCTTGAGCTGTCTGATCTCTTGACTAAGAGCTGCCACCTCGGCTGTCAATGATTCAACTTGGAGAGTTCGAACAAGTAAGCGTTGGCCCATGTTGGAAATAGAGTTCGCACACTAGACACTGAGAGCCTGGGAATCTTGAACAGCTAACTCATCGAACCGTCGTGAAAGTATCATATTATCTCTATGAGTGATAAGGTTCCTAGCTACAACTGTAGCCGTTGTTGCATCCCTCATCACAGAGTCTTGAACTGTAAGAAAGCCATTAGAAGATAAGAAGGACGGGCGCCATATATTACCCTGACGCGGTGCACCTGTGTCACTGCTGAGACTCAAATCTAAGCAAATGTTAGACGGGTTAGCCATTTTCAAAAATGTTAAAAGAAAAAGGTTGGATAAAGTAAAAGCTCAGAAATACACTAGAGACGATTTTCACGAGCAGGCAATCTTCAAAATGTGCATGTTGAATACAATTGACACCTCTTTAAAAGAAGAGGCAACACAACCACTTGTTCAAAAAATCGAAAAGACACCACTTTTCGAATTTCAAAACCCGGATTTTCCTGCGTAAAGTCCGTCAACACTTTTCAGACGCAGTCTCAGCTTTCGGCTATCACGTGCAACTTTGTCAGAGATCACTGACAAAGTTGAAAACGTGTGAAGTCCATTATTCCAACTACCACACTTTTGGCCGACAAGCGTGGGTGACCAGGCCGCATCCACACTGCCACTTGCTATTGGGAAATCACCATATAATTCGACCTTCATCCTCTATAGCAAGGCACACATCCAAAACGCCTGACTCTTCTTCCTTGCCGAATGCATCTGCAACCAAACCCTTCAACATACTCAGTTTTCTTCCTCCCTGAAAATACAAACGCCTGACTCTTCTTCCTTGCCAAGAATACATTTGCAACTAAAACCTCTCAACATACTCAGTTTTCTTCCTCCCTGGAAATACCTCTTCAACCAAGTCCCACCAGAGCAAAGGTATCTCATATCACTAAGGTTGAGAGCAAGAGTATCTCATAGCATGCTTTCTCCCTATCATTTTCTTTTTCCTCCATCTTCACTGCAGGACAAGGAGAAAGAGAGCAATCAGCCGGCACTGGAATCAACCTTCCGACTTGGAACCGGCTGCCTGGAAACCCCTTCCTTGATTGCTTACCTAGCATCGCTCTCAAATTATCTTCAACCGTTGATGTACTTCCAAGGAAGATACCACATCTGCCTGGAAAACAAATGATGCAAGTGAAAATGATACATCGAAGCATATGGAGACAAGCGCAACAAAATACGTGCTAGTTCATCCGCTACTTCTTCAAAAGCAAACGTATCTCATATCATCAGGGTAGAAAGTAAGAGTATCTCATATCATGCATTCTCCCTGTCCTTTCCTTTGTCCTTGTTCTTACTTGCAAAGACAAGGATAAAGAAAGCAATATGTCGAAACCTCCACTCAAACTCCTGGTAAGGAATCGACTGCCTGGAACCTTTCCTGATTGCTCACCTAGCACTGTTCTCGAAGTACCCATTGTTTCAACATCTTATGCTTCCAGAGAAGATACCACATCTGCTTGGAGAACAGAAGAGGCAAGTGAAAATGATACATCGAAGCATGTGGAGACAAGCGCAACAAATACATGTGTTGATCATCCGCTACTTCTTCAAAAGAAAAAGTATCTCATATCATCAGGGTTGAAAGCAAAGGTATCTCATATCAAGGAGGAAGAAAACTGACTCTTCTTACTTGTTGAAACCAAACCCTGCAAGCAAAGGTATCTCATATCAGGAATTCCTGCGGTGCACCTGTGTCACTGCAGAACAAGGAAGAAGGAAGCAAACCTGAAATTAAACGACCGATCAGGAACTGATTGCCCGGAACCTTTGCCTGGTTGCTTACCTAGCATTGCTCTTAAGTGTTCATCTTCAACTGTTGACAAGTCTCGAATTTCCTCAGCAAATACTTCAAAACAGTTGATATGGTGTTGACTCTTTACACTGAAGCTGCCAAGCATGGATGAGTGGCTGAGAGTGATGTTCTGAAGGACCATTTAAAGGCAAAGGGTTGCGCACCACCTCGGCTAGGCGAAAGAAACAAGCAGAGAAGAATTCAGCACGATGACCTGGAACAAATCATTATGGCAGGACACCCTTCTCGGCAAAACTGCATAATCCAGACGGATGAGTCTAAGTCAAATCCAAGCCCGCCGTCGTTGCTATAATCAAAGAGCTTGAGAAGCTTCAACAGCCTTTCGTTGGTACTGTCACCGAAGAGCAAAGTCTCGACAACCCTTGAAGATCATACCGTTCACCAAACTGCTCAGGGTTCATATGAAACTGCTGCGAACTTCCTTGATCTTTCAAAGCAAGTTCTTTGCAGCATCTGACCTTATCCCCTGACCTTCTTCAATATGAATGGGAAAGATTGAACAAAGAAACAGGCCATCACCTCCGCCTCGTGCCTGCCTGCCAGGTGTTCAAACCCTGAAAACTACTCAAGATCAAGCTCCAACGGCCTTTGAAGAAATCACAAGTCTGATTTAAGATCAAGTATCCACCACCCTTGAATCAAATCCAGTTCAAGATTAAGTCTGTGGAAAGTCCTTTGGAAGAAACCAGAAAACCCTCCAACCTAGTTCAAGATCAAAGATGTGGAAAGTCAACAAGCGCAACAAAATACATGTCGATTCATCCATTACCAAAGCCAAAGATCATCTACCACATGAAGCTCCTTGTGGTCCAAGTTTCATCCAAGATCAAGCCTCGACGGCCCTTGAAGAAATTTCAAACAAAATTCAAGAACAAACCTCAACGGCACTTGAAGAAACTCCCAGTCTAATTCAAGATTAAGCCTCAATAGTCCTTGGATCAACATCTACATTAAGGAACTTCAAAACGCATCCTCTACACGTGACAAGCACATGTAAACAACGCGCCTTGAAGTGGGGGCATTTGTAGACATTGAAATTTCGGTGAAATAAGTATTGACAATTGTATTAAAATTACAACCCTCATTCATTTCACCTACATCATACACTCACTTCACATACATCATACACTCACCTTACCTACAACATCCACTTACTTCACCAAACAAATGGATGGTGGTGATTCATTCTCAAAGCCTATAAATAGGCTTCTCCATCAAGCAATGAAAAAAAAGAGGAATTCACATACATTTTCTCTACTTCCAAATTAGAAGAGAATTCATACCACACCAAAGCCTTGAAGCCTCGAAACTCTAAAGCTCTAAAGCAAATCCCGAAGAATCAAGAAAACCCTTTTCGTTCTTCGTCAAAATCCTCCTTCAAGATCAAGCCCCAACGGCCCTTGAAGAAACTTCCACTAATTCAAGATCAAGCCCCGATGGCCCTTGAAGAAAGTATTCATCATTCATCATCCGTTCATCCTAAAGATCAAGCCCCGACGGCCCTTTGGATCAACAACATCAAATCTACCCATTACAAAGATAGAATCAGAGGCTAAATTTGTAGAAGAGATTGTAACCCTTGAATCATTAATACAAATATTATTTTGTACACGTGTTCTTGTCTCGTTCATCGCAGGAATTCCCGTGTTTACAAGCATCACATACGAGTCCTAATTGCCTATAGCAATCTAGAACGAGACTAGCATCTACAATGAATCCGAAGTGAGCGTACGGTGAGATGTGAACATACACGTGAAAGAATGGCCTTGGTCCGGGTGAGTACTGACACCAATGCAGCACACGATGAGCAGATAACGTAAATATAATCATGCAACAGTAAATCGATAATTCTAGTCAACATAACACTATTCATGGCCGCAAATATAATTAAGGCATCCCATAATAGTACGCATACATGTGCATCATGCAACATTAAGAATAATTTCATAACTCTCAACATTACAACCTTTCTTATAAATATTAATTTAATTATGGCAATCATGTAGAAAATTCATTATTAAATATATATGTGAAAACTAAACAAATATATATACTATATAAAAGAAAAGACCCACTCATAGATACTTGCAATGTCACATCCTTTCGAGCTAAGAAAGCCGGAGTCCTCGATAGTAATTGCAGATAAGCATAATATTGGGACCTGTTAGTAAACCTCAACTAAAAAAATTTAAATTTGGGAAAACAGAGTGTGGATTTGGGATCAGGGCGTCGAAATACGCTAAGAAGGGTACCGGGCAATTTTCGTAAAAGTCCACAAAAAGTCAACGGTCAACTCCAAAAAGTCAACCAAGACGCCGAGCCGGTCAACTACGTTAAATCTTCAGAATTTCACTACATGGATGTCAAAAACGGATTCAAGACGTCGAAATTTTCCTCGGAGGGTTTTCGAGAAAATTTTGAAAAAGTCAATATAATATAGTTTTCCTTAACCACTTTAAATTTTATGGTCCATTATATATATTATGTTAATACTTTACATTCCGAGTTAAATAATCCAAGAATACTGTCTTTTAACAGTTTTCGTAACCTAAGAATACTTAGCAAATTTTATATTACCTTCATTGTTAACAGTTAAAAATATCGTCCGTAAACTATTATTTCAATTATTGGAATGGTATAAGGACTTAAAAAATTAAAATGCGGAAATATATGATGAATGTACCTATAACGGTGTTTAATTGTTAAAAAAAAAGAAAATTATGACAAATTTTTCTTTTTTAATTTTTTAATTTTCAAGTTGTTAAAAAAACAATTAGACAGATGAAAAATGAGTAAATGGTAAAAAAGAAAGGATAAACGGGTTAAAAAATGATAAATGGGTAAATGGGTACTAAACGGTTATGGTTAAATGGGTACATGGTTATGGGTATGGCTAACCATTTATAAACGGTTATGGGTATGGGTATAACCATTTAGGTAATTACCCAACGGGTAAACGGTTATACGGGTATGACAATAAACGGTTATGGATAAATAACCACGGTTACCCGCCCGCCATAACCATTGCCCATCCATACTTGCAGCTGATAAAGCTTGCACCACAACTAAAATTGTGATTGGCTCAACCTCAATCACATTGGTCACTGAGGAGCCTCTGAGTCATCTCCTATTGAAAAAATTCTTAAGGGTCCGGATATTCCTCAACTTCAGACGTTTGCCAACGAGAGAGACAATGTAGAACCTACAGAGAGTAAGACTTCGGCTGGAGAGTATGGAGAGGATACCATGGGCCATCCATTGAAATATGGAGAATAACATGGTACATGTCCTTTCTCCTGAACTCTAGTCGAATGCGGGACGGCTAAACATGCTTAATCGAGATACAGAGGTCAAAGATATGACACATGTTGAATGGGGAAACACTAAATTGGTCGATTTAGTTGTGTCAATTTTGATCTTGTAGTTTACTCACCGTTGCAATTCAATAATGTCTAACATGAGAAATTTTGTAACATGTGGGTTATAGTGATCAGGATGAAAGCTGGCTTCAAAACACTCAGTAAATACGCTATATTCAGACTTTATTTTAGCTAACACATTCAGTAACTGGCCTGGGGAGTACGTTCGCAAGAATGAAACTCAAAGGAATACAGAACCAAGGTCGAAAAGATTGATTAAAATCAGTCATTCACAACCATTAATGAAGGATGCTCCCACATCTAGTGTGCAAAACGACGAATAAGCCATGTGGATACGATGAAGCTTAGCAACTTGCTATTGTTGGTCACAAAAGACCCCCTTGGAGGGCTAACACAATAATGTGTGCATCACAAATATTTTTTATTTTTTATTTATCTTGCACTCACGAAAATCAACCCAACACCGAAAGAAGACTTTCAAGAAATTCAAGGACTCTAGAACGGTGGCAGCCAAATAAACAGTGACGGCTGCCAATTATAAAAACAGTGCTGCAACTTGACAGTAAATAAAAGACAATGACTGACATAAACATATACCAAACAACAATACAGGAGGCCACACAGCATTATGTTTGACAGGAAATAAATACAAAGAAACGAGAAGAGGTAAAGAAAGGTAATAAGGAGAGGAACTGGCCTGTAGCCTTAGACCAAGACAAATCAAACGCCACATTATGCCTTGACGGTATAGTCAGGTCCAATGCTGGCGTAATTTTTCTTCCTATATTGAGTATGTTCCGAGGTATTCAATGGCTTGTTCTGTAAGCGGTGGTCCTCGTCTATAAGCTCCTTTGGTGTATGTGTTTCCCCTACCCTGAATGAAAATAATCCGCCCGAGTATCGTACATCATTCTCACTCCAGGTCACTCGATGTCTACAAGCTCGTATTTTGTCGTTGCTCCAAACCTGAGTCAAGCAAAACCACACAAACGTTCCCGCTAAGAAATATATTATTATACATTTTCCAATACAAAATATTGATATTTTGAATACAAAATATACCATTTCAAATGTTCTGCACCTTTAGAAATTAACAATAGTAATGATAATTTGATTACATACGTACGTATCACATAATTGTGTTCGTGGCATACCTGAACTCCATCACCTGCTAGAAATATGAAGGATGAAGGCAGAGGATCAAAACATATACACTCATCATCCTTTGACTGTATTTCTAGACCTTTGACATCATTTTGATAGAGTATGGTGGTAAAGTTTGTGTCTGTATGACCGTGGATACCACGGAGGATACTCATATCAGTTCCAGTTTTCTCAGCTGGCTCACTTTATTTGCTAAATCGGCACGTGTGAATTGTCGATTGAAGGTGATCTTCAAGGTACTCCTCTACACCAAAGTTTTCAAACACCATTCTCGTGACAGCTTGATGTAGTTCTTCCATCGCTTTTATATACAAATCAGCAGTCTCACTGCCCAACAAACAACAAATTAGTTGTGTAAATGTACGTAAAAAAATTAACATTTCAATGTTATGGTGGAATTAAGTTGAGTAAATCATACTGAAATACATCATTTCCATTGGGCCAAAAATGATGTTCGAATATTTGAGTTTTGTTTAGGATTTGTAGCACCAGCAATCCCCAAGCTTTCGTAAGCCGCGCCCTCAACTCCATGGTAGCCAGTGGGATAAGGCTTTTCATAAGAACTTTTCACTTTGGTTTCAGTTGGGAAATCAAACAACTCGTCCAACATACCGTAGTGGGCACTACGAAGCTCCGAAGAAATTTTGTCGGGTAATATTGCCACGAAGCAGCCAAGCTCCTCGAGTGCATGGCAAATGTCTTTGCGTATTGAGAGCCAAGAACTTGTCCCAGGTTTGAAGCAGTCTTCATTGGATAAATCTACTATTGCTAGTTTGGCCATTGTTTGAGTATACTATATATGAAGAGGGTTTGGGGGTTCTAGTTTAAACTGCTAGATGTATATACCTAACTAACCAAAATTACATTTATAGAGAAGCATGCATGTTATCTATTTTCTGATTTCTTTAATAGATTATACCTATTTTTTAAATTTTTTATTACAAGCGAGTACTACTTAGTTTATGATGTGAATGATTTGAACCCTGCCGATAAACGCAGTAGATTGAGATGAGTGCTCTAAACAATGGATCTAAACAATGGAGGCAGATTGTCTGCTGTCCTGTTTGGATGTCTTTCTTATCCCTTTTTATTTGTACGATCACGGTTAAGTCACGTCAACATTTTATATTCTTATTATTTTTTTCTTATTATATCTATAAAAAAATTAATATAAAATGTTAACGTGACTTAACCGAGACCGTACAAAATAGAAATGAATAAAAAGGTCACCCAAACAGGAGGGGAGACAATCTGCCACCCTATCCAATAGGCAACCCATTACAATTTTCTATGTACACTTGATTTGGATGGCTTTTATCGTAATAATCTGTCTCTCTCTTGGGCCTGTAAACCAAGAATTAAACCACAGAAAATACGAACCATGTGATTCACACCATGCTGTGAACACTAGTGAAGTCTTGTCCCTCTATTATTTGGAGTTTTATTAGATTTCTTACTTAGATGTGGTAATGGAATTATAAGACAATCACAAGTGATAAAAATATTCTTAATATATTTCTTGTAATTTAGCGGTTTGGTGATATATCATGTACGTGGGACTTCTGATTGAATGCAATAATAGAGTTAAGTTGGATTAATTTAGATCGATTTGTATTATAGGACAGAGATGTAATTTAGCGGTTCACTTGATATTATAACACTATATGCAAAGTTGGATTAATTTAGTATTATAGGATAGAGTTAACATAAATAAAAGAAGCCGGTCGCTATCCCTTTTTTTTTTTTTTTTTTTTGTCGAATGGTCGATTTGTTAGATTAAATGTTAGATTAAGGAGTCAAGGTTTGAACTCATGTCGTGGTACAAGAGCAACACTCCTCTCCACTACTATGGTAGTGGGCCACTTGCCCGACTGCTATCATTCGGCAAGCTTAAAGTTTTATATTAAACTTTTGGCCGAGTTTACTAGCTCTAGATGAGTATAGATCCTCTTTGGATCTAAAAAAACTGAGCCTAAGGATCAAATGATTCGGACCGTTGAAATTTGATCCAACGGCTACAAACAGGGGCCCCTCTAAAAGTTATAATAATTGTAGCCGTTGGATCAAATTTGAACAGCCCGATTCATTTGATCCTAAGGCTCAGTTTTTTTAGATCCGAAGAAAATCTGTACTCGCCCTATATTTGTTGACCTGAATCATTTGGCCAAAATCGAGGTGGGAAAGAAGCTTGCTACTGTCCTTGGCAGGTAAATGGAATGGTAAATTCGAGATAAGCTTATTTTCACACACCATTTGAACGAACGACAAATTCAAAAGAGGAAGTTGATTTTCACCAGGGTCGGCCCAGGCCCAGTGCAGGCAGGGCGACCGTCCAGGGCCCAAAAAAATTAGGGGCACCAAAATTATTAGGGTGATATATTTATATATGTTTTTATAAGAGTATAAATTTATAAAATTTGGTTCAAAGATACATAAATTTAACTAGAAGTGGTGGTTTGTCATTTGAAAATGATGAGGAGGTCTTGGGTTCAAAACACCATGTGTGCTTATTTACTTTCCATTTTTTACAAATTTCTTTTTATAAGATTATAAATTTATAAAATTTGGTTAAAGGATCAAGAAGTTTAATTAGAAACAATGATTTTTGTTGTTTAAAATTAACAAGAGGTCCTAAGTTCGAAATGCTATGTGCATGTTTATTCTTTTCACTTTTGACAAATTTTTGTTTGGTTGTTAATTTATTTTTAGTTACTATCTAGTAGCTATGTGGGTTGTTATTTTTAAATATTCGTTTTAATTCAAGTCTAATTTTCAACAAAGAATAATACGTAGACCAAATTTGCAAATTATACGACGTGTCATCAAAATGTTTAATTTAGTGCCCATTCATTAATAATACATATCAATTAAAGACTCGAAAACATCATTATTTTTTAGTCTCATATTGACAATGTTAGTAAATAAGAAAAAAACACCTCAAGATTTATTCAAAAACACATTCAAAATTCAGATGGAAAACAAAACCCATCATCTATCTACTTGTAAGCCCGAAGTTTTTTTGTTTCCCTCCCTCAATACAAAATAAATTAGTCTTTCTATATTTCTAAATTATTGAGTTTGAAGTGTTTTTCTAAGTATAATTTTTTCGATGTCTTATGTGTGAAAATAAATAATTTTCTTACATGAAGTTAGGGCATTTTTTTTTGACGTCGCCCCGGGCCTAAAAAATCTCTGGACCGGCCCTGATTTTCACCACCATTAAATGAATGACAGCGAACAAAATTAAACAAGGGTGTGTAAGAGAGCATAAATTATGCGTATCTATCATTTCCATATAAAAGATAGAGATTAGACCACAATGTGAATGAAGGGGTATGTCCTTATAAGTAGTGGCAGATGCATTAAGGGACTTGGGTGGTCCCGGGACCACCTGGAAGCCCGAATAAGTGGTCGTGAGGACCTTCGAGGACCACCCAAGTTTGGTCATGTGGTGGACAAGAAGAAGAGTGCAGCGGCGGACCAGCGGCTGCAAGTTATGCAAATGATTAACGAAGAGAAAGAGGACTATTTTGTTTTTAAAAGACTTGGCCAAAATGACGTCGTTTTGAGCCAAGCCAACTTTTTTTTTTTAATACAACGATATATTTAGACTAAGTTATGCATCCTAATTTGGCCATTTAAAACAAAATGATTAAAAGCAAGTCTTCTTATTAAGCCACGTAATAGAGACCATTTTTTATTAAAAATAAATAAATAGAGTCTATTCTCTTTCCTCTTACCCAAGATCTCATCCCATTTTGGATTTACTTTTTCCTATTGGATAATTCCCAATTCCAAATACATGTTTCCTCTAATGCCACCCAACCGATCCCCAAGCCACCACTAGCTACTCCACGCCTTCACATGTCGCCTCTCCACGACCACCACCTGGGTCACTTCTAAGTGAGAGGTCTTAAGTTCGATTCTCGTGAAAAGAGAAATTGAACCATATTATTATGGCAAGCCCATTATAAGGCTTAGCTCACTATTGTTTGTGCGAACAAAAAAAAAAAAAAAAAAAAAAAAGTTGTTATGATTAACCTTCATGATTGATGTTGTCGACAAATTTAATCTTTATAACTTGTAATGTGGTTCATACAAAGATTATAAATGAAAAGTTGGTAGTTGATCGTCTAATTTTTCAAAATTATTTTCATGTATTTTTTTTAAGCTTTTATATTGAGACCACCAGATAATAACCCTTCCCTCCCAAGTCTCGAGCACTGCAGCGAAAAGAGGGGAAGGTTCTTGAATGGAGTTTGAACTTTTAAGGAAGGAGAGAAGCTTGGGAACAGAGAGGTTGAATGTAGAATAGTAACAAAATTGAAAGAAAACCAGCGTCCTGATTATTGTTTTTTTTTTTTTTGAATAAACGATATTATCTATATTAAAAAAGTGGGAAAGTAAGCTAAGTCTCACAATAGGCTGCGTCCTAATCATTGCGATTCAATCTTAAAGAAGTAGAACCACCTCATGAACATTTAAAGGCAAAAAAGAAATGCAATACAAGGTCAACATAATTTAAAGGCAAAATAGAATAGTTTCAGTTGTTTGCTATGAAACTGCAACAAGTCACCAAATCAACATATCATCCTAGAAAAAATATGTATTATGTACAAGAAGAAAGGGTACCGCGTGTGGTTATATGGTCAAGAATTTAAACTACGATATTACTAAGTTATTTGTAATTGTACTTTTGAACATGAAATAAATGCTCCCGTGCTTGGCCACCGAGAATGAGTTGAGGTAAGCTGACTGCCAATTTATCTTTGTCATCGTTATGATTGAAGGCCAACATTAGAAAATTGAGCATATAATTGCACACAGAATTGTGAATAATTAATGTAATACTAATATGATTTAGTACCTAACATACAGTGATTAGGTTAGATAATTATAATGATGCCATGTCATATACGTACAAACTTCACAAGGACTTGAAACCCCAAAAAGGAAGGATATAATAAAAGCAATGATAACCATCATTTGTTTGAGTGATGTGCCGAACGGAAAGCAAGAAAAAAAAGGAGTAAAATAAAGTTCCTAAAGCAACGATGGCATATTTTATATATTTAAGAGAAGGGATTCTATTTCTTAAAAAAAAAGGTAAGTTGTGAGGCATGTACCACATCGATATTTAGCGATTATATTTTTTTAGGTTACATTTACTAGGTTACTCTTGTAAAATATTTTTTGATATACTTTTTATATTGGGGGTCCAAGTAGAGTATACTTTAGGAAAACCTAACATTCAAAACATGCATATGAAAGTCATAAAGAATTAGGAGAACTATGTAGGATTGTTAAGGTGACGGCGAAACCTAATGCTTTTACAATTGAATTTTACAAAAATCGTTTTCCTTTATTTACTTTCTTTTGCCGATTTACTTAGTGCTTATATTTAAATTTGTTTTTAATATTTTAAGTCACAAAATCAACATTTTCAAAACTTTGTTTCAAATAATTAATTAAGATTTGGTTCTGATAAATTATTCATTCAATCCCTATGTAGAACGATCTTACTTGAGCAGTTTATACTACAATTACCTTATTCTCTTGCAAATATTTTTAAGTGTTTTTATCTATATTTTTGCAGGTGGTAAAAATCCTATCAAGAAATTGGCGTTGTTGTCATTGCTATGTTTTTTTTTGAAAAATTGCTTCTGCTGTGTTTTAAGAATAATCAGCTGTAAAAAAAATAGTTGAATGCATAATAAATTGTTTTTTTTTTAATGTTGTGAGTATAAAAAGTAGTGTAAAGCGTTTGATAAAACTTATTGTGAAAGTGATATAATTATATATAATGACAAAAATGGACATAGTAGTTGGGGTGAGGCCGATGACAACAATGGTGAAGGCAGTAGTGGTGATGGTGGTGGCAAAGGTGATGGCAATGCCAAAGGTGAGGGTATAGTGGTGGTGTCAATAGTGGGGTGTGGTGGTTGGGATGTAGAGGTAACAATGGTGGTAAGGGCTACAGTAGTGACAGTTGTAGTGGTAGTTTATGGTGGTGATGGCGGAAGTAGCGGCAACGATGGCGATGGTGGTGACGGTTGTGATGGCAGTGGTGGTGGTAGCAATAATAGTGGTGGTAATCACAGTGGTGGTGTAAAGTTACTTTTTATGGTAGTAGGTGATGGCGATCACTTTGTTCTCAAAGGATAAATTTAGTATAGAAGGTTAAACAATGTCAATTTTTTAAAAAAAAAAAAAAACTAATGAGAATGTTATAGAAGTTGAAAATATCTTGGAGCTTCGATTCTTTGAAGAGTTTCTAAGTATAACCTGAAATTTCTTCAAATTGTAGTGTGGCTTAAGCTCTCAGGTGATAAGTTTCAGATCTTGTTTCTTTTATTGTAGTTGCAGTTTCTTATGTAGTAGTTTCTTTCCATAATTACATATACTGGTTGAGGCACGAAGCCATATCAAGTTTGTGTAGTGGTCACGAAGCCATCTCAAGATTTTGTAGTATGCACAAAACCAGCTGGGCATTTTTTGGATTCTTGACAGATTCATTGATAAAGTAGGAGATTCAGTTGATAATCATTGAATTGCTATTTGTTTCTTTGAAGAAGCGGTTTTTTATTTTCTGATTTGTGTTAAACATGGCATCCTCTGGAGTTAAAATTGAAGGTTTGCATGGAATGTTGACAATTAAGTTAACTGATAAGAATTTCTCGAAATAGATTTTTCAATTTAAATCTGTGTTGAAAGGATATAAGCTCTTTGATCATTTTGATGGAACTGCAGTGACTACACATGAGGCATGGTCTAATGTTTAGAATAGATATGCTTCAATCTCAAAGGCTAGGGTGAATACATTAAAGACAGAGTTTCAAACAATACAGAAGGGGGTGATTCAATTGATCAATATCTTTCTAAAATGAGAAATATTAAGGCACAGTTAGTTGCAGTAGGTGAATTTGTTTCAGACAATGACTTTGTGGTGGCTGCTTTATCTGGCTTACCTAGGGAGTTTTCTGATAGGAATTTTTACCACTTGTAAAACTTGTAAAAGTAGGGATAAAAACACTTAAAAATACTTGAAAGAGAATAAGGTAGTTATAGCATAGCATCTCAAGTAAGGTCGTTTCCACATGGATTATTTAAAACAATTTATGCAAAACCAAAATCTTAGTTAATCATTTAAAAACAAGGATTGGAAAAAGTTGATTTTGAATTTAAAATAATAAAAACGAATTTAATTAAAAAGGTTAAAGAAAATAGCAAAGTAAAGAAAAGAAAAGCAAACATTTTGAAAACCAAATTATAAAAGCCTAGGTTCCGCCATCCCCTTAACAATCCTATATAGATTTACTAATTACTTATTAATTACACATGCAACTTTGAAGGTTAGGTTTTCCTTATGCATATTCTACTTGTGGCATTCAAGTTAGAATGTATATCAAACATGCAATCCATCTGTGGCATTCAGATCAAATATAAACATGCATGACTCATTACGCTTTGTGAAAATCCTTTGAAAAACCATGCAACCTCTAAGACGTGGCATTCGCCCTAGTTGAACTTACAACTATCAATCACAAGAAGCAATACTCAATCCTCCGGTGGCATTCTGATTGAATTGCACTTGATTACTTATCTAAACATCTTAATGGTAGCTAAGCATTAAGATATAGAGACAGTTTAAACACAGTGATTAATAATTCAAAGTATGCATGCATAATATCATAAGCAATTAAATAAAGACAACATATTCATGTTAAGGCTCAAGGTATCGCCCTGGCAAAAGAAAGTTAGTTACGAACAACCATAAAACAAAATGAATTTTATTGAAATAGAAAAAGGATAGAAAACACCTTGAAATACAACCTAGCTAAGTTCTCCAAATTGATCCCCCCAACCTTATTTATACTACTACAAAATAAAATCATTACTAGAAAAGGTCTTCTAAAAACTGGGAAACATAATAGAATAAGATAACTAGGAAATAAAACGCTTCATATTTGAACTGAAATTAGGACTTCTTAGAAAATTAGACTTTTTACTGACCAAATCAACTTTAGATTTGGTCCCAAAAGATCTATTTTTAAAGCTTGAGACGTCCTTAACAAATCCTCAGAAGGAATCTTCCTCAAAATTTGTCATCTTGACCTTCAAAATACTCAAAACGTCCAAAAATGTTAACCTGGGAAAGTTGCGTGCTGGGTCTTTATTTCATTGCCACAGTCAAACGGCTTGGTAGAAAAATCTGAAATTTTGATACAATCATCTTAAAACATTCACAAACATCCTCCAATTAGAATCAATCCAAAATTCATTCGTGTGATCACTTTTTGCTCCAGAGGAAGTCCAATGTCCTACATTGAAAATACATAACAAAGTATCAAAATTCTACCAAAATAACCAATAAATTAATACTAAGATAAGGGTAAAATATATAGTATAATATCGACTCATCATATTCCACTATAAGAGCTGTCATTCTTACTCGAGATACTTCTATTTCTCTTAGAGAATTCAGAGAACAATTACTTTGTGCAGATAGAAAGGCTGATTCTATGGTCAACACTTTGACTCAGTTTTTCTGGGATGTATATGCAAAGTTCTTCTTCTCAATTTGGTGGTTCTTAGGGTTCATCTAGTAACTCTGATAATGTTCCCTTTACTACTGGAGGTACTATCACTAGAGCACCAAACAGTGGTCCAACTGTGGGCAAGCCATTTGTATCTCAGGGTTCCAATGCAATGCAATTTCAACCACATGGTCCTACTTTTCCTAATGTTCCTTATTCTGTTGACGGTCCTATGTTTCCTCAACTTTCATATCCTACTAATTCGTATATGATGCTTTTATCCTTACCTTCTATGTACCCTGATTTTACAAATGTATATGGTTTTATTGGCAATGGGAATCCTCCTAGGTCATTTCCTAATTCCAATACTGGTTCAAGATCTTTCTCTAGTTCCAAGCGTAATGGAGGCTATAGGGGTTCAAATTTTGGAAATAGATGAGGGCAATTTTCTAGTCCTAAGCAAAGCGGAGGTACTTGGCAGTCTTGGGTTTGGGAATACTAAAACAATGTCTCATATTGTGCCAAAATGTCAAATATGTTCCAAACGAGGTCACACAGCCCCTAACTGTTGGAAGAGATCTACTAGTCTTAGCTCAATGGGACAGGTTGTGGAATGTCATATATGTGACAAGCGTGGTCACAGTGCTTTGGATTGTCATCATCGAAATAATTTTGCACATCAAGGTTCAACTCCTGCTCCTTCTTTGACAACTATGCAAGCTTATGTTCCTTCTAATCTTCTACCTCAAGACATCTTGGATAGTGGACACTGGTGCATCACACCATATAACTGCTAATTTGAACTCTCTGCAACAAGTCATAACTTATGTAGGAAATGATAAGATTAAAATTGGAAATGGTGAAGGTTAGCAAATAAAAAACATTGGTTCTGCAAGATTTCATACTTTACCTCAGTATTTAATCCTCAAAAACAGTTTTACATTTTCCTACTATTGCAGTTAGCTTGCTATCTGTTAAACAATTATGCAAGGATTATTTTTATTGGTTTATATGTGATGATAATGAGTTCTTTGTGCAGAACAAGGTAGCCAAGGCTATTCTATTTGAAGGAAGGAACAATGAGGGTGAGTTATTTCAGATTCCAGTGAAGTTGTTATCAGGATGTTCATCTCAGAAGTTAGTGGCTCTTCATGGATAGAAAGTAAAGTATTAAGTATGGCTTCAACGATGTGGTCATCATAGCTATGAAGTCTTATTAAAAATGTTGAAACAGTCTAATATAGTTAGTTCTCTTGATGCTCACCAACATTTATGTTCTTTTTGTATCTCTGGCAAAATGTCTAGATTGACATTTCATGATTGAAAAAAAAATCTTGTAACATTTATGTTCTTGTCTGTATACTCCTCAGCAAAATAGAATTGCAAAGAGAAAGCATAAACACATTATGGAAACTGTTATAACCTTAATGACTACTGCTCATTTACCTCAGGATCTCTGGAATTATGCTTGTGCACATTCTATCTTTTTGATAAATAGAATGCCCTGCAAGATTTTAGGCATGTAATCCTCATATCAGAGACTATATGGTGTTCCTCCTCAATTGCAAGGTCTTAAAGGATTTGGTACTGTTGTCTATCCATATATTAGGCTTTACAATGTCAATAAACTGCAACCAAGGGCTTCCTTATGTGTATTTATTGGGTATGCATTAGGCTATAAATGAGTGATCTGTTTTCATTCTAAGTCCAAGAAATTTATCATTTCCAAACATGTGATTCATGACGAAGATTTGTTTCCATATAAGTCTATGCCTACATCTCAGAATAGTTTTCAGGGGATTGGTCATCAGGATCAAACACATGTATCTAATGATGTTTCATCTCATTAACATGTTGAGGGTCATGATAGTATAGATATGTCTGGATCTACTACTACGGATAAATCTCTGCATTCTTCTAGTACACTTAGTAATTCTTCTCCGGCAACTGAATCTGAAACAACTTCCTCATCTTCCTCAATAGCTTTGGTGTTACCTGTCCTTGACCTTGCACAATCTTCTTCTGATTCTAATACTGCACATAATATTGTTTCTTCTCCTCCAAGAATGCAAACAAGGTTACAAACTAGTGCAATTTCAAGGAAGAACTATGCTAATTACTGGGCATTATTACCAGAATTGCACTCTTTGCAGCTTGATTTACAGGATTTTTGTTACAATGGTTTTCCATTTGTGGCTAGTATCAATGATATCTCTGAACTTGAATCCTTTAAGAGTGCTGTAATGTCACGCCCCGACCTGCGAATAAAGACCATTCACAAGCTAGAGTGTGAGCCATATTTTAGCTATAGAAATAAATTCCACAACCAAGATATGGTGGAAAACTTAAAATTAAATTATAACGATTACACAATACATCATATAACAAATCTTACATATTAAAAGTTTGAGTTTACCACATATAATTTATTGAATACGCAGCTGAATAAATATAGTGCACAAATTAATTCACAACAAAAAGTACCAACAAAATAATAATTGAAATGAGTAGCTCTTGCAAATACATAAAATGTATGCAACGAGATGCATGAATGTACTCACTCCCTTCTAAACCCGTCAACACATACCTAAGGCACCCAAGCCTACATGTCCCATACCATACTTATACCACTTGGCTCCGAATACCTTATAATATGAGTTAACTCCCATTCATCCCTTAAACCCAATTTTTGTAATTAAATTCTCAGTTTCCACTTTATTATACAGGCATTTTCCCCGACACCTAATTGTATATTCAAGCCCTTCCCCCGACGCTTGACATATACAAGATTTAATTATTTTATAACCAACCGATTGTATACTCAAGCCCTTCCCTCGACGCCTTATGTAAACAAGGTTCATTATTTTATATTCAAGGCAAACTTCAGCCCTTGAATATTCTCACAACTTAAACACTTTACAAACTCAACACAACTCTTTTTCTTGCTTTGCAATGCATATGTATATGTCATGTTCACATAGATATCAATACTCATATTTTCTTTAACAAGCCTATAAGCTTCAATATAAATCAAATTGATTAGTAACAACAGTAATATAATCATAATATTAACAAAATAATAATCTTTAATGTAAATGATAAGCAATATGTTACCATTTCTTCATTTTGTCGATCCTCCTTTTCCATTATGTTTCTATTTAATAACTCAATGTTTAAATGGTTTGCTCAACTTAAATTTATTGCAATTAGACAAAGAAACACAGAGACATTTAGGCGGTTCACCAATTTGGCTACGTCCACTAGGGTTGCATATGCATTTATGTGTTCACTATGTAAGAGAGATTTACAAAAAAAATACAATGAAGATGGCCTAGAGCCTTTACATAAGGTAAAAGAAAAGGATGGTGAGAAGAGTAGTATATGAAGAAGAGGAGGTTTTGTTTCTTTTTCCCCGTTTGTTCTTCCCTTAGCTCTTCTCGTTCATTTATATAGAATGGAATCATATCAAGGCTGCTACTTCTGGATGTTAAGGAGATCTTGGAACACGTCTGCACTTGCATTTCAAATCCATATGTTCTCACCTCATTGGAAGATTTGGAACAAAATTGAATAGAGAATATTATAACCAAATGATTAAGATTTTTCTCTAGACTAGTGACTCAACACTCTAAAACCACAAAATATTGCCAGCTCATGGACTTAGACACACGTATAAGTTATAGACTTCCCACCTCCACATTTTGGAGTGGTGAATAATCACTAATCATTAACTCCTAATGATTACAAACCTGCAAACTCCTATTTGAGAGAAAATATCAAGACAAAATTACTTATTTAGTCCAACCTCAAACTCTCGGCCCTTTGTGAGAGAAAAATCAAGCCAAACTCATCATAATCCCCTTCTCCAATTCAAACTAAAAATATCTCTAATTACATATGAACATAAAAGACTACTAGCTGGTTTTTGAAATAATTTGTAGCAAAAAGGATTTTACATTGAAACTATTTTACATATCGAAAGTCGGTTTTTGCATATAAAATAAATCTAATAAAATCATTACGTAAAAATAATTACCCACATACACTCATATATATATATATATATATATATATATATATATATATAGGGAAGTGTTATTGGCACTCCAAAAATCTCATTATGCACTCCTCACAAGTGTATTTTTTTTATAAATATAGAAAGTTTGGAGTGTAAAATGAGATTTTTGGAGTGCCAATAACAATTCCTTATATATATATATATATATATATATAACCATTTTTTTAAAATACGGGGTATTACAATCTACCCTCCTTAAAAGAAATCTCGTCCCTGAGATTTGTGAGACCTTAATCCTTGTATAAGTAAGATAAACAAATCTCAAAAACATAGTTAAATATATCACAAAAATTATAGTAAAAGTTGAAAAAAAAAAACATTAGTAAAGTAGTTAGTTAGAGTAGTTGCATGGAGACTACCCTTCCATTTCAAGTGGATTGCAATTCTCCAATTTAGGCCTTCCAACTCTAGCAAAATACCTCTACAGTGAACATGATAGGAAAACGAAATTAGTATGAAAAATCACTTAATTAATAATGAAATCAGTGTAGAACAATTGATGTAATAAGGACTATTCACGAGTTAGGGTGTGACATGTAACTAATGTTAATTGGTAAAATGCAATGCAAGAAGAGTTTGATGAATTAAAGAATCAAGGGACTTGGGTTTTTGTTC
Organism: Malus fusca; assembly: GCA_035220775.1. Lineage (NCBI taxonomy): Eukaryota > Viridiplantae > Streptophyta > Magnoliopsida > Rosales > Rosaceae > Malus > Malus fusca. Next base: position 6,145,162 of record CM069064.1, on the reverse strand, counting down.
CTCCACCAACACACAGATCCATCATTGGTAGTAAATGGGTCTCTAAGCTTAAAAAGAATCTTGATGGTTCAATATCTAGACATAAGGTAAGGTTAGTAACCCAAGGCTATAATCAGGAGCTTGGCTTGGATTATTTTGAAACTTCCAGCCCTATTGTTAGACATACTACAGATAGGTTGATTATTTCCATTGTTGCTCAAAACAAATGGGAATAAAGGCAACTTGACATCAAAAACACCTTCGTACGTTGAGATTTGGAAGAAGAGATGATTAGTAGATTTTATATTTTATATTTAACCCTATTCTTAGTATATTTTGGCTAGTATTTTGGAAGAATTTTGATACTTTGAATTGTATTTTCAATATAGGACTTTCGACTTCCTCTGGGGAAAAACATAGCCAAATGGATGAATTTTGCAGTAATTTTAGTTGGAGGACGTTCGTGAGTCGCTTCGTTGGATCGTATCAAAATTTCAAATTTTTCCACAACCGGTTATTTTTTGGCGATAGAATAAAGGAACAGTGCGTGATGTTGCAAAAGTGACATTTTGGGCTTGATTGCTAGTCTTGGAGCCCAAGAAGACCTATTTGGATTCAGCCCCTTCTAGAGATGTGTTCAGAATGTTCTGATCTTTAAAACAAGTTGTCATGGGCCGGATTTGGAGGAGATTTAAGGCTAAAATATGGCGGGACAATTCCCTTGCAGATTCTCCTAGCTTAATTAGAATTTTATTTTCTAGTATATTTTATTATTATTTAGTTTCCTAGTTGGATCCAAAGACTTTTATGAGGGGATGGCTTAGGTAGAGCGATAAAAGGCTATGGCCAACTCTAGTTTTTCTTCTTCTTCTTTTATGCGAATTTGGAGACAGAAAATTGGCCAGGGTTCTTGAAGAATTTCAGACTTTTACTTTAAGGTGTTTTCGATCTTTTTCTTCATAATAATATTTTCTATGATTTTAATTATGAATATGCGTAACTAATCTGTTTTGCTAGGGTGAAGTCTGTGTCACATCCCGGCCCGGGGCGGACCACTTCCAGGCCCATTCCACCACCATAGCACGATATTGTCCGCTTTGGGCATACCATTCCCTCACGGTTTTGTTTTTGGGAACTCACGAGCAACTTCCCAATGGGTCACTCATCCTGCGAATGCTCTGGCCTCCTTCTCGCTTAACTTCGGAGTTCCTACGGAACCCGAAGCCAGTGAGCTCCCAAAAGGCCTCGTGCTAGGTAGGGATGGGAATATACATTTAAGGATCACTCCCCTGGGTGATGTGGGATGTTACAATCCACCCCCCTTAGGGGTCCGACGTCCTCGTCGGCACACCACGGCCAGGGTTAGGCTTTGATAGTCTGCCTTAGCATAGAAGGTTCTAAAAGACGCTAGGGGCTAGTCGGGCGATAGGTTTGGGCCTAGCGCCTAGACGGCTAGGCACACTAGGCAAATTTAAGTAAAACTATTGTATTTCAAGTAAATAAGTGTTTGTTTATATTTAAAATATATATAATTTCATCATAAACTAGAAAATAGAATGACATATATATTCTGAAATATTGGAACATAATGAAAATATGGGGAGCAAACATATAATGTGTGTTTATTTAAGCGTTCAATAAGTCTCTAACAATTTATTGGAAACAATAAAATGCAAAAGGAAAGTTATCTATTTTCGATCTAAGTGAGTTGCAACCTAGGCAGGTGTCTAGGTGGGTCTGGTCGGGCTAGGCGAGTGCCTAGGCGGTCTAGACGGGCGCCTCAGCAGGTCTAGGAGTCCTTTCTTAATTTTCAAACTCCTAGGCGGGGATTTTTAGAATAGTATGGATATGTAATTTTTATTTAATTGCTTATGCTTGATTGCATGTATGTCTTGAATTATTGATCACCTTTTTAAACTATCTAATTGTCTTAATGACTGATCACCATTACGATCTTTAGAAAAGTAATTCGATGCAATTCGGTCGGAATATCACCGGAGGATTGAGTTTTACTTTTTGTGGTTAATAATTGTAATTTCACTTAAAATGAATATCACGTATTAGGTGTAACAACCCGTCCCTAATTTTACGATTTTATTAATTTTAAAAGAGTGAAGTGACCAAAATACCCCTAGAGACGAGATTTTTGGCTTTCGTAGACCGTTATTTTGTGATGCGTATGAGAGATTATTTTACCGTATTCTTGAAGTACTCAATGGTACGAACGCGTATGCGCAAGCGGAATTGAAATCAGAGTTACGACGAAGATTTTACGGAGCTACAAATCCAAAAAATACTTTTGAAAAAAAAAACTATTTTATATATTTTTCATAATTATTATATTATTATTTTAATATTTTCTGATTAGATATTTTTAAATATTTTACTAATTTCTGGCCCATGGAGCCCACACCTCACCCCAAACTCTCATCTTCTTTTCCGCCACATGTCCTCCTTCTCTACCTCTCGGGTTTTTCTCTTCCCATAGTCTTTCCCTCGTCTCTCTCTGTTAGCTCACTCTCTCTCTCATCTCTCGCCCTTCATCTGTGAAACCCAGTGAATGTCGAAGACCACCACAGCCACCACAGCCACGCTGTCGTTACTCCAGCAAGCACCATTGCAAACCCCACCTGACAACCTACGTCATAAACCCCGAACCCTGGACTAGACACTTTCTCTCTCATTTCTCTACACAGTGGCACTGCTACTATTCAAGATTCTTCCCCAGCGAAGGTAAACTTCGAAAACCCCCAAATGCTCATTTGATTTTGTTTTGGAGTACGATTAGGATGTTTTTGAGATGTTTTAGTTTTGTTTGGACACAGAGATAACTTGGGGTAAACTTTCCCATTTTTCCGGCGAGGAACTTGACCTTTGCAGGCTTTTTCCGACCGATCCCAACCTCAGCTCAACCTCATTTTGGTATACTCTTGTTCCTAATCTCCTAAGCTTGATTTTGACTTTTATTTCATTGAAAATAGTTAAGAATCGAGCTCGAATAGAGCTTGGGAAGTTTCCCGACCAAACTCGGCCCAGTTCCGGCTTTCTCAAGGGTCAACCCGCGAGCCCAAAAGGGTCAACCCGACCCGAGAGAAATTATATATATACTAAAAGAGAAAAACAACTGAAACACTGTTCATAAGCACAATTTTCTTCCATTTTTGCCCTTCTTGATTTTCTGTTATTTCATGTATGCCCCTGATATCCACGCGTCCTTTGCTTCTATGAGATGTCGACGCGTTGCATGGTTCCAGAAGTTCTCGAGCCTTCTTTTTTTTTATTTCGATTTCGACCTCTGCCTCACAAAAGCTCTTCGTGCTCTGATGGCTCTCTGATCTCCAGTTCTCTATTTCTCTCTCTCTCTCTCCCCCCTTATCTTGCTAAAAATCATGATTAGCAACCTGAAGCGAAAAACTCAGTTTTCTCTTACTTCCTGCTCGACTTGATTCGAACAAAAAATCTCTTGCACGAAATCAAGTTTCTCCCCATCACCGATTTCGACTGCATGCACACCTATCAAGCCCTAGAATCCAACCGAACTCACTCCCTTCAAGCCCATTTCCGCTCTTCCACTCGCTGCCCAGAAAATCAAGTTCTCAATGTTCGATGTTTCATCAATTTCCTCCCCCTCAAAGATTATTTTGGTCTTTCGTGCATACTGATTTTTTATTTCTATTAATTTTGGTTGTGTGATTAGTGATTTTTGTTCTTTATTTTACTAAAAATTTTGAGTTTTTCTTTCTGTCGTTTCTATGGTTTTTCGTTCTGCATATTTCAATTACTCTCTCTTGCAACGAAACCATCGCGACCACTAGGGGCCACTGCCGCGTTAAATTACGGACTTCAATCGTTTTCTAAAACCTTATGTACTCATGGTAAGTTATTCTAGGTTTTATTCCATATTCAGATCATCCCCAATTTCAAAAGTTTAGCAATTGCTTCAATCTCACTCCCCACAAACCATGTTGGTGTGAATGTGTAAATTTTGAAAGTATAACACATGAATTTGTGTCTAAGCAACAATAAATAAAAAAGACTATTGTGGGATTAACCTTCATTATGTGCATTTGTTCTAAGTTTAAAATAATTTATGGATATTAACTTAAAAATGAAAAATTTTAATTGACTCAAAAAATTAAAAATCTAAAATTTACTTCCTCACCCCCAAACTTAAATCACACAGTGTCCTCAATGTGTGGAAAAATAAATAAAAGTAAAATAGAAAAGAAGAAAAAGAAAATCAAATAATAAACTAACGGAAAATAAAATAAACAAAACAAAAAAAAACACTTAAAAATAAAGATAGTCCAACATCCCGCCATAGGCTATTTTCAAAACTACATCCATGGTTTGGTACATCTCTCCAGAGATATGTAGGTAGTTATTTTCGGATTCAACCACAGTCCCCAATCAACCTCATTCTCCCCTCGTCGGTGATCATGGACTATTTCGATTGGATTTCGCCTCCACCCGAGGATGTGCGCAAATTTGGTTTCAACTCACTCTACATGCGAATTTATTTTGGGAAAAAAGTGATCAAACGAAGGGATTTTGGAGTAATTTCAATTGGAGTGGATTTGTGGGTCTTTCAAGATAATTGTATCAAAGTTCCAGAATTTAATTCCAAATCGTTTTATCAGAGCGAAGAAAAGAAAGCCCAGCGCAGCTTTTCTGTATCAATCAGCTTTCGTTGTGCCGAACAAGGGGTGGGTTTAATAGGGCATTGCTTCATAAATAAAACGTTTTGTCTATATTACATGGATGATGTGAAATTTTTTGGCAACGTAAATTTTTGTATATTTAGCTTTCACCTAGGAGCAAAGGTTCGATTCTTGGCAACGTAAATTTTTGTATTCTTTTTTCTTTAATTTTGTCACTATGCTACATTCAACCTCTATGTTCCCAAGCTTGTCCCTTACGTAGCTTAATAAGAAAACTTGCTTTTAATTATTTTGTTTTAAATGGCTAAATTAGGCTGCACATTGTCTAACTTAGCCGAATTCTACCCTCCCCTTAGTCTAAATACATTGTTGGACTAAAAAAATGGCTTGACTCAAAACGACGTTGTTTGTCCAAGTCTTTTAAAAAACATAATAGTCTTCTTCCTCTTCGTCAATCATTTGCATAACCTGCAGCCACATGTCCGCCATTGCACTCTTCTTCTCCACCACATGACCAAACTTAGGTAGTCCTCGGAGGTCCTCAAATCAACTAATTCGGGCTTCCGGGTGGTCACATGACCACCCAGCCAGTCCCTTAGGTACCGTTTGGTACGCAGACGGGACGGAACGGGACGGAACGGGACGGAACGGGACGGGACGGGACGGAACAGGACGGGACGGAACAGGACGGAACATATGATGTAAATATTGAAAAAGATAAGGAGAAATTTTGTCATAAAATGTTATAAATTTGTGTTCCACGGATGTGGAACGGGTCGTTCCAGCGGGAAGAGGTGGAACGAAAAATCAGCCAAATTTCGTCCCATGGGACAACCCGTTCCACAATTTTTAGGCGCACCAAACATGGGACGGAACGGCTCGTCCCGTTCCGTCCCATCCCGTCCCGTCCCACATACCAAACGGTACCTTAGGTACCTCCAGAGGGCTCTCTTTGGCCCTATAGCCCTCTAAGAAATTAATATTTTAATAAACAGTGTCAGACCATTTTTTTTAAGGAAAACTAATGAAAATGGCTTGAAAACTTTGAGTTTTAATGATAAAGACAAAATAAAGGATAAAGTGAATAGTACCAGGATTGACTTTTTAGTGTAAAAATGTGGTTTTTCGTTAAAGTGAACAGTACCAGGTGCTTTTCGTTAAAGTTCCCTTTTTTTTACCATCTCCAACCAAGAACCCGAGCCATAGGCCAAGCATAGCCCTGTGACAAAAAAATCATCTCCAACCGAGGGGGCCAAAGAGCCATAGGGCCAAACATAATTTATTATTTTAATTGAATTAATATAGTTACTTAAATTAAACTACCTCAATAATTTTACATTATGAATTGTCAATAATTTTTCGAGGTAGAATCTCAATAATTTTACATCTCGGATTTCAAGTGCCACGTGTCGATGTGTGAGTAACTTTGCAAATTTCTTGTCGATAAGGAATCCCATTAATTTTACGCCTTGGATTTTGAGTGCCATGTGTCGATCTATGAGTAACTTTGCAGATTTCTTGTTGATAAGGAATCTCAATAATTTTACGTCTCGGATTTCGAATGTCACATGTCGATCTGTGAGTAACTCTCTAGATTTCTTGTCGATAAGGAATCTCAATAATTTTTCAGATAAGATTTCGAGTGCCACGCGTCGAGATGTAATTGGTTGTGGGAATTTTTTATAGGATTTTTATATGCGTGACACTTCTTATCTTCAGCCGCCAATGTCCATAAATAGGGTGGATATTGGCCTATAATTCACACACCTTCAGCTTTGCCCTCTCCAATATCTCTTTCAATTCAAGTTTGCAATGAATTCCAATTTTGGATCCTCTTCGAGTTCCAACTAGGGGGTGAGAAGATGAGGAGTCCGATGAAGAAGATGAAGCATGGAACAATACATCATATATGGTAGCCATGGCTGGGGTCATGGCTTGTCAGGCAACTGAAGAACAACCTCAATGGGGTGGCTATATTGCTGGTCACGGTTATAAGCCAAGAAATAGAGAGATGGCGCATCAGAATTTGATGAACAACGTCGAAAAATGGTTTACCTTACACCAAGAGGCATACCGGAAAGATGTTGAGAGAGCATTTGGTATTCTACAAGCATGGTGGAAAATTATTAAGGAACTGGTAAGAGGGTGGAATCGAGAAAATTTGGACTCCATCATGATGTCTTGCATCATATTACACAACATGATTGTGGAGGATGAGCGAGATGGGTATATTGATGGAGAGTCTAATGATGACCAAGATGATCCAAATAGGTCAAGAAGGGCTCGTGCAAAAATATATGATGGACCTAATTTGTCTTTTAATCCAAGAACATGTAATATCTCTTTAAATGAGTACATGAGACGCCAAGAACTAATATCTCTAAAATTTGTCATTCGTTTTTAATGGTGAGTGAAAAACAACTTCTCTTGAATTTGTCATTTCACGTACCTACCAAAGGACGTCAGCTGGCTTGTTTCCCTTACTTGATTTTGGCCGAATGATTCAGGTCAGCAGATATAGAGCTATAGTAAACTCGGCCAAAAGTCTTGATATAAAACTTTAAGGAAAGCAGCAGTTACCTTGCTGTATTCATGCATAAATCTTATGCCAGCCGACTTTTAATTATGTTAACTTTGTCCTATAGGCGACAAGGAATGCGATTGATAAAGACGTAAATCACTAAATTACAGTAATCCAACTTTGCATCTAGTGTTATAATATCAAGTAAATTACGTCGACTTAACTTTATTAGTACATTTCAATCAGAGTCCGACGTATATCACTAAACCCCTAACTCAAGAAATTATTAAGATTCTTATCATTTGTGGTTGTCTTGTGCTTCCATTACCACATCTAAGCAAGAAATCTAATCATGAATGCAAACTCCAAATAATAGAGGACAAGACTTCACTGTTGTTCACAGCAATACATGAATCACATGTTTCATATCTTCAATTATTTAAATCTTGGTTTACAAGCCAAATAGAGAGACAGATTATTCTGATAGTAAGTCACGCAAATCAAGTGTACATAGAAAAGTAGGGGATTGCCTATTGAATAGAGCATTCATCTTCAACTTATTGCATTATTGGTCGGATTCAAATCCTTCACACCACAAACTAAGTAGAAGTCACTTGTAATAAAAAATTAAAAAATAGGTATAATATATTAAAGAAATGAGAAAATACATAACATGCATGCTTCTCTATAAATGTCATTTTGGTTAGTTAGGTATATACATCTAGCAGTTTAACCTAGAACCCTCAAAACCTCTTCACATACAGCATACTCAAACAATGGCCAAACTAGCAATAGTAGATTTCTCCAATGAAGACTGCTTCAAGCCTGGGACAAGTTCTTGGCTCTCAATACGCAAAGACATTTGCCATGCACTCGAGGAGCTTGGCTGTTTCGTGGCAATATTACCCAACAAAATTCCTTCGGAGGTTCGCAGTACTTTCTTCGACACGTTGGACAAGTTGTTTGATTTCCCAACTGAAATGAAAGTGAAAAGTTCTTATGAAAAGCCTTACCCCACTGGCTACATAAAAGTTAAGACCGCAGCTTTTGAAAGTTTGGGGATTGCTGGTGCTACAAACCCTGAACAAACTCAGATATTCGAACATCATTTTTGGCCCAATGGAAATGATGTATTTCGGTATGATTTACTCAACTTAATTCCACCAGAAAGATCGAAATATTTTTTTTTTAACGTACATTTACACAATTAATTTGTTCTTTGTTGGGCAGTGAGAGTGCTGATTTGTATACAAAAGTGATGGAAGAACTACATCATGCTGTCACGAGAATGGTGTTTGAAAACTATGGTGTAGAGGAGTACCATGATGATCACCTTCAATTGACTGTTCACACGTGCCGATTTAACAAATACAGTGAGCCTGTGAAAACTGGAACTAATGTGGGTGTGCCCGATCATACAGACAAAAACTTTAGCACCATACTCTATCAAAATCATGTCAAAGGTCTGGAAATATGTTCAAAGGACGATGAGTGGATATGTTTTGATCCTCTGCCTTCGTCCTTCATATTTCTAGCAGGTGATGCATTTCAGGTATGCCACAAACACAATTATGTGATACGTACATACGTAATCAAATTATCATGACTATTGTTAATTTCTAAAGGTGCAAAACATTTGAAATGATATATTTTGTAATCAAATTATCAATATTTTGTAATGGAAAATATAATAATATATTTCTTAGCGGGAATGTTTGTGTGGTTTTGCTTGACTCAGGTTTGGAGCAACGACAGAATACGAGCTTGTAAACATCGAGTGACCTTGAGCGAGAATGATGTACGACACTCACTCGGACTATTTTCATTCAGGGTAGGGGAAACACATACACAGAAGGAGCTTATAGACGAGGACCACCCCCTACAGTATAAGCCATTGAATAACTTGGAATATATTCAATATTTCAAGAAAAATGGCTCCAGCCTTGGACCTGACTATACAGTCAAGGCATATTGTGGCGTTTGATTTGTCTAGGTCTAAGGCTACAAGCCAATCTTCTCTCCTTATTTACCTTTCTTTACCTCTTCTCGTTTCTTTGTATTTCTTTCCTGTCAAAACATAAGGCTGTGTAGCCTGTGTTTGTAGTTTGGTATATCTTTATGTCATGGCGTTGTTTCTTATTTACTGTCAAGTTGCAGCACAGTGTGGATGATTGGCAGCCGTCACTGGGTTTATTTGGCTGCCACCGATTGGAATTAATGCAGAAAGATGTATGCCAAATTGGTACTTATGGTAGTTAAATAATAGCCTTTGATCTTGTATGTGATGCAATCTAATGGCCATACTATTCAGAAAATAAACAGTTCTCCATTGAAGAGTTGTGACTGATAATTCCGAATGGGCATGAATCGTTTAACCAAAAAAGTCATATTTCTCCCTTCGAATTCACAAGTCTCCATTTTCCACTCCACCAAAATCCACCAACTCCTAAATCCCAACAAATTCATTGAATTTTGGATACAACTAGATTTTGAAACATTTTTAAAAACTCGAGATTGAATACCACAAGATTTTGACAAGCTCCTTAAAAATCAAAATTGAATACCATTAGAATTTGACAGATTCATTTAAAATTTTCATTAAATACACCTGATTTCTGAATTCTTTTAAAATATATCATAATCTTAATTGGATACACCCCTTAAACTCTTTAAAAATCAAAATTGAATACCACTAGAATTTGACAGATTCATTTAAATTTTTAATTAAATACACTTGATTTCTAAATTCTTTTAAAATCTATCATAATCTCAATTGGATACACCTTAAGTGTTATTCTCATCCTTTTCGAACACTTGGAGATGCTAGTGTCCTTTTCCATACACTTTCTATCACTATAGTACGAAATCTAGAAGAGAAGGAGAATGTGTTTAAAAGAAAGAAAGATAATAATAATTTGAAGAATAAAGAAGCCGAATATTTTTAGTTTCTTGATACAATGATATAGGAGGATTGGAATGTGGGATAAGTCATAAATGACCATTGTTTTAAAAATCCCCGCCTAGGTACTAGGCGGTTGGCCACTGCCCCGATTAATGCCTAGACATTTGAAAATTCAGAAAGGGCGCCTAGACCTGCTAAGGCGCCTACCCATACCGCCAAGGCACCCTCCTAGCCTGCCCACACCCGTCTAGGTTGCTGACTCACTTAGATAGAAAATAGATTCCTTTCATTTTGCATTTTACTTTTTCCAATAAATTGTAAGAGACTTGAATACTTAAATGAATACACATTATATGCATGTTCCCCATGTTTTCATTATGTTCCAATACTTCCTAATATATATGTCATTCTATTTTGTTGTTTATAATGAAATTATTGTTGTGGCCTATATTCTACAAAGGGGTGCGGCAAAAGGAAGAGAAAAAGATTGGAGAATAGACTTGAGGAATTGTGTGTTTATCCCCAGTCCTTGTGCCTTTATTTATAGTAATAAGGAGGAGAGAAACTTGCTCTCCAAGTAATACAAAGTCTATTAGGAAAGATTTTCTAGATCCCAAAGGATTCTTATTTTATCTCTACTTAGGATTTACACAATCACAATGTTGATAAAAACATATGTCACAACACTCCCCCTTGAGTGTGCAAATACTCAAGTAGATGGCGCATCAGATCTTCAAGCAAATGTAGAAGCAGTTAATGAAGTCGTCTCGTCTAGTCAGCACAAGTAGCGAATGGAAGTCTCAAAACGAACAGAAGAATGGATGGGTAGTAAAACTCACAAAACCTTGCTATGGAAAAACCCAAGGTGGGAGAAAAATCCATAGGCTAAGGAGAAAAGTGAGAAGTTGCATTAAGTCAAAACTATACGTCTTCTGGACGCAAGTAAAAAAGCTCACAAGGATATGACCAGCCTAGAATGGGTGCCTTGTTAGAACCTAGTTAGGTAGCAAAAACCCAGTGGGAAAAATGCTCCTAATCGTAGGGAAAAATAGTACATAAGGTCAAGTGAGTATACTTCTGGATACTCCCCCAGAGTTTGACAAAACTTCCAAATTAAACTACAAGCATTGCAAATGAGAAAGTTACGCATACCAATTCATTGGACAAGCTTCTAGTGTTGGAAATATGCCCACAAAGCCACTCATTTAATGTGGAATACTTATTGTGTTAAACTATTATATGTTTAATGAAAGGCAAATCTTATTGTTAATCACTATTTATTGTATTATGTGTTTAAGCAATAAGGGAATCCAAAGAATGTATTTAATCTTAGAGAGAAGTGATCTAAGTAAGTTAGATTAACGAGACCTTTCTCTTAAGTTCATTCCTAAAACGTTCCTAGCCATAGGATTACCAATTGGGCATTGACAATCTGCTAAGGTTAGTATGTGTTATGTTAACTCAAGCGTGAGTATGACTAGTCTCAAGTCATTTAGTGTTGGACACTGAGACAAACACATAGGTGTTCAAAAGGTAATTGAGTACACTGAACTATGATCGAAAGAGAGTTTGAACATACATGTCATGTAAGAACTCAAAAGTTGCAATATGAAAAGTAGTCATTTGACCTGCGGCATCATAGATGTCTAATGGTTAGGTCCTTGATCTTTGATCATGTCAAAGGCATTCCATCGAGAGTGTCCACAACATTGTTGGGGTCAAGCTATCTAGTTATCTAGGCATATGAATGCACAACAAGGGATCTTTAACCTTCCATGGTTGAGGGAGAATACTCTGAGATATGATTCGAGAGTCTTTGGCCAAAGCATACGAATATGACTTAGGAAGTTTATTTCAAATCATATTCAATTGAATCATATAGAGAAGTATCACATTAGATAGTAGACATGAAACAAACTATCACTCAAATAATGTGATTAAGAGTATTTTATTGGAGAATGACCGTATTGCATTGTAATTGTAACTGGATAGGTTCTCTAACCACTTCTACTTAGCTTGGGAAGCCATGACATACTGCTAGGTGTCACTCATGGTTTGTGGAAGCCCTGAAAATTAGCAAACACTAATCTTCATCATAGGGAGTATTAAAATGTAGTTTCAATTCACAATCGATCATTAAGAGTAACAATCGCCCATTACCACGCTAATTGGAACCTAATGGATCGTACACCAAGTAAGGATGAAAGTGAAGAAATATAAATGAGATGGATAAGCAATTAAATGGTTTAATTGAGAATGGTCAAGATTGATTAATTAGTTAATTAATTATACAAAAGGTTCGTATTGGGCTTTTAAGTTAGTTTCGGGTCTCGGGGCCCAAAAGTGTTTTTGGTCCACAAGGCCCATTATGTTTAAGTTGTATGACAACTAAAACAAAATGGGCAATTAGCCCAATAAACAAAGTCAAAACTGGCCAAGGGTGAGTGGTAGCAAACTTGGGTTAATTACAAGTTTGCCACTCACATGTGAGGTGGTATAAAGGCAACTTTATAGCCATTCTCTCACTAGGGTTTTCTTGAGGCAAAGAAGAGAAACATTTTCTCTCTTTTTCTCTAAAGAGGCCGGCCACTTAGGGGAAAAATAGCTAGCAATCTTTTCTTCCTCTAAGTCATCCATTTGTTCTTCACCCCTCAATCTTGGTGTGGAGACTTAGAGACACTAAACCTTTGGTGTTCTTGGAGATCATTTCCTCACATCCTCAAGGAGCAAAGGAGTATCAAAAGGAAGAAAAGCACAAGGAAGATCTAAGGAGCTAGGAGGTGACTTGAAGGCCCTCCACTTGGGTGAATCCTTTATGTAAACAAGGATGAGCTTCAAGGGTAATGAATCTCAAAATCCTTTCTTCTCTTTAATGTTGTTAAAGAGTCTTATGGTTCACCATTCACTAGGCTTTGAAAGTCATAGGTTTTATAATTGTTTTTTAATGCATGCCTACTTTAAAGTGTTATTAGTTTGCTTATGTGTTCAAATGTTCTCACATGTTCTTAGCTAGGACAAAATTTTTCCTTCATCTGGAAGGTAGACTTTGGCAATGACGTTGTGTAGAGGTCGGCAAGGTTGTAAGGGATCAGACTGCTTGACTTCAATCTTCTGATGCTCATGTTGATGTAGACATAATATGTTTGGTGTTGACTTGTTGGATGTATCATAATCTGGTCGATACATACAACGTTGTCTTCATGGATCGTTGTTGGGATTCAATGATGGATGAAAATTGCAGGGATTTTGAATATGCTCAACAAGAGTTCTCGACCATATCTCTCACGTGATGATACATAGTGAGTTTTGGAACAATTCAAAGGTTTCGCAACAAAGGTCTATCTGGTTAACCTCCAAGATATTGCAGTGTTCCTTAATGGTAAAGACATAACCATTCTGGAACATACCTTATGAGGTCAGAAAGATGGTCTGATTCAGCAAATCCCATAAGGTAGGCATCATTCTGAAGATCAAGGGGGTATGATCTATTATGAGATGCATTGGGATAGATAAGCCCAAATCTGTAATAACGGAAAAACGTCTTTAACACCAAATTTGGTGGTGGCGTGTAAGCGCAGTGCTGCTTTATGCCAAAAGATTATCAGCACATAAGATGTTTGATCTAGTGCATTTGAGCTAAGTACAACAAAAGCCCATGGTATTTAGATATGGTTGCCTTACGTTCCAATATGGAACTTTATGCTCCATACCCTTCATAAAGGTCTCATTTGCATCTAGCATACAGACAATCAAGGTATACTCAGACGTAACACCTTCTGGGTCTAGTTTGAGTAGTGGACCAGAATACCATCAAAACTAGCTTGAAACTTCAGGTTGAGGTAATGTTGAGTTCTCCCAAGATCATTCATCTTAAAGTCCGACTTTAGGTGTGAGTTAGTATTCTCAACTCTAGCAATTTCAGATTTTGTACACGCAGGAGCATATATCCTTAACTGATCAAATATTCACTTATACGGGTATACCACATCCGCCCAAATAGTTATGCATCTACAAAGTGAAGGCCTCTTAAAGAACCGAGAGGGTGTTCTTATGGTCTATTACTATTTGAATCAGTACATGTGAGTCCTTTGGAAACTCCATGTAGGGTTCGTATCAGGATCCCAGAGATATTACAACCATGTTTGCAATGCTGCATTCAATCATATGGCGTATGAGAGAAACCTTGCGCCACAAGGTGTCATTCTCACTATTTCATTCATCTCATTCATCATAGATTGATTCTTCTAGTTAACCAATCAGTTCTACATTGATGCTAATCAACAAAATGTGGTTCGTTATCGTCGCTTATCATTTATATCGGTAGTAACCATATAAATGAAACATCATCTATGATAATCTCATTCCAATTCCATATCTCATCCAAACTAGTATACTGGACCAAGAACTTTAAGTCTCGGGAGTAATCCGGATTTAATCTCATGAGATGAAAAGGATTGAGACAGCATCGAGGGGTGGATTCGTTCGTGCCACGTTCCTCCATTTTTTGGGAAGTGAATCCTCGAACCGAGTAATCTGCCACACTTCTGGCACATGACAAATTAATTAGCTAGCCGCCAATGCACGAGGGTTGGCCACAGTAGTGGTGTTCCTGCTTTCGGGACAAAGGTTCATCGTACATTTGGTGCACATCTTTGCGAGCACATTTGCAGCTGGTATATGTGATCTCGTCACTTTTGCTAAATCAGAGGAAATGTCTAGTTATACTATGACGATCTAGACTGGGATCAAGATGAGACATAGTGGGACGTCTATGATAATTCGCGTCATTCTTATCTCCCCCCTAACGACGTAAAAACTATCTTATAAAGGTGACAATCCGTAAAACGAGCGGTAAAGAAATCACCTAGCAAAGGTTCTTGGTAACAAATATTAGAAGGAAAATCATAACCGACATAAATTTCCCTCATTCCTTAAGGACCCATTTTGTTCTTTTGTACGTAAGGGCGGCGCAAAAAGGCATATAGACCGCACAACCAAAGACGTGCAGATGCGATATGTCGGGTTCGTATCTGGTAACCAACTAACACGCGCTTTATAAGGTTGGGTCGTGACGGGCCTCAGGCAGACTAACATGGTTGCTTGGAATATTGCATGGCCCCAAGTAGAGATCGAGAACTTTGGTACGTATGACCAATCGATCGCGCAATCATTTGAAGGCATTTAATAAATGATTATGCTGGGTCGTTCTGGGTTTGAACATGGGACTGCATGTTCAACTTCAAAAATCCAACTGACATGCAATATCCATCGAAATTTTTCGATGTAAATTCTCCAACTTATCCAATCAAATAGATTTAATCAGATAATCAGGGTGGTGAGTGATGAGCTTGCTAATCTGAGCCACCAGTGTGGAGAATGCAGCTTGTGGACAACAACCACACGTGTGACCAATGTGTGGAAGCATCAATCAATACTATAAAGTATCTAATGATCCAGAATGTGGTTGAATCAGTCCACAAATGTCCCATTTGAATCCTTTGTAGAAAAGATAGAGGATGCTAAGGTATAGTAAGTGCTCAGGTATGATGTCTTTACTTCTGGTAAAAGGATGCCCAAAATGGCGCATCACGGATCATCCTAGATATCCCAAACGTACATACATAGCGAAAATTCCTTTGGAATCACGGGCTTCTGGCCGGCCACATAGTGGGCCTGAATGGGTGTAATCCACTCATTAAGCGTTCCATCTTCTCTAGAATACGCTTTTGGCTATATTTGTAGGAAATGCAATATGGTAATATGCCAAGGAATTTTACTCCATTTTTCTACATTGGTTTCAATATGGTAATAATACTCTCAAATATCCTTAAAGCTCAAAAGGCGTTCTTCCAGAACGAGTGAGTATAAGGCTTCCCTTCATGGTAAAATTAGTACTGTTAGACAATATAGGGTAGTGCCATGCCCCACAATCAGGTTGGCTAAGCCTAAAAGGTTGTCAAGGGATGATTAGGTATGAAGTTAGCATAGAACCAGACAGCTAACTTCCCCACAAAACATACATAAGCATGAGTTAATTGTAGTCATATGTGGTAATTTTCGTTAAGTAACTCTTTATTTGAGAATAATAGTGACATCCAAACACCAATCTTAAATCCAAGAACAAAATAAATTATTGACAAAGTAAACCAAATATACAAGGGGGTTCGACCAATATAGCCTTCCATGTCAAATTTCGCTTTTCCAAATGTTTTAGGTGGAGAAAAATTAGTCTCACAAATTAACTACGGGAATGGTACTCTTCAACAATATTGATAAAAGCACGGAAAAATGCATAACCAATGATTTATTCCATCAAAACGGAGTTAGATTATATAGGGTTGAGGTTTGGGAATATTATCCCTTATTCTTGAAGTATTTAGGTGCCATGGATCATGCTTTGGGCGTGATACTACCTCTTGGCAGGCCTGATTCGACCATATGTTGTAAAACAAACTTGAAATGGAATTGTGAGAGAGATACAGGCCCAGACTTGGGTTTGGTGAGCTCCAGCCGAGACTGGATGGGTCTGTTCAATAGCCTCTCCTGAAGCAGAGCAATACTGTTCGGTATACCTCTAAAGCAGAGCATGCCCTTCGGTGCACCTTTGTTGAAGCAGAGCATGCATTTCGGTGTATCCCTACTGAAGCAAGGCACCACCATTTAGTAAACTCCAGCCAAACCTGGGTTTATACCGTTCGGTAGCTCCCAGCTGAATTGCTGGGGTACCATTCTCTCACAAGTGTGGTAGTAATCAAATCCGAGAATTTGGTAAACTTCCACTCTTTATAGTGTTATTTCAAGAGCAATTTAGATGTAGAAAGACGAGAAAGATTTTCTTCCAGTCAAAATTCGATCAGATATAAACTTCAAAATTGTACTTATTCATGGGCGCAAAGGTTTCAATCATGTTTTGCTTTGGGCAAGAATTCATCTTTGCATGATTTGAAACGGTCCATAGCAAGTCAAAGAGCCATGAAGTCCTCAGCAGTGATGTACTTCCATTTGATATATGTCAGGCATAAGTCTTCAAGTAAAGATCATGGCGGAGACTTATTCAGCTCTTCCACACCATAACTGGCTACAATGATTTCGCTACTAGTCGTAGTCAACTGGGGTGTCATGTCTTGTATCCACATAAAGTAGTTTCTTGTACAAAACTTCCAAATCAGTAAAATCGAACTTGTTATGGTTCGACAATATATTGAATGGCGGAAACAAGAGTGTGATTAGTGTTTTAGGAGATAAAATTTCCACAAACATCAATGTTAGAACACTCATGTTCTAAGACAAGGTTTGGTTTAAATGGATTTAATCATGGAGAACTTCGGGTCTCAACATGAGTGTTGTGCTTTAAGAAACTTCAGGTTTTGATGGCACTTTTTTGAAACTTTGTGTTCGGAATTATGAACTTCAAGTTCGTAATACCTGCAAACAAATGCAATATATATAAAAATATGCAACAAGAAAATATGCAAATATGTATAGAATGTATAATTTAATTATTTGGACTTCGGGCCAAAATTAAAAGTTGGGTGAAAAAAAAAATTAAAACCCATAAGGCCTAAAGAAAATAGGCAATATAACTGGTGGCTCAAGACATTGGACCAAAGGCCTAATAGGCCTTTTTTTTAAATTGTGAACATGAATGAGATCCAAGCCCAAAAAAGACAGGAGCACAGATCCCGTGCAATGCAGGGTAAACCGAAGGCC
The DNA here is from genome assembly GCA_035220775.1 of Malus fusca. Taxonomy (NCBI): domain Eukaryota; kingdom Viridiplantae; phylum Streptophyta; class Magnoliopsida; order Rosales; family Rosaceae; genus Malus; species Malus fusca. The sequence continues at coordinate 6,127,389 of CM069064.1, read as the reverse complement.
CATCGAGGGGCACAATCGAGTGTGCGCATCACATGGGGCACCACTACCACGTGAGCTGAGCAAAACAGTTTCACTAGGTCGCTGCAAGCGAGCCCAGGAGAAAAAAAATGTTTTTTTTTTTCAGTTGCTGCGAGCCAAGTTAACATGGCCTAAATAGGGCGCAGGTGGTCCAAGAAAGCATCTCAGCCATTGTTGGGTGTGCTCACCGGAGAAGAAAGCTATAGCTATCGGTTCTGTCGACGGCGTCTTGGTTAGAAGTCATTGGGGGTGAGTTAATGATTCATTAAAGAACCATCATAGGTTGGCGGAGAGGCATCCTTGATGGCAACGAACGATGGACGTCGCGAAATCAAAATCGAAAAGAATCCAGTGAGATTTCGAAGAAATCTCAGCCATATCCTTCATCAATAATGACTGCAGGTCATCGGAGTTGGTCTAGGCTACACCAACTTGGTGGTCGTGGTGGTGGTGCATAGGTCCAAGCCCAAAGGAATAAGGACGACGCCATGGGTGTCTCGTTCTGGCTTCGACGGATGGCTGCAAGCTCTCTTGGCTCACGACTCGCGGCTCAGCATAGGGGAGCTCAGCGGCTTGATGCCGCGGCTCGGTGGATTTCCAACAAACCCTAGCTTTTTTTTATTTTTATTTATTTATTTAAATTCAATTGCATATAATAATTCTTAGTAATATCACAATATCAATTCACATAATTAAACAAGATTATGAATATAATGCATACACAATTTATGTAGAATCTAAAATTCGAAAAACGTATTGGGTCATGCATTATGGTGAATGTTCATGCTATCAAGGCTGCAAAAATATCGAGATAAAAACCATTGTTTTGGAAGAACCTAATTGCGTGATGATATTGATGAACTGGTTTGATGCAGAAAATTATTTCTTCAATTTCGAATTTCCATCTCCAAAGCTTGTATCACGTTCAACATAAGAAAAATAAATAAATTCAATCAATAGAAGTACATGAATTCAATAAAATCAAATTTAATCAATTAAAATAATTGAAACATAATACTCCCCTTATTAAAGACAAATAAATTCTCTTTAGCACAGAGTGAAGAATGTGCTGATAACGTGTTGTGGCCTATATTCTACAAAGGGTTGCGGCAAAAGGAAGAGAAAGAGATTGGAGAATAGACTTGAGGAATTGTGTGTTTATTCCCCAATCCTTGTGCCTTTATTTATAGTAATAAGGAGGAGAGAAACTTGATCTCCAAGTAATACCAAGTCTATTAGGAAAGATCTTCTAGATCTCAAAGGATTCCTAATTTATCTCTACTTAGGATTTACACAATCATAATGTTGATAAGAACATATGTCACAACAATTATATATATTTTAAGTATAAATAAACACTTATTTATACGAAATATAATAGATTTACTTAAATCCACCTAGTTTGCCAAGGTGCATGCCTAAGCCCCGCCTAGCCACCTAGGCGCTAGCTAGGCCCCAGTTCGCCGCCTAATTAGGGCCTAGCATCTTTTAAAACCTTGTAAATGACACAACAATTAAGTATTAAATTTGTTATTTATGAGAGTCAAACCAGACTTACAAGTTGAAAGGAATATTCACTACAAGAAAACATGGATTAAGTGACCGAATTTTTTGTGGCGCGTGAAAATTCATCACATATAGGTAAAACAAGTGACGCTTTTTTAAAAATCGTCACTTTAAGATTTTTGCAGGACACCAAAATATTTTGCATCACTTATACTTTTGGATTTGCCACACAAAAGTGGGCGGGAAAGTTTACCGCCAAACAAAACTTTAATAAGTGACGCAATGTTACACATAAGAAGAGGGAAGGCCACCTGGCCATTCCTCACATATAATATTGAATTAAAAATAAAAAATATAGATGCAATTATCAAAACCCCCAAATAACAAAACCCATCCATTTATTGTCATTTATTCCCAGTCTTCAGCACCCTTTCATCTACTCCTTTTCCCTAACTTCGACGACCGGCTACTTGGTGGTTGCCAACAATGGCGACTACCACCTCTCATTCGTCTCCCTCCCTCAGCCATTCTCCCACCCTTTGATTCTCATTCACTAACTCTCTTATCTCTTTGACATAACAAGATCAAATTGGGGAAAGAGAAGTTCTATTTTTTCTCAAGTTCCTTCAGTTGACAACAAGGTACTTTGTTTCTCTATATTTCCTTAATTGTTTGGATTTTTTTTTCTTTAATTGTTCCCCAGATTTTGATTTTCTTTCGCTAAAGATCCTATTACTGGTGAATTGTTCTCTGCTTCAGGGAGAGTTATACTAGCAGTGAGTTTTCTGTTCCAGTCTTGATTCTTCTATACTCTTTGGAGTCAAAATTTTGGTCTTGGTGGTTAATATATGTTTTTATATTTTTTCTTAATCCCCTGACTAAGTGTTATCTTTTTGTTTTTTGTTTTTGTTCAAATGTTGGAAGTCTGTAACCATTAAGTTGCATGTTGTCTTTCTTGAGAGAGGTTTTATCAAGAGTCAAGACTAGGTTCGCCTTGGAAAATTTTGGGTAGGGCCTACAATGATCTTAGTGCCGTTTCTTACTAGCTACTTATGCTGGGAATTCTTTAGATGTATACTTTCTTGTGTTTTGGCTAGCTGAAAAGGGTGATGGTAGGAGATCTGGTAGCACATAAATATAAGCAATGATTAAAACTACTTACATCCCTCCAGTAGAGCTCCGCAAATCACTCGTAGAGTTCTTTGGAAATTTTAAGTTTGTTTGAAAATATTTTTCATAGATTGATTGAATGTGCAAGAGGGGATATATAATGAGGTAGAAGGTTACAAGCAACCCTACCTTGGCAAATCCTACTAACCCGGTAAACCCTAAAGTTGTCACTCCTTAAATTAAGGGAGTGCAGAAAGTAGCTGGCATACAACTATCAACAAGTCATCTAGATGTCAATCTTACTCAAATTAAGTGATTAGACTTAATAGAGAATCCCATGGAAAGAGGAAACATAAAATCTGGCAGTATCAGTCACCCCATATCGTCTAATATCCATATGCATCATCAGTCATATGCAACATCAATCAACCTATATGTATGCAGCATCAGTTTTTCATTGTGATTCGGGGAAAAAGAGTGTTTATATGACATGAAGAGGAAAAGTGGGAAAAGGTGAATATGATTGTTTGAGATGATGGATTAAGAGCCGCAGAGTGGACTCCATATAGCACCTTACGATTGCGCTCTCATTTAACTATACTCTAATGCACATTTATCTTTGTACATATATGAAATTTTTATACTTTCATGATTTTCAGGATTGAAGGTGATCAGGGTCAATATTACTTAAGTACAAGACCAAAGCTCCAAGTTGGTATGTTGTCTTTAATGCTTGCAATTTACAATGACATATTATTAATGTTACCGCTAGCCAAATAATCATTGCATATAAATAGTAATGATGAATATGAAGTATTGTGCATGTATATGCTGAAAGCATGGTGGTTTTTTTGTTAGATTATTGCAAATTTAGTATCTAGCATGGTGATTTTTGTATGATTTCTCTATTTTCTAGTACGTTTGTTTTAGCATCTAGCTGTTGTTGAGTTGGGATATGTGAATTTTTCAATTGAGCTTCTTGATGTTTTTTGTTGTTATATTATACGTCTATCTTAACAATTTTACATATATATTTTTTCTATTATGGCAACCTATTGAAATAGGTCAAAGTATCCAGCTCAATAATAGGATTGAAGTGATCTGATTTCATGGATTGACAATGGATTCGTAGTTGGGATCGCCTTAGTTCCAAATATAGAAAAGGGATCAAGTCATTTATTGACATTGCTTGTCACCATGTGAACGAGAATAATCAAATACCATGTCCTTGTAGAGTTTACCATAACACATTTTTTCACTTAGTTGAAGATGTTCATCTCCATTTGTTGAATTCCGGTATGGATATAAATTATGATGGATGGATATATCATGGGGAGCATATCCAACAAGTGCAAGGAGAATCTTCGGTATCTACGAACAATGAGCCAACCAGTAACTCTAATGTCAACATGTTTAATATGATTGAGGATGCCTTTAAAGAAATAGATGATGATGATGATGATGATGATGATACAATGGGGAACCAAGATACCATGTGGGGTGGTGATATGACCAATGCGTGGACAGATGTTGATACTTATGAGATGTTGCTTGGTGAAGCTCAAAAGGAACTATACATTGGATGTAAGCAATATACAATTTTGACATACGTCGTGGAGTTGATTCACACCAAAGTTGACAACTACGTGACAAACAAGGCAATTGATAAAATGTTAGCAATGATGAAGAAGATGTGTCCCCAGCCTAACAATGTTCCTAACTCATTTCGTGAGTGCAAGAAGATACTGAAAAGTCTTGGATTGGGTTGTGAAAATATACATGCTTGCTACTATGATTGTGCATTATTTTATAAAGAACATGAAAAGAAAGATAAATGTCCAGACTGTAATGAGCCAAGGTATAAAGATAGTCATTATGAGCAGAGGAAGAAAGTTCCAAGAAAAGTGTTGTGATACTTTCCACTTAAGCCAAGGCTACAGAGGTTGTTCATATCAAGACATATGAGCGAAGACATGAAATGGCACAAGGAGAAAAAAATCAGTGATGGGAACACAATGAGTCATCCAGCAGACTCGTGTGCTTGGAAAGAATTTGACCAAATGTACCCTAATTTTGCTCGAGACCCACGAAATGTCCGATTGGGGCTTACGAGTGACGGGTTTACTCCTTATTCGGATATAAGTAAGTTGTATAGTATGTGGCCAGTTGTTGTATTTCCATATAATTTGCCCCCATGGAAATGCATGAAAAAACCTTTTTCTTTTCTGACCTTATTAATTCCTAGGCCAAAAGCACCTGGAAATGAGATTGATGTTTATTTGCGTCCATTGATTGATGAGCTTAAGGAACTGTGGGAAAATGATGTTCCAACCCATGATAAGATGACTGGGAGTACATTTAATTTGCGTGTAGCTATTATGTGGACCATTAACAACTTCCCGGCTTATGAAAATTTATCAGGTTGGAGCACTCATGGCAAGTTGGCATGTCCAGTGTGCAATGAGGATGGATCTTGCACTAAGTTAAGAGACAGGTATTGTCATATTGGGCACCGTCGTTACTTACCTATGAATCACTCATGGCGCAAAAATTCTCAACTCTTTAGTGGTCGCCGAGAGATGAGACATCGTCCCAGAGAAGTCTCAGGTGATGACATACTTGATTAACTTGATTCCTTTTTACCTCATACACTTGGCAAGCATTGTACTAATAAAGATAAGAAGAAGCGGAATGCCGAAGAATTAAATTGGACAAGGAAGAGTATTTATTTTGAGTTGGAATACTGGTCCAAATTGAAGATTCGGCATAATCTTGATGTTATGCATATTGAGATGAATATATTTGACTGTTTGATTGGGACATTGCTGAATATGGGGAAGTCGAAGGATACCCTTAAGGCACGGATGGATTTACAAGACATGAATATTAGAGAGAGTTTTCATTTGAAACTAAATGCACGTAACACATTGGATAAGCCTTTGGCTCAGTATGTATTTAAGCCATATGAGCGTAAAGATTTCTTGCATTTGTTGAAATCAATTAAATTTCCAGATGGTTATGCAGAAAATATATCACATAAAGTGAATGTGGATGAAGGAAGTATATTTGGTTCGAAGAGACATGATTGTCATGTGTTGATGCAACGTGTGCTTCATGTGGGAATTCGAAAATATTTGAAAAAGCATATATATGGTCCAATTGTTGAGTTTTCTAGTTTTTTTTTTTCAACAAATATGTGCAAAGACTGACTGTTACTGATCTTGACAAGTTGGAAAAAGACATTGTCCTCATATTATGCAAACTAGAAAAAAAAATTCCCGGTTACATTCTTCGTTCCCATGGTTCACTTAGCAGTGCACTTACCACGCAAAGCAAAATTGGCAGGACCAGTCGGATATTGATGGATGTATCATGTAGAAAGGTAAATGGTCATGATGTTTCTGTTAGTTGCATAATTTTTTATTTCTACGTACTAACAATTGTTCATTTATCTAGATTGTTGGGTTCGTACAAGAAATCTGTTCGTAACAAAGGTCGTCCTGAAGGCTCTATTGTGGAAGCACACTTGGCATACGAGTCTTCAACTTTTTGCTCAATGTATTTATGTGAAGTTGAGATTGAATTCTCCTGACCAGAAAGAAACGACGATGGTAGTAATCCCAATGCGCTCATTTCAGTGTTTCCTCAAAAAGCACGTCCATTTGGTGCTCATGTAATGGTTCAACTTTCAAGGGAAGATATAGAAGTGGCTTATTGGTATATCTTAGATAATTGCGACGAAATAGAAGACTTTAGAAAGTATGTGATAGTAATAGTTGAACATTTATTTAAATAATTATAATTCCACAACTTTCACTTACATTTTATTTATTTATGCAGTGAGCATATCGAGATTTTGGAAAGAGATAGTCATGCTAAAGTACAACAAAGGCATAGACAGTTGTTTCCAGAATAGTTTAGGCAACGGGTCACGTCATTGTATTATCAAGAGCCTAGATTGGTTAGTGAAGAGATTTTGTCATTAGCCCAAGGTCCATATCAACATATTGTCCAATACACAGGTTGTATTATGAACGACATTCGATATTTGGTCAGACATGTTGATCAAAACCGTACAACACATAACGGCGGGGTTATGACGCCAGGGTCGCATAATGGTGAAACATGTAACTTTTATGGCATCTTAGTTAATGTCATTAAAGTACAATTTACTAGAGGTTTTAAGGTGATTCTTTTCAAATGTCATTGGTACAATACAGATACAAGAGGTAAAAAAGTTATACGAGATTATCATCTTACATCGTTGAATGTAAATAATCGTTGGTACGATGGTGATCCATATGTGTTAGCCAAACAAGCACATCAAGTATTTTATATTGATGACTTAAAATTGGGTCATCCATGGAAAGTTGTGCAAAAGATACAACATAGACACATTTGGGATGTTCCTAAGAAAGATGATGATGAGGAGGAGGAGGACAATGTCACTAACGAAGACGATGATGAGTATGTAGATGAAACTAAAAATTCTACAAGGCAGGTCCATAATGACGATGAAGTTGATATATCATTATGTAGAGATGATGTTGATCCTGAATCTTTTGATATTAACAACGATGAGGTTCGAAGAATGCTAGGGCTACAGAGGGATGAGAAGGAGGAGGAAGAAAATGACGAGGAAGAGGATGATGAGGAGGAGAATGTTGGAACTAATGATACTAATGATGATTACAATTGATGACTATGGTGAGATCTATGCATTATAAATTAATGTTTATTATCCTACAATAGTAAATATATTTGCCTATCATTTTACAAATAGTCACTATGCTTATAATGGTTTGTGTTTGTATATATTAATATTTTGATTATGTTATTTACTTTTATGTTTCATATTTAGATGGCAACTTCTACACAACGAGGAAAGAGGGTGAAGTGGGTGAGGGATCCCTTACCTCATTCTCCAAATGATGCATTTGCACCACCACCTCCACCACCACTTGCACCTCCGCGAGGAAAGAGGGTGAAGCAGGTGAGGGATCCCTTACCTCCTCCTCCAAATGATGCACTTGCACCTCATCCACCACCTCATCCACCAACACCTCTTCCATCACCACCTGCACCTTTGCCAACAAACACTAACCCAAATAAGAAAGGTAGTGACAATTATTTACTTTTTCCTTATTAACGTAGTTTTAAAACAACACATTACATTGATTAGAGATACATATATTTTTCTAGAGACAGATTTTGATTTTTTTGCAAAAAAAGATTACTCGTGGAAAGTCATGTGGGAAAGGCGTCCATGATATTTCGGAGGCCAATAACGGGCTGAAGATGCCAATCATCTTTGATTTTAAACATCAAGTTCCAAGTGATCCAGTTGTGTCAGGTTTTTTCACGTCCGAGATAGGGAATATTGTTCAGACTTATTCACCGGTTTGTTTTGAGATATGGTTTAAGGTCCCAACTTCAGAAAAGAAGAAACTGCAAGAGAAGTTGCTTGTGAGTTTTGAATTTAATTCAATTTATTCATTGTAATTTCAAGCACTCACTTGCATATATTTATGTTTAACAATAGGTATTATTTGTTGTGGACTTATCCCATCCGAAGATTATTGAATATGTTGACAAGAAGATGGCAAAGTTGTACTCTCAGTTTAGGCACCGGTTGCATCTACACTACTTGTCATGTGGAACACCTGCGAGAGGACAAACTAAGCTTCCAAATGATATGATATGGAATGGGAGACCAAAGAGTCATTAGGATTGGTTATGTGATAATGTTTACAATACTACACTCTTTTTGGTATGTATTCTATACAATCTTTTCTAGTATAAATCCAAGTTAGAAACCAATTCTTTCAACATGAAGACTTCTTGTCGTGTTTTACAAATTCAATTTTTATAGTCAGAACTTCTAACCTTTTATGCTTCATTTTCATTTTGGTTGTCATCTGCTTAATTTTCCAATGTGAAATTGAATCTTGTCGTGTTATTCGAACACAATGTTTCTAGTTATAACTCTTGCATTCTAGCTTTTACCTTATATGCTTCTTCATTTTCATTTTAGTTGTAGGATGGTTAATCCTTACAAAGTGAAATGCATACACATTTTTCGTGTTCGTTCTTTAAATTCAGTATTTATGGCTAAAATTTCTGCATCTTGGCTTTGTTACTTTTTTTTCATATTTTCCCTTTATTTATTGAGATTTTCCCTATCTTGTAGTTGGTGGCTTTATTCATCTGATTTGTTCTTATGGAACTCATCTACTTAGTGTCATTTTGTAGGCCACCGATTAGTGTTTCAACTGTTTGTTTTAAATGAATTTTGTTTCTTTGAGTGTGATTAAGATCTCATGTTGTTTGTCTATAACATTTATATTTTGTTAGGATAGGATTTATGTATCTTAGCTTACTTGGCTATACAGCCACACACTTTTTTACTTGTAATTTTCAAATCTGCTCAAACACCTATTTAATTAGGTTAGAATTAGGAATATGGCAAAGGTAATATAACCTCTGTTTCTGTAGAAATTTTAAGTTTGTTTGAATGTATTTTTCACAGATTGATTGAATATACAAGGGGGGATATATAATGAGGTAGAAGGTTACAAGTAACCCTACTTTGGCAAATCCTACTAACCCGGTAAACCCTAAAGCTGTCACTCCTTAAATTAAGGGAGTGCAGCAAGTAGCTAGCACACAACTATCAACAAGTCATCTAGATGTCAATCTTCCTCAAATTAAGGGATTAGACTTAATAGAGAATCTCATGGAAAAAGGAAACATAAAATCTAGCAGCATCAATCACCCCATATCTTCTAATAATTAGTTAGTATGTAGCATCAGTCATATGCAGCCTTAGTCACCCCATATGTATGCAGCATCAGTCATATGTAGCATCAGTCACCCCATATCGTCTAATAATCAGTCGGTATGCAACATCAGTCACCCTATATATATGCATCATCAATCATATGCAGCATCAGTCATATGCAGCCTCAGTCACCCCATATCGTCTAATAATCAGTCACCCTATATGTATGCAGCATCAGTCATGCAACATCAGTTATATGCAGCATCAGTCACCACATATCGTCTAATAGTTTCGATAGACATATTTGAAATAAAAATATCCTAACATGCACTAATGAATTTCACCTTGTGGTTAAATTGATTGTTACTTCTTTACACTTAGGTAATTTTGAGTTAAAATCTGAAGTTTGTTGATTGTTAATTCTTGACACTTAGGTAATTTGGAGTTAAAATTTAATGTTTGAAAATGGTTATGATATACTCATCTAACTAACTGTGTTAGCCTAATGCCGTTGGTAGAAGAAAGAGTATCTTCCATTCAATTTCCTTAAGCTTGGCGTTTATATGTTTCTCTCTCCTTACCTTGTGATGTTTCTAACATTGTTGACCGAGAGAATATAAAAGGTGAGGTGAGATAGCCCTCTAATGTGAATGAATATGTACAATTAAAATACATGACGTTATATATGACAAGTTTGAGAGCTTGAAACTTTCCAAATTGTACACATGTATAGCTAACTAAATCTTATTTCGTGTGTCATGTACCAAATGTGTAACGTAGGAGCTTTCAAAGCAAAATGTTGTTAATAGGAAGAAACAGAAGTATCACCACAAAGGAGGGGCAAGGCCATTTATCCAACATGCTAGGAAGGCCCATATGGTAATGAAATTAAATTACTTATTATACTTATCATGGAATTTACATATTCTAATGTATGTTTCTACATTATTGAGCAGAAAGGAAATCTATTATCTATGATTGACAATTAGGGGGCTCTCCATAAAGACAAGAGCGGTCAGTGGATAAATGATGTTGCCCGGGACAAATATGTAAGTCATTCACGGACTTATCATTTGTGTCATTTTAAGGGAGATAGAGATTAAAAAAAATCAAATTTGACATGATACAACTTAGGAAACACAAATAAAGTGAACATGCAAGATTGAATTGAAAAAAAAACTTAATATAACTAGCTAGAAGATGAAAGGTTATACCTAACATACATTCAAACATAAACTACTTTAAAGGTTATACGTTGTATGTTGCCTAATCCTATGTAAAACACATTGAAGCATAAACTACAAAATCATATGTAAAGACAATTTATATCCAATGGTTTGCTTCTACATTAGTTCAGGATCACATCCGAGTATTTAAGTGGTGTTTTCTTAAGCATATTGTGGTTGATTTGTTTGAAACAAAAGAAACTTATTTGTTTGTATTTTAATATGAAAGGATAGCATGAAGAAAAAGAATGATGAAGTTAGGGAGAAACTAATCCAAGAAGCGCCTGAGGGTACTATATTCGATTCCATACAAGTACCATTGGAAAATGAATTTGGAATCATGGCTGAGAACCTTGGAAGGAAGGGAAAATATGTTAACGGTGTAGGTCTTTTCCCTCGTACGGATACCTTTAGTTGTGTTTCTTCTATGGCTTCAAGTTCTGAGTTAACTGATATGAGAGATCAGATCAAGATTCTATCAGATGGTTTCCTCAAATTGCAACAGGAAAATGAACAATTGAGAGCTCAGTTGGATTTACAAAATGATGATGAAACCTTGGCATAAAAAATTATGGCTTTTTTGGCTGCAAGTAAAGGGCAGACCAGCAACAGCTCGAAGGAATCTGGTGGTAATAACTCATCTAGTGAAAATGTTTATCCTGAACTAGAAGAACATGACTCGGAAGAAGAATGATTTTGATAGTTATGTCTTTTGTATTAGTTAAGTATGCACATGGTAGACCTTTTTGTTAGCACCTCAATGTGTCTTAGACTTTTCTTTTGTTAGTTAATACCTTAAACGGTCCATGTATAGGCCTTGGTACGCTTCTTTACAAATTGCTATTATTAAGATAGGTCACCATGGGTTAGATTGATTTTGGGATGTTTATGTTATTTTGTTGGATGTATAGTTGTTGAACATATTCGAACTTACGTGGTTTAATTGTTGATTAATGAAAATGGGAAGTATTACCTTATAATTGTTATGAGTTGCTATTCTAGATTACGAAACACAAATAAGTAATGGATTCCTCAAATATTATTCCTAAATAGTTATTTGATTATAACATATGTGACATAAGCCGCTTCACCCATCAAAAGAATATGTGACGATTTCAGCATCACTTAGTGTAATTATATAATTATGGGATCATATTGAGTGACCCAAAAAGCATCACTTATAAGTCTGATATGAGACAAAAAACATAGGTCACTGAATTTTGTATTTTGTGACGCTAATTTCATCACATGTTAGAATAATAAGTGACGGAAGAAGCGTCACGTAAAAGGAAAATATGTGGCGACTCCAATATTCATCACTTAAACTATCGGTGACGCTGTATAGGTGACGATAATTGTGACGCTAAAATTTCGTCACATATAGTCAAATGTGATGATTTTTCATATTTATTTGACGAATGTTGGTCATCACAAAAGCCATGTTTTCTTGTAGTGGTTATAAGACAATGATGTTCTTAATTAGTCTCTTTCTCCAATGAGACATTCTATTACAGCTTCTCTAATGTCAGCATTTCACCACGTGACAATCTCCCATTGAACGGTGATGTCATTGAGACTAAAATTTGGTTACTTAAGAAAATCTCTCCTATCTCAGCCCAAAACGGGCCTATTTTTTCATATTGGAAAATGAATGCTTATGGGTCTAACAATCACCACCATCAAATCAAGCAACTCCACCCTTCTTATAAATATCTGAAAGAGATACAACACACCAGACGAAAACTAATATGAAAGAACTCCTAGTGAGTTTCTGAAAATGATTAAACGGAATCAAACTAAGGGAACAGAACAATATCACTGCTTCCATGCTCCAAAACCTTATGTTGGCTATGTGCGTGGACCAAAAGACGGATATCCTGGGGACTACAACATTTCACAACGACAATTCTACACCAAACCCTCTTGATCACAGTAATTCCCCTTCTACAAAAGTATAGAAACTCTCAACCCTTGCCTTGCTCTATCTCGCCTTCGGCCTACTCTTGACCAGCGACAACATGATGTATTCATACGGCCTTCTGTACCTCCCTATCTCTATTTACTTTTTATTATGTGCAACCCAATTGGCTTTTAATGCATTTTTCTCATTCTTTCTTGATTCTCAAAAGTTCACTCCTTATGTACTCTACTCTCTTGTTCTTCTGACCATGTCTGCCTCCCTTCTTGAATTAATGCAGATTCCAAAATACTACCACTAGTATCTCGAAGAAAAAGTATGTTGTTGATTTCGTATGCACACTTGGTGCATCTGCGACGTACACATTTTACCTTTCCCTAGCACAATTTTCATTCGAGAAGGTTATAAAAACAGAGACATTTTCTACTGATTAAACATGCAAATATGCTTGTAATATTTTTTACAACATGCGGTTGTGCAGTTGGACTCTTTGCAAGCGCGGGATGGAAGGGTTTGGAAAGCGATATAAAGAAATACAAACAAGAAAGGGTTTCTTATATAATGACTCTGGTATGGACAGCATGACATGGCAAATTTCGTCAGTAGGTTTGTTGGGGTTGATTTTTGAAGCGTCGTCACTCTTCTCCAATGTCATCAGTACTTTGGCTCTGCCTGTTGTTCCCATCCCATGTTCGACTTTTCAGTGATAAAATGGATGGGGTCAAAGTGATGGCAATGCTGTTGGCAATCTAGGCCTTTCTTTCCTATATTTATCAGAATTATCAAGATGACTCAAAATCAAAGGCAAACAAAGCAGTGATAACTAAATAGTAATGCCTCTCATGGCCATGGATTAGAGGTATAAATACACCCGAGGCTAGTTCTTTGCCTTCGATATGACTTTTTTTCTGGTGTTTGTTTCGAACTAATTGTAATGACACATTATGCAAGACAAAGCACAAGCCTTAGAATTGTAATGCCCTTTGCTTTAGGACTTGGTGAGTTGGTCCGAGACAAAACAATGTACCTTCTAAATCTAAATACATAATTCGTTCCTATTCTCAAGTGCTATTGGATCAAGTTGTTTCAGCAACACGAACAATTATTTATGCCCTGAATCAAATGCATACCAATCCCTACAAGGGTTTGAAGTCGGATTTAGAAGCAAGCTCTTCTCTGTCGTTCGTAGTAGAATCCTATATACATGTACATATATATATGCTTTGTAGAAAGAAAAGAGAAACATGAGTTAACCATGGCGATTTGCTTGTGAAAACACACAGAAAGATATGGGTCTTTACTATAAATTTGTTTCATGTAAAAAAAAAAAACAGTAGAACAAAACCACTGTTACTAAATTATTCTAGACAGGACAGGTACGCACCAAACTACTAATTGAACAATGATGTAAATCGCATTCGGTGACACATAACTGAAGAGATCATCCGGCAAGCGGATTCAGTACGTGCCCAACGTAGTGCACCGTTTTAGTATTTTCTTCTCAGATGAGGAAAATGAATGGGTGATCAGCCACAAAGTCCATCTTCTGAGGAGGAGGACCAGTGGAAAGAGAAGACCCCAATAGCACCACGGCAGAAATAGCTGCAGCTTCGTGTAGAAACCAAGAACTTCTCAAGCAAGAAAGAAATTAGAGAGAAGAGGGAAAATGTAGAGAGAGAAAGGATTGTAATAAACTGATTCTCATTACTTAATAATGTTATTACATTTGAGAGTATATATAGCCATTTGCTTTTGTACAACAATACCCTTATCTAACTATAACTAATTACATGCTATACCACTACTCATCTCAACTAATCCTTTACTGTTATAACAAACTAACAGTTTTAGATGCTGAGGCATTTGCCTCAATACTTCAGTGCCATCTTCATTCACTTCGATGAAGAATTCGTGGAGTATCCCAGAAATATATGCATCCTCAGCGGGAGTATAGTAAAGCATTTCTGTCACATTACTAGTGAAAGGCAAGACTAGTCCCAAATCCTTGAGAACTTTTGAAGCTTCAAAGTAAATAGAAAATTTAAACCTTGGGATTGTGAAGTCACCAACTTCAACTTTACTGTATGGATGATGTCGATGTAAGAAGTCAGGCTTAGAACAAACTTTGTCAACCAAAGCCGATCCCATCCTTTGCATCAGGAAGAATCACGTAGATGGAGAAATTCCCAGTCTTATCATCACCTTGTTTGTAAGGAAGTTTCAAGACTTTGAAGCCATCAAAAGCCTTTATAAACTGGTCTGCATTGCTGGTCATGAAGGGTGCCTGAACTGAGATCCCGTCGAGAAGGTGGAAGTTTTGTTCTCCTTGCTTCAAAGCTATCCTCCCAAGCTCCTTTTAAGTATAATGCATTTGCAAATATGAGCGTGGTCATCCTGTCAACTGATCCAGGACGAAGAAATTCTTTGATTAGCCCATCAGTTTCCTTTTCAGCCCATGAATTCACTTCAACTCTTGCTTCGTTCGCTTTGGTTTGGAAATCGACTTGGTTCACAGCTGCCTTGTAAGAACGGTCCACTACCTCTTTGAAAGAAGGCTTGATGGTGAGAGACTTGTCGACCCAAAGGCCATTGGCGAAGGACAAATGGGGGCCGCCACTGGGGGATCTATTGACGAAGACGCGAGGGAGGAGATCTGAGGCGAGAGTGTTGAGCTCGTCAGTGGATTTGGAGTTGAGAAAAGAGAGCAACTGGTCCTTCGTAGGACCCCTTGCTCCGGCCGCAATCAGGCTCAAAACTGTATGGATGGACAACGGTGAGTACACCATGTTTTTGCCGTCGCCTAAGTCAGAAGCAGAGGCTTAGTAATTCGCATGGCCTTTTGATTAGGGGGAAGATCGCTTTGTGACTTCAACAAGAAAGACGTCGACAGAGAAAGAAGAATAATGAAGACGGAAGACAGTATCGCAGTTTGTGCTCGTCGAGGTTTTTTGAGAGACGCCAAATATCCAGGTGGAGATCGTAATACAAACACGATTTTACCAATCCACCATGTAAAGTGATTCACTTGTTCACCACACGGCAAACATTTATTAGACGAATGACTCAGATGTGATTATATCTTGATTGCAAAAGAATTTCTCCAGAATAAATCTCTTCCGATTCACCCCATATAATTCTAGTGTTGGAGAAATTTTTCATTAGTGTTGCATCATCTACCCTATTGAATTATGACATGTGTAACCAATTAACTCATTCTTAATTAGAAAAGTTGAATTAATCGTCTAAGACAATTCAATAGCTACTAGCCCATGCCTACGTTTGCAATTGGCATTACCACAGTGGTAGAAAACAATAATATTTATCCATAGACACTTGATTCAGCAAGCTCTAACATGCCGAACTATCTTTTGATTAACCATCCTCTCCACCCAAAGATGCTCTTTTGAAAGCCGGTCACCGGTGGCTAAGAACCTTTCCTCACTCTAGAATCCTTCAACTAGACCTGGCAATCGTATCGTCTCTCTCTTGTTCGTGTCGTTTTTATGAGATACCCAATACCTTAATGCGTCGTGTCATGTAACACTAATTAAAATGAACGGGTAATACGATCCGACTTGAACACGACCCGTTAAAATGAACATATAATATGACCCAACCCTTTACCTATTAAAGAAAATATATTTTAAACCAATAAATAATCAAATGAAAAATGTACTACTAAAAATGTAAGTAAGATCAAAGAATCCAACGGTAAGGATTTAATTTCGCAAGTGAGATTAAATCTTATGGCTATTATTGTAGTAAGATTTTTTAATTAACGAAGAAGTATGAAAAATATAAAAATAAAAATACAAACGCTCGTAATGACAAACTCTCCAACTTTTGGGAAGAGGTCAACTCTCATATTCGCAACCACAATCTCATAAACCACATATTTAAATTTAACTGTAGATTGTCGTTCACGTTTACGCTTTATTCTTCTAATTAAATTTCATTTTTTCATATTTGGTTTTTTGAAAACATTTTCTTTTATGGTTAACTGAAATATGATTGATGATATATAATTTCTAGGGACTTTATAAACTCTAAGCAATATTTTCATTAACCGTAAAAATATGAATGTGATATCAACGATCTGAACCGTTCATTTTTCTACATCCACTAAAAGATAATGTTTTCAAAAAAATATATAAAAAAAGAAATTCAATGAGAAGAATAGAGCTTAAACAACAATCGACGGTTAAATATAAATATAATGTTTAAGGGCTATGTTGTCGAATTTCAAAGTTGACATCCTTCATCAAAGTTGTTAAGTTTATCATTACGAGTGGTTGTATTTTTTGTTTATTTATATTTTTCATACTTCTATATTAATTATTATTAATTTACACTCAAACAATAACACTATTCATTAGAGTTTGGAGGGTTTTAAAAATCTAAATGACAATGTAACCATCGTCTAAATGTAGATGATACAATCACGAGTGTTTGTTTATTCTTTTCACATTTTCACTTTTACAATAATTATTATGAATTTTAGTTATTTTAAACTTCCCTGTTCACAGGGGTTTGTAGGGTTTTAAAAATCCAAACGATGATATACCCATCATCAAAGCGGAAAGGATACGGTCATGAGCGTTTCTATATTTTTTCACACTTGCATATTAATCATTACAAAAAATTTAATGTGCTTGGTATTTTTAAATTGCTTTGCTATTTTTAATGTGCTTTGATTTTTTTTTTTAATCTCAGTTATGTGAGATTAAATACTCTGACTATTGTAGTAAGTTTTTTTTTATTAGTTTACAATTATCAAACTAACTTTTTCTTATAGCGTCGAAATAGGTTACTCGCTGATAAATCCTTAGTGTGTGATCCAATAACGACTTAATTAGTTAACATGTAGACCTAAAATATGTTATTTCAAGTCGTTTCAAATCAGGTAACAGAAGGTGTAAAAAATTAAACAGAAGGTGTAAAAAATTGTCTAAGTTTACATTCAACAATATTTTTTTCCCTTGGCGGGCCCCACCAATCCTCCTAACATTTAACAACTCTATCTTTTGTAAAAGGGTAAATTACACAGTAGCCCCTCAGGTTTTGAGGTTAATTACAACCTCATACAACAACTTTAAAACATTTCTCTTTCATACATCCAGTACCATTTTATTTCAAAATAACACATCCGTTAGATTTTCCATCAATTAGTCTGTTAAATGCTGACGTGGCTGCCACATTTGTGCTGATGAGACTGCCACGTGGAAAAAATAATATTTTTTTATTTTTTTATTTTTTTTAAAAAAATCTAATCTTCTAAATATTAAAAAAAAAAAAAAAAAAAAAACCTGAAAGACAACCCCGAAAACCAGAAACCAATTAATCTCAAACTCACCTCCCCATTAATCCCCCCAGAAACCCAGCGCAGCAACCTCCTCCTCCCCCCACCCCCCAACGACCCATTCCCGTCAAATCCCCCTTCCCCCGACGACCCACTCCCGTCAAATCCCACCCCCCCCCCCGCCCCCTGACGACCCACTCCCGTTAAATCCCCCTCCCCGACAAGATGGGTTTTTTTTTTCTCCTTTTCTTTTCTGGGTTGCAGATACTGGGTGCGGAGGAGGAGGCGGAGGATGGGTGCACGGTGGGTTTGGGGAAGACGAGAGGGAGGATAAAGGGGTGGGTTGCAGGGAAGATGAAGATGGGGTTTTTTTTTTCTCTCTTTTTTCTTTCTAGGTTGCAGGTTGGGCTCGAGTGGGGGTGTGGGAGATGGGATGGGTGCGCGAAGGAGGTGGAGGATGGGTTAGGGGTGGGTTCAAAAAACCGAAAACCGAAAAAAACCGAAAACCAAACCAAACCGAACCGAAACCGAAAAAATCAAACCGAACGAAAAAACCGAACCGAATTGAAAAAATTGAACCGAACCGAATTCTTTTGGTTCGGTTCGGTTTTAGTGATCTAGAAACTGAACCAAACCGAACCGAACCGAATTAATTAAATTAATTTTTTTATTTAATTATTTGTTTTGGGTATTATTTTCTAAACCCAATTTGTAAGTTAAAATGTGCTAAACCCAATGTGTTGCCAAACTTTAAGCTCAAAATATTAAAAAAATGCCTATAAAAACTCTAAACCCTAACCTATTATTTCTCCCCCATATAAGGTTCCGGAACTAAACCTCCTCGTGAAGTACCTACATCCATCTCCATAGAACTGTCTACTTCTACCCCAGCTTTCTTTTCCAAATCTACTCTCATATAACATGTAACAGAATCCATAAACATTTATTTCGGGTAGATTACTTGGGTAATTTGTGATGGAAAAGAATTCCAACACACACTAAATAAATCCACCCACGCATTACTTTTACTAATCAAGTTGTCAACATGCAATTACAAGCAAACAACCTTGATCTTTGAACAACATCATACAATTTAACTTTTCTAAGTCATTTGTACGATTTTTGTGTTGTGAGATTGTTAGTTTGGATTTTGGAAGACTTGATTGATGATTTTAGTTCAACTTTAAATGTTTATTTTCATTGTCTTTGATTCTAGTTAGAATGCTTATGTTATTATTGTGTTGGATATGTTAAAATTTAAAATTTCAATGTTTTTCATTTTTTGAAAAAAAAACAAAAAACAAAAAACCGAAACCGAACCGAAAAAAATGAACCGAACCGAAATTTCGGTTTGGTTTCGGTTTTGGCAATAAACCGAACCCACCCCTAGGATGGGTGGGAGTGGTTTTGGATTTGGGTTACAGGGAGGGAGGACGGATTGGGAAGATGAAGGAGATGGGGTTTCGGCGGGGTATAGGTTAGGGGAATATGGGAGCGGGGAAGAAGAAGGTTGAGGGTTTTTTTTTTTTTTTTTAATTTTTTTTAATAGTGTTATATTATAATATTTTTAATGTATAAAAAATTATTATTTTTTACCACGTGGCAGCCACATCAGCACAAATGTGGAAGTCACGTCCGCATTTAACAGACTAGTGGATGGAAAATCTAACGGATGTGTTAGTTTGAAATAAAATGGTACTTGATGTATGAAAGTGAAATGTTTTAAAGTTGTTGTATGGGGTTGTAATAGACCTCAAACCTGAGGGGCTATTATGTAATTTACCCTTTGTAAAATTAAAAAAGAAAAAAGAAAATGAATTAAAAAATGCATTGACTGAATTCAAAATGAGTCAACGGTATGAGAGCCGAGTCTGTCTCTCTCTCTCTCAGTCAGCAGCACCACTCAGGCACTCACCATCAAACTCATTTCTCTTCAGAAACGGAAATTCATCAAATTCTTTTCCCAGTTAATAAAAAAATTAAATTTTTAGACAAAATTAGCGAAAATAGCTTTCTTGCTCCTCACCACCCTCTATTACCTCTTCCTCGCTCTCACCCTCGGTGCGTGCTTTATCATCGTCTCAACCGCCTCTACTGCTTCTTCTTCACTTCCCCCAATGGCCACCATGGAGGGCTTGATAGGCCTCGTCAATCGAATTCAGAGGGCCTGTACGGTCCTCGGCGACCACGGCGGCGCCGACTCTGCATTGCCTACTCTCTGGGAGTCTCTTCCTCTCGTCGTCGTCGTCGGCGGCCAGGTCCCTCTCTCTCTTTCTCACCACGCACTCGTTGTTTCTTTCCTCTGGTTTCTTTCTTGTTTGACTAATCGAGTTTTTGCGGTGTGTTTGGATGATGTAATTGCAGAGTTCTGGAAAGTCGTCGGTGTTAGAGAGCATCGTCGGGCGTGATTTTCTTCCGAGAGGATCTGGTTAGGGTTTATGCTTACTGATTACCAATTTTCATATTTTATGCTGTTTGGCTCCTGAGAAAACAGAGGAAAGAAATGTAATAAAAACAGAATAATAACAATAACAATAATATTATTATTATTAAAATTAAGTCAACTATTTTTCAACATATAAAGGTAATCGTCAACTCGGTCAAACTAAATAATTTTAAATTGATTAATTATAAATTGATTTGTTTATGGTTACATTTACTTTTTGATTAGAATATACTCAAAAGGCCACACTAATAAAGGTTTTCTTAACAGATTATGATTGTTGTCTTTCAATCTTATGCGCTGTTTGGCTGCTGAGAAAGCAGAGGAAAGAAAATGAAACAAAAAGCAAATTTTAAAAGAAAAGTAAACTATTGTTCAGCATAAAAAAAAATAGTCAACTAAACTAAGCAATATAAAGTTTCTTGTTTGATGATTACATTATTTGTATTAGAACCATGCACATTAAAGCTTCAAAAGTAATTTTAGTTTGCTTGGTTTGCAGGAATAGTGACCAGGAGGCCATTGGTCTTGCAGCTGCACAAGACAGAACAGGGAATGCAGGAATACGCCGAGTTCCTCCACTTGGAAAAGAAAAGATTCACTGATTTTTGTATGTTATTTATTGTACAGATGTGCTATGGATCGAGCACCTGATTAATGTTTTCTAGTGATTATTCTGGTTTTGACGAGATGATAACGTTAATGTTATTACATTATGGATCCTAGTTTGAGTAGTGGTTTGTGACTTTTTCTTACATATAGTGTAAAATGGTAGATTTTGATGGAAAACTTGGGTGATTGGTAATATAGTATGAGTGATGAAACAAAAACTTGATGGTTTGCAGGAAAATACTAACAACATGCAACTATTATGTTGTTATTTTGCTCGTATTTTTCAATAGCCTTATTTTCAGGTTGTCTCTTTTGCTTGTTTAATTATGCATCAAAATCACTTCAAGCGTGAAATGTATTCTTAGAAATATAGCAATGAAATTTTAGCAAAAGTGTCTAATGTTTCCCCTTCTCTTTTATTTTGAAGTGGAATTTCATATTGGATTTTCTTGTTTGTGTCTTCATTTCTTAAACAGCTGCTGTTCGAAGAGAAATTCAGGATGAAACTGACAGAATTACTGGGAGATCAAAACAGATATCTAATGTTCCTATTCATCTCAGTATCTACTCCCCAAATGGTAACAATGTTCTTTACATTGGTTTTGGTGTGATTGTGAATTGTTATTGTGATCCTTGTTCTTTTTGTGCACGTATGTATTGGTAGCATTGCTTTACATTACAGATTTACAGTTTATTTTGTTAATATTAACAGAAATTTCATTCTATGTGATGATTATGACCTGTATTACATCAAAAGAGTGACCTTGATTTCATGAAGTGCACACAATGCAACGAAGCATTTGTGTTTCAGTTGGAGAAATTTGATTCCATGACCATGTAGTTACATTCTAAATATTTATTTTCGTCCTGTTTACCATGAGAGTCAACAAATGGCTTCCTGCGTAAAACTACTCTTGTTGTGATGAATGAAAATTCTTAGCTTAACTGTTCATCAATAATTTTATTATTTTCCTTCTTCTGAAATCTTGGGTTAAAACAAGTTTCTACAATGGAAATTATCTGTGGTCTTTTGGTGGAATGAATTATCTGTGATTCATGTTTTTTCTGTCGCATAAGGTTGAACCCTTATCTTTTATTCAATGAAGTATTCAATATTGATCTGTTGTCCATTTTGCTCTCTGACAAACATATGGTTTATCTTCTTGGCAGTTGTCAATCTAACATTGATAGATTTGCCTGGTTTAACCAAGGTTGCTGTAGGTATAATTGTTAAACTGTTTCCCCTTGGTTCCAAGTTCAAACGAAAATTTTAATGTTTTATTTATTGAATATCTACTCATAGATGTTTCTTGCTGACAGAGGGACAGCCAGAGAGTATCGTTCAAGACATTGAAAACATGGTTCATTCTTATGTTGAGAAGGTAATACGGAGTTCCTTCCCCCCCCCCCCCCCCTCAATTTATAGATAAATAGCTTAGAACAATGGAGAATTCAGTCAGAAACCAAGTTCGCAGTTGCAATGGACATTCTGTCAAGCAATTTACTCTTTAAATTTGTATCCTCTATTCAAAGGGGCGGACTGAATCTGGATATTCTGACGATTCAGTTTCATTCGGAATAGCAATTCATTCTTATCACAGCTTGCATGTAAATAACATCTTTTTATCTGTTTAAGTCAATTTAAGGGCTGAAGAGTTATACTTAAACCGATTCCCCATTTTCGAGCTTTGATTGATAAATGTTTTTATCCTTAAGTCTTAGCTTTATTAACTGTTCTAATATTTATACTGCATGTTTGTGTTGTGACCATTACCAGGATATGTATTACCATTTACTAAATTTCTGGATAGATTGTTTGCCTTGAAGTTATTCACAAGCTAAGTTTGGTTTTAATCTTCATTCTTAATGAAAACGCTTCTTGGTACAGCCTAATTGCATCATTCTGGCAATAACTCCAGCCAATCAGGACATAGCAACATCTGATGCTATCAGGATTGCTCGACTAGTTGATCCTACAGGTATCGTCCCTGAACAATTTTCCGACGTTATCATTCAACTGTATGATCTCACATGGTCCATGCATCACAAATCCTCTTTTGCGCTTTCGTTTTATGTATTGATCTTCTGTGTTTCTTTTCTTAGGTGAAAGGACATTTGGTGTGTTGACAAAGCTTGATTTAATGGACAAGGGAACCAATGCTTTGGATGTAAGACTTCTTGCTTGTATTATGCTGTTCCACTTGAATTGCTATTTCATGTACTAAATATTTCCATCTGTATTCTAGTCCAATTAATCTATTATTAAAAAGATCTATCAGACTGCGGTGTATTGAATGATTTGATCAATGAATATTCGATTCTTTTTTCAAATTTTAATCGACAACAAGTCTTCCAAGTTTCATATAAATATAAAAAAGTGATTGGGGTCGTCATTAATTATTTGAGATAGTATTTCAGTACTATACGTAAGTAAGGTTTATCCTTCATCCTTTCTGAAGTTTCAAGTTAAGAAAGGTGTTTAGCTAGAACATCTATGGTGGTGGTTAATTTTGTTGGGTGTTGCATTTTATATTAGAACATATTGTGCTCATGGAGGTTCGTGTTTGTTTTTTCCTGGAGGTCATCAATCCACTCTGTTGATGATAGGTCATAATGTTTTCTTTGCATTGAGTTAGGTTCTCGAAGGAAGGTCTTATCGGCTGCAACACCCTTGGGTCGGAATTGTGAACCGTTCACAAGTTGATATTAACAAAAATGTGGATATGATTGCTGCCAGGCGGAGGGAGCGCGAATTTTTTAATTCCAGTCCAGATTACGCACATTTGGCAAGCAAAATGGGTTCAGAATATCTTGCAAAACTTCTCTCAAAGGTTTTCCCAGCCCCCTACATCTATGATTTGATAGCTCAATGTCTACATATAATGTAGAACTTGGGAGTTAACGTTTAGTTTTCATATGATTTCAGCATTTGGAGTCTGTAATTAAAGCTCGCATTCCAGGAATAGCATCTTTGATCCATAAAAGCATCAGAGAACTTGAAGCGGAGTTGGATTATCTTGGTAGACCTGTTGCTATTGATACAGGGGTGAGAAATCTATATATGTCATCCATTCATTCATATTGTGATGCTATTTGGTTTTAGATTATCATATGAAGTTATTTTGTTTGTATGTATCAGGCACAGTTATATACTATCCTAGAGTTATGCCGGGCATTTGACCGGATATTCCAGGAGCATTTGGATGGAGGGTAATACATCCCGTTTAAAATGCCGTATACATATACTTTTTTTGTAGAATACATATGGATGATAGTGCCTCCTTTCATGTAACTTTCCATTTTCTGATCGAGAATCTGATGTCCAGCGATCTGTTTACATTGGGAAAAAAATCAGATGCATTTAATGCTTCATTTTGTGACCAACACATGATTTTATTCTTCACAGTTCATGTGCGATTGAGCATATGTGAGCCTGATCAAAGAATTTCTTTACTTGATTCCTCTGCTCTTTCATATGAATTCACCAGTTCTGTATGGCTGGCTTTGAGAAAGCCAGTCAGCTCTAAAGGTTCAAAAGTAGTTAACTTGCAATACGTTAGCCAGTGATTATATATAACTGTTATTTTTTCATTTCACTCAATTTGTATCTAGTAACGCTGCCCACAAGTATGGGAAAAAAGATAATAGCATTTCACTGATTTTTATACTGCAGACGACCTGGTGGAGATCGGATATATGCTGTATTTAATCACCAGCTCCCTGTTGCTTTGAGGAAGCTCCCTTTTGACCGTCATCTTTCAGTTGAAAATGTAAGGAAAGTCGTTTCAGAGGCAGATGGGTACCAACCTCATCTAATTGCACCTGAGCAAGGTTATCGGCGCCTCATTGACAGTGCACTTAACTATTTCAGGGGTCCATCTGAAGCATCAGTAGATGCGGTAAGTGTCTACCATTCCATCTTCTTGTCCTCAGGGTAGTTTCCTGGGGTTAATTAGCGCCGAACAAGCTATAGCATAGCAATTTTGTTTCCGTGGCCACTGGAAGCAGAATTGTTTTCAATTTTGTTCACTTGACAATAAAGTAGTTATTCAAGCAGCATTCTTATTCAGTAATCAAATACTGCAGGTTCACTTTATTTTGAAGGAAATTGTGAGAAGGTCAATCGGAGAAACTCAGGTTCAAATCTTTATAACTAATACACTCCATCTAACACTCAAATGGTTTATTAGTGGGGAAAGTTATAGATTGTGTTTTGGGAATGAAACAGGAGCTGAAGCGCTTTCCAACTCTTCAAGCCGAATTGGCAGCAGCTGCTAATGAAGCATTGGAGAGGTTTCGTGAAGACAGCAAGAAGACAACTTTGCGATTGGTGGACATGGAATCCTCGTATCTGACAGTGGATTTCTTCCGGAATCTCCCTCAAGAAGTGGATAATGGAAATCCGTATGCCACTCCTGAAGTTCGATATGCAGAGGGGCACTTCAACAGGATAGGTTCCAATGTTTCCTTGTATGTTAAGATGGTCTCAGAGACACTGAGAAATACTATCCCGAAGGCTGTCGTTCATTGTCAAGTGAGGGAGGCTAAGAGGTCTTTGCTTGATCACTTCTATATCCGATTGGGCAAAATGGAGGTTCTATCTCTCTCTCTCTCTCTCTCTCTTATAGGGTGGATGCTGTTTGGCTGATTCGAGTACTGTTATTTCGTGCAGGGAAGGCAACTTGCACAATTGCTGGGTGAAAATCCTGAAGTGATGGAAAGGAGGCAACAATGTGGCAAGAGGCTTGACTTGTACAAGTCTGCGAGGGATGAGATCGACTCGGTCTCATGGTCCAAATGAAACTGACCCTCAATGCATCTTTTTTGTGTGTATTTTAGGATAAATAACCGTGAATGCATATCAAGTATAGTCGTTTCTGGTGGAGTTTAAATCATTTCAGTTAAAAGACATTTCCTTAGAATCATTATCATGGTCCTTGCCATCTTGTGATATCATGCCCGCAGAAGCCTGTTTGAGATGTTCATGGCTTTTATTTTATTTTTAATTTTACATATATTGAATAAACGGTTAAATGGGTATTCACCCATAATCACTCATTTAAATTTCACAGGTAAACGGTTATACCCATAATCGTTTATTTGTTTAAATGGTTACCCATAACTGTAATCGTGAGCTTTAAATGGATGGGTAATCTCGGTTACCCATACCTATGGGTATTTTGCCCATCCCTATGTACCGACCTCCTCTGTTTAAATTGCTTAATTAAAAAAAAATTAAAAGGAAACAAGCAACAGACACAGGTCCCCAAGAGAGGATCCTCGTCGGATCCTCCATTCACATCCGTTCATTGTACATTGTGCGGTTAATTTTCGTTAGGTACTATTTATATTCAATTTTAAATAAATAAAAATTTACAATAATTTTTAACCGCATAATGTACGATAAACGAATGTGATGTGAAGATCATCGAGATTCTTACAAAGAGGATCCGACAAGAACCCTCATTCCAGGTCCCCCACTCAGGGGCAGACCAGGGGTCCCATTTGTTCTCGGGGACCCTACGGAAGTGGAGAAATATGAGAGGAAGGTAGCCAAAGAAGCCTATGGTCATCTAGTATGTGACCTAAGAATGCCCACAAACAGTTTGATGAAATGCCCATTCCACAAAATTTGGCAAGTGTGGCCTGACATGTTTTCAGGCTTTGAAAGCTGTTGACAAATCTGGTGGTAAGCCTTAAAAGTTGTTGACATATTTAGGCAGATAACGACATGCCTACCAAGTGTTTTGACTAAATGTCACATTGAAAAATTAAATATGTTTGCATGCTCTTGGATATTTATATTAGGGCTACACGAAGTTAGAATTCTGAATCCGTAACTGTCCACCCAATTCAACGACCACGGCTATGGCCCACCCATGCACCACATCAAAAGCAAAACTAAAGATCTTCATTTGGTGGATCTCAATTGTTTTAGCTATTAGATTTGATTTTCACAACTATTATATTTTCTATTTTCAATCTTATCCATTCAATTGCGTATCACTTAGTGCTGCTGTTTGGACCAGAAATCCTTGATTTTGGCCAAGAAGGAATTAGCCCAGAAAGAAGGCTGCAAGTCTCAGCCCAATGGTGAAGTACTCGGCCTAGTAGTGAAGTGCTAGTAGTTCGGTCGAGTCATAAGTGAATTAGGATTGCTTAAAAGGTCAGGGTTTTGATTGTGGCTCAGTCGAGTCCTAAACAAAATAGGACTATGAGGATTATGATGGGTTTGGATAAGAATTGAATTATATTGTTTAAGGATTAAAACTAGGGATAGGCAACGGTTATGGCGGGCGATTACCAGCGGTTATTTATCTATAACCGTTTATTCTCATACCCGCATAACCGTTTACCCGTTGGGTAATTGCCTAAATGGTTATACCCATACCCATAACCGTTTATAAACGGTTAACCATATCCATAACCGTATACCCATTTAACTGTAACCGTTTAGTACCCGTTTACTCATTTATCATTTTTTAACCCGTTTATCCTTTCTTTTTTACCATTTACTTCTTTTTCACCCGTCTATGTGTTTTTTGAACAACTTGAAAATTAATAAAGAAAAATTTGTCATAATTTTCTTTTTCTAACAATTAAACACCGTTATAGCCTTATAGGTACATACATCATACATTTCCGCATTTTAATTTCTTAAGTCTTTATACCATTCCAATAATTGAACTAATAGTTTACGGACAATATTTTTAACTGTTAACAATGAAGGTAATATAAAATTTGCTAAGTATTCTTGGGTTACGAAACTGTTAAAAGATAGTATCCTTGGGTTATTTAACTCGAAATGTAAAGTATTAACATAATATATATAATGGACCATGAAATTTAAAGTGGTTAAGGAAAACTATATTATATTAGCTACATAAATCATGCATTATAGTCAATAGCATTGATCTAAGTTTTGTCCAATAGGGAACATGGATTGTGTTAATTTTACATATATAAAATAAATGGGTAAACAGTTACCCGTTTATAACCGCGGTTAATACTCATAACCGTCCATTTAAATTTCGCGGATAAACGGTTATACCTATAACCGTTTATTTATCTAAACGGTTACCCATAACCGTAACCGTAAAATTTAAATGGACGGGTAACCGCGATTACCCATAACCGATGGGTATTTGCCCATCCCTAATTAAAACTCGTGTCTAGATGAAAATGAATTGATCACATAAGGGGACTAGATTCAGAATTCTAGTTCAAGTCAAAGAGAGCTAGACTCGGTGATGATAGAGTTTCGGTGGGAGGATGATTGCAAAGGATGAATCCAAATGTATTCAAATATTGTTAAGGAATTATAGTGCTATTAGAACTCTACCACTTGAGCATCGGGGAATTTGTCTCTATAAATACAAGAGATTTGCAATGTAGAGGGGATATTCAACTCAACACATAAATCAACGTCTACGCAAAACCTCTCACACCTTTTGAGAAATCTAACTTGTTTAATAACCTTTAGCACAAATTTCGACTTGATAGACGAGTTTGGGTTGGTAGCTGATGGACGATGATTGACTAGATATACGAGGTTTTCCAAAAGCTACCAGCAAAGGTGCCGACTGGATAGACGGGGATGGAGTTGTAGAGTCACAAGTTCTAGAAATAGTGTCACAAGTTCTAGAAATTGTTTCACCGTTTCTAGATATAGTTGCTTAGAAATAGTGTCACTGTTTCTAAAATTGTTGTCCCTGTTTTTAGAAATAGTGTTATCATTTATAAAGAAACTAAAAAAAAAAAAAAGCTAAAAAGACTAAACAAAACTGACTAATATAATAAGAAAAAGGCTTGAATTTTCATTAGTTTTTCTCGAAATTTATTATTTTTAAGATACAATATTTCTTAAGGAAAACTAATGAAAATGACTTGAAAACTTTGAGTTTTAATGATAAGGACAAAATAAAGGGTAAAGTGAATAGTATCATGTTTGACTTTTTAGTGTAAAAATGTGGTTTTTCGTTAAAGTGAACAGTATCGTGGGCTTTTCGTTAAAACTCCATATTTCTTATTGATAAAGTTTTATTAAGCGTTTTATTAAAAATTTGTTAATAATAACAAAAAATCAAAAATAAAAAGGAGGGGAGAAAGCAGTCACATGAGAGAGAGAAGAGAAACATGATAGTGATAGGTGAAAGATGAGAGAAATGATGGTAATGGGTAAAAGAGGAGAAAGATAATGGTGATGAGTGAAAAATGAGAGAGAGAGAGAGAGATGCCAATGATGGGTGAAGAGAGAGATGACAATGATAATGGGTGAAATGAGAGGAGATACATATGAGGAAGGGTGGGAGAGAGAGAAAGCGGGACGCGCGAGTCCTGCAAGTTATTTTTTCTTATTATTTTAAAATTTTGTCCTTCTAATTAAAAATCAAATCCTTTTCATTAAAATCATTGTTGGATTCATTATGGGGCAAAACTGACCTCTCGAATTCCGATGAATCTCCATAGATGACTTGGTTATGTCCTTTTGAAGGTTGGAGTTGTCTTTTAAACATTCCCTCCAACTGCTTGATAAAATGCCTCAAAGAGGAGTTGCCATTCTTAGTATTTTTTTTTAAATATCAACTTGAGCATTATATTCTTCTACTCTTTCAAGTAGTGAATTTTTTCAATTGAAAGGAATTAGTAGTCTTGCAAAAAAATTAGGGGAGACGGGGAGGAACATAGTATATTATCAAGTGTTTTTGCTAATTACATTGACTTTGATTCGACCGGTTGCTATTATTTTAGTGGAGAGAGCCTTTTTGCTATGAATATTGTGAAAAGTCCATTGCATAACCAGATGAGAGATCAATGGTTAAGTGATAGCAAGATGGTTTGTACTGAGAGCAAAGTTTTTTCTTCCATTGATAATGAAGCTATAATGCAGCGTTTTCAAAAAATGAAAACACGTCGTGGACAATTATAACTTATATTTGTTCTATAAATTATGAATGATGTAACTATGGTTTAATTCATATCACTAGATTGAGGTTGATATGGGAAAATTTTATACGATGGTAATCCATATTTATAGATAAGCCACAAAATCCTTGTCAATAATAAAATCTAATTTCATATATATGTTGGGAGAGGGTAATTGAGTATAGATTGAGAAAATAGGCACAGGTCTAAGAGAATTAATTCATATTCATGCCAAAGCGCTCTACAATGGAGACAATCTATCTCTTACGAATATCGATGGAACGATATAGAAATATGGAAAAGGATTTGCACATGGTTTTTATAGATTTGGAAAAAGCGTATGATAGGGTCTCAATAGAAATTCTTTGGAGGATTCAAGAGAATGAAGGAGTACGATTAGCATATTCAAACAACAGGTTTACACCAAGGCTCAACTTTAAGTCTTTACCTTTTTGCATTGGTAAGGGATGAGTTAACGGGACATATCCAAGATGATATATCTCTTGGTATATGTTTTTCGCTGATGGTCTAGTGTTGATAGATGAAACGTAGGATGGAGTAAATGCGAAGCTTAACTTTTGGCAGGAAGTGTTGGAAGCTATAGGCCTTCGCCTAAGTAGGTCAATGACAGAGTATATGGAGTGCAAGCACAATGGAAATGGGGGCCTAAATGAGATAGGGGTGAGGATTGGAGATCAGGAAGTAACAAAAAGTGAACGTTTTTGTTCTCTGGGATCTTCCTTGCAAAATTACAAAGAATTAGATAGAGATCTCAACCATAGACAAGATATGGACTACTTTGAGCTAACGGAAGACTTGATGCAAAACTGTGCGTAATGACGTTCTAGGATTCATACAGCCGACCCCACTTAGTAGGATAAGACTTGGTTGTTATTGTTGAGACTTTTTGAAGTACATCAATTTATGCATATGGTAACTAAATATTATTTTGTTTCCCGAGTGTTTGTAGTTCTGTGATTAATTTGTTTGTACAATCTAAGGAATGCATTCTAGTAATAATTTTTTAAGGAGTAACACAAAATGTAAACATGTTTTGTTTAAAATTAGGTTATTTTGTTCGAAATCTAGAGAAGTACATTTATTTAGTTTATTTTTTTTCACCCGATCTATTTCGGTGTCCTTGCAGTTCCTTATTACACTACTTGATGGGCTATTCATTTATCTTTATTTAACAGCATCAATTGAGTTGCGTCGCGAACTAGCACGAGACGAGGCTTAAAGTTTTTGATTCATATGCTCCTTTTACTCTCGTTGTTCGAAATATGTAACATTCGGAGATTCTTACGCATATGAAACGTTTTCGAAAAAACACAAGAGAGCCTTTAATTGCTGCCTGAAGCTCTTGCTGCTTGAGTGTGGGAATTGTTGCTTCTGGGTACCTTAGGGGCTTCGTTTTGTAATTTATTTTTCTTATTAATAGAAAAAATCTTTTATTGCCAAGAAACCGTGCGTTGCTTGCCTCATTACCTCAATATCACAAAAGTTATAAAGAAATTACTCTTCATTTTTTTACTAAAGAATTTACTCTATGCTTAAGGAATACATTTTTTTTTTCCAAACAAATGATATTTGATGAGTCCATATTATACCATATATTTTACCCTAATCTTAGTATTAATTTATTAGTTATTTTGTAAGATTTTGATACTTTGGATTATATTTTCAATGTAGGACATTCGACTTCCTCTGGAGCAAAAAGTGATCAAACGGATGAATTTTGGAGTGATTCTAATTGGAGGATGTTCGTGATTCTTTCAAGATGATTGTGTCAAAATTTTAGATTTTTCTACCAAGCCATTTGATTGTGGCAATGAAATAAAGTTCCAGCGTGCAGCTTTTCCAGATTGACGTTTCTGGACGTTTTGGGTATTTTGAAGGTCAAGATGGCATATTTTGAGGAAGATGATTTGTTAGGGACGTCTCAAGCTTTCAAAAGAGACATTTCGGGATCAAATCGGAGTTGATTTGGTTGGTCAAAAGTTTGATTTTCTGAGAAGTCCGAATTTTAGTTCAGATAGGAAACCTTTTATTTCATAGGTATCTTATTCTATTATGTTTTCTAGTTTTTAGAAGACCTTTTCTAAGTAGGATTTTATTTTGTAGTAGTATAAATAAGGCTATTTAGCCATTAGCAAAGGGAGAACATAGGCATCAATTTGGAGAACTTAGCTAGGCTTTGATGATTTGTATTTCAAGGTGTTTTCTATCCATATTCTTAATAATATTTTGTTTTATAGTTGTTCGTAACTAATTTCCGTTTGCTAGGGCGATGCCTTGAGCCTTAGCATGAATATGAAGTTTTTATTTAATTGCTTATGATATTATACATACATACTTTCAATTATTAATCACTGTTTTTAAACTGTCTCTATATCTTAATGCTTAGCTGCCATTCGGATGTTTAGATAAGTAATTGGATGCAATTCGATCGGATTGCCACGTCTTAGGGGTTGCATGGTTTTTCAAAGGGTTTTCACAAAGCGTAATGAGTCATGCATGTTTATATTTGATCTGAATGACACAGACGGATTGCATGTTTGATATACATTCATAGAATTCGATACGCACTGATACATCGACATTAGCAGCTTAAGGAACACTAGTACAAAAAACACTTTGCGCGACGCACGTCCTTCGTCGCGCAAAGTCAAAAAAACGTCGCGCAAAACTTAGTGCAACGAACCTTCGTCGCGCCAAGGCAGTGACAGAAGGGTTTGCGCGACGAAGAAGAAACATGTGTCGCACAAAGCCTTTTTGCGCGACGTAGGCTGCGTCGCGCAAAGAGGCTTTGCGCGACTCAGGGACATGCGTCGCGCAAAGTGACTTTGCGCAACGCATGTTTCTTCTTCGTCGCGCAAACCCATGTTTTTTTTTGGCAAAAATATTTTTTATTTAATTTTTTATAAATATTGTAATTAAATTATAAACAATAATTAATAAACCAAAAAAAAGTATTTAATTATAAAATATATGAGAATGTACATACAAGACGTCCGAACAAAAAAGAAAAAACTACAACAAATAGTTTCCAAAGAAGAATGGTGTAAAGTTGGTGAACAAAGGCTACTTGGTTTCAGGATTCATCTTCTCACGTTGGTGATCCTCGACCTCATGGGACTGAAAAAAAGTTGCATATGCACTTACCTGCAAAGGAAGAAAAAACTTTTCAACACTTGAAAATGATCACAAAAACCAAAAGCTCTCCAGATTTCAAATCCTTGCAAGAAGGAAGCAACTAAGTAGCAATGCAAAATGTTCAGGAGGAGTTGAGAATTAAAAAAAAAAGGTGCAAAGAATCAATCAGTAGGGATACATTGGCCTTACCAGATTCAATGAATGAGAAAGCTTGACTGTCTGCAATATGCCCGATTTAGCAGTTTCCTTGCTGGGAAGAATCTCAACTCTGCCCTTGCTTATGAATGTATAAGGATCACTACAATGTTGGATGAGAATATCAGTCTAACATTCATTTCTCATCCCAAATAGAAATCAATATTCGCCAAAGTTAAGAAGAAAAATATATTGGAAAGAGGAGGGTTGGTTGCTAGGAATAATACCAAAAATCAATACATAAACATTAATATTTCTAGTTAGGTATATTAGTTGAAGAGAAACATGGATCAATAAAGGAGTACACAAAATCGTAAATGGAAAATTAGGGAGTCTATCAATTCTTTCACCATAGTGTCAGAAGCCAGTCAGTAACAGCAGAAGGCTAACCTCTGAGGCACAATGTTCAAATCAGCAAGGGAATCTTCAACTTGGAAATTTTCTCAAGTGCATGGATGAGGGTTACAACCTTGCATCAACAAAGAAGCAAATTAAGTCCATTATGCTCCTTAAACACAAAACTAACAGAATGAAGAGTTGCATTTTACACACAGCACCTGCAACAATTTTATGTCTAGATTTTTTACATTTGCATGTAAATGGGTATTTGACTGTGGCCGAAAGGGACAACTGTGTCAGCAGTCAGCACTCAAGAATTTAGGATATAAGGTTGTAGAATTTGAAATAGACACAGTACCACACAAATTGTAGGTCGATTGCCATCAGAGGAGCCCTCATTTTCCACCATTTCTAATATAACAATAAGTGCAACATTGTCCTGAAAAATTGCGTACAGGAAGCTGATATAACAAGCAGATGGGAAGCAGAAACAAGAGCCCCACTAGAACAGAATGCACATTAAAAACCATACAAGAAGCTGATATAACAAACAGATTGGAAGTGTTTTACCCTCCAAACTACTTCTCTCACTGTTTTAACATGTTATGTTGCCTCTAATATAACCAGGAAGATTGCCATTGATTTAAAATCATAATGTTCTTTTTAAAAGGAATATAATTGGATGCTCCCTGCCCCTATTAGATTTTACTTGAAAATATATCAGCACAAGTAAACATACATACTAGTATACAATTAAATGTCACCTGTAAATTTAGGCCTAGAAACAAGCCTTATATGGTAGCTTGAAGGATCGCTCTTCAACCAGCCAGCCAAAACATACACCACTTTGAACCTATTTTCATGCTTTTCAACAAACTCCTGGAGTAACCTATACAAAACAACTTTTAATCACTTGTAAAAAAGAAATGCAACCCACAACCTTTGAGATAGTTCCTATACCTCTTTGCAGCATTCAAAGACACCAAGTAATTTCAACTCAGCCACTTGTAGGAAACCTATAACATAATTCCGCACTGAAAGTAACTAAATTTAGACAATCTTATACAAATTTAAACACATCTTAACTCAAATTCCAATCAAGAATTTTTTTTTTAGTAGGTATACATGAAATTGATTGTATAATCAATCCTAAATGCCCCACCAAAGGAATAAAACCTCCATCCCCTGCACTCAGTCACCAAACTGCTGCTCCACTTCAATGATTCAATATGCGCCTTCCCCCAATTAAGGTAAACAAAATTTAGTTTCCTTTTTTGGGACAAAGGGGAGAATATTACACAAAGATGGCATCATAAAGATCCCCAAACACCAAGGTACAAGCACATAAACTAAAACAAGCT